>OX637573.1:25285519-26485519 GCA_951800085.1 Comarum palustre
GAAAATCCGCACCAAGACCATAAATGGGCACCCTTACTATGTTTTCCGATTTGTTTTCCGATTCTGAGGGCCTTAACGATCACCAAATTTGCTGAAATTTTACAGAAATGATCTGCACAATATTATCTAGATACTTGTGAGACCCCGAAATTTTAATTTAATTTTCCGACACACTTAGGGTTTAATTCCAATTACTTTTCAGTACGTCGTCATTTCGTCTAACGTTTTTACGTTAAGACACACGTCGCCACTTGCGTGAAAGTATTTACGGAATATTTTCCGGCACTTCACGTATTTTTCGTACGACTTTTACGTTTAAATTTGACGTTTGGTTATTTGAAATGAATTTTCGAAAATGGTTTTGGTTTTGAATTTAATTTGAGAATTGGGATTAAATCGTGGCCATTGATTCGATCGACGAATCGTGGCCACTCGTTTTTCTTTAAAACCCTATCTCCTTTCCCTTTCTCCCTCACCTCTCCTTTATCTTTCCCTTTTCTCTTCTTCCTTTCCTTCACTTTCTCTTTCTGTCTTCGTCCGAAAACAGAAAGCTTCTCCTCTCTCCTCTCTTCGACCCAGCCAACCACCAGCTCCTCCACCGGCAGCGCGTCGTGCCTCACCGCCACTCCCATCCGCCTCGCACAGCCCCGGCGACCCCAGCCAGGCCACCAGCGACGCCAGCGCCGCCGCCAGCGCCGCCCAGCCGAGGAGAGAAGAACCAGAAACACTGTGTAACCCAGATCGAGGCTCAACAGCACTTTCCAGGAGCTAGGAAGCTCCCAGGCGCCACCAGGAGCTGCCCAGGAGCAAGGGGGAGGAAGGAGGAGCCCAGCGGAGCTCCGCCGGAGGAGAACCGCCGGAAAAACAGTGGAGGAAGCCCTAGGTATGGATTCTTGATCTTTCTTGATGTTTGAAACGTTGTTGGGTAAATTAGGATGTTTAGAAGGTGTTAGGACAGGTCTAGAGGCTCGATTTGGCCGGAAAACCAGCCAAATCGGCGGCACAGTGAACGGAGAACCGGCGCGGTAAAAACTCTGGTTTTTACCGTGTCAGTTTTACTTTTACTATTTACCCAGGGGCAGAGTTATCAATTTGCCCCTGACTGTTTGAAATATTTATAGTTACTGTTTACTTTTACTGTTTTACTGTTACAGTTTTACTTTTACTGTTTACTTTGACCGGTTGACTTTGACCGGTTGACTATTTGACTTTGACTTTGACCGGTTGACTTTTTGACTTTGACCAGATGACTTTTGACCGTTGACTTTTTGACCGTTGACTTTTTGACCGTTGACCGTTGACTTTACTGTTGACCGTTGACTTTTACTATTCCAAAGTTGACTTTTAACTTATGCCGTAGAACACCTATTTTACGTTTTCGAACACTACGGTTAAACGTTTTAAAGACTTTTAGCTTGTAAACGTGGCAAAAACGACGTAAGTACTGAATAAGAAATAATCCCGACTTCTCGCTGGTTCGAGAATCGGAGTGTCAAACAAGTCAAACCCTAATGTCAGAAAGATAAACAAAGAGTGTTTTCAAGTCTTAGTCGTAGATAGTAGATCCTCGAATTACTTATACCTGACTATCACTGTTGTCTCACCCACAGACTCAGGAGCTCGTCTACGCAGGCTTCAGAAGGGCCAGGAGTTGGAGCGCCGCCAGCTGTACCATCATACCAGGTAGGGGGAGCACGCCCAATGGGTGAGCCGAAACCCTCTTGGGTCGGCGGCTCTTTCACTTTATATTTATTAAATAATGATGTATTGTTTTAAGCTTGACCACATGCTTCTTATAGCACTTGGTGTGTGTGTGTGTGAGTTTTGGATCGAAAAGTAGTACCGTCGTCCTGATTTCCGGTGCTTGGCCTGAGAGCGACGGGACCTAGTATTCTAGCACTCCTGCGGTGTCGATGACCGTAAACCTCCGGAGGGGCTATGCCCTGTTTATTTTATTCATTTATCCCGCTTACGCTCGTCTCGTACAGAGTAAAACGTGACGTAAGTGTGGCCTGCTATTTGTTGGGCGTTAGCTGGAAATGGACGCTCTCGCTATTCTGCGCACTCGGGCGCTTAGATAGTTGGCCCCGGTTTGCAGTGAAGACAAACCCGGGATTTCGGCCGCTCAGATCTAGAGAGTTCTTTCATATGTGGTCACATGTTTTACCGAGCTTTGTGTGCGTGGCGTGCATTTACATTTCCACATGCTCTTTCGTACTTACGAGTACTTACATATACATATATACGAAATGTTTTCTCATGGGTTTTAAACCCCGACTTGGATGGCTTTGGCCCCAATTGGGTTAGCGAGGACGAGTTGCTCACCTCTACATCTTTTCAGGTCTACAGCACCCATCACTAGAGGAGCTGGACTAGATCGCGGAGCGTCGACGGTCATCGTGCACTTCCGATTCCGAGGACTCCCATTCTGGTGTGGTTTTCATGTTTCTTGATTTCCGTATTTTCTGATGTTGTAATCTGTTGGATACTTTGAGACATTATTCGGGCCCAGTGTTTCGAGACTTTTTCTTGTATTATTTCTGTCTCGGGTATTTTTTTATTATCTTCCGCTTGTAAAACATTAGTATGCTACTTTGATCATTTGTCATTCTGTATTTGACATTCATATTATTATTCATGTGTTGTTTGTTTCACTCATAGCCTTGTGGTTTCGGTCTGGAGGGTCATCAATACGTCGAAAGACGTATTGATTACTCGCCTGACCGGGATTACGGCGGTTACCGTCGTGTTCCGGGACCGAGAATAGTCCCCGGGATGCGACAATACTAGACGGTGGAGGTGGGGAAATTCAATCGAAAAGTGATGCAAAAATGAAAATCCGCACCAAAACCATTAGTATGCATGTTTGCATCCAAGAAAATCCATATATATATATATATATATTGCACACATGAAATGAAAATATTGATCCAAGATCGACTGATGCGATTGTTGTACTCTGCTTAGATAATTCCTTGAGCTTGTTGATAGCCCAAGTACAAGGCTACTTTGAAATTAACTACTAGAAAAACATCACATGTATATCTCGGACTCTCACTTAACAATTCAGTTTCCATACAAATTGGGATTGAAAAATATCAGCACACATTGTATTATTGTTCACATAATTAACAACTACGAGAACCAGCAATCACAACTTGAAGGATACAAATAACATGAAATTCATTTTCAACCCTTATGGAAAAGCTTGCACGACATATCGGACTGCATAGGCATGACTGTGTCGGCTAAAGCGAGCTTCCCTGACAAGCATATCCACATTCCTTGTCAGTGTTAAGACTGTTAGGATGGGATATCATCACCATGTTTATCATCAATCTCACATGAGTCACATCCGTTAGCTCTTTCTTTGAACTCATCTTCGATAAAAGCCTCCAGAATTATCACCTTCCCCTTTGTCCTCTGGAATCGCTTCCTTACACTACAGTATACGGACGCATTCCTCATCTCCCCAATCATGAAGGACAAACTATACAACTACAATACACAAAACCGAAATTCACGAATAATGCTAGATGTATAGAGGGACCATGTATTAGCAGAACACATGTGATGTAGTTTAGGCATTTATGTTATTAGCAATTTAGCAGCCCAAATATCTTTACCTAGAGTTAATGACGGATAAATCAAAGTAATAAACATATAAGAGCTTGATTACTAAGCGATAAATCAAAGAAGTTATAAACATATAAGGTAGCTTGATTACTGAGCAAGATCAAGTGGTTTGATACTAACCTTGATAATTACAGCAACCGCCTTTGGAATACAATCAAACATGTCTTCTCCAACATTCTCAACAAGCCTAAAGTGGTCGTCCCATTACCACTACCCACATCTACTGAACAACTACCAATCAGTGCAGGCAGGGCCAAGCTCGTCGCTTAATTGGCAAGCCTGCTGCAACCAGATTGACAGCGGCGAAGTTCCTTATGTCATCACCGTGTGCTGGTTTGCTGCCACTTTGAAACGTCCCACTTCTCTTTGTACGTGTATCTTCCATCTCTTATGTGTTTGTGTGAGCTTGTTCAATAGTTTTTATCACAATTTTGTACAACACAGTTTACTCTCCGAACAGTCCGGAGTTCCATTAAGTGAAAGGAAAACAAAGAAATGAACAGTATGTAAACTCCAAAAAAAAGTTTATCTATGAATTGTAAGGCTTTGCCCCGAAGGGTGCCCTTCCAAAAATTCTCGAGAGCACTAGGACGAACCCAGAGGCTCAGGAGGGGGTTTGGAAATAGTTTTCAACCAGCAATAGACGCGCCTCAGTTAGAACCTCATTAGCTGCGTCATTGCCCCAAGCGCAAAGATGTTTTAAACAATATATCTGCCTCCTTATTTATAGACTCTTAACTAGTCATACTTTGCTTCTCCACCGGTGTGGGATAAACAATTGTATTCCTCAAGGCTCGTATTACTTGAACACTCTTTTAGAAAAAGTTATATATATATATATATATATATATATATATATATATATATATATATATACACACACACACACACACACACACACACACTCTTTTTCTGGAATTTACTTTGTATTACTTGTACTCTATTGTTCAAGCATTATTTCCAATTAATAAAAGTACCTCATACATTCTGCAAACTCATGTGCATTTTGATAGCACAAAACATGTTCAGCTCCAAAACTTGGGCACATTTTCATCAAGTATCAGAGATAACCATATCCAATATTTTACTTAGGCACGTACAGTAGATATGAAATAACCAGCACTACGTGCACCTGGCTCGGAAGCTCATCAGATTCATACTTGCCCCAAGTTCTATGTGGTGACGATGATCTGGTTGCTTTACCCTGCATGTGTTTCAGATACCAACATCAAAATATGTCATACTATGTTCCCATGCCCAGTTACATGAAATGAGTACCAATTTCATGATAAAGAGCAAATGCAAGTTACACAACTTGACTTCATACAGATATGTAAACAGATTGACAGACTAATATATTTGCACCTTACTATTGCATGATTACATCTTACAGTGTAACCTCTTTAACAGCATCGTTGGAGTGTGGGTTAAGCTGTATTATTCCCAAAGAATGATTTTTCAACCAAATGGCAACCTTCTTTGTGATCATAAAACTATATCCGATGATGCTTTGGGCAAGTGCGTAGCCATTACACTTCGTTTATCAGCAAGATAATAAAGGAGCCACTGAATCGGATTTTATTCAAACCAACTAAGCAAATCAAATAAGATGCAAATTAATAACTAGACATCCTCCAAGGTAGCAGGCTTTCCATGAATGCCCTACACCATCCTTAATAAGAAGGGTTCAAACAGTAGCAGAGTTTGAACCTGTTCTAATTTCTAAGAAAATTTTATTCAGCAAATGAGAAAATTTCATTCGGACTTGGTTTATCAATTTTATCGTCAACTAGGGTACAAGTAATGATAGGATAGTTATGGCTTACAATCCAACAAAAACCACAGGTAAATAAGAAACAACAAAATTCATACCATGATCCTATCCAAATTGGCAATATTATCAACTCAAGCCAAAGAAGAAATATTACTGAAAACCAGTTTCTAATAACATTTACTCCTTGGGCCAGTAGCCCAGACTAACAACACAGGTAGTCTAGAAGATACATAAACGTCACAGTAAATAAAATATGTGTACATATATGACTAATAATAGTACCTCAATCGAGTATGGGAAACAGAATCTCCATAGTCATCTTCAAGCACATGTCGGAGCTTCCTGTAATCATGCTGGCTCACAATGTCTCTCTCTTGAAATTCTTTTAGCAACTTCATTGCTTGTCCAACCCGTCCTTGTCTGCAGAATTCATCAAGTACTGTCTTATAAGTAATGAATTCAGTTGACCTTTGCTTCTCAAGCATCTCCCACAAATACTTCATTGCCTCCTCAATCTCTCCACTAAGAGCCAAAGCATTCACAAGCGAGTTGTAAGATTTACTACTTGGAATAAACCCTTTGGTCTTCATTTCATCGCACAACTGCTTAGCATTGTTTGTTCGGCCTTGAGCACATAATCCATGGATGAGATAATCATACGAAAATGTGTTTGGCAGGCAGTCATAGACCACACCCATCTGATGGAACACTCTAAGTGCATCATTCACATGAAGGGAAAGAACATACCCCTTAATCATAGAATTCAAAGTATAAATATCAGGTTCAATCCCATCGTTCACCATTTGCCTAAACAGACATCTAATGGTTTCCATATACATGTGATTTATGTAGGTATTACATCCCCTACTCAAAAAGGCAGTAAAGAGGATATTGTATGTCCTAACTGAAGGTCTGCAGTCCATGTTTCTACTATTCTTCATGTGTTTAAATATATTGACAGCTCTGGTCAACTTCCGAGCTTCTGTAAAAAAGTATATAATGGAATTAAAAAGAGCCTCGGAACCCATGTGAGATATAGCAAGCACTTGATTGACGACACCATCCATCTCTTCGTACATCTTAGCTACACCAAGTTTCTTTATCGTAATGTGATAACTGTTAACATCATGTTTGAACCGCGACTGTTGGGATGCCCAATTGAACAACTCTAAACACACAAGAGGATCGTCTTGCTTAGTTATAACATCACACAGTTCTTCTGGTGTAAATCTAGGCAACAACTGGGAAACTGACTTTTGAAATTGCGCTTGATTAAGAGTTGGTTTTCTAGTGGATTCTAATCTTTTATTTTCTCTTCTTCTAAAAGATCGAGATGGGGATGTGTAAAACCTATACAACGAAAATCGCTCATAAATACCAAGAAATCCATTGGAAGCAACATTGGGTGCTATGTCAAAGTGGGGTTGAGTCAAAGAGTGTATTGGCCTCAGAGTACTATTAATGGGATTCAAACTAGAGGACTGAGCATCCATTCGCTTCAGCTTGGGCAAGTACTGATGAAAAGGGTTTTCAGAAATGAACTTGGTATTGAGGTTTCTGAGCATGCAACTACATTTGCAGTAATGTCTATGAAGAGAAATCATATTACCAGTAACTGAGAAATTAACAAAAGGTGAGAAACACCACGTTCTAAGGTTTTGAATTTGTTAACTTGGTCAGCCTCTGTGTACCATATGGCTCTTCAACAAGAAAACTGAAATGACAAACATAACAAAAGAAAAATAAAACTCACTCAGATATAACGATTATAAAAATAATGATATTTCATAAAACAAGATAATCCTTTCTCAAATTAATGAAATTATCAAAATGTGGACTTTCATCATCTAACTATTCAAAACACAGCACAGACATATCAAATGAAAAGCAAATGAAGAAAGCAAATGGAAAGCTACAGATGAAATGCAATCTCAATATAATCATATGAATTATAAGATTGAAGGAGATAATTTCTAATACTTTTATACAGTTTATTTCAGCTATATCTGATAATGACCAAGTTCCAACTAATAATAGCAGAGATACAATTCCCAATTCTCTGTTATGAATTAATTAGAGGTCATGTTCTCAGGTTTCATATCCAATTGTGAAATTTGTATATCTTACATGTTTGATACGATAAATAGTCATATTCACTACTTAGCCCAGGCTAACGACCTAATTGTGTTTGTTTAATGCCCATTCATGTTATATTGTCAGGATGATGCCATGCTCATATCAGCTAACATATAGAATGGGGAGGGCCGACTCCTTTTCTTTTTGAAACAAAAAATTTGCATCTCAAACAAAAACTGTAACATGGTACTGAAGCCTTTATGTACCTCTAAATCTAATAAAGACTTAAAGAGGAAAAAATGCAGGTAAAAATTATATCAAGTGATTTGGTACTACACCGAGGGTGACCATCATGAATATAGACTATTTGAAAGATATATTGATCAAATAAATGATTTTCAGAAGCCACATACGATACTATGAAGTTTCTGTCATACTTATCAACACTTCCAAATTACGCAAAATGTGGAGCTGATTAACTCAAATCTACCTTCATTCTCAGCAACACTAAGTTTTATGAATACTAACATAAACCCAGAATCACAAATCACAAAATGAACTGTTTTCCATTCGAATAGAACTGCAGTAGCTCATAAATAATCAGAAGGAAGCCAATTTCTATCGCCAACAAGCAAACCCACATTAAGAAAACATTCACCAAAACCCAATTGACACACTCCAATTGAAAACATCAAACTCTACCTGTTCCTAACCAAAAACACATTCCAAATTGAAATTCAAGCTGACCCGAAATCCAAACTATGAAAGAAATCTGAACCCACACGCGGTTTCGGCCTTACACAAAAACCCAAACCAAATCATTAATGTTTCAGAAATAGACATAGGAGCTGAATCAAAGCTATACGAACCTTGAGAGAACTGGATGGCGGTGGTGGAAGTGGCTAATGACAAATTTGGGTCGCAGAGATAAAGGATTTGGAAGCCATTTTTTGAGTTCAGGAAAAACTGTATCCCTTTCCGGTCTCTGTTTGCTATGCGGAAAGGCTCACCTCCTTGTATTTGGTGTTGCATGCACCGAAGAGTATACTTGGTTTATGCCTTTGAGTGCATGTTTGGTACGCGAGCATTTGGGTGCAGCTGGTGATCGGGTCATCCACTGTTTTTTAACAATGTTGTAAATTTTAGAAAGTGATAGCTACGAGAGCCGGGTTCAGATTGACGGTGACGAAACCAAACTAAATTAAAAAAAAATTGCACCTTGTGCGTGCACCCGAGAATTTTCGGTTTAGTGCATGATACTAATTAACACTATTAAATAAGGAGTTAAAACTGGTTAATCTCACATTTGGGTGACAATCATTACTAAAACAAATGGTCTTAACTTAGGCCGGTCGTTCTATTTGTCCTCCGTAGGCATTCTTAGCGTGGGTTCTCCTTTTAAACGTCCTTAGCTAAGTCTGTGTCCATTCACTCTCTCTGTTTCACAATCACCCTCACCTGCTATCTTTTTTTCACTCTCTGCTTCACTATCGGACTTGCTACCATCTTCTTCTCAATGCTCGGGTCTCTTAGGTCATTTCATCGCTACTATCTTCTCAACTTCGTCAGTAGGTGAAGTTCATCAAATTCGTTCGTTCTCTCTTTCATTCGTGAATCAATATTTTCTCTATCGATCCATAGACGATTGATTTTCTGAAGCAAAAAAAAAGATCAAAGTTATATCTTTATTCTTGATAAGTTTGATCTGCACCCATAGACGATTTTGTTTGATCCATAACTGTGTGTTTGGATACGGGAGAATTCCCAAGACTTTAATTAAAAATAGGGATTTTTCAATTCCAAAGGGTTAATTCTCTTGTTTGGTATTATCAGATAAGGAATCTGAAATTTCAATGGAATTGAAAACGAATGAATTCATTGTTTAAATTCCTCAGTTGAAATTACATCAAAATATGTGTCATTTGCAAATTCTTTTGCCAGATCAACTTTCATAATCTATCACATTTGTTTTAAATAGCGAGTTTTGAGGAATGTTATAGCTTAAGGTACGACTTCTCCATTTCGTCTTAAGGCTTCTCTTGAAAGACTTTTGTCACAAAAGACACACCTTTAGCTCGCCTTTTTCGCCTTAAGGTGGAAAAGACGCCTTAAGGGGGTCAAATACGTTGTGAGCTGTCACTATTTATATTTAATTTTTAATCTGTACCCTAAAATTACGTCGTTTTAAATAAAATCTAAAGAGAAAATAACGTTGTTTGACTTCTTTCATTTCATTCTTGAGCAACTTCTCGCATCTTCTCTTTTAAATCATGAGTAAATGATTTTATATTATTGTATGCTTGTTATTAAGAATCTTAGACATTATCTTTGTGATCTTGCTACCACTACCAGAATAAGTATCATAGCCGACGAAAAAAAAAATTAACAGGCCGACGAAATTTTTTTTCGTCGGCTAAAATCTATTTTCGTCGCCTAAGTGAAATTTTCGTCGCCTAAGTGAAATTTTCGCCGGCTAAAGTGGACTTTTAGCCGACGAAATGTTGTGTCGTCGGCTAAAATAGTTTTTTTTGTTGGCTATAGTCTGTGAACTATAGCCGACGAAATTTTAAAACTTTAGCCGACGATATATATAATTTCGTCGGCTAAAAGTCTTTATATTTCCAGATCTAGCCAGTAGCTGATGTGAAAGAAAAAACGGAGAAAAAGTTTTGGGGTTGGCGAAATTGTTAGGTGTTGTCGAAATCTGTCCGAAATTAGTTTGTGGCGCTATATATAGGTACGTATATGTGTATATATCTTGTTTTTGAGTTGATTTAAGAGTTTTATTTTCGTTATGCATTGATTTTGAGTTTTAATTAGAGTTGATTATATTGTATTTTGAGTGTGATTGAGTTGATTGATTTGGGTTTGATAATATATATGAAGTTGTTGTTGTTATATATATATATATATATATATATATATATATATATATATTAATTTGATTATATTAATTAGTAATTATTATATATATGCATGTATATATATATATTAATTAATTGTACGTTAACTGCAGATATAATATAAATTGAATGATTCGTAAATTTAATTAATTAGCGTTTATACATATATATTATGTTATCTTCTCATGATATGGATAAGAGTTGGATTTCGCTTCCAAAATGGGACAAAAGATATGCTAAAGGAGTTGTTAGTTTTATTGAATATATGATGAATAATGCTAAAGGGAATACAATTTTCTATTGTCCGTGCACTAAATGTCAGTGTCGCAGCGATATGCATCGATTTCCAATTGACAAGGTTTGACAGCACCTTAAAAGTAATGGGTTTTGGGAGAAGTGCACATGTTGGATATATCACGGTGAAACATCATCAAGGGGTCCGCATGATCATGGGTAATTTTCTGAGACGGGCAGTACATCCAACGATCCAACAACGGCCTTCATCAACGATATGTTTCCTTATGAGAGGGGTGTATGCTCTGAAGGACCGTATATGTCTGAGCCGGTGCAGCCCTTCCCTAGAGTTGTCAACACTGCTGGTATTGACAGGTACAACAAACTACTTGCTTTCCAACAGACCCCTGTGTACCCCGGTTGTCAGAAAACGGTTCTTGAAAGTGTGATGGACGTTATGAAGATTAAAGTTGAGACAAAATCGACTGTGAAGGCTGTTGATGAGTATCTACAGTACAATGCTTCGATGCTGCCCCACGGTCATCGTCTTCCTACCACTCATCATAAGGTCTGATGTATACTGAAAGATCTTGGGCTTTCCTACATCAAGATTCATGCATGCAGATATGATTGTGTTCTGTTCTGGGGTAAATATCCAGAAGGGAATGACCTTGGTGACCTTGACACATGTCCAGTATGTCAGAGTGACAGGTATAAGTTGACTCCTGCAGGCAATAGGAAACCTATGAAGGTACTTCGGTATTTCCCGTTGAGGGATAAGCTGGAACGGTTGTACATGTCATCACACACGGCCAAATCTATGAGATGGCACGCTGATAGGGAATTGCACGACGAAGATACCCTTATACACCCTGCTGACGGGGAGGCCTGGAAGCATATAGACAGGGAGTTTCCTCATTTTGCGTCAGAGGTCCGAAATGTGAGGCTCGGGCTCTCATCCGACGGGTTCAATCCTTTTGGCAACATGAGTCTTCAATACAGTGTATGGCCGGTGATTTTGGTACCATACAATCTTCCTCCATAGATGTGCATGAAGAAGGAATACAATATGTTGAGTTTGTTGATTCCGGGACCCGGTTATCTAGGAAAGTGTCTCGATGTGTATTTGAGACCCTTGATTGAAGAGCTTAAGTTGTTTTGAGACGTTGGTCATCCCACTTATGATAAGTTCATGCACGAGATGTTTCAGATGCATGCTATGGTTGTTGGTACCATTAGTGATTTTCCTGCTCGTGGGATGTTGTCGGGCAACGTTGTTAGGGGATACAAGGCTTGTCCAGAGTGCCTAAGCGATGAGGGGAGCAGTAGTCATTGCAACAAGATATGTAGATTGGGTCACCGTACTCTCCTTCTGTATGATCACGAATGGCGGTTCGATGACAAGGCATTTGATGGGGCTGCAGAACTTGGTGTGCCTCCTAGAAGATGGACAGGGGAAGAAATTTTAGCACTAGTGCTTAATGAGTATGATTTTGGGCAGCTCAGCAATCATCCTAATATAGTGGCGGTAATACCTGACAGACCCGACAGATATAAATTTTGGACACATAAGAGCATATTCTGGGAACTCCCATACTGGAGTAAGTTGTTGATCAGACACTACCTAGATGTGATGCACATAGAAAAGAATGTGTGTGACAGTGTGGTGGGAACCGTGCTGAACTTGGAGGGAAAGACGAAAGACGGTCCGAAGGCACGCATTGATCTTAAAAAAATAGAGATACGAAGACATTTGTGGTTGAAAGAAGGGAAAAAAATGCCTCAAGCTCCGTACACCGTGAAACCTGACCAGAAGAACGTAATTTTCAGGTGGTTGAGTTCTGTGAAGTATCCTTCAGGCTACGCAGGAAATATAGCCCGGTGTGTAAACATTCGGGACAATAAAATGTACGGGCTAAAATTTTAATTCTAAATGTTTTTGATGATTTTATTTCTATAATTTAAATATTTTTACTTAATTTTAAATACATAAAAGCTTCGCTTTTTCGCAAGGCTTTTGTGAGGCAAGACTCTGACAAGACGCCTCGTCTTACCCTTTCACTATTTAAAACATTGTCTATCACACATTCCAAATCCTAAATAGACACATCCAAACAAAAAAGATTGCAATTAATGGAATCTCAAATGATTGAAATCTAAATTCCACAATTTAATTTTTTTTTAGGAATTTAGAAAACTCACATCCAAACACAGTGTAAACGATTTTGCTTGATCCATAGACGATTGATCAGTTTTGCACCAATAAATCGATCCATAGACGATTGATTAGTTTTGTTTCATGTCTGGGTAAGGTTCGTGGTTCATTGGCTCGTGACGGAAATGTGAAAGGTCAGACTCCAACGAGATCGTGCGAGGATGCAGTACAACCAGAGATTCGTCATCACCGTTATTGAATTCAACAAGAAGAGGGAGCCTAACTTGTAACACCCTAACCTTAGATTTAAATATAAAGGTACACAAATTAGTTCTTAAATACCATTCAAATTTGCATATCAGTTTAAATCGGCAAACCAAATCAATAATCAACAATCAACCATTCAATTCAACATCGACTCATGTACGTCAAAAACCTAATAACTAAAAGGTGTTTAAGATCAAGGATTTCACCCACAGCTCAAAATAGAAAATTTACTTACCGAATCCTACGTTGCACGGAAGCGCCGGGAGTCCTCCGCTTCCGGCTTCAGAACCGGAAGCTTTAAAGAAGCGACTAGAATCGACCGGAAACATGCTTCCGAAAAAACTAGAATTAGAAGCAGCTAGAAACATGAGCTTTCGATTTGGAAGTGCGAGCTTCCGACTTCTCTTTCTCTGCAAATCAAAAAACCCAATTCACACAAATCTCAAGCATATCTCAGTCGTCGACTTCTCTGCCTCTGTTATGTCCGTCGTTGTCATCCCTTTCTCTTCGTCCGTCATTGTTGTTTGCTAGAATAGAGTTGGCTCAATTATGGAAATAACTTGACAGAAAATTAAGCATAACAGAGGAGTAGCCGTGGAGGCTGTCGGTATAGCCGTGCTGGACTTGAAAGAGGAGTTGGCACTGGAGTAGTTGTCATCGATGAGGTCGTAACGGGTGGAGGGGACGGAGCACAGAGGTGATTTGGGTTTGAAAGGAGAAGGGTCGTACTTAGGAGAATAAGGTAGAGGTCGATCAGAAGATAGGGAGACAACTTGTGAGAGAGAGTGACAATAAGGATAGGGAGAGACAGTGACAATATGGATAGGGATCGGAAGAAGATAAGGACAAAAAATATGTAATTACGTCCATCACACTTTCAAGAACCGTCTTCTGACAACCGTGGTACACAGGGGTCTGTTGGAAAGCAAGCAGTTTGTTGTACTTGTCAATATCCGCAGTGTTGACAACTCTAGGGAAAGGCTGCACCGACTCAGGCATATACTGTCCTTCAGAGCATACACCGCTCTCATAAGGAAACATATCGTTGATGAAGACCGTTGTTGAATCGTTAGATCTACTACCCGTCTCAAAAAATTGTCCATGATCATGCAGACTCTCTGATGATGTTTCACCGTGATATATCTTACATGTGTACTTCTCTCATAACCCGTTACTTTTCAGGTGCTGCCATACTTTGTCAATCGCAAATCGATACATATCGCTGCGACACTGACATTTCGTGCACAGACAATAGAACATTGTATTCATGTTAGCATTAGCCAGCGCATATTCAATAAAACTAATAACTTATTTACCATATCTTTTGTCTTATTTTGGAAGCGAAATTCAACTCTTATCCATATTCTGAAAAGATAACAAAATATATATGTATAACTTTAATTAATTAATTAATTAATTCCATATATAAAATTTCAAATCATTTAGTATTCTACAACAATTAATTAATAAAAAATTAATAATTATCCAAATATATATATATATATATATATATATATGTTTTACATATATCTACTAATTACTAATTACATAACAATATTATATATCAATAAATCAATCATCAAAAAATCATAATCAACATATAATCAACAACTTAATTAATTCATATCATGCATCAACACAATATTATAATTAAATTAATTAACATATATATACTCAATCAAAATCGACAACTTATTAACAAAAACTTCATATATATTTTCAAATCAAAATTGATCAACTCAATCACACTCAAAATCCATTAATTTCACTCAAATAAAACTCAAAATCAATATTATATAACTCAAATAAAACTCTTAAATCAACTCAAAATCAAGATATATACACATGCACATACCTATATATAGCTTCACAACCTATACAGATTTCGACGACACCTAACAATTTCGATAACACCTAAACTTTTTCTCCCGTTTTTTTTTCAAATGAGCTGCTGTCTAGATCTGTAAATATAAGGACTTTTAGCTGATGAAATCATTTATTTCGTCGGCTAAACTTTTATAATTTTGTTTGTTATAGTTTACAGACTGTAGCCGACGAAAAAATTATTTTAACCGATAAAATAAAAAAACAGACTGATGAATTTTTTAAGAACGTGGAATCCAGTAACATTCTAAAGGGTGATTAAAGACAGCTTTGAAGCAAATCCTTAACGTTTTGACCCCGTTTTACATGGTAACGCTTCGGCTCCAGCCCAAAATAGCCCAAAAAACCTGCCACCTAGAATATACTTCAGGGTCATATTCGTCATTCCACACAACCTAGGTCACCCCAGCCACAGTGAAAAGGTAATTATCCACAGCCGTCAGATCACGATCTGACGCTGAGAAATAAACCCTAGTTAACTGAATCAGTCACTTGTCCTCTTTAAATACACAGCTTTTCTCACTTCACCTCTCACACCCTCTCCTCTCTCAATCTCGAAGCCGGCGATCGTTTCGAGACCTCAATTCTCTTCTCCACTCTCGTTCTTCAGGTTCGATCTCTCTCCTATTCCGTTTCGCTTTTTGGATTGTGATTCTGTTCGTTTGATTATGCACCATGCTGTTTGATCTGGATTTTGTGATTGTTTACGGTTTGATTCTTGTTTATTGAACTCTTGAGATGAATCGATAGCCTGGATTTTGATATCTGAATTAATGTTATGTGATTAGATCTGAATCGAAAATTTTCTCTAAGGTTTTTATATCGATTTTTACCGTGATGACTATTGTTTTCGATCTCATGCAGCATGCAAATTGTTTATTTATAATAATAAAATAATTTTGGATTATTTGATTAAATCAATTTGATATGCTCTGGTTGTGGATTATTGAAATGGTTACGCTTCGTTATCTGGTTTGCTGATTTGAAGCAGTATTATCAGTGTTGATACGATTTTCTGCTGTTGATTTGTGACAAATAATGACTGCATGTGTTGTAGAATTTATGATACTTATTTTGTGATTTGGTGATTTTGATTGTTTGTAAGGAACAGTGACTGAGTTCTTTGTTTGTAGTTGATTTTATGTGGAGTTTTGGTTTTGTTTTATGTGAATTCTTTCTGTTCGAAAGAATTTGCTAATTTTTTGTTTGTGTTTTTGATTTCAGATTTTGTTCTAAGATCTCATCATGGGTAAGGAAAAGTCCCACATCAACATAGTGGTCATTGGCCACGTCGACTCTGGCAAGTCGACCACCACTGGACACTTGATCTACAAGCTTGGTGGTATTGACAAGCGTGTGATCGAAAGGTTTGAGAAGGAGGCTGCTGAGATGAACAAGAGGTCATTCAAGTACGCCTGGGTGTTGGACAAGCTCAAGGCTGAGCGTGAGCGTGGTATCACCATTGATATTGCCTTGTGGAAGTTTGAGACCACCAAGTACTACTGCACTGTCATCGATGCCCCTGGACATCGCGATTTCATCAAGAACATGATTACTGGTACCTCTCAGGCTGATTGTGCCGTCCTCATCATTGACTCCACCACTGGAGGTTTTGAGGCTGGTATCTCTAAGGATGGACAGACCCGTGAGCACGCTCTGCTTGCTTTCACTCTTGGTGTCAAGCAGATGATCTGTTGCTGTAACAAGGTGAGCCTCTCTAGTTCAATTGTAACTGTATTAGTCATTGTGGTTTTTATTAAATTTAGTAGTGTATCTAACTCTGTATTTTAACTGTATGCAGATGGATGCCACCACCCCCAAGTACTCAAAGGCAAGGTACGATGAAATTGTGAAGGAGGTCTCTTCCTACCTCAAGAAGGTTGGGTACAACCCAGAGAAGATTGCCTTCGTTCCCATCTCTGGATTCGAGGGCGACAACATGATTGACAGGTCCACCAACCTTGACTGGTACAAGGGTCCTACCCTCCTTGAGGCACTTGATCAGATTAATGAGCCAAAGAGGCCCTCAGACAAGCCCCTCCGTCTCCCACTCCAGGATGTGTACAAGATTGGTGGCATTGGAACTGTGCCTGTGGGGCGTGTTGAGACTGGAGTCATCAAGCCCGGTTTGGTTGTGACCTTTGGTCCCAGTGGTCTGACCACTGAAGTCAAGTCTGTTGAGATGCACCATGAAGCTCTCACTGAGGCTCTACCTGGTGACAATGTCGGGTTCAACGTGAAGAATGTTGCAGTCAAGGACCTCAAGCGTGGTTACGTTGCATCCAACTCTAAGGATGACCCTGCCAAGGAGGCTGCTAACTTCACCTCACAGGTCATCATCATGAACCACCCTGGCCAGATTGGAAATGGATATGCCCCGGTTCTTGACTGCCACACTTCCCACATTGCTGTGAAGTTTGGTGAGATTTTGACCAAGATTGACAGGCGATCTGGTAAGGAGCTCGAGAAGGAGCCCAAGTTCTTGAAGAATGGTGATGCTGGTATGGTTAAGATGCTTCCCACCAAGCCCATGGTTGTTGAGACCTTCTCTGAGTACCCACCTCTGGGTCGTTTTGCTGTGAGGGATATGCGCCAAACTGTTGCTGTTGGAGTCATCAAGAATGTGGAGAAGAAGGATCCATCTGGTGCCAAGGTGACCAAGGCGGCTGCCAAGAAGAAGTGAACCGTCATGGCCTCCCCCAAGATTTCCATAGGCGAAGTCTTTCTCAATAAAAATATTCTGGAAAACTCTATCAAGGTTTCTTTTGCTAGTATGTTGAGTCGGTTTTTTATAGGTCTTAGTTTGTTGCCATCGTTGTTAGGCGTTCATTCCCAGAATTGGGTGCTTGACAGGCGGTGGCGCAGGAGTGTCTAGGTGCTTTTGGTTTTGCCAAAGGTGGCTAAGAATTTTTGTGATTTGCTGGATTTTAAAGAATTAAATTTCGATTTTATTTTGCAGTATATTACGCTTTCTTTACTTTATATGCTTAATTTCTGTTCTGGTATCAGTGGATTTTAAATAATCAAAATTCAATTATTATGTTTATTTGCCTTTTTTCTAAACGTCAAATGGCATAGGTATATTGTCTGAAGTGAACTTGGTTACACTGAAGTGAACTTGGTTACACTGAAGTGGACTTTGCCCAACTGTAATCACTTGAATTTTTGGTTAGTTTTGGTCTTTTCCAGAAATTTCCTCAGTTTGTCTTTCATTGATTTTTCAGAGCATTATGTGAAAGAGATGCAAGTATCTCCACTAGGATTGTAACCTTGTTTATAAACCGTTCCACTAACCCAGGAACAAACTAAAACAGAGCCGAAACAAATCATGTGGCACCATTTGCATGCGTAAAACAAATCACTCGCATTAAATTTTTTGATTCTGAGTACTAACGATGAACATGTTAGTTGAAACTTGTACATATAATTTGCGCATCCGTTTCAAGATCTAACCTTGTGAATTGAAACGCGTCTCTTTAATCCGGCACTTTCATGACATATTCAATGCTTTTATTATCGCATTTTTATGCTGCATGTTTAGTTATTCGGAAACCTGTCTCTTTAATCTAGCAGTTCCATGACAGATTCATTGCTTTTATGACCGCATTTATAGTTTGGTAGTTATTCGGAAACTACTAAACTGACAAAGTAGTGAATTTCAACAATATCCATTACGAGAGTATATCTCATCATAGTTAATCTTAATGCGTGTTAGTGAGAGACATTGTGTCATAAGGTGAGTATAAGTTCTTGTTCTCACTACGCTAACTAATAAAGACATTGGATAGAGTTTACACTTGCGGTGTCAGCATCATCTGCCTAAAGACATATCCTTCTCTTTGTTAATTCTGGATCGCATCTTTCCATTAGGTCAATCTACTACGTTGATTTAATAACGAAGTGTAGTTCTATAGTAAACTCATAATTTCATGTTCTCATGTACACTAGTGTAAGCACTTGTAGATATCTCTATGTGCATGTCCTTGGATTTGAATGATAATCACAAGTCAGACTTCATGAGACAGATTTGAGTATCACTGATCAATGGATCAGGTTGTGTCAAACTCGTTTTCTCTCTTGAGCAAGTAAGTATTGAACCTAAGGGCATCCCTCTCTTTTAGGGATCCACACGGCCTATGACACTATGTTGCCACATTATGGCGTCATCATATTACCATCAATGATGGCATCAAGACCAACTCATTCTGGTATAGTCATATCTTCTTGATAGAATATCAATCCTTGCAGACATATTTGTAGCATGTGATCTCGTCACTTTAACACTTTAAGCAATTTGGGATCAATATGAGACGTTTAGTGGTGACAAACCACAATATACACGTCGTTCTACTTGAACACTTGTGTTTGTATCGCCCCCTAACGACGAGAATACAGTCTCAAAGTGACAACCGCAATACAACAGTTAAAGAGATCGTCTAACAAGGTTTGTATATAAGCGGATTGTATGTAGAGGTCATCAAATTGACTCAAATCCAACATAAAAAATTATTCATTTCACACGACTCATCATTAGGCACTATGACAGTGCAATTTGGCACATTGCCGAGCTCAAGGATTGTAACTCCGAGTCGATCCTCGCATACAATCACTAGCTGTCGTGCAATATATTTAATGATGATGGGTTAGAAATGAATAGTAAGCTGCATGTAAAAAATGCATAGTCCCATGACGCAATAGTAAGATTGGTTTGCATTACTAATGTTCTAGGGACAAGAAGAAATTGCTTGATCATAACCTCGGTGAGACCGTATTACGTATGAACATAAGGTACAAAACTCATAAATCGTATCTCGATAAAACTTTTATAAACAATGAGTAGTGAGCCCGTAGAAATATAAGCAGCATAAGTAAATGATGGTGTAACACGTGACCAATGTGTTGACACTTCAAACCAATCACTCTAAACCATAAAACCAACACTTTCATTACTATAAATGTGAGGAGCTGTTGAACCTTCTAATGGGTCAAGTTTTCCCTTCTTATTTGAAGGAGGATGTCTACATGAGAATAACATGTTTGCTATAGCCTTCATGACCCATTCAACAGGCTAGTTGCTAGAGGAATAGAAATGGTGTTGAAGCAAAGTTTGAAAGGGAAGAACAACCCTACAAGCCTAGGAGGGAGATGGCTGCATTCTTTGACAAAGCAATGGAGATGCATTGATAGCATACAAACATTGAAGCATGATTTAAGGAAGAAGTTTGAATTCTCTTCCTTTTGCATGAGTGTGAAGGCTTGCATGGGAAAATGCATGAATAAGTTTTTCTATATAAAGGCATGAGGTGCAAAACATAGAACCGGTGAATGATCTTGTGATATATACAAGAGTGTGAGATATAGAGAAAACTCCAAGTAGAGAGTTTGTGTGTGTAGCAAAAAAAAAGAGTGTGTGAGAGTGTATCCATTCAAGTGTGTGTCTTGAATTAGTGTTTCTCTCAGTGTAACTTTTATTCGTATAGTGGATGTTCTTTGTTGTTGTTGCCCCATGGTCGTAGGCACTTTGCCGAACCACGTTAAATCTCGGTGTTCTCTATCATTCTATATTTTCCCTATTTTATTTCCACTAGTGGTTGTGAGTTTCCATTCCACAGTTTATTCTTTCACATTTTCCAACAGTGGTATCAGAGCTCTTGGTTTTGACCGGGAGGTGCTGGAATGGAAGGATCATGGAGTACAATGATCAGACTCAACCAATCCAACTAGATTACGTGGAAGCCAAGAATGGAGGATATTCTTTATTGCAAGGATTTGCATGAACCGATCGAGGGAGACGATGCCAAGCCAGAAGGAACTACACTGGTAGTTTGGATGAAGATGAACAAGAAAGCCATCAGTCATATTCGTGAATGGGTGGACGACAGTGTGTGCCACCATGTTGCCAATGAAACCAGTGCCCATGAGCTGTGGTTGAAGTTGGAGTCCTTGTTCGAGAAAGAGACTATTGTCAAGAAAGCTTTTTTCTCATTAAAGAGCTCGTCAACATGAAGTATCGGGGAGGCGTTCGAGTGACCGAGCACCTTAACAATTTCCAGAGTGTACTCAATCAATTAGCCACAATGAGCATGAAGATTGATGATGAGTTACAAGCCTTGTTGCTGCTCGGGTCGTTACCAGATAACTGAGAGACATTTGTTGTTACTGTAAGTAACTCTGCTCCTAATGGTGTAGTATCTATGAAAAATATTAAAGATAATATGTTGAATGAAGAAACAAGAAGTTCTTCATTAAGTTCAGAAAATGGTCAATTCTTCGTTACAGAGAATAGAGGAATGAGCAAGAGAAGAGAACAAAGAGGCCATGGAAGAAGTATGAGCAAATCCAGAACACGGTTTAGCAGAAAGTGTCATCATTGTGGTCTTCCAGACCACATGAAGAAAAATTGTCACAAGTTGAAGTACGAATTTAAAGAAGGGCAAGAAGATGCCACTCATCAACAAAAGGAGGACATGAACAATATATGTTGCTACTGCGATGTCTCATGATGAGTGTGAGTTTCTGTCACTTATAGATGAATGTCTACTCGTAGTTCATTCTGGAGTTCAATGGATCATTGATTCTGGAGCCTTATTTCATGCCACTTCCCATGCAGAGTTCTTCACTACGTACAAACCAGGTGACTTTGGTAAAGTGAAGATGGGCAATGACAGCTACTCCTATATTGCTGGAATTGGAGATATTTGCTTGCAGACGGATGTCAGCTACCAGTTAATGTTCAACGATGTGAGATAAGTTCCTGGTCTACGTCTCAATCTTATGTCAACTGGTGTACTTGATTGACAAGGATTTCATCATCATGGCAGTGATAGAAAGTAGAATCTTACCAAGGGTTCTCTTGATGTTAGTAAAGAAAAAATGTGTTACACGCTCTCCAAGACCTGTGCAAAGATTTGCAAGAGTGAGTTGAATACAGTCGAGGAATCCTCTCCAAGTTTGTGGCAAGTCGAATCATTGAGTATGCATAAGTATTTTGTTACTTATATCGATGATGCTTCACAGAAGGTTTGAGTTTATTTGTTGAAATCGAAAGACCAGGTGTTCCATACATTTACAATTTTCCACACCATGGTGGAAAGGGAGACTAGAAGAAAATTGAAATATCTTCACAGTGACAATGACAGAGAGTACACATCACACGAATTCAGAGATTATTGTGCAAAGTATGGCATCCGACATGAGAAGACAGTTCCTGGCACCCCAACATAATGACGTAGCAGAGCGGATGAATCGTACCATTATGGAGAAAGTCAGATGCATGTTGAAGATGGCCAAGTTGTCAAAAGAATTTTGGGAAGAAGCTGTGAAGACTTCGTGTTACCTCATCAACAGAGCATCGTGTGTACCATTGGAATTTGAGACTCCAAATGGAGTTTGGACCAGCATAGATGCATCATACTCACATCTAAGAGTATTTGGATGTAAAGCATTCTCACATGTATCCAAGGAGCAGAGATCAAAGCTGGATTACAAGGCACGCCATGCATATTTATTGGCTATGGCAATGAAGAATTTGGTTACCGGTTGTGGAATCCAAAGGCAAAAAAGTTTTTTAGAAGCAGAGATGTGGTGTTCCATGAAGACCAATCAATTGAGGACTTCAGCAAAGAGGTACAACCAAGAAATGTAGCAACTGACAACCGCATTTATGATTCACCATTGCAGCAAGAATCCAATGTTGGGTTGCAAGGTGATAGAGTTGAAGATGTACCTGACATGGTCGATGTCGAAATCAAAGATGAGGGGGAGCTTGATCAGGGGGAGCATCTTGTGAATAATCAAGCAATAGTTTGCAGAAGCACCAGGATGCCAATTCCATCGACCAAGTATTCATCATCACAATATATATTGGTAACTAACGATGGAGATGATCCTTATGCAAATTACATCCTTTTGACCAGTGACGAAGAGCCTGAAAGTTATGAGGATGCAAAGATTCATCAAGACCATGACAAATGGAGGCTAGCCATGGAGTCTGAGATGGAGTATTTACTAAAAACGACACCTACGAGTTGGTGAAGCTTCCTAAAGGCCGAAAAACACTCAAGAATTGTTCAAGCTGAAGCGAGATAAGAATGAAAAGCTGATGAAGTACAAAGCTCGCTTAGTTGTCAAAGGATTCAGCCAAAAAGAAGGAATCGATTTTGATGAGATTTTCTCACCTATTGTCAAGATGACTTCCATTAGAGTCATTTTGGGTATGGTTGCGAGCATGGATCTTGAAGTGAAGCAAATGGACATGAAGACTGTAGTTCTTCACGGTGATTTAGAAGAAGAAATATACATGGAGAAACCAGAAGACTTCGAAGTCAACAGAAATAAGCATATGGTTTGCAAGTTGAAGAAAAGCTTGTACGGATTGAAGCAAGCACCAAGACAGTGGTACAACAAGTTTGACTCATTCATGATGAGTCATGGGTGCAAGAGAACGTCAGCTGATCCGTGTGTGTATATTCAATAACCTGTTGGAGGTAATTTTTTCATCTTACTACTTTATGTAGATGATATGTTGATTGTCGGCAAAGATGCTGCTATGATTCAGCAGTTAAAGACAGAGTTGTCATAGTCATTTGATATGAAGGATTTGGGACCAGCCAAGAGGATTTTGGGCATGGAGATTGCTCGTGATCGAGGGAACAAGAAATTGTGGTTATCACAAGAAAAGTACATCAAGAAGGTACTAGAGAGGTTCCATATGGAGAAAGCAAATCCAGTTGCTACTCCACTTGTCAGGTCATATGAAGCTCAGCTCAAAGCAGAGTCCTACAAATCAGAATGAGGAGGAAGAAATGGCAACAGTGTCATATGCCTCAGTAGTAGGGAGCTTGATGTACGAGATGGTTTGCACCAGACTAGACATAACACATGCAGTTGGTGTTGTTAGCAGATTCTTATCTAATCTAGGCAAGGAGCACTGGAATGCTATTAAGCGGATTTTGAGATACTTGCGGGGAACTTCAAAGATGAGGCTATGTTTTGGAAGTGACAAGTCTGAGCTGGTTGGCTACACACAGATATGGCCGGAGATATTGAAACAAGAAAGTCCACATCCGGATACCTTATTACATTTTCAGGGGGAGCTGTCTCATGGCAATCAAAGCTACAAAAATGTGTTACTTTGTCAACTATAGAAGCAGAGTATATTGCAGCTACGGAAGCGTGCAAAGATATTTTATGGTTGAAAAGATTCTTACTAGAATTAGATCATACACAACAAGAGTTTGTCTTGCATTGTGACTTTCAAAGTGCAATTCACTTAAGCATGAATTCAAGTTTTCACTCAAGGTCGAAGTACATTAATGTGAGATATCATTGGATATGTGATGTGTTGGAAGCTAAGAAGATACTGCTAATGAAGATTCATACAGATGAGAACAGTTCTGATATGATGACGAAGTCTCTATCGAAAGAGAAGTTCGAGTTCTGCAGAAGTGCGTTAGGGATGATGTGCCCCTCCAATTAAGTCAAGAAGGGGAGATTGATGGGTCAAGTTTTCCCTCCTTATTTAGAGGAGGATGTCTACATGAGAATAACATGTTTGCTAGAGCCTTCATGACCCATTCAACAAAAGAAAGCTAGTTGCTAGAGGAATAGTAATGTTGTTGCAGCAAAGTTTGAAAGGGAAGAACAACCCTACAAGCCTAGGAGGGAGATGGCTGCATTCTTTGACAAAGCAATGGAGATGCATTGATAGCATACAAACATTGAAGCATGATTTAAGGAAGAAGTTTGAATTCTCTTCCTTGTGCATGAATGTGAAGGCCTGCATGGGAAAATGCATGAAGAAGTTTGCATATATAAAGGCATGAGGAATGGTGCAAAACATAGAACAGGTGAATGATCGTGTGATATATACAAGAGTGTGAGATATAGAGAAAACTTCAAGTAGAGAGTTTGTGTGTAGCAAAAAAAGAGTGTGTGAGAGTGTATTCATTTAAGTGTGTCTTGAAGTAGTGTTTCTCTCAATGTAATCTTTATTCGTATAATGAAGGTTCTTTGTTGTTGTTGTCACTTTACCGAACCACGTTAAATCCCGGTGTTCTCTATCATTCTATATTTTTGTTATTTTATTTCCACTAATGGTTGTGAGTTTTCATTCCACGGTTTATTCTTCCACATTTTCCAACACCTTCGACGCTAAACACAAGTGTGATCAACTCAGAGCGCAAATTTTATCACACTCTCGCAAATTCACTCATACTATCTAACCTTGTGCTTTGCATCGAGGGTGGTTACTCCTCACATTTATAAAACCGTGAGTGCTAGAGGTGGGTTAGGCTAGGAAAGATTGAAGTTAAGTCGAGTCTGAATCTGTCGTGAAATTGCTAAATTATAGAGATAGATTCCCATTCACGAGGCCGGATCTTGAAACGGATGCTCACTTTAGAGCAAATACACCCATTTTAAGTGGGTTGGACCAATCCTCAATCCGGATTAATGCACTATTCATTCAAATCAGTACTTGGTCCTTGGTTTGACGATACAACAGTGAGACCAATCTTAGGACCAATTACTATTCAACTTTTATAAAAATAATTTTTTATAGATAAATGATTACTGTCTTTTACTTTATTATTGAATTCATTAATAATATATTATACACAATTTTTTATAGATAATTTTTAATTTTTTTTGAATTTATCAGAATATATCCGTTGAAGTGGCAAGGTCGGTTTTACTGAATAAACACTTACATTACCGTTGTATTTGAATGTGAGTCGTCTGATCTTAATCTAACGATCTGGAACAAATTCCCGTTTTACCCGGTGACATGTGCACATGGGAAAAGCAGATAGTTGTTGTTTGACGTGGTCCCCGCACAAATTCTCACCCCGATCAATCGATGGACTGAGAATTGCTCCACAGATTGGTCTGGACTGGCATGTTCCACATGGGACCCACGGCTGGACCACTCCCTTTCCTTCCCGATGGATTGACTTTTCACTCCAAACCTCACTCCACTCCCTCATATTAAACCATGGGTGTATTTGCTCTTAGATGTTTGTCAATAAGCGCTACTACAACTATTACATAAAATTTATGTATGTATTCTTATGCTCACTAATTGTTGCTTTATAACCGCCTCGGCGGTTATGGACTTGACCAAGTTACTTAGTTGTACCCAGTGTTCCATTTGGTGAATGAAGTCCTCAATTTGGATTAAGGGGAGGAAGATCATAATACATTATCATAATCTCCTTCATAGTTCATACTCGATTTCACTTTCCTCAATTGGTTGGCTTGTTCTCCGTCTCCGACACATAATTTCTTTGGTCAATAATTTATAGCATGAACACCAGTTACTGAAATTTGTAGCAAATAATTAATATCATCATTGTGGTTAATAATTTAATATTATCAAATTCTCTTCAAATTACCCTTAATTGTGAGGTAATTGCCATTTGGATCAATAGTTTATGCTTGGTCCCCCGTAATGGCTAATTTTTTGGTCCCAAGTGCACTCGAATTTCTAGTAACGTTTGTAATTTGTCCTTCAAAAGAAATTGAGCTTTAAAAAATGGCCCCTCATGTGATCATTTTCTCAAATAATGATACAATGTATTTGTTTGAATAGGGGCAAAACGGCCGCACTCAAGCCTTTACTACTAATGAAACTATAGAATACAAGGAGAGATATAAAGCCTAAATCACATATTATTTGAATATCATGAAATAATATCAGTAGTTCTCAATCATATGCATTCTAACAAACACCATTTTTTAGCAAAAAGTACATAGGTTACTCCATTTGCTTTACAAATTTGGTGACATACCAGAAAGACAATATTCATGTAGAACCATAAGTTACTATGTCTATTAGTTTTCCTACTATGTTGTTACTAGAAGATAGTCTTAATGACACTATATTTTATCTTGTCACTAGAAGGTTACGACCATTTGACGAAACAAGCAACTCGTCGCCGTCCCAGAACAAACATGGTACGCAAGACGCGTAAGCCGAGATTTAACCAACATATCGAAATTAAAAAGAGATCAAGACGTATTTTAGACATAAAATAAACTACAACTAAAAAATAAAGAGCTTAAACAAAAATATCATGTCAACTTGGGCCCAATAGTAAAGCCCAGGCCCAAACCTCAACACAATGTGGGAAGAAGACACTGCCAACTATGTTGGCCTCAGCACCGTCCGCCGGCGACGGCTCACCAGCCTTGACGTGTTGCCCGTAGCCACAGACCACCCCCTCCATCATTCATGCAGCCTGTCTCTTGCCTGACCGCCACGTTCCTAGATCAGATGTAAAGGATCTGAACCAGATCAGAGCAACCGAGACAAACCAGAGTTGCGCCATCGCAACCACTCCACCACCCAACAACAACCGTGCATCTAATCTCCTCTGTCGACTAGCCTAACGATGAAATTCCCAACGCTTAGCAACATCCCCCTCCGCATCTTCATCTTTCCACACCTTGCAAACTTCTAAGGGGATGACAAGACCTGTTCGACGAAGGCAAGAGGGCTCGCCGTCAGACAGGGAAGGACGCCGCTCAACTTTTTCTCTCAGGCGCTCGCTCTCTTAGGGTTTTCCTCTCCGTCGTAATTGCTTTAATTGCAAAGTTGATACATTGTTCTTCCGCATAATGGTACAATATGTGCGCATAGTAGCAGAGCAAAATTCCAAACCAAAACCAACAGAAAAGAACAATAACATCAAATCACCACAGAATCCAAATAGAAACATAACACACCAAATTATAATTTCAACAAAACCCACATAGAAAATTGAATTAAAAGCAGGTCAAAACACACAAGAACTAATTAGACTGAGATTTAATATCCTAAACACTAAGGTTTCAGCCAGCTAAGCAGCTTTAGCAATACAATTAGCCAAAATACAAAGGGACAGATCATGCAGTAGAGCAGCCAGATCACCATCTGTGATCTCTTCCGTCACTCTTTCTCTGATCCTCTCAGCACCCATTTCCCGATTCGTATTCAGCTCCTCTCTAGCTCTCGATCTCTGCTTTTTCATGGCCTCCCTTCTCCGATCATGATCCGCCATCCTAAAAATAAAAACCCAAGGAAAAAAGAGAGAATGAAAACCCAGATCACATATGCAAGAAAGGACCCAAGTGAGAATGAACATACTCGTGGGTGAGATGAGGAGGAGCATGATGGGTTATCCCTGAAACGCAGAGAGGAAGGCCAAAGGTGCCATGGAGGTTCAGCATGGACTGCATTATTTGGGTGTGAATGGAAATCAATGTCTGGGAGATGAGTTTGGTTTGGGAATTTATGTTGGGGGAGTTGAGATGAGAAAGATGGGTTCTTCTGATCAAGTCTTGAAGTGGAATAAAACCAAAAGGGGTAGTGATCTACTTGGAAGGAGGAGGCTGCAGTGGCGTGCAGTATAAAAGAGTACAAAATGGTCCTCACATTTTCATTTTTTTCTGATATTTTTATTTCTTTCTATTATGAATGCTTAATTTCTCTAAAGCCAAACCAGACCTTACTTTAGGGTTTTTGTCCTTCACATTTTCAAACTGAATCAAGAATAAAAACACAGATACAGTAGCAAAAATAAAACGCTGACATGACTGTTTTTAAGTCTTGATTAATGAAGTTGTTAAATATAAAGATGAAGTATTATTTTTAAACCTCTTATTACAATAAGTATCTACAATATGTTCTAAAATAATATCAAGACTCACTATACATGACAATTGACAAGTATTCTAAGGAATTACTAAGGACTAAGGAGAAGTGATACAATTAACACATTAGAATGAAAAGCCTCGTTAGGAATTCTATTTGTTTAAGGGAGATAGAAACAAGATGCAACTTATGTCAAAGTGCGAGCGACAAACGTGGTCTGTGGATTATCTTTGTATCGATACTGTCACAACTTAAGCACCTTTAAGGTGTTGAGTTTTATCTACAAAAGATCTCGGTACAATTAAAAATGATTCACCCACATATATGTTATATTTTATTTATTACTTTTCTGATGTGAGATATTTCCTCTCCAACACTCCTCCTCACGTGCAACATAACTTTTAGGTCTGCACTTGAAACTGATTAAGAAACTGAACTCGGGCCTCATGGTTAACCGGAAGAACTCTAAACTCTGAACCTCAAACTCTAAACTCCAAACTTCGAAAGAACTCCAAACCAAACTCTGAAACAACTTCAACCAAACTAGAGTCATGACCTCTGAAAAAACGCATCCCGGCATGAGGGTGAAACAATTGGAGAGGGACCCTCTCTGATACCAAGTCAAGAAGAACTAAAGAGATTATGAATTCTGCGATACATTAACACCCTCCAAGAATCGAGTATATATACAAGATTACATATATCAATCCTAATAGAAAACTGATTATACTAAATATTTCTAACAATACATAATAGTACATGGATTGACTCACGCCAACACTCCCTCTCAAGTTGGCGCATACAGATCAAAAATGCCCAACTTGTCCAATGAGTCATAAAATGCCTTACTAGATTTCTTTCATAAGAATGTCTGCTAGCTGCTCCTCAGTAGGTACATATGTGAATGCAATAATCTGTTGATCTAACTTCTCTTTAATTAAATGTCTATCGACCTCCACATATTTCATTTTGTCATGTTGAGCTGGGTTATGAGCAATTTCAACAGCAGCTTTATTATCACAATACAAGAACATCTCATTCTTTTGTTTGAATCTCAAATATCTCAACAAGTGTCTCAACCATAACATCTTACGTACTCCAAAAGTCATTCCACGATATTCTGCTTCAGCACTAGAGCGAGCTACCACTTTTTGCTTCTTACTTTTTCAAATAACCAAATTACCACCTACGAAAGTGAAGTAGCCAGAAGTAGACTTGCGATCTGTAATATTACATGCCCAGCATGTGTTTGTGTACCCGAAAACATCTAAGTGTCTGTGCTTTGAAAAGATTAATTCTTTTCCTGGAGCAGACTTCAAATATTACAAAATACAAAATACAGCTTTCATATAAGTTTCAATGAGATTATGCATAAATTGACTCACAACACTAACTGCATAGGCTAAATCTGGTCTGGTGTGAGACAAATAAATCAGTCGGCCAACTAACCTCTGATACTGCGCCTTATTTACAGGCACCTGATCCAAATATTATGTCAACCGATGATTCTGTTCAATTGGAGTATCAACAGGTTTCCAATCAAGCATACATGTTTCTGCAAGCAAGTCTAAAATATATTTCCTCTGGCTGAACACAATGCAATTCTTAGCATGAGCAAGTTCGATTCCCAAAAATACTTCAAACTACCCAAATCTTTCATCTCAAATTCAGAAAACAATTGATCTTATAACTTCTGATTTCCTCACTGTCATCACCTGTCACAACTATAGCATCAACATAAATAATTAAAGTTGTCACGTTACCACAACGATGCTTAATGAACAACGTGTAATCTGAGTTGCTCTGTAGATATCCAATCTCCTTCATAAATATGGAGAAACGCTCAAACCACGCTCTTGGTGATTGTTTTAGACCATAGAGAGACTTTTTTCAACTTGAACACCATCAGCTCCCCAGTTGAAGTATCATAACCAGGAGGCAAATCTATATAGACTTTCGCATGCAAGAAAGCATTCTTGACGTCAAATTGCTGCAAAGGCCAATCAAGGTTAGCAGCTAACGAAAGAAGTACACGTATTGTATTAATTTTGGTAATTGACGTAAATGTCTCATCATAATCCACCCCGTACTTTTGAGTGTAGCCTTTAGCTACTAACCTTTCCTTATACATATCTACCGAACCATCAAGATTATGTTTTACTGTATACACCCACCTATAACCAACTGTCTTCTTTCCCGGTGGCAATAACACTAACTCCCACGTATAATTTTTCTCAAGAGTATCATCTCAACTGTCATTGCTTTCATCCACTTCACATCCTTCATGACATTCTGCACTTTACTAGGAAGAGACACAGAAGATAATTGATTCATAAAGACTATATATGTTTTAGATAACTTATGGGTCGACAGATAATTAGCAACAGGATATCTAGCCTTAGCACTTTAACTTGGTTCATAATTCTTTGGGAGTTGACCACGGGTTAATCGATCTGGTAAAATTTTAATTTGACCTTGTGTAGAGCCACATAAAGGAGAAACAACACTCGACATAGAAGGATTATCAACACTACTAGATGACAGAGGAAGAGAATCAGTACATACAGCAGGCGATTCTTGAACAGGTGAGACCACTGATGAAGAGGGAGAGATTGGACTAGCAATAGTAGGTTGTTCATCTTGTAAAATATTGTCCTCTGATGATGTACTGTCGATGGGTTGCTCCCATTTCGACTGATTGAAGTCCTTTTCTATCGGTCGAACAATCTCAATCAGCTGGTCAAGGGCTTCAGGAACCATTTGTTGTAGTGGTTCAACAGAAATTCTCTCGGATGAATGAGTAATTTCAAGGCTTGATTCGGTCACAGAGTTATACTGATCCTCAAAGTAAACACTCTCTCCCTAACTTGCAGTAGTAAAGGGAGAAAAATAGCATGTATCCTCATTGAAAGTAACATCCATGGTGACATAAAAACGTTAGGAAGGAGGATGATAACACTTGTACCTTTTCTGTTGAGTCACATACCCAACAAAGAAACACTTGAGAGCTCTAGCATCTAACTTTGATCTTTAGCATCTAACTTGAAATGACCCTACGAATTCTCAAAATATTTTTGCAATGAGCCATATCCAAATATGTAAGTCCAGTCAGACGCTCAATTGACACTGCTAATTCATCTATACCACTCCTGTCTAAATAAATTTCAGACAAGCATTTCATATCTCCCACGATTTCTGGAAATCTTTTGAGCTGTGCACAGCCAGAAAAATTGAAATTTTCAAGAAAGAACCCAAAACTTCAATAGCTAAAGGAAGGCCCTCAGTACAATTTACAAAGTTATGGGATAACTCCGTATAATCTTTTGGGGGATGATCATTCTTGAAGGCTTTCCAACTGAAAAGCTTAAGGGCATCATCACTTCTCAATTCCTTGACCTTGTAATATCTATCCACAAGATGAGCAATCAACAATTGTTTGTCCCTGGTTGTTATAATGATCCTGCTCCCTCGACCAAACCAGTTGTTGCTTCCAACCAATGCTCGCAATTGTTCTAACTTTTCTACATCATCAAGAATGATAAGAACCTTTTTACGGCAAAGTCTGCCTTATCTCACTATCATGAACATCCACTCTTTTCAAGATACTGAAAAGGTCTTTGTGAATGCAACAATGCATTCTCTTTTAGAAATCTCTCTAACATTGTTCAGAAAGCATTTATCTCTAAATTGATCAGAGATTTTATCATAGAAGGCTTGTGCCAGAGTTGTCTTGCCAACCCCACCCATTCCCCATATACCTACAAAGAAAACATCATTCCCTTGATCTGTAGCTGAACAGAACTTCATTATTTCCTTCAAACCAAAGTTAATTCCCACAAGTCCTAGATCATCCGAATGAGTCTGTTGGATTGTTCTGCTCAGCTCATTTACTATCTTTCCCACAATCTCTTGGATAAACTTTGACTCATACCTTGGATAAAAGAAGGGAAAAACCAACTATCATTGGGTTTGTTATTCATGTAATCATCGTCATTTGGTAAATATTACGTACCGATTCTGTGAATGAAATCCAGAGAGATTGGCCACTCAAGTCAAAGCAGCTCTCCACTTTTGCATCTTGTCTTTCTCCAAGGCATCCTTGAACCGCTCTTCATGCTCATAAAAGGCTTGTTCAAACCATCCCCTCTGTTTCCTTACATCACATGGATCTACATCATAGAATATCGGAAACACTCTGTGTCCCCTATCTTCCATGCACTCAACAATTGCAGCGAGTTCATCCAAACACCAAGTTGAAGAAGCATAGTTTCTCGAGATAACAACAAGCCAGATTCTGGAAACTAGAATTGCTTCCATAAGTTTTGATGAAATAGGTTGTCCTATGTCATGCTCTTCATCATCCCTAAAGGCGAAAATACCTTCTTGGTCTAGAGCTGCATATAGATGATCTGTAAAGTTCTTACGAGTATCCTCACCTCGGAAACTGAGAAAAACGTCATGTGTCCTTTGTGACTTTGAAGGCGAGGCAAATGAGGAGGGTAATTCAGTCCCCATGAATTAATATATGTCTATTGAGCTCCCTGTTAATTTATCCTAGTAGAGAAGGAAACTGGAATACACTGAAAATGAAGCAGCTATATAAGGTCACCAATGTCATTCTCTTCTGGATCTTTACCCAGAAGAGAACACAGTCATATCTGTATGCATGGATCTTGATGTAGAAAAACCTAAGATCTTTCAGGATACATCGAACCATATGGTGAGTGGTAGGAAGACGATGACCGTGGGGCAGCATCAAAGCAGTGTATTGTAGATAGTCATCAACAGCCTTCACGATCGATTTTGTCTCAACTTTAATCTTCATAATGTGCATCACACTTTCAAGAACCGTCTTCTGACAACCGGGGTACACATGGGTCTGTTGGAAAGCAAGTAGTTTATTGTACCTGTCAATACCAGCAGTGTTGACAACTCTAGGGAAGGACTGCACTGGCTCAGGCATATACGGTCCTTCAGAGCATACACCGCTTTCATAAGGAAACATATCGTTGATGAAGGTCGTTGTTGGATCGTTGGATGTACTGCCCGTCTCAGAAAATTGTCCATGATCGTGCGGACCCCCTGATGATGTTTCACCGTGATATATCCAACATGTGTACTTCTCCCAAAACCCATTACTCTTAAGGTGCTGTCAAACCTTGTCAATTGCAAATCGATGCATATCGTTGCGACACTGACATTTAGTGCACGGGCAATAGAAAATTGTATTCCCTTTAGCATTATCCATCACATATTCAATAAAACTAATAACTCTTTTACCACATCTTTTGTCTCATTTTGAAAGCGAAATCCAACTCTTATTCATATCCTAAAAAGATAACATAATATATATATATATATGTATAAACTCTAATTAATTAATTAAATTTTCAAATCATTTAGTATTCTATCTACAGTTAACGTATAATTAATTAATAACAAATTAATAATTAACACACACATATATATAGATGCATATATATACTAATTACTAATTATATAACAATATTATATATATATATATATATATCAATTAACATCAATCATAATCAACACAATATTATAATTAAATTAATATATATATATAGCTACTACTACTTATTAATAATAACAACTTCATATATATTATCAAATCAAAATCAATCAACTTAATCACACTCAAAATCCAATAATTCAACTCAAATTAAAACTAAAAATTAATATATATATATATATATATATATATCTAGCTACTACTACTTATTAATAACAACTTCATAAATATTATCAAATCAAAATTGATCAACTCAATCACACTCAAAATCTAATAATTCAACTCAAATTAAAACTAAAAATCAATATATATATATATATATATATATATAACTCAAATAAAGCTCTTAATCAAATCAAAATCAAGATATACACACATATACGTACCTATATATAGCTCCACAAACTAATTTTGGACAGATTTCAACGACACCCAACAATTTCAACAACACCCAAACTTTTTCTTCCGTTTTTTTTTTCAAATGAGTTGTTGTCTAGATCTGGAAATATAAGGACTTTTAGCCGACGACATTACATATTTCGTCGACTAAACTTTTAAAATTTCGTCGGCTATAGTTTACAGACTATAGCCGACTCCCGTTTTTTTTTCGTCGGCTATAATGTTTATGCTGGTAGTGATAAATTTTAGCCGACGAAGTTACTTTAGCCAACGAAAAAGAAATTGTGTCGGCTAAAGTATTTTTTGTCGACTTTAGTCTCTCTGTTTTAGCGGACGAAAAAAAGAATTTATTGTCTGCTATAATATAATAAATAAAATAAAATAAATATTTAGATACCATAGCCAATGATAAATATTTAAATTTGTCGGCTATAGTTGTTTTGCCCGACGAAATTCACATTAAGGGTATTCGTATGTTAAGGTTTTGAGGTTTAAGGTCAGGACCTTTCATTGGTTGCGTCTCATCGATTTAAAACTATTTTGTATTGAAGGTCTAGCCAAAATACGTAATTTAGACGTTCAAATAACTGTTTTCGTGCGCTTAAGGGTTTGACTTACGAAATTGACCGTCCGGATCGAGCCCTTAACGTTATCGGATCAATTTGAATTTTTTTCTCATATATGTACTTTATCATTATGGTCATATCAGATAGTCGGATTTTTGTTTCTCAAGTTTGATCATCGGAATCACGATGTGGCTACTAATGTTGTATAACTTAGTTACTAAGTTTTAAATAAATGTTCCATTTCAAAAGCAAACTCAATGTAGAACATTCAAACTAAAAAAATTCATGAAATAAGATATGACCGGAATGATGAAATACGTCTACGGTTGAAAAAGCACGTAATTCTGGTAAAATCTTGGTGCCGATGGTTGCGGTCAACTCAATTTACCATTCTTTTTCCATATGGGTAGCCCTATCTTCAGGGGTTATTTTTCAGTCAATTTTTATACCTCTGGTTGTGTCTCATCGATTTGAAACTATTTTGTGTTGAAGGTTCGGCCAAAATACGTAATTTAGACGGTCAAATGATCGTTTCCGTGCGTTTAAGGGTTTGACTTACGAAATTGACTGTCTGGATCGAGCCCTTAACGTTATCGGATCAAGTTGAATTTTTTCCGATACATTTACTTTATCATGATGGTCATATCAGATGGTCGTATTTTTGTTTCTCAAGTTTGATCATAGGAATCACGATGTAACAAATGTTGTATAACTTAGTTACTAAGTTTTAAATAAATGTTTCATTTCAAAAACAAACTCAACGTAAAACCTTCAAACTCAAATAATTTGTGAAATAAGATATGACCGAAATGATGAAATACGTCTATGGTTGAAAAATCATGTAATTCAGGTAACATCTCAGTGCCGATAGTAGCGGTTAACCCTATTTACCATTATTTATCTCTATGGGGAGCCCTATCTTTGAGGGGTAAATTTTCTAAAATTTTTACATGAGCAGTTGCTTCTCATCATAGTGAGAGTTTGTTGTGTTGAAAACTTTGACCAAAATACCTCATATAGATGCAGATATAGGTGTTTCCGTGTGTTAAATAATTATCTGAAAAATAGAAAAATTGAAGCCGTAAACGACTTGGATGGCCAAAAAGACCCATAGGTCATAGCAAAGCTACGCGTTTGACTCTAGGGTCATTCTGCTTCCAGATTGATATCACAATAGTCAATCAGACATCGAACACCACATGTGGCAATTTTGTAATTAAAAGGTATTTTAATCGTTGAAATAACCTCATTTAGTCTACTAAAATACCCTCAAAATTTTTAAAATCCTCACCACTAATTTTAAACTTTAGTCGACGAAATGAGTATTTCGTCAGCTAAAGTACCCTAAATTTTTTTAAAATTCTCACTAAATATTTTGAATTTTTTCTATATCTTTCATTATTCTCCTCCTCTTCATCTCTCTTCCTCCTCCTCATCCTCCTATGGCGGCAACTCCTCCGGTGGCAACTCCTTCTCTTTCTTCTTCTTCTTCTTCTCCTTCTCCTTCTCCACCGCGGCTCCTCCTCCAAACATCTTCGGACAGTTGTGTGGTCATGTATGTGCTTGGCTTATCTCGATAATACATTTTTTCTTTTTACATGGACTAGCTAGGGGATGAATAGAAAAAGATGCACATAAGAGACGGATCCAGATTCTTTCTTAACAATTCTCATAATACTTCTTAATAAATCAATCTTAGTCTTTCATTTTAGACCTAACGGCCATGATCTCTTAACCCATCTCTCTCTGTCCTTCAAAAGAGAAAAAAAAAATCTTTCCCATTTTATCAGTAACAATGATATCTCAAAGGCTTTGGGACTTGTTCAAGAAATGAAGAAGATGGCGGGGTTCTTTGCATATCAACTATGGAATAAGCTTAGCCAACAAAATGGTTATTACTTGTGATCGACTGTACAAGTTTAGCGGAAGATCACAAAAACTGGATTTCATTTTCAGGCAAAGTTCGTAGACAAATTACCACAAGTTGTCCACTGTATATTCCGAGCAACCAAACACGTACTACATTTAATTTCATGTCTAAATAAGAACAATAAAGAGCATATAAATATAAAGCAAAAACCAGAAGAGGCTGACTCGATTTGAATAGCGAGCTCTCTCTTCTTTAATTCTGGTGGATGATGACCAGAAACAAAACCAAACCAAAGGCTCTTTCTTTTCTTTGGAGGCAAGAATTTAGAGTTGGAGGAATAGATGAGAAGTGTTGGTGGGTATGAAAGATCTTGGCCATTGATTATGAATGGGCGGTCAAGATCGACTTGTTAGGTATTATTAGGAGAGATATCTTACTAACACCGTGTTGATGGAGGAAACAAGTCGACCATAAGCTTTCTTTAGTATACATGATTTAATAATCGCATCCATCACTATTAGGCTGAGTTTGGTGCAGCTGAGTTTATAAGATATAAGCTGATTTTTAGCTTATAAACAGAAGGTGAGTGTTTGCAGCTTCTTCTTTTTCTCTCAAAACACTTAATACTTTTTTAAGAAGTAGCTTATTTCTGGACTTACCAAACACCAAAATCTTTGGTGCTTAAAAACAAATGAGCTTATAAGTTCTCCCAAACCCAATCTTAATCGTTAATCATTTGCGTTAGAAATAACTGGCATTATGGCAGAACAAAACCAGGCCCTGCTATAGCGATGGTAGTACGTTGCTTTATTTTTGTGTGGTATGAGTTGCAGACTGCAGTAGACAGATCTGTATTATGTGTTACCGACTATTAACATACGTATATCTCATGAATCATGACGTACCAGAAGTGACCTCATAGGCTCATAGCTAAATAGCCTTGGAAGTGACCTTTAAATCCAAGCTAGCCACACAAAATCAAGGAAGGAATTCTCACAAATCCTCATATAAGACTAGTCGACAATGCTGACTACGATGGATTCTGTGTTTCTGCTAGCAGCGTTAGTTCATGTTTGTGTGGGAGCTAGTTGTTTGTCATTGATAATCCAAAGGTTAAGAAAATGGATGAGTGCAAGTGGATATATATGATTAAGACGGATTATATATAATAGAATGTATGTTCATCTGGGTAAGCTAGCTAGCTAGCAATTAAGGGCTGATGTGCATGCTTGTGGCTGCAAGAAATATTAACCAGAGAATGGCATGACTGATAATCCAGTACCAGATACAGCCTACATATACATTGCTGGAGCCAGTCTGGATATATAAACTAGGATATTACTGTCAAGGCCATTAACTTTGGGGTTTGTACAGAGCTCCCTATATATATGAGGACATTTTTACATGTTCAGTAGTAAGAAGCAGCTGAGCAACACTTTCATAGAAGAAGAAGAAGAAGAAGAAGAAGAAGAAGAAGAGTAAAGCACCGAAAGGTTCGCTACGCAGGAGAGATGGCGCCGTCGCCCATGACCCTATTGTGGCTGGGGCGCCTGCATCATGTCTCTTGCATAGGAAACCTTGTGTGTGCTTTGGAACTGGTAACTCTATGGCAATCAGAAAACTTCGAACAAAATATGGATTTGCTTCTCTTCTTTTAGTCATATAATATGAACTCACACTCGGCGGTACACTACAAGAGTCGCATCATCACATTTTTGTTCTTCCTTGTCTAGTTGAACTATTTTACAGCACGAGGTACGCTTTTTTGTTGCTTTGCAGGTCTATAGTTCGACAAAGAATAAGAATAGGAGAGGACGATCAATAAGAGCATATGCAGCCTCCTCCTCCATCACCTCAAATCGGCAGCAAAATTGCTGGATTGAGGAAGAAGAGAGATGCAGCGCCTGCAAATGGAGGGAGAAAAACATGTGGGACCCACGCGAAGAGCAGCAGACCAACAGACCGACAAGCTAGAGGCGCCTGCCTCTGTGATGGAGGCAATTGAGGTGGGACCCACGAACAGCCTCGGTCAAGATTTCGACCTGCAACACTCTGCCTCGCTGCATAACACCTGTAGATGCCACCAAAGGCTTCCTAACTCCTCAAGACGGTTACAAGAACACGTCGACGGAGCTCGAAACCCAGAAAACAAAGAAATGGAGATTTTCAAATTAGGGATTGAATCAAGGAGTTAAAGTCATGGAATTGCAGAAAAAGGAAGAAGGATCAAAACTCTACCCATCGATGTCGTTCTCCCCATCGTCGCTCACCTGAGATAGGAGAAAACTATCGCTCCTCCTCGGTGTCAATCTCCCACTCATGAGTGGATGTATAAGTGAATCGAGAGGTGAGATAGAGAGAAAGAAAGAAAGAACGAAAGAGATGAGGAATATGGTGATGGTTTCGCTAATTGAGGCAACATGACGGCGATGCTCAGCCACAGAGGCGATCGAAGTAGAGATGGAGACGAGAGACAGATGAGGGGGAGGCCGGACTCGGATCAATGCCCGAGTTGTGCTTTTATGAAAGGCTCATTATGGTGGCTCTTTATAGTGTCTTCCCGGACTCGGATCAATGCCGAAACACCTCTCTACATCTTTGCGGTATCCTTCTTGTTACTTTGCAAATAGTTTTTGTGCTTGAGATTCAGGGTTTGGAATAGTTTTCACAAATGTTGAGTACCTTGGATATATTCCGTCAGCCAGATAATAAGCATTGCTGTATCTCCTTCCGTTGACGTGAAACGTCACAGCCTAAAACAATTATTTCGGTGATAAGGAAATATGGAAAATGTCACATGTCACTTCACTATTGGTTGATTATCATATACAAAATTTTAAAAGTTAAAAACTTAATTGATGAATAGTGATTGCCTCTGTGACGGAGTTGCACCGGTGCATAAAAACTGGATCAGAAAAGCAATTTGTAGTGAATAGTAATTGATGGAAGCAATTAAATTGATGGATTGAAGGATTGATGGAGAAGAGAGGCTGCATATGCTCTAATGAAGCTTTCTATAAGGGCTACAGTGATGGACGCACCAAGTTACGTTAGCGAGAACAAAAAATTTGAGGCTAAAAAACCAACTTAATAAATAACTCAGTGTTCATTTCCTCTTCCTCTCTAATCTTCATTTTTGTAGATTTTCAGCTAGTTAATTTATATATTTTTATGAAATATTAAAGTTATTTTTCAATAATCATATAAAATCATAATCGAACATTATAAAATTACAATTTTTTCATATCAGACATCTAATATCTAACATGAACACATTTAAAAACAGACTCATCATTGTTCTTTTTATAAAAGATAAAGGGATTCCAAATTCATAGTTCATTAATATTTTAGAACCTAAACACTTAGGGGTGTATTGTAGTTAGATTTTTATAGTTTTAAAGATTTTTATGGATTTTAAAAGTTTGAACACATTTGTATGGATTTTACAGTTTTTTCATATCAGACATCTAATATCTAACATGAACACATTTAAAAACAGACTCATCATTGTTCTTTTTATAAAAGATAAAGGGATTCCAAATTCATAGTTCATTAATATTTTAGAACCTAAACACTTAGGGGGTGTATTGTAGTTAGATTTTTATAAAGTTTTAAAGATTTTTATGGATTTTAAAAGTTTGAGGGTATTCAATTAGGATTTGTAACAGAAGATTTAAAATCCATAAAAGTGTGAGGGTATTCAATTAGGATTTTTAATTAAAGATTTTAAATCCACGAAAGTATGAATGTATTCAATAAACACACAAATTGTTAAAGATTTATTAAATGGTGGATTTGCACGGATTGTCTAGTGTAAATTGTGAAGTGAACAATCCGACCCCCTAGACATAAGATTTCTGTGGATTTACAAGTTTTATCTTTTATTATTTTATTTTATTCATCTCTCTCTCCATCCTTCCTCTCCCGTTTTATTATTTTATTTTATTCATCTCTCTCCTTCTCTCCCTCTCCCGTTTTATTATTTTATTTTATTCATCTCTCTCCTTCTCTCCTTCTCTCCCTCCCTCTCCCCTTGTCACTACCATTCTTCTTCTTTTTATACATGTTTTTAGATCTTATTATTTTTTTATTACGATACTCATTCACTTGGTTTTTGTACTTGCCTTATATATTCCACACAATTTTTTGACTTGTTTTTTACTTCATACTCTATTATAACATGTATTCAACTCTCTCCCTCTCTCCTTGTCACTACCATTCTTCTTCTTTTTTTATACATGTTTTTTATCTTATTATTTTTTACTACAATATTCATTCACTTGGTTTTTGTACGTGTCTTATATATTCTACATAATTTTTTGTCTTGTTTTTTGATTCGTTAACATGTATTAAACTCTTTCAATCAACTCAATACGTGTAACATAGACTATCGACACTTTTGTTAGAATTTTGAATTTTGTTTTATTGCAGTAGAAATATAGATAAATATAATCATTATCTTTCGCCGTCACATACAACTTAAGTACAAAATAAACATGTCTTTTTCACCGTGTTTTGGCATGGGTCTATGAATTTCAAAATGATATATTATGAATAAAAATCTTTTATTTCCTCTTCATAATGTCTCTGAATGTGCGGTACACATGTAGAACTTATATTGAGAAGTTTTTATGTTATTACTTTTTGTTTACATATTCATGTTACATGTTTATATAATAAGTGATAAATCCTAAAATGTGTTTAATTCTACGAGAATCTATGTAAATTTATCATTTGTTTTCAAAAATTCTAAAAAGTTTAGGTTTTAAAATCTATATGAATCTAATGGATTTTACAAATGTGTATAAATCTAAGAACTCTTTATAAATGCATCACTTAAAAAAAGTATGCAGAAATCTAAATTCAATACAACTCCTTAATTTTAGGCTTTCAATATGATTAATTGATCTTATAATTATAATACATAAATTATATAATATAAAATATAGGTATATATAGTAGTGGATAGAAACATGGGGAACAAGGTTTTTAAAAGTAATGTCTCAGTCATCACTAGTCGTCAAAAGTTAAGTGGGGGAAATGCCCCCGCTGGCCTTATTTAGGTACACCATTGGTTACACAGATGTCGTTTAATCTGGCCCCAGTATTATTTTCGACTTCCAAATACTCGAAAATTTTATTATACTCAAAAATTAAACAAAAAGAAACCCTATTTCTTTCTCATGAAAATGTCTTTTGATAAACCAGGTATGGGGATACATAAACCACAAAGTCGCAACATACTCAAACAGTCAAACTGACTAAGCGACAAGCATCCTCCATTGCCTTTTTTTTCCTTTTTCTCAGATTAACTGCATTGCCCAGATAGTCCAATAGAAAAGCAAACATATCCTAAAATGTGACCAGACGAAGTTCATACTCAATGGATACTGCAACAACAATATATAAGTATAACAATAAGGAGTCACGGAATGATCCTCAAAAGCTAATTGGTCAAAAGAAATTTGTTCAAAACCAACATATAATCGAATAAAATAGTTTTACAAATTCCAATGCAATAGAAACATGCAAAAGTTTAACTTTGCACTCCTAGTTGGCTGTTTCTTGTTCAGGAGGTATGGTACTATCCAGTTACCATGATCCTTCAGCACCAGCAGTTGGATTTTGGAAAGCAGAGTATCCCCAGAAAGTCTTCAAAGCGTAGGGTTTAGAGATAGTTACACCTTCTTCAGTGATATTAGCTATCTGCAATTTCAAAATGTAAAATGTTATCTTACATTTCACATTTTCAAATGTGTCCCATTCAAGTTGTCTGACTAAAAGATCAATAAGGCAAAATATCATTTTTCTAATGGAACTTGGAAGTTCAATTTTTTTTTTGCTTTTTGTCCAAAGTTGGGTTGCACAAGACAAACTTTAATGTTTTTGATATAAACACCACCCAAGACCTCATATAAAAACATGTGGCAGTATACTTTGACTGATTCTAGAACAAAACCAAAAACTACGGTGTGCAAGGTGCAGAATCTCCTGATAAGCCTCTTAAAATAGAAAGATTTTATTCACTTTCTAAACTCACTTAACAACGCTACCTACACTTGGGCAGAAAATAAGTAGGCAAAGTAGCTAGCATCTAGTACCAAGCATCATTCAGAAGATTGTCTCACTTTAGCACCTCACCAGAGAGATAATGCAAATTAAAAACCTTGAAATCGTTGAGCAGTGAAAAAGTGCAGCAATTCAACATGCATACAGGTTTCATTTTAGAACCATCATTAACTAAATCCCTTCCTCTAATAGATCAATTGAATATTGTTTAAATATTAACAATCCCGAGTAACTCTATTATGCGACTCATATCTGTGTGCGTATATAAAGAACTTGAACTTGTCCATTTCAAAAGCTTAGATTGACATCAGGAGTCAAGAGGATAACACAATAACCATTTTTTTTCAAGTTATTTATCTACTTTGTAGACTTTCGGTAACTACAGGTCCAATTTATGGATTGGACCTTTATTAGTGCAAAGGAAGGACAAAATAGAAAATGTGTCTATGACTCATATGAAAATATGACATTATGAAATTAAAACTAACAAATGTTTTTGAAATCCTTTTCTAAGATGAAAGGAGTCTATTACGAAACTTTTATAAATGCTGAAGAAGACAATGCTAAATATTTGAATCACCATATAGCTGTTGAAGAAAATAAAAACAACAATAGAAAAGAAAAGAAAGACTTCAGAAGTTGATAGTCAAATGATCAAACTAGTATTTTGACAGACTATTAATTCATGAGAGCTACTACAGGAAAAGAACAGAGATATACAGTGAAGAATATTGATTAGTTACAATACCTGAAGCTTGTTGACAGCAGACCTATCACGGTACAGAAGAACACGCATGCACTTCTCCAGCAGCTTCACGCCTTCTTCGAAACTCAAGTCCGCACGCCACTCATCACGAAGAATAGGCCTTGCAAGGTGATTTCCAAATCCAGTAGCAACATGGTCGTCCTCAAAATTTACACCAATCATGCTAACCTGGATAAGGATTAAAATGTCAGGTAAATAAGTGAGCTTGTTTGAAGGTTTTTTCCTGAAATGAAAGGATTATCTTTTTCAAAACCAACGATCACGCTACAGAAGCCAAGGTTATGGTTAAAGTGAGGTACCATTCCAAGGTATTTCTCTTTGTTCTTCACTCCACCAAGGACAAGTGAATTCCACAGTGGATTGAACTTGTTACGCCGATTATACATCACACGAGTCAAATAGTTGTGGATCTGTTTAGGTCCCAAAGAGTTCCCATCATCCCACATGTTGTCGTATAAGCTGGAAAAGAACACAGAATGAAAAATCCTTTAACCAACAGTTGCGAATAATAGAAATAAGCATGGCTTGAAAAGAAGCACCACCAAAAGGAGAAAGGGAGCAACGATGCTTACACAAGCTCATCAAGATATTTTAACAACTCCTGGAAATCACTTATTTCTCCACTTGCGCCAAGAAGAGAATGCTTTCCAATAGGCTTCATGCGTTCCACACTCTTGTACCGCAGGGTAGACCCATATGATCCTATAATAAACAGGTCGCTTTCATATTGTTAAGAACCTCAGAACACACGAAAGCATGCATAACGAGTAAACAGTATTAGAACTCTACATCTAAAATAGTACATAATAAGTGTTACTGGTAAAGAGAAGGATCTTATGTTAATTATTGAAATAAATAAAATAAAAAGAACAAAAAAGAAACTACAGGTGAATGAAAAGATAAAATAGAAAAGCACAGTTACACATTACAAATAAGCTTAACCATTATATTAAGAGCACCAAAATTTGCAAGGTAGTATTTAAGACTTTAAACAATGTTAATGCAAACAGCAAATAACTACGAGTTGTTGCAAATTTAATTAATAAAACACTGTCCGGGCCGAAGTTATCTTCACAGAAGCATAGGAAAGTTTCCAATATCACACGCAAAAAAATCTTAGAAAATCCCCTTTGTGCTTGTTTAATTACTTCCTGATTTCTGAGATCTTTCACAAATGTGAGAAGTTAAAATTGAGTTTTGGTTTTACTCATTTAACTTTTGAAATTTCACTGCTTTGGACAAAAACATTGTAAGATGGAATTTAGTATCCAAAATCACAGGAAAAAGATAGTAGGTTTCCAAAAACAAATACACTAGACGGACTGCTACATTTCAGCATCCCAATTTCCACAAAAGCAATGAAAATAAGGGAAAAAAACTCCCACCTCTCAACAAAACCCTGGGGCGAAAAAAACCATACACAACATCAAACATCAATGCTTAATTTCTTGTAGATCGACAACACCAATTCAAACACTACACAGAAACAAATAACTGATTCATGAAGCAACATCATTGGATTGAAAGCTAACCTCCCATATCAGCAGCCATCAAAATCCCATCTTTGTACTTGAGAGCCACCACAGATGTACCAGTGACATATGGGTACCTTCAAAACATCACCAAAATCAAAAAATTAAATCAAAACCATCAAATGTCCTACATAAAAACCTAAATCCCCAAAACCCAGATACCTTAAAAACCTAGAAACCATGAAGAAAACGATAAGTGAGACAAAAAACCATACAGGGTTCTCTGGGAGCCTTCTGGGTTGCACAGTACGCTCGGATTGGCTTGGTTCGACTCCATTAACTGCGAAGAAAGCAAATTTACAGCGATGAAATTACCACAATCGGAAAGTAAAATTGGAAAGCGGAAATCGGAGAGAGATGTTGGAGACTTACGTTAATTTTGGTCTGGGAGATTTGAAGAGATAGTTCACGATCTGGAGCTGTTGAGGTACATATAGACTAAGGTTTTGTGTTTGGTCGGTATATAGAGACTACCTTTTGCTCAAGAAACTATGACCCGGATCGGAGTTGTTGGGTTTTGGATAGTCCGAGAGGGATCCAGACTGGGTGTGAGAGGCCCAATGCTGGTGTCTATTTGGGCCCAAAGGGACTACCACACCTTGCGTACGACTGATTCAATGTACAGGAGAACGAGACAAATTCGACGCCAAGTATATTGCGACTTTGAAGATAAAAAATTTGGCACGATAATGGTAGTGACTTGTGACGGTGATAAAATTCCCATTAGGGGAAGACCGAGAAGGTAAACGGAATATAAGGAACGGGGTAGTGGAGCCAAAAAAAGGAGGAAAACTATGGTCATGTGGAAGAGGAGTCATTTCTCTGGAGTTACTTTTAGATTAGAGTTGATTTTAAGTATTCAGACGACAATGCTCATATATACAAAGAGTGAAATGATGAAATGTGAAATGATTGATGACACAATCATTTTCTTTTAAGCTAATAGGCTCTAGAGTTGATTTAGGTATTCACACGAGGACGCTCATGTAAATTCAAGTCACATTAACTTGCATATATAGTCAAAAAATGGTACAAATTCTTCAAGCAAAGTTCAAAGTGGGGCTAACATAGCTCATACTAAGGATTTTTATATTTTGCAATCTCCATCTATACACAGTTTTATGGAGATATATATATGGGTATAGTGAAAATGCTAAATAAAGAAGAGCAAAATTTCATTAACTCATGAGAGAATGAAAATGGATGATGGACAATGGGGCATGTTTGTTACATGGGCCTAGGAGGATTGGACAGTCTTATGTAGTTAAATCCCGCAGATTCCATGTTTGGGAACAACCAAAGAAAAAATTTGGACTATAAGGTCCTAAATTTCTCCAACGCCTTCTATATAGACCAAACTTTATGGGTTTGTATAAGCCTATTCTAACGCTGCACATTCACCAAAGTTCTTGTCGTCTTGAACCTGTCATCGTCGCACTATCAATTTTAACTCGTCATCGCAACACTATCGCCTCCTCCCTAGGTACGTTGCCGCCTTCAACCCTCATTGTCTTCCCTTGCTATGACATCATCATCGGGCTTCTTGTTACCATCTCCGACTTCAATCTAGTCCTAAATCGCATACTTTAGCTCTCTGTCTCTTATTGTCCACGATCCATCACAATTTCATAACAAGAAAGAGAAAATATTTGTTGAGATATAAATTTCACATCGGAAATATGAGACATTGCATGTGGGTTTATAAGAGTTTAAGTCACTCTATTCATTACCAATTGGTTTTTGATGTGAACTTCATACTACTTTATCACCATTTCAAAGCGGGTTGCTCACGACCACATGTAAACGCGTAACGGACATGCAAACTTCACGTTATCTCAAATGTTATCCACGTGTTAGGTTTGAAAATTCATTACACGTGTGGGGTAGTGTTAAAATATAAATCTCACATCGAGAATATGAGACTTTGTATGTGGGTTATAAGTGTTTGAGACACTTCAACTATTGTCAATTAATTTTGGATGTGAAGCTCAAACTATTTTCTCAATATTATATTTTTAATCCCCATTGGGATTATATATATTGTTGTTGCATGGGGTTGCGCCTGGACGGCCTGGTCATGAGTTCTTTAGATAAAGACATTATTGCATTTAGAATGAGACGACGTTGAGTGTCAACTTATGTCATTGTCTTGCAGGTTATGGAGTATAAATTGCCTACGGGGTTATGGAGTACGATGGAACCAAATTTGCTCCCCACCCTCATTCCCACCTCCCTAAACCAATGTCATGTGTCCATTATATTCTTAAATATATGGTTATAGTGGGTTAAGGACACATGACATTGGTTTAACCCTGAATTAGACAATTATAGGGTAAAATCACTTTTTAGCATTTTCATCAGTCTTTGGCACGAACCCGCAAAAAACTAATATGAGCACATTGTCACGGACCTAGCTATTCAGCAACCACATTTGGTCCATGTGGCGCTCTCCCAACTAGGAGCTAGCCTTATCTATCAAGACAACATACTAGTTACGCCCTACCTTGGGCTCATCAGGGGATCGGATCCAGACCCCAACCAGTTTGTGTAGGGATGACCCAATCCCCTCTTCAGCGTCAAGTCCTCAAGTAGCGACAAGCACCCCAAACTTAACTGGGTTGACTTGTCTGAACTTCGAAGGGACAACACATATGCTCCTACACTCTGTGACTGGGAGCGCAATCCCACTAGCATCGTCCATAGTAGGCACTCCTAAAAACAGGACTTGACAACATGCTCACTTATAAGCTGCTCGAAAGAATATGCCAATCTTATTCTAGATAATTACAAACTTCGGTAACAACCTTACAACCTTTGATATGAAACAATCGGTCCACATGTAAAGTGTTTGCTGTGTATTAATTACTTTACAATAATTTTCTTTCTTTTTACTAGTTTCTTACTCGTGCACTACACGAAAAAAAAGTTACTAAGTCTGTCAAATCCTCATGGTCCTAAAACTCCTTCACATTTTTCTTGTTTTTTGTTTTCAATTTAAGAACTGTTCTTGTTCTAAACCTATGTCTTCTCATCTCTTATTTTTATTTATTATTTTGTTTCTACCTTTGTTATTTGATGTAATTTTAATCATTCATAACAAGTCATATATTTGATTTCTTATATATCAATATTATATCATCGATATATATATTTAGAGATTATTGTCTACTAAAAACAAATTATGATTTTTGATTATACAAATACCAAAGTTGAGATCTCAAATCCAACTTCTCTTTCGCGACTTTGGCGTTGCATGACCAGAAAACAACAGTTGCAATTTTCCGCCTGGCGGGTCCCGCTCACCCTCCCAATCTTTTTAACGCGGCTTTCGGAGTTTCCCATTTGCTTTATATTTTAGTATTTTTCGCCCCTTATTTTCGTTTCGCAGCGCCTTTAATACATGCAATTTATTCCCATAAACCCTACCGTGTAAAACACTCGCACCCAAATCCTGTACACTCCTTTTCCCAATTGGACAGATACACTGCACGATTGCCAAAAATGCAAAACTCGTCACGCGGGACCCACATACGGTTTCCCACGTGTCGAGATCAGCGGGGGAAGATGATTTCGGGAGGCGGGCGAAAGAGAACAAAAGAGGAAAGGCAGGGAGGGCGTGGCGTACGGACGATACACGTGAGCGCACCGAAACGGAACCCGGACGTGTCCCCGTGAAGAAAACCGGATTGGATAATCGGCGATACGTCCGAGCATTGTAATTGGGGTATTGGTTCTAGTTGGGGTCCTCGGTCAAAAGAGAAACGCCGAACAATTAAGAGAGAGAGAAAGAAAGAAGACGAGTAACTAGTCGGCGCCGAGCATTATTGGTTCGTCAGAGCTCCGGCGTCGTCGTCGCCGATCGGTTTCAGGTAAATGAGATTCGAATCCGGTTTCTAGGGTTTTTGGTTTTGGTAGCGCGGATTGTTGTTATTTCAATCGAGGACTTGGATTCTCAGTTGGGAAGGATTTTTGATTTATTTTTTCTGATTTTTTTCTTTGGTTTGTGGTGGTTAGATCGATCACTGTGGAGGCTATGTGCTGGTTTATCTGGTTAAATTAGTCCCAGAGAGAAGAAACTGTACTGTCTGGGCATATAGGAATTGGTGCTATTAAGATGGATTTGGTTGCTAGCTGCAAGGTATTTTGTTTATTTTTTTTGCTATTCCGATTTTTATTTTTTATGCTTATTGTTCTAAATGCTGCTTAATTTTGCTGAAAAATGGGTGTTGAATTGTTGTATAATATATGACTAGGTGCGATGAGCTTGAACTGAGTGTTAGGTTAGAATAGTTTCCGGTTTGTCGTTTTTGTCCCCAGTTAGTTTGGCTACTAGTAAAGTGCAAATAAGTTGACTCAAGACGGTATGTACTTTCTGTTAGTGTATCATGAAATGTAGTTGGCTATACTGAAGTTCTGAGCACATTGTTTTTCGTTTAATTAAGATTTAGATTACTGTTGTCTGTGAGACTTGCATAAGGTTTGAGTGGATGACAAAGAAGATAAATATAACTACATATTCGAAAAATATGAATGGAGGAAAGATATTTTACTTCAAGGTGGATGTCATGCACAGTTGCCAAGTAGTTTCAGTGGGAAATTACTGTTGAACTGGTTTTCAAGTATCTGCTTGTTTTCCAGTGTCCCCTCTTGCTATCTGTGGTATACTACATAGCTTTTACACATGGAATTGAATTTCAGGCAATCTGTTTTCATATTGCACTCGTTTATAAGCAGACATATTTTTAGCTTGGATGAATTAGATTGTATTAGAGACATGAGAGGCCAGTGTCAGATTGTACTGAAGGTGCTGGTTAATGTGTTATTTCTTTTGAAATCATATATAGTTCATAGAATCCCTACACTTGTTTGACAGTTTTTACCTTTCCCTTAAATTAAATATCTAGTTTTTCTTGGAATTGCCATGATATTTGGAGAAAGGAGCAATTCTTCAATTTATTTATATATCATTTTCTGTGTGAAGCTTAAAGTTCATTAGGTTCAGATGGTTGCTGTAACTGTTATGTTTTTGGGTTTCCGTATTTGGAAGGCGGTAGACTTGACAAAATGATTTACAGCAACATCTGTTTACTATTGCAGGAGACGTTGGCATATTTTCGGATAAAAGAGCTCAAGGATGTTCTCACCCAATTAGGTCTGTCAAAGCAGGGGAAGAAGCAGGTGAGATGGCAGAAATATTGGTCTCGTGCTGCATTGCTGTGCTGCATTGCTGGGTACCCTTGGTTTCTGGATATTATCTATGTCACTGTGACACTGCCAAAGTGGCTTGTACCAGTTTTGAGCATAAATAACGTTTTATGTTTGTGGGTGTTATTGTACCTAATACCTATTAATGCAGTTGTTAAACAAGTTAGTATTTTGTTAATATATGACTGTCTTCCATGTTTGAATTTAGGCTTAAATTTTCAGGATCACCAATGAGTATCACTATTTGCCATTTTAATTTGGCTCTCTTGGCTTCCTTCCTCCCACGTTGTAAAAATAAATCTTTTTCCATCAATCAAGTGTGCAACTGTCAATTCTATTCAATTATTGCACCTTCCAAACGATGGTTTCTTGTACTAATGCTTTAAATATATTTCTATTATTCTTTTCTATGCCTTGCATTGGAGTTCGTAAACCTGTCAAATTAGTTAGGTATGTTATGGCCAGTGTCTCTGAACATAACAAATACCCTACTTGTAGCAATGGTATTTTTAACAGTTTTTTTTAGATGAAATGTTGCTTATAATCTTTCTAATCCCCTATAGTTATCATGCAGGATCTTGTTGACCGGATATTGTCCCTTCTTTCTGATGAGCAAGGTAAATTTTTTGTTACCACAGTTATTATCTTCCTGCTTGGGTTGCTTTAATTTTTCCATTATGGCCCTTATTGATTATGGTTTATGTTTTAAATATGATTGTAGCTTATGGTGAGGAAAGAGTTGTATGCATTGACACACACACACACACACACACACACACACACACACACATCTATATATATATATATGTAGTTTGTGTGGGCAAACGAGTTGTATCACACTCACACATGCCATGCACACATATATTTTGTTTATCAAGGGGTGTAATTTATTCTTAATCATAAGCTGTTAATGCCAACTTCTTGTGAAATTTGGTCTTTACTAGTATGTGACATCTTTCAAGCAGCTAAAGTTGCATGAGGAGTGGCTTGCCTATTTTCCTGCATTGGTGCTGACCTAGAAGTGTGTTGGCTCTTGTATCCTCATGTATTAGATTCTTGGACTAGTGGATGACACACATTAGGATCCTGTGCCAACCACTGTCTACGTAATATCTCTTTAAATGTGGGGTTGCCATTCAATTTTTCCCTGCAAGGATTTTCATCCAGAGTCCATTGTTGAAACAGGCTCATGATGCGTAGTTTTTTGATATACAAAGTCTTTGAAATGTAACTATTGTTGATATTGTTATGCACCCTAGTATTTTCTGCTGCACTTTCTTTTTAGCATTTATGCTCTCAAAGACTGATTGACATCTCGTATTGAGGTTTCGTTGAATTTTTTGTTGCCATGTTTACAATTTTTTTATTCTTTTGTATATTTTTTTGTTCGTGATTTAATGTCTTCATAAATTCTATCTTGATTTAATGTCTTCATAAATTTTGCTTCATATATACAGTTTCAAAATTGTGGCCAAAGAAGACTGCTGTTGGAAAGGTACAGGTCGCAGAACTTGTAGATGACACCTATAGGTTAGTCCTCATAAGCATTATCTTCCTTTAATGTCATTAAAAGGTTGGAATTCTCAACGGTTTTTTTTCTCTTATTAGACTTCTGGGCTTGATCCCTAACCCTTGTATTGTCATCTTAGTGTCTGGAGCTCTAGTTTCTGAAAAATACGAAACTAGTACTGTCAAGTGTTCTGCTCCTACTTCTCTTTCTTCTACTGACTTGCTCCTTTGCTCTGACTCAGAAAAATGCAGATATCTGGGGCCACCACTGATTTAGCATCGAAGGGCCAGTGCATCTCTGATTGTAGCAATGTGAAAGTTAAAGGTGAAATTGATGACCCCTTCCACTCAGATATGAAGGTTCGTTGTCTCTGCGGGAGTTCATTAGAAACAGAGTCGATGATCAAGGTACGTATCAACATATTTGTTTTTTATTTTTTTCATAATGAACCCATTAGCATTGTTGTATCTGTTAGTAAAAAAAGACGCTCGTCTTAGCTAAAGAATTAAAAGTTTTCTAGATGTCCTCTTTCCATTTGACTACTATCTGTGGAACATTTTGTCAATCAAACTCTTCTAATATGCATTCTTTTATTATTGTTTGTATTGTTTATTTATTTAATATTTAATTTTGACAGTGTGAGGATCCAAGGTGTCAAGTGTGGCAACACATCGGTTGTGTTATAATTCCAGAGAAGCCGATGGAAGGCAATCCACCAGTTCCTGAATTATTTTATTGTGAACTCTGTCGACTAAGTCGGGCTGACCCGTATGTTCCACTAGTATCTATTGTTACAAAACCTTCATAAAAGTTTAATTGTTGATAACGATTTGTATATATTATTTTGCTTCAACTTTTTACTTGATTGGTCATTGTATTTGATTTGAACAAAATTTTGGAACTCCATTTGTTTGATGTGATGCGGCGTTTTTTCGACCTTACATTAAGTTTATTTATATGCTGGATTTTTTCTTTTACCATATTGATCATTGGCGCTTATTTCTCTGCTTTTTTAAAATTATTATTACTTATTAATTTTTGCACTTTTTCTGACTTTTTTTTTCTTTTCAGGTTTTGGGTAGCTGTGCTTCATCCTTTACATCCTGTGAAGTTGAATGTTACTAATATTCCAACTGATGGGTAAGTATTTCATTTTTTGGTTTTGCTTACATCTTAGAAGGTGTGGTTTATAATTATTTCCTTGTTTATTATTGAGTCTATTGCAACTATTAATGTCAATAGAGGATTTTTCAAGTTAACTTAACCTGTTATTAGGCCAAAGGTTTGGAAATGTTTGGTTTTGATATATATATATATATATACATATGAACAAGAAAATGAGAACATTAGGGGAAAGTTGTTTTTCTTTTTTTTTTCAACTCAATCTGCAGCATTTTCTAACAAATTTATGATTCTTATGCGTTATGCACTCTGATAACAAACTTCTTTTTCTAAGCGACAATGAATTTCACCGTAATGGTTACTTTATCCGTTGCTGTTTTGGAAAAAAGTCATATGGGAGTGGGATGTAGAGGGTATGTATATCATGCAGATCCACTTTGCATCGTATGTAGTCTCACTGCTTCTGTGCAAATTGTCCAGCTCAAACCCTGTACAAAGTGTGGATAAAACATTTCAACTCACAAGAGCGGACAGGGACTTGCTGTCTAAACAAGAATGTGATGTTCAGGTTGATTTATGTAATTGAGTGATGGTTGATGAATAATTGGCATTATTTTTGATTCTATGTATATTGACCTGTGCACTTTTTGACATCATTTTGCAGGCTTGGTGTATGCTCTTAAATGACAAAGTTTCGTTCAGGATGCAATGGCCACAATATGCAGATCTACAGGTCAATGGTATGCCAATAGATTCACTTGCAGTAATTGATGACTCTTATGAATTCATTTTTAAATTTCAAGTTATGGTCTTTTGGAGGTAACATTATCAGTCATGTATAGGGAAATTAAGTGTTCACTGAATTTGTGTCGGTGTACCATTTCAACGTATGTGTAGGTATGCCTGTTCGTGCCATTAATAGACCTGGTTCGCAACTTCTTGGAGCTAATGGTCGTGATGATGGTCCTATTGTGAGTTCTCTCCCTGTGCACTAATAGCTCTTTGTGTCATTAATCTTGTTCGCTCAACCCATATATTTTCATTCTTGCTGGTATAATGTGTATTCTGAATCAGAAAAGGCGTTTTTTGTATTCTGAGTTTTTTAGTTTACTTCATCTTGTTTTGTCAGATCACACCATACACGAGAGACGGAATTAATAAGATTTGCTTAACAGGATGTGATGCCAGAGTTTTCTGCTTAGGGGTTCGTATTGTGAAGAGGCGCACTGTCCAACAGGTAGCTTTGATTATTTGAATATATGTTTTGATACTTCATTAAGACCACATGAATTAGACCTTCATATTCATCAGCCATTATTGCATGTAAAACATTCTTGCATAACATTACAACAAAGCTTCCTACCCAAAAATGAAAAAGAAACTCAGTAACAATTTTATCATGTATTGTGAGGCAGGAATTTACATAAATTTTATTTGATTCAATGTTGCAATTTACAAGACTTGTATATGTCTGGGAGGTTCTCTGTAGATATTGCAGATTTATACATTTATAATCTCCACTGGTACTTCCATGCTTAACTGTAATTTTGTCTCTGTGAAAGTGGTTGCTATTTATCTAGTATGCAATTACAATGACATAAATTAACAAAAAAAAATCTTGACTGTATCTGTTTTTCTTTCTTTCTAGATTCTCAACCTGATTCCCAAGGAGCCTGATGGTGAACGGTTCGAAGATGCTCTTGCTCGTGTTTGTCGTTGTGTTGGTGGTGGTACTGCAATGGATAATGATGACAGTGACAGTGACTTGGAAGTTGTGGCAGATTCGTTTACTGTCAATCTTCGTTGTCCAGTAAGTGGCTTTTAAATCTTTATGTGATGCAAAATGCTCTGTTCTCTAGGCACCACCATAAAATGTGACAATATAAAATGTATAATGAAGAATTATCATACAATCACAAGTATGAGACTCAAGAAGACTCGAGTTTGAGCTTCTTCAGATTCTTTCTTCTGATTTTGCTTTCAATTAAAAAAGATTTTTTTATTAATACTAGGCTATCTTGAGTGCATGAAGATGCTGCACTTTTAACGTCTCAACCTTCAACTACTGTGGTCTTTTAAGCTGTAATATGTTGACACTAATTGTTCTGAGGCCATCTCCAAATGAAAGCTGCATACTAAAATGTAGAATGTTTTTGCCAAATAATACCATGTTCAATTTTTGAGATGGAACTTTGCAGGCCCACCTTTAAGTTGCAAATACATATACAAACCACGATTTAAAATTACACCTTTTCAGTTGGAAATGGTCTACATATACAACTCACTTTTTACTTGAATAGGGACAATTAGGGTTTCATTTATGATGATAGAACATATAGCACCCTTCATTTGGAGATGGCCTAACAAGAAAACACACTATTATTGTAGTGTGTTAGTGTATGTGTATTTTTTGTTTGGTATGGGGAACAAATTCATGATAGTCGGTTTTTAATGGAATAATGTCTATTATGCTTTTGCTATCAACTTTAATTTGTTTCTGGAACTGAATGGGCTATTTTATAGATGAGTGGTTCAAGGATGAAGGTGGCTGGTAGATTCAAACCTTGTCTTCACATGGGCTGTTTTGATCTTGATGTTTTTGTTGAACTAAATCAGCGGTCAAGGAAGGCAAGTTTCTTCATCTCGTTCAAGATGTGGCTTTCTTGTTCATGTTATTGGTCATATTTGTCTAAGCATGCTTTGGTTTGTCATTGCAGTGGCAATGTCCAATTTGTCTAAAGAACTACGCATTGGAGAATGTAATTGTTGATCCTTATTTTAATGGTATCGCTTCCAAGGTAACACCTTATGCGCTGTAGAATAATTGTGTGGAATTAACTGAAGCATCCTTAATTCTTTTTCTTTCCTTTTTTTGTTGTGCCATGGTTTGTGGTTGTTACAGATGAGGCATTGTGGAGAAGATGTTGCAGAGATTGAGGTGAAGCCTGATGGTTCTTGGCGAGCAAAGGTTAAAACTGAAGGTGAACGCAGGGAACTTGGGGAACTTGGGCGGTGGCACCTTCCTGATAGTACGTTATGCATTCCAGCAAATGAAGAAACTATCCCGAAATCGGAGGTGTTGAAGCCGGTCAAACAGGAAGGTGTTTCAGAAGGTCATACTGGTCTAAAACTTGGAATTAGGAAGAACCGGGATGGTGTTTGGGAAGTTAGCAGACCTGAAGAAATGAACACTTCTTCTGGTAATAAGTTACAACAGCAGTTTGGAGAACATGAGCTTAAAGTTATCCCCATGAGTAGCAGTGCCACTGGGAGTGGTAGGGATGGTGAAGATGCAAGTGTAAATCAGGACGGTGGTGGGAATTTTGATTTCTCTACAAACAATGGAATAGAGATGGATTCATTTTGTCTGAATGTTGATTCAGCATATGGATGTGCGGCACCAAATTCTTCTGCACCAGTAGGAGATGCAGATGTTATTGTACTAAGCGATTCAGATGAAGACATCATGCCTTCTGAAACCATTTATGGGAATAATTTTTCTGATGCTGGTGGAATTGGTTTTCCTGTGCCCTCTTGTTACAGTGAAGATCCTATGCTTGCTAATAGTGGTAATTCATGCTTGGGTCTTTTTAATGGCAATGGCGATGAATATCTGTCCAGCTGGCCATCATTACCTCCTGGAACTCAAACTGGCGCTGGATTCCAATTATTTAGTTCTGAGGCAGATCTACCAGATCCCCTAGTCAGTCTGCAGCATGATTCCGTAAATTTTTCCACATCTATGAATGGATACACGCTGGCTCCAGAAGCTGCCATGGGATCTGCCACTCTAGCCCATGAATCATCTGTTGGTCCTTTAGATGCTGACATGAATGATGGCTTGGTTGATAATCCCATGGCTTTTGCTGGCGATGATCCCGCTCTTCAAATATTTCTTCCCACAAGACCGTCAGATGCATCACTTCAATCCAATATGAGAGATCGAGCTGATGTGTCGAATGGTGTTCATTCGGAGGATTGGATATCTCTTAGGCTAGGGGGTGATGCCAGTGGCTTTAAAGGAGAATCTGGGACTCCAAATGGACAGATTTCTAAAAGGCATGTGCCCTCTAGAGAAGCTACAATGGATACTTTGAATGAAGGTTCGTTTCCTTTTGGCAATTAATATACAAATGTATCTTAGATATGTTTCTTAATTGGCTTTTACGGTAGCTTGATGGGTTAATCTACAATGTTTTTCTGTTGTATTTATCAGTTTACATGTTCTTTGTCTGAAAACTGATTTTTGGGTTCCAGTTTTTTAAAATGTTCAAGTAATTCGGAGGAAGGGTTTACCTCATTGTCCTCATATTGCTAAAATCAACTCTAAAGGATGTTAACATTTCAATTTCGCAAACCTATTACGACCAATAATAATATTTAGAATGATAGTTGTTAAGAACAATAATAATATCTTTATGGGAAGTTATTACACTTAAGAAGCAAGGGGTGATGCATGTGGCATTTGCTTCCAATCCTCACCTAATATGACTACTGTTTCTGGGCTGTTTAAGTAATGGCATTCTTACGTATCTATTAACTAATTAACACGTGTCTTTTATTTATTTAAAAGGAAAAGGACTTTTAAACCTTTAGCTGGAAGATAGGAGAGTACAAAGCATAACCAAGTTTTGGTTATCTTTATTTTTGACAGACTTAAGAAATTTGTAAGGTCTCACTTTTGTACCTTCTGCAGCTTCTTTGCTTCTCGGTATGAATAATGACAGTGGCAGATCTGACAAGAGAAGTAGGCCAAGATCAAATAGTCCTTTTTCATTTCCTCGCCAAAAACGTTCTTCAAGAACACGGTTGTATCTTTCCATCTACTCTGACTCTGAGTAGAGGATCTTGTAACCTTTTTTTTACCTTTCTGAGAACAATCACGTACGCTTCTTTAATTTATTCCCCCCTCCAATAGAAGCATTCCCTGGAGTTGTCCAATGATTGACTAGAGGATCTAGTTCATGATTTAAACTATGAGAGACTTATTATGGGTTCCTGTTGAGAGATGAAGTGTTTAATGTGGTACAAGGCGACTGGGGTAGGGCATAGCTAATATACTGTGTGCTTACTAGCACTTCACCTGAACCTGCAAAGGGTCTTCCTGATTCTGCAAGCTGAATGTCTTCATTCATCAGGTACTGAGTTTCTGATATCTATTGGGTTGCAAGTTCTCTCTTTCAGTGATGATCTGCAGGTCAATGCCTGTATTTGTACAGGGACTAGGGTTTTGAAACCAAAAATTTGTTATTGAATCCATCTATCTAAATCGTAGATGCGGTGGGGGAACCCCATCAAAGATTATACAAAATAGCTTGCATTGTCTCGGTTTTGTAATCAGAGCAATAGCTTGTAAATATTCACTCATAAGTTTTATAGAAAGTCATTATTTTCTTTTGTTTTTGAAGTTCATACTTTTGTTAGCCTACCACTGTTGATGGCCAATATATTTCTATCAACGTAGAAGTCCATGAAGAGTACAGGAATCATGGCCATTGTGTATCACACTGATTACAGACCAGAACTGTTGAAATTAGAACATCACAGTTCGAGTGATTTAACTCAATACTTCACATTTAGACTTGTAATTGGGATGAACTGATATTCGTCCATTTTTAAAAGTTTCTTGAAATCCTGTGCAAATATCACATTTATTTATTTTTGATTGATTAAGCTGATTAATGAACTTGTCGCAACATGGCTCTGTAAAATTGACCAAAAAAACAACTTGCGTAATTTAACATATAATAGCGTGAACAAGAGAGGAGGCTCACGACTATGCCTTGAGGCGTCTGTTCATTGGCTACAAACAACACTCGTCTGTTCTGGCATTTTAGAATCTCTTTCAGCAGAAAAGATGTTCTCGGTTTGCCGAGGAATAGTAAGGTGGAATAATTCCACTAAATCACTTGGTAAAGATGCTTTTCCTTAAAAAATAGATTTTACAGAACCTTCCTTGCTCAGATTGGAGAGAAAAGTGCAAGAGACTGAAAATGAAATAATATTTTCTAAATAGTTGTTCTTGTCCGTGCTGCACAAGCCTTCGTGGATGGCATTTCTGATATACCCACAGCTAGGAGATGCTCCTTTGTAGCTCTTAGTTTCTGTGCCCTTTCTGTTATGGGACTCCTGTAGCCAAGATACCAGTTGCACCTGACACTTGTCTTCCAAGCATTGGTCGGAAATATGAAGTATTCATCTACATATGGGTTGTCCAGTACGTTCTAGACATGCCGCTAATGATCGTATTAAGGTTATGCTGGGCTAGAGCCGCTGCTTATGAACTCGTCTTTTAGGAGTTCTTGGTAAGACCATATCTGTGTAGCGTGTACTGCAATCCTCGATGTGAGGTATCGAGTTCAACTCAAATTATGGAGTTTGTGTTTTATCAGTTGCTATGTAATAAAAAAAGAGTATTGATGATCTTGGTGAGTAACTGATTCCTGATGTCTCAATAATGGATGCTCAACCATTTCAGATGGAGTTAAATAGAACATAATCTAAGAAGTGAGCAACACATTGATAGGCAAAACTAGGCCAATCAATTCCAGAGGGGTAGCACAAACAATTCCATGATAGCGTAACTTCAACCGGCTGGTATCTTTGAATGCCTGGTACTGTCACAGCCTGGGCAGTTATGCAAGCTCTCGTGAATATATATGTCGCAATCAAGGCAGAAGTGCTGCTTGCACTTCGGGCAAGCAACCCGAAGGCCAGGTTTGTTTCCTGTGTCATAAGCAATGAAGGGAACTGTAAGCGAGCAAAATTACGCCCCTAAAGACATTCCACATACGTGATTCAAAAACATACCAGGTTACATGAAACATATGCAAAAACATTCCAGAAACACATTCTTCCTATTACTGCATGTTTTTGAAAGGACAAGAAAATGCTTCTCCTTTGAGTCAGCTTGTTTAAATTGGGACTGGCTCAGCCCTTAGGCAGACCCACCATTGTTCAAGTCTCCACAATCAAAAGCAGGTTCCCTAAGGGCACACTGGTTGATATGTTAGAAAAAGGGTAGTACACTGTAAGGACAAAAATCACCGAGGTCCCCATATTCCTTAATGGGACCAACCACAAGCTCAAAGTGTGGTACATTCTGATTACAGACCCAATCGATACTCGGTATAGTTACTGTTTGTTATTTCCTCAATTAAAAACAAAATTTAAGATGCAGCAAATCTGTTGGATGTTTTATCTCAAACATAGATTACTGTCATGATGAGCAAGTAATTATCTGTGAGAGTATTTAGCATTGTCTTTCAGATGACTAGGAAAGAACAAATATGTTTCTTCAGTTGCGTGGGAGATATCAATCTGACAAGTTTGAGGCGTGTGTTGTATTAATATCTTAGTAACAGTATATCAATGCATAGGGAACAATAATGATCTTCATCTACAATACATCTTACCCTTAAAACACAGATGACATATTGGAAAAGCTCTTAAGGTAATTTGTAAACAAACTTAAATACTTACCCAGACCAAGAAGACTTTGTTGGCAGCCAAAACAAGCTTTAGGTATCTTGTTTTGCTGATCACTGAATAGTGACAGAGAGACCTCATCAAATGGTACAATTGGGAACAGATGATGATAAGACCTTGCCAAATGAGGTGAGGAAATGAGTGTCAACCCACAAATGTGACATTCCGTAGGTAGTTCACATACGCGTGCTTTGCATCTTGGACAAGTGTATCCATCTCCGACTTTCGCCTCCTTATGACATGAGCAAATTGCCACAGAGCTCTCTGCTGCTCTTTGTGGAAACCCCATCTTTATCAAATTCGCAATAGCAAACTCTGCAATTGCTGGAGGTGGAGGTGCATGTTCCAATATCAAGTCTTTTAAGTGTGACTGCACAATCAGAAACAGTTGAAAATATGAAGAAAACAATCTTGTAAATAAATCTAACAATAACAATTCTAGAAGCGCATCAGATGTAGCAGTAAAGTTGTTAAGTTGTAAAATCTGTGCTCTCATGCCTTGAAAAACTGAGATATAAGACAATCTAGCGGTATACAACTGGATAGTTGAACTCACCTCATCCAAAGCAATATAATAGGAGCCACCAGTTTCTTGGCACAGATGTTTGCATATGAAAATTTCTGCTGAGAGACCAATAACGGAGCATCTAATTTTAGATTTCTTGCAGTTCTGAATTGTTTCCATTATATCTCCTGGATCACATGTACTGAGAGCGGAATACATGATCAGAACTTCCCTGTGACTATAGGATGGAATCTGATTTAGATACCCTTGAACTAGATCCAATGCATTCTGCAGGGACGCATCGCCTGAGCATTCCAGTTTACCCATCAGAGCTTTAACATGAGACTCAGGACTCCCACCGAGATCCGTTAAGATATGAGCAACCCCATCTTTTATAGTCACAAGGCCTACTTGACTAAGCGGATTCTGGTAGAAATACTCTCTAATGAAAGCCTCAACATGCTTCGCAACCACACCCATTCGGCTAGGTCTAAAATCCATTTCCGAAGCTGCCTAAACATACATTAAAACAAACCAAATGTCAACAACTTAACAGCCACATCAACTCACCAAGTAAACAAATACCAGAACAGCTGCCCTCCTAAAAAAGTACCAGTTTCCAAAACACATGTGAATTCATGTATCTCAAACAATACCATTTCATAGTTGGCTGAAGATAACAAACCATTGCTCCCAAACTAGCAGTTTCTCGTAAGCTATAGATTCTCATGTCTAAAATGAAATAAACCCAAAAAATAGAATACCAAGGCATACAAAATGGTAATACTTCCGGTATGAGTTCAACAAGTTCCAAACTTCAGTAAACAAATGTGGCACATAATTCAATAAACAGTCCAGAAAACTCAAAAAGGGTATGAAGCATACTGAACATTACTCACTACTCAGCTCAACCATTACAAAATGTTACAATCCCATTCTGATTTCAGCTCAATCCAAAAGTTCCAAACTTTCAATCCAAAAGTTCCATGCTTTACTAACCCAACGTTGCATTTATTCAAAACCCATTTCCCAATCACAAGTTCACAACCAAAACCCAACAAATTCTCCAAAAAAATCAAAAGGGTACGCATCAAATCGCAACCAAGTACCTTAGAAAGGTCGATAACGATGTAAAGAAAACGAATGAGACCCTTCTGAATCCGGGCAGTGGTGGCGGCGAGGAGGCGACGGCGGTACTGGGCATGGTGGATGCTCTGGTTGTCAATGGGGCGGAGCAAGCCAGACTCGTCCTCTTGAAGTGACTCCCAGGAACGCTCGTCGGCATAGGCTCGTTCCCAAGCGGCGAGGCCGTCGTTGTTCTCTTCGTCTTCCTCGTCTTCTTCGATTTCGCCGTTTAAGCGTCTCTGGTCGCCGTTGTTCATGGTGGGGGATCTCAGAGCACAGAGAGGCACAGCTCTTCTTCTTCTTCTTCTTCTTCATGTTTTTTTGTTCAGAATGTGAAAGGACGTAAGTACCCTCTGTGATTTTTGTTTTGTATAAAATTTTGGATTATATTCAGCTTTATGGACCATGAACAAGGTTTCTCAGGAACAGAGAAGCAATGCTTCTCATTTCAATATAAAAGCTACAAAAATGGCTATGCTTCTTCCTGCTTGATTCTTGGAGCTGTGTCATTGTGGTTGTATTATGAAGGATTGGAAATTTGAAATGCATATAGTTTATCTTACAGACTGGCTTGCAAATAATTAAAACCAAACAGAGAAGCTAGCACACTTACAAGCCAGCATACATATTGCCTGAGAAATTAGTAATGCTATAATACAGATTATGTTTTACTCACTTGGCTAAATCTAGCATATCAAGTAATCTACTAAAGCTTATCAAGTTTTAGATGACTTGGGATGCTTCTTGGCGATATAATTTCTTCAGCCAGATGATAAGAGCTATTAGAAAACAGAAGGTGGAAGTTGTCCCGGATATCACAAAGAGACCCCAAAAGCTCATGAGGCTCAAGCTTTCCGGCACATTGGAAGTTGTATTCGCTGTACGGTTGTGTGGAGTCAACCAGTGATTTTGAAGATTTCTCATTGCTCCATTCTCCAGTAGACCTAGAATGATCTTAGAGAAATCCCTAGTTATTGGAGACCCTTTCTGAAATACCTGCATTTTGAAAGTGAAAAATTTGTTAGCTTTGAAATCATTGTATGCATACAAACATAGAACAGCACAAGATCATTGGACACTACTTACAAAGCTAAAGCCTCCAAAATTGTAGTTATTTTGGGTGAGAGTGTAGCCCTTGTTCTTGTCCATAAAAACTTGCGCATATGGCAATTCAAGAAATACAGCAGATAATTTTTTTTGTCTGATCTCTTCCGGGTTGTTGCTGCTGTTTATTAATATGATAGCATTTCGATTGAAATTAAGAACATTCTCTAGGTAAATCCTGACAAAGGAATCGTTATCACAACCAACTAATGAGTTGGTTCTCCTCAACATGTCAATGTCTGTCACATTCGGGCTCAGTCGTTGGATGGTAAGCATTGAAGACAGATTAGCAGTGTAGCTTGAGGTTAAGATCAATACAACAAACAGCCACACTATGAAAACTATTCTAGTCAAGTTGCTGTAGACCTTTTCTCCTGTAAGATGAAATAAACCACAGCTCATATTATTTGTTTATCAACTTTTCATAAGCTTAGGCTTGTGCTTGTGTTTAAGACTGGTACTTACTGTGAGCAAAGAACAAAGATGAGAAGGTGAACCAAGTTGTAAAGGCAATCTGACTCTTAAGTGAGCCCTTTAAGTCCGGACTGGATGGCACCTCAAGGAACCATACTATAAAGGTCGTGTAGATTAAGATGGCACCAGTCGCCACCCACATGTGCCCTGTGAAAGGTTTCATAAACATCCATGTTTGCTCCTCATCAGATATATCAGGAACTATCATTGTCAAACCAGACTCCAGATATGGTTGAGTGAAATCCACTTTGTCGATTCGTTCAACAAGTACAGTTATATCACCAATAATAGCATCATAAGTCTTCCGTTGATGTTTTGATGAACATGCATGAAAAGCATATAATCATTATCAGTAACAGATACAATAAAGAATCCACAATATTGATAGACTAGTGAAGAAGGCTTATCCTAATTAGTATCAACCTTACTATGCAACTTGTGGTAACAAAGTTTAGGCACTAAGAGCACATACACATTAAAACAAAATGAAGTACAGATGAAGTTGTTACCTTGTCATAGACTAGTTCTATCAAGTCACTGACGTTGCCATCAACTTTATAAAGTTCATGTGGTAAGGAATATAAATGACTCAAATTTCCTACCACCATATTGAACAGTTGAATGCAGAAACCGTCATATCCATTCCCTCCCAGGTCAATTATAAATGGACTGTTTTGAACCGGAATCGCAATTTTCATTTTCTTCTCAACAGTTGGCATTGCCCAGCCTTTGGAAGGACGTGGTGTTAAGTTCCCAGGCCAAGTTACATTACCAACATCATCACTACTTCTGTATGTACCTGATACTTTAACAAGGCTTTTCGAAAATCCAAACCCTGGCGTCCAGATGTTAAGTTCTTTATCTGTCTTCCCATCCACAATATTTATGATCCTAAATCTCGGAGAATCGAGCAGTACCTCACCTCCTTTGAGTTGCATTTTCCCACTTACACCATTGTAGTTGCTCAAACTTTCAGCTAATGACTGTTGAAGACTAGTACTAGCATTCATTTTACTTATGGCCTGTGTGATGATTGAAATAGTATCATATGCTCGAAGAGCATAAATTCCTGGCTTGGAGTTATCTTCATCTGTATACTTTGTTCGGAATTCTTTCTGGAAACTGACATAAGTAGCAGCATTCCTGTCATAGTAAGTCTTGATTCCGAGAGTGCCTTCCATATCATGGTTGCCTTGAGGATCAAGCAAACTAGCAATACCTTCTGTGATTATCCATGCTGAATCTACTCCTACAAGTCCCATCTTCTTAGCTAATTTGAATAGACCGGTAACAGTTGGCAAAGATGACTGAAGAACTATGAATGTCCGAGACTGCACATTGCTAAGCTCAAACTGCTTCTGTACTTCATCCCAATAAGGATCAGTAGACTCAGTAATTCGTGGGAGAACTATACGGTGCTCAATCTTTGCACCAACATCTCTTAGAGTTTCAGATAAAAGAGCTAGCCTCCCAATGCCGCCACCGTAACCATCGTCTTCATATATTACAACAACCTTTTTCCAGTAGTATGCTGACACGATATCTCCAATGCAATCCATCTGAGCAGCAACATCGCTTCCCATTCTTATCAAGAAAGGCCAAAGGCGTTGTATTAGCGGAGGTGTTATGGTTGGTGCTGCAAAGGCAATGACTGGAACAACTTGATCATCAGATAGGTTTTTGCTTTTGACTACATCAGCAACTGTAACTGCTTCCTGCCAAGTCTCCATGCCAATTATCGCTTGTACCTTCTCTTCCTTTATCAAATGTTCAGCTGCAACAAAATCATCAAAGTATTCCATTAGTACAAAATTAATATGATCATATCATGTTCATGCAGCATATATCTATACTCTATATACCAGCATATGAAGCAATGAAGGGGTCGCGGCCAGAATCTCGGAAATGAAGGATTAGCTCATGAGTTTCTGACTGGTTGTTGAAGTTTTCAGCTGCAATTTCCATGGCAGCTTTCTGTTGTTTCCCGATACGCGAATCAACATCAATGATTGCTCCAATGTTGGTGACATTTTTTGCATCTTGAGCTTCAACCTCGTAGGAGAGATTGAATAGCAAGTAGACAATGAGCAGAGGAAACAAGATCCCAAATCTTTGTACTTTTTTAGCTGTAGATTGAGAAGACATGACTAATTTTTGATAAGCATAGATTCAGAAGCTCAGAACCTTTACAACACACCTTGCGTATATATATGATTACAGTTCCTAATTCTAGAAATAGCAGTACGTGTTCCATGGAATTGCTAACATGGTTGCAGAAGCGACTTTGGTCAAATATTCAGAAAACTGATACTTGAAGATCAAGATTTTCAAGACCAAGATTATTTAATAATTTGTGAGGTTCGATTTGAGACTCATTCACTTGGATGTCGACCTCTCTTTGCTACATGTGTTCAGCAGCCTACATTATTGACCATTCCCTGCAAAAGAAATAGTGATCATCTCGATCAGGTATATGTGCTATTTTCCTACTCACCGGTTTAGACTTTTCCGATATTTTTAAAGATATTTTATTAAACACCATACTTTAATTCATAGATAGCTTTGATCGAGCTGACTGCATCGTTATTGAATATTCATGGTCATATTTATTGAACTTTTCTCATGGTCTGTGAATTTTTTGCCTAAAAAAAAGTTACCCGCATGCATGAAGAAAATACAGGAGTATATTATATCCAACAGGCTATTTTTATCCAACAGCCATGCCATTCAAATTGGGGGTATATATATATACGTAAAGGAAAAAATAATGCACCAGCCGGGAATCGAACCCGGGTCTGTACCGTGGCAGGGTACTATTCTACCACTAGACCACTGGTGCTTATATACCTGACGTATTTGCTCTTTAATTAATGTTACTGTTTACATGTTTTGAGTTAGAGAGAACAGAAAGGAAAAGGGAAGGTAAAAGTCTAATGTCAATGGGATTTGAATGGAGGAGAAACTACATGTTTGGGTGTAAAATATAATTTTTCATACGGGTCGTGTTCCAAACCAGTTTAGTGGTTCGTCGAGGATTTTTGATCAATTTAGTGGCGAGATATTTTTTCTGGTCATGTCAGAAAAAATTGATTTGCCAATTTGTGGTAAATCTTATGAGGAGCATAGCAATGAAGTCGACAACCAACAAAGCTGTTCCAAAGACGAAGTCATTCCGTTCGCGCATGATACCGTATATATGGACACATGTCAAGCCTTACAGATGGACTTCAATGATGCGTATAGCAGGAGTATGCCCATGTCTGAGGCAGAAGTTAAGTCACCAATATGTGGTGATTGTTATATTAACACGGAGACAATCTACGACAAATACGATGATGACTACAGATAGACTCTTGGCTCCAAAATCAGCAAGTCTAAAGCAGAGGAGTTTGATTACTTGGAGTCTATTGATATTAAACATACAAACCAGTAAGTGGTTTATTATGAAAGCCAATTGGTGGCTGTAACTATATATAGCATGCACCACGACATGATAGTCGGCGACAAGACGGATTTCCACACCGAGCCATCCGCGAAGGTACAATTGATGATCATGCTTTGTCAAACAATGAAGATGCATGGGGGCTATGCAGCAGACCCTATGAGCAGTCACTTCAGGGTTTTCATGTTGATGACACCAAGCATCTTTGTTCAATACTTGGAGTTTCTCGTCGGAGAGAATCTCATGCTGCAAATATCAAGGTGTCAAGGCTTGGAGTGAAGCATTGGTGGCCTCCCCCGTGGCCATACGAAGGTTAACTAATCATGTTGAATTTCCTTCTTCACTTTAATTCTTTGCCTTTTTAGTTTCATTTCAATTCTTGCATTAAAAAAATAAAAATACAAAAAAGAGATTCTGTGTTTTGCTAAAATGCAAGACAATGTTCTTACCTGACAGAGGTTTGAATTCTATCATATATTATTAGAGATCTATTTCTGAGGTCTTAGATACAAGAGACAATCCATGTGTCTTGAAATTAATGCCCTACTGCCATGAAGCGCAAGTCAAAAAAAGATTTGAAACAAGAGTGTAATTCAGCAAATTTACAGCAACAGCTTATATGTTGCAACTTCACAGATTAAACTGGGAAGATCCAGAAAGAACTAGAAGGCAAGATTCATATGCACGAAAAACCCTGGATGTCTACATTCCAACGCAATTTGCGGTTTGCAATTTCAACTGTCCAAGAAGGAGTTATGGCAGTTTGAGTCTCGGCAGGTCAGAATGCACGTTTTCAGCAGCCTATACTACTGTGTAACAACTTCATTGGATCACTGGTGATGATATACTAAGAATTAGTTCACGAATTGCATATGTGTGGAAAGCCCTGGATGTATAGTTTCCAATGGAGTTTACGGTTTGTAATTCAGACGTTCCAGTAAAAAGTTATTGCAGTTTGAAGACAGGAAGGTCAGAATGAACGAAAAAGTGACAGCATGCATATATGCGTAGCGAATGGGCATTAAAGGTCTTGTTTGGCTAGAGAATACATACTTGTGCCTTCTATACATGTTCTTATGCACTTAGAGAGCTTGATACTCAAGATTCGCTATCTTCCTTCGCCTCACTAAGGACATCAAAACCAAGCAGTTGCAGTTCAACCAATTTCGGTGGCAGCTTCTATGCAGTAACTTTGCAGATATACCTGGGAATATTTCGAGTAAATCAGTGAACAAGCTGCATATTGATGGAAATTTATGGATGTCTAGTTTCTAACGCAATTTATGGTTCGTGATTTCGACATTCCAGGAAGAAGTTATGGCAGTTTGAGTACCGGAAGGTCAGAATGTTTGAGAATCTGTGTCTTGTGTTTGTGACTACGGTGAACGGACTTGCATACACTAATAGCTTGGCGAATGCACACAAGAATGCTCTACATTCATGCTTACATACATGGGGGCTTGAATCAAGTTTTGCTCTCCTTCATTTGCCAACTTCGGACACCAAAACTGGGGGCACATAGGGACAGAAATCAGCTACTCTGAAATTTTTGAAAATTTTGAATTTTTGTGCACAGAGTTTTGGTACTATCTTGGTATTTTTAATGCCAACACCAATGACCTCCAATGAAGTTGTTATGCAAATACAATGGCATAATTAAGTTCCTTACACTTGAAGAGATGAAGAGGGACAACAACTCCTTTATTAAGCGAAGACTTGTGGCTATAAATTCGATAAGATTATTAGCACGCTTTAACATAATAGGATCATGTAGAGCTACTTCATTCGCTGAATATTGTAAGTCGATTAGTGTAACCTGGTACATGGTGGTTCTGAGTGGTATGTGTAGGGATTGATATATCAATAAGAATGATCTCACTTGAGATGAGATGATTACTAGAAGGAGCTACTAAGAGGACAATATTTCTATTGATTATGCCAAATTATTGTGGCATAAGTCCGGAAAGTGGATTTAAGAAAAGAGCTTTCTGCATAATGGTGTCCTAAAACATTCCTAAACTGTGAAGCAGAACTGAGCATTGAAGCTGAAGTGCAGTGAAGGTATGACATACGTTCATTCGAGTTTGTTGAGTAATGATGCATGAATATAGATGGAAGAGGCACTAGTATCATATTTCTTGGCATATCTCATGTGTCATACATCAGTGGAGACTTGCAAACATTGTATAATTGCATGCATGGCTACAGTTTAAGAAAGAAAGAATATTAGACCAGCTTACTAGCCAAGTTTGTGATCATAAGAGAATTAACTGCTCTGGTATTCATAAAGCTTCATGCACAGCAGATGTCCATTTAGCAGCAACAAATGTGTGTTGCTGTATATATACCAAAAGGTTCAAAGAAGAGGCGCCAACATGATCATGCTAGGAGTAATGCAAAGTCTAAGGTGCCTTCATGAATTTACCTCATGTGAAGAATAGTCTTGAAACCAGTATTGGGGTTCACAGACTTTACAGCAGCCATTCGCTGAAGTTTCTACCATGTTGGGGGGCTTCATACCTCATGTTGGCAGCAAAGATCTTCAAAGAAGTCATTGTGTGTTTAATGTTACATTTATAGCAAGATGGTGGAAGGGAGTCTGCAGCTTTCTTAAGGGTTTCTTGCATGGAGAAAAAATCGATTTATGACTAGTCTTATAGCATTTGATGCCGCAATGAAGAAGAATACCAGCAACATTTTCTTATAATCAAGTCCATACTTAGGGCTGCAAGTTGTGACCTATATATTGTCGTGTCAATTACAAACAACTTTTTGAGTTGTTTTGTGAGTGCATTATGAGTCTTGAGCTGATACAAAAATAGAAAGTTTGACATTTACGTGAAGGAGTTTAGAGGACGCTTTGATATCTTTTGAGAATGTACACAGAGTTGATAACAATAGTATAAGAAGACCAGACATATGGTTTGGCATGACATTCACAATTACAACACAAGTCTATTTGTGTCTAATCACCACAAGAAGGCTTGTAATTCTCATTCATAGAGCCAAATTAGCGCAAGCATACCGAAAAGTAAGTTTCAAATCTACATATGCAGCTCAATTCTTTACATCATGTTCTACAAGAGAAGCCTATTCTGGAAGCATGCAAGATCAGTTTAATCGGTCTACTCTCACTACATTTATTGCATCCAATTAAACTAGGGGGCTACACTATACATATTCTGTCAGTTCCTATGGCAAAATTTTGAAACTTTTAGAGTTTCAATATTATTCGCTTATTTCTTGAACCAATCCCTATGGTTCTCCAAAACCAATTTGTGGTTTTGCACTTTATCTAGTCAATCTATTCTTGAGGTTGATCATTATAATTCAAGGCCAACACCTGTGGCCTATTATTTTGAAAGTATTAGCAGCCGCAAAAAGTTGTCAAGACTCAAGAAAACTTGGTATCTCAAGGTACTTTGTCGAGTAGTTTCAAGATTTTGGAAAGTTCACATCAAGCATCCAAGACTTTGGGCTTGTACTACTGATGCTAAGGAATATGTTTGGCTGCTCCATTACCAGAAGTTACAAGAGAAGCTTACGGACATCACCAACCAAGTCAAGCCCCTACAAAGAGAAAATCTGGAAATTTCAGATTTAGCTTATTTTTGGGCATTTTCATGGTCCATTCGCGCCTCATTCCATGGGTTAGAATCATGTTCGCCATACATTTTCTTAAAGCTATTATATTGGAATACAAGTAGAAAAAAGAATCATGCCATTCGCTGCATTGAGGAGTGAGTTATGAAGTCTATAAGTTGGCATCTTGAAGCAGTCATTCCAGAAAAACTGAACTGCAATGAGTTTTGGTGGCCTTGTTTCTTCATCTTAGCATGTACCTATCACTGAGGTTATTGTTTATACATCAATTTGGGATGTTGTGGAGCATCTTAGAATCAAGAATCATCCAAAAAGATCATGGAAAGCTCATGGTACAAGCTCTTCAAGTCAACCAAATAATAAGGGAAAAGCTGAATTATCAAAAAATTAGCTTTCATGCCATTCGCGCCATCTTCTAAGGTTTCTTTGGCCGTTCGCTTCATCAATCCTTCAAGTATATATATTGTACTACATTCTCAAGCCAAGAACCGATCAGAATCATCATCTGAGCATGGAGTAAATTGTTTCCAAAGTCAGTCTCTTGAGCAGGAAATTTCATCAACTTTTGACTAAGTATTTTATGGAGTTGGTTTTCGTTCATGGCTTTCTTGGAGGATTTTTTTCATAGAAGGATTGATTCAGTTTCGAGGCTGTGGTATTAAAGAACAACGTCCAATTATTAAACAACCAGTAAGTGGTTGGTTCGAGTTCTCTTTATTTATCAAAGTTGGCTTCATGAAGTGCAATTGTGTCTACCTTGGGGCTATGTTTTCTTGACTCATTGCTATCAATTATCATCAAGAACAATACTTGTGGTCTTGCTACCATGTTTAATTAAGCATGGGGGGCTCCTTATCTGCATCTAGTTGATCAACGTGAGCTTAAGACATGTTTTCGTCAGAGAGTAATCCATCATCTTCAAAGGCAAGGTATTCATGTTGGGTGCATTGATTATCATGTTGGTGATTAATTATGTTGTTATATGGGTTACCTAGCTACTGTTTATTATTGTCGAAGCTTCAAGAGTCAAGACCTACATATGAGTTTGGTGTTTGTTAGTTGAGTCAGTGAGTGGCTTTCGCCGGTATGAATGATGCATTTGGGGACTGTAGGTCTTTTCAGTCAAGACGCATGGCTTCTCCTTCAAGACCTGGGGGGCTATATTTGGGTGTAAAATATAATTTCCCTTACAGGCCGTGTTCCAAACCAGTTTAGTGGTTCGTCGAGGATTTGATCGAGGGTCTAGAGAGATATCCGTAATCAGGGTCATATTAGGCCTATCTTAGAGGACAAGTAATCATAGAGACAAGCTCGAATGGTTCTTGATTTACCATTGATTATTGATCATTTTGGTGGTTAGATGGTATCTTGATTATTCAAGGAAACAGAGGAGCATATCATGGTCTTAATTGTTTGATGAAGAGTTGCAGGCAAGATGTGCATACTAAGATCTCGGGGTTTATAAGGATCTTCTACTTGATATGCCTTCCTTAATTGAGTTTGGTGCGTGTTTAAGATGGAAGAATCATGGATGAATGTGACATATGCATATATGTGACGTCCAGATTCATGCAAGTGCAATGATAGTGCTTTATGAGATTTCATTCCTTAATGGCTGCATGAGATCACTTCAAGAAGGAGGATTTGGATGTGTACATACGAGTGGCTTCATGATTCTTGGTCAATTAGTATTGCATTCCTTAATTGAATTATATTGCATGGCGTATCCGGGCCTAGTTCAAGACAGGCATGGTGTGTAAGAGGAGCCAGTTAAGATGTATGTGATGGCGAGAAGATATGTTTTGAAAGATATTAGCTAGAAGATGTGCATATCTAACTGTTAAAGAGTTAGATTTGTGGTTGCTTAAGGAATCCTCAGAGAATCCAAGAAGATCTAATACATCTTGATCCGCAAGCAAGAACAAACCCTAGTGTTCACTATATAAAGGGATCAGGGTACAAGAAGAAGGCACATCTCAACGATTCAACACAACTTTAACACACTGCAAAACAAGCCTCTCCGGAGCACCTCTACCAGAAAGATTCATCGAGTTTTTTTGTCCACCAAAGCCTTATCCGTAGGCATTCCCCGCTGCTACTCACCAAATCCCGACCCGTCGGTATTATCCGCTTCTACTTCACCAAAGCCTCATCCGTGAGCACTAACCGCTTTTATTCACCAAGCCTCATCCGTGAGTGAACAGTCCACCACCGCCTCATAAAGCCCTATCCGTAGGCGAATACCCGCAAAACCACTGTTAGGGTGAATGACCTTAGCAAATATCCACGATTTGTCAAGGAACCCTTTGGCGAACGACCTGCAATCCTGAATTATAGCTCTGCTCAACCACTTCGGTCCGAGTAAGATACGTCCGTTTCGCAAGGAGAGGAGAAAAATCCTAGTTGTTCTTCAGCTAGGTCTATAGAACCTATATGCAAGCCTGACCAACGCCTGTATATAGTCGTTTGAAGAGAAGTCAGAAGGCGAACGCGCATCAATACCAAGGTTGTACCTGACCCATAGGTACTGACACGCCCTCAAGCTTGTTTGTTCGAAGAAACCACATTTTCACACCGAACACTACAAGTTTTGCTAATAACTGCCGAATTGTTATGATAGAGTACTGTTACAAAGAGAAGCATATATATATTTACAAGTTCATATGTAGAAATGTCTGTACTATATCCTAACAATAAATTGTCATGGCCAAATCTGGCACTGAAGTGTTTTTATCAACAAATAAATGAATCTCATGTGGATGTAGTGCTTACCATAAACTCTAATGAGAAAGATCAGTGAACTATTTCAAGGAAGCAGCTAGCTGGTATTTGATTTTGAATGCACCCCCTATACCCTTGATTCTGTCTGTTCTACAGGCATGCATTCGATTTCCCCTGGCGTGAACGCCGGAGGTTGCTCCGGATTGTTGGAAGTAGGCGAATATTCCCCCCACCTTGGAGTAGTCCAATCCACAATATACCTAGCAAAAGTTGGCGCTCTACTTGGAACTTCAAGATCTCTAAGTTTAAAAAACTTCACTATTTTAACAGTTTTGTTCCAAATATTCTCATCACTTGGACTTGCACTGCCTTCATTTGTTTCTTGGAGCTGAAACCTCCTCATCCATATAGCAAGAGATAGTAGAAAACAGAATGTAGAAGTAGCACCAGATATTACATAGAGGCCGGAAAAGCTGTTGAGGCTCAAGCTTTGTGGTTGATTGGAGTTTGAATTTTTTGAGCACTCCTTCTCTGGAGTCAACCACTCATTTTGAAGTTTCTTAATCTCTCCATTCTCTAATAGCTCTAGTATGGCTCTAGTGAAATCCCTGGCAATTGGAGAGCCTTTCTGAAATATCTGTATGATGAAAGTGAAGAATGTTTTAAGTTTCAGCATCTCTTTTGGATAAAAAATGCAACACAAGATATATAGATTTGAAGAAAAAAATAATACTCACAAAGGTTAAGCCTCCAAATCTGAAGGAAGGAGTGGTAGCAGTATATCCCTCACAAAACTTGTTCATGAATACATCAGCATAGGGGAGTTCAAGAAAGGCAGCTGATATTGTTTTGTTTTGGAAATTGCCTGTATAGCTGTATTCACTAGATACGTTGATCAAGTTTTCTATCTTGAATTCAAGAACATTCTCCATGTATTTGAACACGAATGAATCTCCATCCAAACCAACCGGTGCATTGGTGTTTAGTAGCATTTGGATGTCAGTTACATTCGGTTGCAGGCGTTGAACGGTGAGCATTGAAGAGAGATTAGCAGTGTAGCTTGATGTTAGGATCAATACAACAAACAGCCATACAATAAAAACTAATCGAGTTAAGTTGCTATAAACTTTTTCTCCTGCAAAATGAAATCCATAGGTTATTTTACATTGCATGTCAGATTGTTCGTCTATGAGGATTGTACTAAGGATTGAAATTGGTACTTACCGTGAGCAAAGAACAAAGAGGAGAAGGTGAACCAAATTGCTGTACCAATCTGATCCTTCAATTCACCACCAAATGCAGGATTAGACGGGTGCTCTAGGAACCATACTACCAACATTGTGTAGATTAAAATGGAACCGGTGACCACCCACATTTTCCATGTGAAAGGTTTCATAAACATCCAGGTTGCCTCCTCTTCAGTTACTTGTGGTACTATCATTGACAACCCTGACCCCATATAGGGCTGAGTGAATTCTACCTTGTCCATTCGGTCAGATAGAACAGTTATATCACCAACCACAGCATCATATGTCTTCGATTCATATATTGATGAACATGACAGGCATACACTGTTTATCAGTAACATATATTAAATGTGACAAAAACAAACAGAAACAAGGATAAAGTTGTTACCTTGTTATGGACTTTTTCAACCAGTTCATCATAGGTTCCATTGTCAGCCTGAAACTCATACGGCAGAGGATAATTCAAACGACTTAAGACCTTGTAGAAAATTTGAATGCAGAAACCATCATAGGTATTCACATCTGGATTGTCTTTATTATACTCCACTTTTACAAATTTGCTGAAGGAAGTTTCTCCTGGAACCCCAATTATCATTGGCTTTTCAACACTAGGCATTGTCCATCCTTTCGGGGTATGTCTTAGTTTCCCAGGCCAAATTACTTTACCAACATCTGTTATCTTTGTGTCAAACCCAGCATCTAGTGTCCAGAAGTTTAACTCTGTGTTCATCTTCCCATCCACAACATTAAGGATCTTCAGTCTCGGAGAATCCAACACTGCTTCACCTTCTTTCAAGTGCATCTTCCCACTTAAACCCTCGTAATTGCTCAACAATGTAGTTATCATACTCTGAAGGCTAGTACTAGTGGTGTTACCAGGCATTCTTTCTATGGCTTGTGAAATGACATTAATAGTATCGTATGCTCGAAGAGTATAAATTCCTGGCTTGGAGTTATTTCCTTCTGCATACTTAACTTGGAATTCATTCTGGAACTCATCATAAGAACTAGTCTCACTGTAGTAAGTCTTGATTCCTAGAGCTCCTTCCATATCGTTGTTACCTTGAGGGGCAAGCAAACTAGTGATACATTCTGTTAAAATCCAAGCTGAGTCTCTCCCTACAAGTCCCATCTTCTTAGCCACACGGAAAAGATTGTTCACTGTTGGTGAAGATGATTGAAGAACAATAAACACCCGAGACTGAAAGGTGGGAAGCTTCATCAACTCTTCCAGTTCATCAAAATTAGGAGACACTGAAGATAGTCTTGGAAGAACCAAATGATCCTCAATCTTGGCATTAGCATCTTGAAGAGCCTCAGATAAAAGACCTAGCAAGCCAACATAACCACCATAACCGTCGTCTTCGTATACCACCACAACCCTTCTCCAATTGTATGCAGCAACTATATCTGCAATGCATTTCATTTGAGCTGAACCATCACTGGTCATACGTATCAAGAAAGGCCACCGGCGTTGGATCAGTGGTGGAGTTATAAGAGGCGCACCAAATGAAATTACCGGCACAACTTGAGATTGGTTTCTAACATGATCAGCTACTAGAACTGCTTCTGGCCAATACTCCATGCCAACAATCACTTGTACTTTTTCTTCCTTCATCAGCTCTTCAGCTGCAACAAAAAAATAAAACAATCAAAATCCAAGTAATCATATACAACAGCAAAATGGGGTCATGGCCACCTATAATATTCATTTGCACTAAATTAATTACCAGCAGAACCAGCAAGAAAGGGGTTTCCTTCTGAGTCTCGAAAATGAATGAGTAGTTCATGAGTGTTGGACTTGTTGTTGAAGCTTTCAGCTGCTATTTCCATGGCAGCTTTCTGCTCTCTACCGATACGAGAATTAAGATCAATGATTGCTCCAACGTTTGTGACACTGATATCATTTTGAGCTGCAACTCCATTGGAGAGGATGATGAACAAATAGATAAGCAGAGATGACAAGAGCCAATAAATCGTTTTGACTTTGTAAAGGTTTGCAGAGGGAGAAGACATTTGGTTTTGATTGTTTAGCAATGAAAATGATGGAAAGCTTTACAACATAACTTAGCTTTATGTATCATCATTTCATTCGTTTGGTTAAGTTAGAGATTTGTATACGCAAATAATTGTGAATTATGATATTTCCAGGAAATGTGAGAGAAGAATTATATTCTTGACTTGGCTACTGCTATCTTCTGTTACTGAGGCAGATTATAACTCAGTGGGGTAAAATGCAGCTGCTGATACGTTGAGAGATCAAATCAAACTGACTTGGTAAACTATGAAGGGAGATATTTTCTTGGTGATCAGAGAAGAACAATTCTTTAGCATCATTCGAATTTCTATAACACAACTCTTAAAAATTAAGGATTGACAGTTCGGGTTGTGAAAGTATAAATCAAGTAAAAATTAGCATGATCAAGAATTACAACCTAGAAGTATAAGACTTTTCAAGTTTATGAACTAGATTTTAGTCAAATGGAAGTATTTGGCCTACTTCTCTTTTCCTTCAACTGTTCGTCATTAGTCGTTTGTCAAACCAGTCGTGCTGATTTTTTTGGTAAATGAATTAAGCTGATTTTTTTTGGTAAATGAATTAATAAATAGAAGAACCCAGGCTAAAAACAAGCCAAGGAAAACAATAAAAACAGTAGCAACAATGCTAAGGCTAACACAACAACACCCTTAATAGAGAGAAAAACTAAGAGAAAAAACAACACCTCCTAAAGAGAATGCAAAAACTACGAAACTAGACTCCATTCATGAAAAGTGTAAGCATTAGAAGGAGTCGTGCTGATTAGGGCACATTATTACAGTTGGATTAATTGTAGAGTAGTCTTATTCTGCCTCACATATTATGGGAATGCAACATTAATTTCTTAGATTATTTGATCTTGACCTCTCTTATTTTCTATAATAGCCCCCATTTGCGACTATCCTCCTTTTTTCAATCAGCTGACTCTTGTATTGTTCTACGGTTTCTAGCCAAAAACTGTTATGAACACCTTGTTACGAGGCTTGTGCTGCTTATCACACTCACTTTCAGGCTACATATGCAAAATCCTGGTTGATGGGAAAAGAATAAATATGACAAGTTCAAGCATTTGATCTACGCCATTCAATTTGACGGTAATGTTTTTTTTGTTGAAAGAAAGACGACATGCATTTTATTAAGTTAAAACTAACGAGTACATAGAGCGATGCATGTATAAGCATGGAAAAAGAGTAAATAGAAAAGTAACGAGATGCACAAAGCACGTCTATAACAAAAACAAAAAACAGCGAACAAAATGTAATGAAAATGAAAGGTGGCCGTAGGCCTTGATGTCACACGACATCGCTGCACTGCATATGTTCTAAAATTGTAACGTTGCTTCTCCAATTTTTTTCGATTCGTGTAAGTATATAACATACAAATTTTTATTGAGAATATTCCGGTGTATATTTGTCAAGCTATAAGTGTCTAAAAGATTCCTTCGTTATAGTTGAGAATGTTCTAGTGTACATTCTTCAAGCTATAAGTACATAAAATGTTTGTTCACCATAGCTGAGAATGTTTCAGTATACATTCGTCGAGCTATCAGTACCTGCAAGGTCCGTTTGCGATAGTCACAAACAAGCTGTCGTGAAGAATGAAGATTTCCTGGTTTACCTAAAAAAACTAAGTCCAAACAGTTACTGCAGTAAAACCTGATATGTTTTGTAAGGATAACAAATATGTTTTATCTTAGTTAATCTAATAGATTGGTAGAGATATTTAATGAATTTTTTTAGTTGTCCTAATTTAGTAAAATCCTAGTAATAATACTGATCTTAGTAAAATCCTACTTTTGTTGTCCCATGAACACGTGGTCTCTACCTGGAGTCCGCAGTTGTAAGTGTAACAATACTGATCTGTCGACACAAGGAACTGGCTCAATTCTTCCACTTTCTGGGTAGAATATACCCGTAGCAAAGTAGGACTTTGAGGATTATGGTTAAATGTCTTAAAGAAAATGCCCTTTCGACGCAGCTGGGGCGATCAGTGATGAGAATCCCCATTCTAATAAGAATATTATTTGGTTTCCGGCAAGTGTTTTACCTTGCTGGAAAAAATGTGATTTAGATAGCCATTTTGAATCTCACATGAAGAGTTATTCCTAAGTTGTAAGAAATAGTACCACACACTAATGCTAAGGACTTTTGTGAAAAACCTCATACCCATTTCTTCACATATGACTAAAATGGGAGAGTATCGACATTATTAAATTTAGACCCGTGTGTGGGGCTCGTCAGCTGCTTCAGAGTAATATACCTCATGGAATTTCCCAGTCTCTTCGTCCAGTGTGATCAGATATCCCAACGTCAACGACATGGACTTATATCATAGAACGACCTTTACTTCCAGCTTGTGTTATCCAAATATTACGGTTCGAGCTGCTGCAGTATCAACCTGCTCATAGCCTTCCACAAGAAAACAATATATCCAAAAATATCAACCTTATTATAGAATAATATTGAGGGAATGAATTCTCCTTGTCTTATTGATAGAATGAAGCCCCTTTATATAGGGAAATACATGGGTCTCTTGGGCTATTACATGGGCCAATGGGCCTATTACATGGATATGTGTAAAACCCTATTACAACATGGATTACTACATAAATCCCGTATACAAGGCATGGACCAAGACACACATATATATCAAATATCCTAGAACACTCCCCCTTGTGTCTCGTGTCTTCATGCCGGTATGGTGCTTACGGTGTTGCCTTATCAAAACCTTGCCAAGTAACAAAAACCCTGTGGGAAAACTGAACATTGGTCAAAGGGAAAGAATACTACACACCAACTACTCCATTGAGAACTCGCCATGTGATGCTCCCCCTGATGTGTGCTTCAATCGGATTTTTCTGATGAATGGTGCATTCCAACATGCTTCTCAAGAGTAGATGTGAGCCAAGATTTAAACAAGTCTGTCATAATCAACCACAAATGGGGATCAATGGTCTTAGTGGTGCATGCAATGTTGCCTCGTTAAAATCCTTGTCAAACAAAAAGCTTGGACTAAGGGAAAAAAGTGCAACATGGTTGACACAAATAACCACACCCTTCACATTTGATCATGACATGTATATGCAAGACTTTCCTTCAAATCTGCATCTCCTCCTGATCTTAAGATCATTCATAGGGCGCTTCCGGATCCCTAGTGACCACAGAGCTGTTTTGACAACCTGGCATATGTATGCTCTTTCAACATGTCTCAAATGTGGCATTACTCAGTGCCAGCAGCTATGTGCACGGTGCCTAGCAGTTGTGTGCACAGCGCTCGGTAGTTGGCGTGCACAGCGCTCAGTAGCTGGGTGCACATCACTCGGTAGCTGCGTGCACAACGCTCGGCAGTTGGTGCATAGGTGCACGTATAATGTCTGGCAGCTGTGCAAGTGTGCACAGGCAGCGCCCCGGCAGCGCTCAGGCAGCGTGCAATATGTCCGGCAACTCGGCCACTAAACTGACCGGTACTTAGATCATGATTCCGCTTCCAATGCATCTCGTTTATGCATGGCTAGCAATGACATAGGCAACAACCTTTCTCTTATGCCATAGGGATTGAATATGCCAGATACTCTTAGAGTATTTAAGTGATGTCCTTTGCCATATCATTGACATTGCGTGGGCGCAAAGCTACTTAGCTTTATAACGAATGGAAGAGAGGTCAAGTCTTTCTTTAAACTGACCACTCTCTTGGAGTAAAGACCTTGACTAATCATGGGAGTCTATGAAGGTTCCACTCTTCTTCAGAGGACCTAAGCCGATTGATGGAAATATATCATCAATACACAATTGATCAACTTCAATATGCGATTGTGTTTTTCCCAAGATACTTTTCATTCCAATATCGGATATCCAGCATATACTGCGATCATCCAGAATCAATACGCAATGACATTATTCATCATATCCCATCCAAAATCAAGGAGCCATGTACTATGCGTCCAAAACACTAGGCCAACGCAAGCTCCACTTGATTTAGCTTATGAAGTCTATTTAAGATCTTCATGCATATCTCTGATCCCATAGAGACGTCACTATAATCATATTCATAGGGTTGCATGTCCAGTTATTGGGGAAACTACCAAACTGACAAGGTAATGGAGTGCAATAACATTCATTACGAGAGTACTTCTCATCGTAGTCGATCCCAGTGCGTGTTTATGAGAAACCATGCTTCGTAAGGGAGTCTGAGACTCTTGTTCTCACTACGCTAACTCACAAAGGTTTACTTGATAGGATTTACGCTTGCGGTGTCGGCAACACCTGCCCAAGGACTTATCCCTTTGTCTGGGTCGCATCTTTCTATTTTAGGTCAATACACTTTGTCGCTATATCAACAAAGTGTGTGGTTTGATAAACTCATCTTCCCACGTCCTCATGTACTCTAGTGTAGTCATTGTAGAGATCTCTTTCTATGAATTGGATTTTGATGTTGAGGCGTCCCCTAACGATAATCACAATTCAGACTAACATGAGACGGAGTGAGTATCACTGATCAATTGACCAGTCGTGCCAAACTCGTTTTCTCTCTTAGTGCGAGTGTATATCGAACCCAAGGACCTCAACCTAACCTTTAGGGAGCCACAAGGCCTAGGACACCATGTTGCTACATTATGACGCCCTCATATCACCACACAAGGTGATAGCATCAAGACCATCTCAATATGGCCTAGTCATGACATCAAGACCACCTCAATTTGGTCGAGCCATGTCCTCTTGGTATGACATCATTCCTTACAGACATATGATCTCGTCACTATAGTTCTATGGGGATCATGTTGAGACTTAGTGGCGACCAACCACGACATTCACATAGTTCCCACTTGAACCCTGGTGTTCGTATTTCCCCCTAACGGCGGGAATACAGTCTCAAAGTGACAATCCGCAGTGTAGCGGTTAAGGAGATCGTCTGTCAAGGAACTTAAGGTGGAGAGCACCAAAGTGACTCCTATCCAACCTTTAAACATATTCATCTCATACGACACATCATCATTGGGCACTGTGGCAGTCCAATTTGGCACATTGTGGAACTCAAGGCTTAGAAATCTGTTACTATCCCGCCGAGTTCAAGGATTACAACTTCGTGTCAATCCTAGCACACAGTTACGAGTTGTCGTGCATCAATGCAATAATGATAAGTCGTGGACGAATCAATACATGCCTGCATGTCCCTCTTCAGGGATGGGTAGTGAGCTCATAGATACATAAGCAGCATGTGGTAGACGATGGTACAACACATGACCAGTGTGTTAGCCCTTCAACCAACACCATAAAAGCGTATACGGTATCCATACGTTGGTTGCATCGGTCTACATATCCTTTGGATTTACAATAAGAATGGTATCTTTTGTGGCATAGCTTGTCTGAGTCAATTGTCCCAAATCTACTTATTGGTGACACCTTAGGACTCATGCTCTTCTCCATGATGTTCTCAATCGGCCCTCATGAGAAGTATACACAAAAGTCCCAATCATTCTTATCACGATAATCGTTGGTGTGTATGTTCATAACACACTGCAATGTTCGATTGCCTCTCTCAGCATAAGGGGGGCATTTGTGACTTGGATCATCGAGCCAAAGGCATCACGAATTGATTCAAACATGTCATAAAAGATGGTGAAGATCCGATCTAACTTAGTCACAAAAAGGATTCACAATCTACGAAGAGTATGTAGTTTTCGTGCAGTATGACCTATACTCACTAAAACGGCCATAACTCTCTCGTCTGGATGGATATGAACAAACCGCTTGAACCATTGGAAACTAGATTCACATAGCTTTCCAATGATATAAAATTCGCATTCCAGTTCATCAGGAGTTGATCTGGGGGCTCTAACGAAGTTAAGGGGACAATAGGATACAGTCTGTCATCTGGCAGCATGATCTGTACGCACTTAAACTGCCATAACTCTTTTTTCGGGATAGGTATGAACAAGTCACTTAAACCACTGGAAACTAGGTTCACATAGCTTTCTAATGATATAAAATGCGGCTTCTAGTTCATCTGGAGCCGTTCAGAAAACTCTGACGAAGTTACGATACAGTATGTTTAACTTACTGTGGTCGCAGATTTTGACATGATGAAACTTTCAACTTTAAAGTGGCATCACAGGAGTTCTCCTCGACCCAAAAATAAAGAGTTTATATGGAATTACAAGTCTTCAACATCCATGAATGACGACATTTGGTAACAGCAACATGGGAGATCCAAAATCAAGAGAGTAGATAACCTTTGACGAGGTTAACCACGTCTTCCAATAATGAAAAATCTGCTGTATGTGAAGACTAAATCACAAACATCGACACACCTTCATAAGGCTGTACATGATCATGTCATAGTGTGAATACACTTGTCGAACCAACGATTTCATCGAGGTCTCATTCATTTAGTTTGGAGAAATCAAAGAGCTCTTCATGACGTCAAATGTCAGAGGCATCCATTTGATGTTCCGTACTCTCTTTGTACGTTTCTTGTATGCATTTATTCTTACAAGTGAGCTCAACAATCATGAACCGGTGATCTAAGGATCTAAAACCGGGATGTCTAGAGCTATCATGAGGAAATAGACACATGACAAGGTGCACAAATGCAAACCCGTGTGCAACAAATTTCCTAGGCAGCATGACCTTTGCTCAGGATTGTGTGGGTAGTCCCACCGTCTGCAAGGCACTCAATTTCTCCACATAACATACCTATCGAACACGATAGATACGTGAGAAAGAGACATAAACACCGAAGACAACAATCGAAGGCAACCGTGCTGGTAACGTGTTGTAGAATAATATTGAGGGAATGAATTCTTCTTATCTTATTGATAGAATGAAGCCCCTTTATATAGGGAAATACATGGGTCTCTTGGGCTATTACATGGGGCAATGGGCCTATTACATGGATATGTGTAAAACCCTATTACAACATGGATTACTACATAAAGCCCGTATACAAGGCATGAACCAAGACATATATATATATATATATATATATATATATCAAATATCCTAGAACAAACCTATCTGATTCCTCAAGCTACAAGAGAAGTTGTTGCTATAATATCTGAGCGAGGTAGATAACACAACTTGTTCACAAAAATCCTGCGAGGGAAACATAACTAGAAAATCGGTCATTTACGACACATATTTAGTGTGCGTCATAAAATAATACTATTTACAACACACATTTGACATGTGTCGTCAAAATGTCTTTATTTGAGTTATTTACGACACACATTTTAATTGAAATTAATGTGTGTCATAAATAAATGTTATTTATAAATTACAACATGAGTTCGGTTCAAGGGACACAATATTTGACATTATTTTTTACATTAGTTTTTATCCTTGGATCTTAATTGATCAAATGGTTGTTAGAAATTGTCGGTATGATTTGCCAAGTGACATGTCAATAATAATATATTTTCAATGAAAAATATAAACTAGATTAATTAAACAATTTCTTTGATAAAAAAAGAAATTCTTTTACATTATCTTTTTTTTAGAAGAATTCTTTTACATGATCGAAGAACATCATATTGTTCTTCAACGTGAAAATGAAGATCCCGGGTTTGTTTACGGCAACGAGCTGCGCAGATCCTCTTCAAACAAAACTATACTAATTTGGGGTCATATATATCAAATTTAAATTCAAATTGCACATCTAATCTTTGATTTTACACAAGCAAATCAATATTCTTAATCGAATTCTATAAACTAAGTTGCAATCTAAGTCATCGTGTTCATATATACCTATATAGGGTTTGATACAGGCATGAACAAACCCTACCTTATGTACTAGCTAGAAGATTGAATATGGGCATAACGTTACTGTACCTATTCGCATGAGTAAATTCCATACACTAATTATAGGCACTAATTTTTTGCTTTTAACAATAGCTTGTATGATTGTATGAATTACAGTCCCTTCTTTAAGAAGAATATGATCTTTTTTTGACACATGCTAGAATGGCCGCCCTCAAGACATACTCATAAATGAAACTATAAAATATAAATGGGGACATCAATCCTAAACCCTATAATGAGAATACTAAAATGATATTAGGTGTCTCGACACAACCTATGTATTCTAACAAGCACCATTTAGCAAAAAGTGCAACGTCGACAACTCTATTTACTTTACAACTTTGACGACATACATAAAAGATTATGCTCATGCAGAGCTATAAGTACATATTTCTATCAACTTTCTCACCATGTTGCCACTAAAACATATCAATGACACTAAGTTTCATCTTGGCACTAGAAGGCTGTGACCATTTGACGAAGTAAAGAACTTGCCGCCTACCCAGGCAAACTTCATACGCAAGACACATAAGTCGGAATGTAGCTCACATACCCAGACCAAATAGTGATCAGGACTTATTGATAACAATAAATTATCAAAACCGAATAAAATAAACTGACAGAAATAGAGAAACATAATTGCCCTAAGTGGGCTAATTGTCTTAACTAGGACCGGCCTAAAAAGAGGACACAAACCCAAGCCTAAACAAAGGGGAAATGAGAGACCACCACTATTGACCGAGCCACGACCACCACTGCCTCGCCTTGTCAGGAACGTCAGGCCAAAACCACCAACACTATGCCATCAAGCCCAATAAGGAAAACGCCGCCACATCGAACCTAAAGGAGGCCAAATCCAGATCGACAACGCCAAGCCAGATCAGGTTGATCTCTCTCCGATCCACAACAACCACGTCTCCAGACTGGAGAACTCCCAGATCGGAGCACGTCCAACCACTGATCCGTCGCCCTCAATACCATGAATCCCATAATGCTAGTGCCACCACGCTCGACAGCCTCTGCAATCTCTCTCACTCTTTTCCCTACACACCAACGCCACAATCTCTCAATCAAATGATCGATCGAGGAACCCAACGTCAACCCAGCTTCACGCAGAGGCGACCAGTCCTTGTCCAAAGACAACAAAATTGCTCGCCACCGAATAGAGGAAGCTCTCACCTTTTTTTGCCTATCGGTTGTCTGCAAATATTTTTCAAGTTTGAATTTACTAGAAGAATATGATTTTGGGTATTCTTTTTATTTTTGTTTTTACGAGATATCAATTTATAATTTGATAATGACCTCAGATTTTAATGCTTTATTAAGTTTACTTAACGAGGAGCACACTCTTTCGCATGAATCTGAACATTTTGTTTTCATGTTGATATAAACGTTTTTCTGCAGATCGATTCATCTAAAGATTTTTTTCGATTTTTTATAAGGAAATTTTTTAATAATTTAGTTATATTTTTATTACTAAAAATATAATTGTCAGTCACTCGTCAAATCATATTGCCAATCAATAACAATTTTTTGATCAAGTATGATCCAAAAGATAAAAACTAGTGTAAAAATTAGTGTCAAACATTGATGATTGAATATTGGGGATTTTGGGTGTATCAAGTTCCCAATCCACATAACTACATGAGGGTTGATCAGGGGCGGAACCATGTGAAGGGCTGGTACGGCTACAGCCCTACCGAGATTTATGGATATATATAAAATTGTACCAAGTTATACACACTTGATGTTTGTTCAGTTGGTTTGTTTCATTTTCCCCCCTGATCTCATGTTCGAATCACCTTGCTAGTTCTTTTTCTCTGTTTTACCCATTTCATCTTCATTTCTCTCATCCAGTTCTTCTTTTCACTCTGTCTCATCCAGTTCTTCTTCATTTTCACTCTGTTTTTCAAATTAGCCCTACACATCAGTAGATCCTGGTTCCGTCCCTGTCGGTTGATGAAACCACGATCAATCCTTTAACTAGAAATTTTGAGTTACAGAGACATGCTTTTTGTTATTTGTAGTTTTTTTGTCCCGCGTTTGAAGACTGTAATTTGCATGTGTTTATTCTCATAATTAATGAATTATTTATTTCTCACACAAAAAACAAAAAAACTAGAAAGTTGAGTTATATATCCCCCAATTGGACACAGTTGGACTAAATTGTACCAAAACCTTACTAATATACTCTTTTAGTAACAACGCCAAACATATACCTACTCGAAAAAAACACCAAACATATAGAAACCGAGTGAAATTTGTACAGTGAATCCCTAACAACATGAACATATATGAAGGATGAAAGAAATAGAATTCATAATTAATTTTAGATCTCGCAAACCACTTAGGGTGAGTTTGGGAGAGCTTATAAGTTCCTTACTTTTAAGCACCAAAGGTTTTGGTGTTTGGTAAGTCCAAAAATAAGCTACTTTTTAAAAAAGTATAAAGTGTTTTGAGGGAAAAAGGAGAAGCTGCAAACACCCACCTTCTGCTTATAAGCTAAAAGTCAGCTTATAACTTATAAGTCCAGCTGTACCAAACCCAGCCTTAGATTCGTCTTAAAACTTCAAACAACTTAGTTTTGAGATTATAAGACAGCTAAAAATAAACTAACAAAAAAAGTGTGCGATTAATCATTGTTAAGCCATATGGAGGAGCATTTAAGTCATCATTCTACTTCGTTCCAAGCTCGTTTCCGAGTTGTTTGTTCTCCGTTTATAGCTTTCTAATCTGAAGTAGTCGTTTTCTGACAACAGCAAGGAACATACAGGTCGCCAAGAGAGTTAATTCGAAATGAAACTTGTTCATTATATAACTGTGAACATTAGAGATGAGCAACACACCCAACAAGGTGATCGCATATATTTTAGGGAAAACACGACTATCATCGGCATTGAGTTCATCTAGGCGAGCAAGCATCATCTTCCTCAAGGGGCACTCGAACAAGATCAACAGTATCAGGGCCATTTGAGATAACAATAACGTCAAGAGTAGTAGCAGAAACATTGTGGATCTAGAGGGATTTGAAGGAATGATTTTGGTTTTGGACTTTATCCGCTGGTGATTACATACGTGCTTGACACATTTACTCTAAGAGTAAATGATTTTGGTTCTTACGTGATCCCATAAGAGTAAATCATATATTTGTAATTTTCTTCTTTACTTAATATAAGGCCGTACGTCATTCTTCAAAAACAAAATTACAAAATCAAAAAATTTGATAAATTATTTAAAAAAAAAAATCAAAACTCAATCAATTTACTAGATTTACCCTCAGTAAAACCATTCTGAATCTCCAGTCTGACACCCTCTAAGGTCTAAACCATCACCGCGCGTCCAACTTCACCGGAGTTTACATCATCACCCTCTAAGCTTTTCAATCCTTCCTTGAAAATCTCAAATTCGCGACAAATTTCAGCTGCTTCAATCTCAATCTCCCAAGCCCAAAACCATGCTGCAGCACCACCGCCACCAACAACAGATGGGTATCGAAGACCCATCAAGTACCAATAGGACGAGTCTGTTGATTCGTCACCTCCCGGAAGCCATTCCGGAAGAGACCCTCTTCCGCTTGCTCTCCCACTACGGCGCTTCTTCTGTCCGCTCTTGCTCTCCCACCGGCCGGTCCTTACTTCTCTCCCCTTCTCTCCGTCTTGTTCTTCGTTTCCGAAGCTTTCTCTAATCTCTGATCATTGCCTGCAGGCTCAGAAACTGCGCTTTTGTCGATTTCCAAAACGAAGGCCTGGCTTACCAAGCACTGCGCCAGCTCAATGGGTATAACCAACTCTCTCACATTCTCCAAAACTTGTTAATGTGATGTGTGTTGCTAATTGGGTTTTGTTTGTTCGGGTTTAGGCTGAGGTTTCTTGGGAAGGTGTTGAAAGTGGAGAGGGCTACTAGCAATAGCAATAGTGGTAAGACAGTGCTGGAGGGAAGGAAGGATTCGGTTTCTGTGCCACTGGGTTCCACGACTGCGAAAAGAGAGAGTGGAGAAGCTGATGTTGTGAGAGCGGAGCCTATTGCCCCGAGGCTTGGGGTGGATTACTGCTTTACTCCTCATCTTGAGTATGTTTATTGTTTATGATGGTGTTCGGAATTCATATTACAAACACTTCCAATTTGCGATTAAGTTTGGCTATGGCCATTGGACATGAGTCTTGCTACTTGTGACTGTATATGGTTTTGAAAATAATGTGGCAACATAGAAATCCTACTTGTTTTAAAATCGACATTTTTTTACCATCAGACAATGACTAGTTACCTTATATTTTCTTCCCGAACAGATGATCTCTCGTTATGAAAGTTAGCTATATGCTGTACATTTTAGTTTATGGTTGTGTTTATGACAGAAACTTCGTTGCTTATACATAAATAAATGTTCTGTTACAGGTATGCTTACCCCCAACCAGATGGAAATATCCTGACCAACATTGTAAATGCTCTTATTGCTGTTCCTCGCTTTTATACTCAGGTTCCCCCAATCTCATGCATTGCTATTGTGAAATTGTCTTTCAGCTCCCACAGTTTGAATTTCTACTTTATTAACACACATCAGCAATGTATTTTAGGTTTTGCACTTGATGAACAAAATGAATATTCCAGCTCCATTTCGCATGGCTCTCCCTTCTCCACCTCTACCACCTGCAGCTCATGTTCCTCCACCTGCCCCTCCTCTTGCTGAAAAGCCTCCATTAGCAGATATATCAAGTGACGAGTCTGAAATGGAGTCTTCAGATGAGGTAACTTCTTCCTTCTAGATTGAGAAGTATTAGTTTGATAATGATGTTCTTGATTTTTTTTACTTGATATATTTATTAGTTGATAGAAATATGAGAGAAGTTAGGGAGAAACTAGAGGTGAGTGGTTTTTAAATTAAAAGCTAAAAAGATAAAAAAAAGTTAAAAAAAAACTTGTAGATTTATAAAGGCTGATAAAATCCAAACAACTAAAAGCTAAAATTCGGTAATCTTTAATTTCTTTAGTATGCATTTAACAAGACACGCAGGGAAATTATTTTCATGATTCTTCAATTTGATAAGTTCATGATCTACAGTAATCAAACAAAAGTAGTAAAATTGATTGCTTGTTAACTCTACTCGCTTTATATATTATTTTTTGTGATTTGGACTTTCAATGTTATTAGGAGGCGTCTAGAGGAGCTTCAAGAGGAAAGAAGCGTGTCAGACGGGAATCTATTCTTGGTCCTGCAGTTGATAAAGGTGTAGCACATGAAGATGTTGGATTGAAGCAAGCTGTTCTAGTCCCAAAAGAGATGCCGATGATAAAGAAGAAGAATCCTCTGCTACATGTAAGATACTTTTGAAGATTAATGATCATACTTATTGGCTTACCTTGTTATTTATTTAATTTTCTTGGATTGTTACAGATAGCAATTACCCAGAAAGTTGTTAATGATGAGCATAAAGATGATAGCACCACCAAAGAAGAAGAGCTTCCAGAAACTGAGACTCCAGTCATCAACTCTTTTGTAACTCCTGAAGAACTAGAAAGTGGGAAGTTGCCTCCAGAAGAAATATTATCTCTTCCAATGTTTAAGGTACTAACTCCAAATTTTGGTTATATTCTGGTAACATGAGCATGGAACAATGATAACCTTTTCTAATATTTACAACTTTAGCTTTGATATAATATTTATGAAATCATTGCATTTTATCATATAATGCGACAGTTTTTAGATATAGAAATAATTCAATGTTGTTTTTCAAATTTATTCATCGCCATAACGTATTGCCATCTGCTAGTTAGTAATGCACTATAGGCATAGACATATACATAGTATTTTGGTCTTGTTTCAGGCAAACAAAATCAATTTAAAAGTTTGACTTTATTACTGAAACGTGTGATCATTGGTTACTTGGAAACCATTATTAGCTTTTAAGTGTTCATGCCAGTGGACACAAGGATTTCGTGTCTGCAGTCACTCTTATTGTCTATTTTAATACTATTTCAATCTGCATTTTGCTCTCCTTTCTGGATTTCAGTTGTTGTCTCCCTGTTATATTTTCTATACGGTTTGTATTAAGCCACTGTCTGAGAGAAGTTTTACCAGGAAAAAATATGTGAATTTGAGGAGGAACAGTTTCCATGAAAATATTCTTTTGCAACTTAAGATGTAGCTGTCTTCAGAAAACAGAATAACATAATTTGGTGTTACAATTTCACTTGGCATATGCAGAACTATACCGCGGGGACTCCTGCCCCTGTGTTGTATATAAAGAACTTGGCAAAGGACATTGTTGTTGATGATTTCTACTACATATTTGGTGAGTTTGCAAACTTGATTAGTGCTCTACACTAATATTTTGGTTGGCGATATTCTGATAGTAGACCATATCTTGGATGTACATTACATGTCCTTTGTTTTGGTGTAGAAGGAGAAACAATTATTTAGTATTCCCAGTGCAAACACCTTCAAACTGACTACCATTTCTCCCTTTGATAACAATGCTGTAGGATCATTATTTGGAAGCGCTGATGCAGCCAAATCTGGTCTCAGTGTGAAGCTAATGCAGGTAAGTTATCTTCGTAACTTCTATGCTTTAGTGTCTGAAGTCTTTTAGTACAGACCACATCAGAAAATATTTTTAATGAAAGTAGCAGCATGTTGGTAGATCACTCGTACTCTTAGAAAAAGAAGCTGCAACAGAGGTGTAAATGGATTTGCAGAAAATCTCCTTGTACTATTATTGTAATCCTTTGGAATTTGGCCAGACAAAAGAGGTGGAAAGAGAGAAAACAATTAGCAGTCATAGTTTAAGAGGGAAGTGAGGGCTATGGGGTTTGGATGAACATTAAACCTTGAGTTGTGAAGAATGGGTCTTACTGAGTTATATGATAGACCATAGTTAGATTTGAATTCCTTGCCAACTTTTTCCTGAAGATGGCATTCTTTAATGATTGTTCCTGGCATAAGATATTATGTAGTATTGAAATATTGGACTGTTTCCTACTTCCACAAGCTGATCATTTTTATTTTTGGATTTCAGGAAGGAAGAATGAGGGGCCAAGCTTTCGTGACATTTCCTTCAGTTGAGCAAAGCCAATATGCTTTGGTATGCATCTTCCAATTTCATTATGTCATTTGTTATTTATGTAAATTTAAAATATATATATGGTTCATTTCTTGTCTGCATTGTAAAACAAAATATAAAGCAGCTGCAAGTATCAAAGTTACAGAGCGATGTCTGTATTTAACATAATTGGTTTTTGATATCGGATAGACTAATCAGTCTGAGCTAGGCCCTGCTTCTTTGTGCATGGCAGACACTTTACTTTATGCCAACATCTTGGCTGATTGTCTCTCGCTCACAATTGAATTGGTTTTGGAGCCCTGTCTCCTTACTTCAGTTCTCATTGGTTTTTCAGGGAATTTAGTCTCATGTGGCGCATACAATTTTAATTCGAAGCAGATCTATTTTTATCTTGCTGTTGAATTGAAGCAGGGATAAGTATTAACTTGTATCGTAAACATTGGTTGCAGAATCTAGTAAATGGGTATGTGTTCAAAGGAAAACCAATGATCATCCAGTTTGGCCGTAATCCACCTGCTGCTAAAGCAACTTAAGTGGACAGACTATCAGGGGAATTTCTAAAGGTTAGATTTTACTTCTCTGTCTTTCATTGTATATGCGAGTTTCAATTATTCTTCTTTTTAATTACCATTTGTGCAAGGTGGTAACATGGGCTTGAATCTTTATCAATTTATTGCTCAACGAAAACATTCTTGTTAGGTATACCCTTATACCAGGTTCTGATCAACCACTACATTGTGAGTGGATCAACACCCTTGGAAAGTTTTTCTGTGGTGTGTTGATGTTTGTTATCTTTGTCATTTTGTAACTGCCTTTCTCACTTTCTTAAGGAATCATCAAGCAAGAATATGGAATGCGCTGGGCAGGAGGAATTTCCAAGAATATTCCATGGTGCAAAAGTGGACTTGGAGCTGGTGGCCTGGTGCTGGCTTAGGGGATACATGCCCAGATGGTCCCAAGAAGGCATTCCTGCATCAGCGAACAGGTCTGGCGTCCAGGGTTTCATGCTATCTCCAAAGTCTGGGTGCCAGCCGGCTGGCTGGTAGTGAATTTGGCTTCCCAGGTCATCCTTTGCTTCTCTCTTTTTTCTTAATTGACAAAACTAATATCCAAGCAGTATCTGATTGACAAGGCTAGAACCAATATAGTGTAGCACATGGAGGGTTCCATGGCTTTTCCCCTAATACTAACTTGGATGATTTTGCTTTTGCTTTTGCTTTGATTAAATGGTTTAGATATGTGATGAGAATCATGAGATAAACAAAGTTGTGCAGTGTGGTTATTAGTTTATGTGAAAATAGTAATTGTTGAGACTGGAGTTTATAAGAGCTTGTATAGTGAGGGAGCGGCACATTCGTCCATTAAAATTAGTATACAGTTTGTGTCATGTTGATACTTGACAGAGAACTTATCTGGGCAGATAAGAATATTTCACGGCGTAATTATCTTATCTTTCACTGTCAAATTTCTCATTTACGATCCGATAGTTCCTATTCAAAGTCAGTTTTGAAATTAAAGCGTGAGACTTCTTATTTGGCTATTTTAGGTACAATTTCACGTCGCCACTGCTTAGTGTTTAGAACAGTGTGTAGATTATTCTTGTCCAGTTTCATATAATTTGTAGATCATTTGTCCCAAGTTGTCTCTTGATTAAAAAAAGGTAAAATTCTTACCAAAAAAAGAAAAAAGTAAAATGATAGATATACGATACTGATATTTTATTAAGCATAATGACTAATTAAATTAGTAGAAAACATCCAAATAGAACACTAAACCATTGTTCAGTTAAAATTTTCCAACAAAACAATCCGATAAATACCCGGAGTGCCAAAATCCTTCAACTTTACCTGGTCTTTGCTTTTTTAACAGAAACTGGAGTTTTGGTTGATCCAGACTTGGGCTCTCTTCTTTGATTTAGGATTCAACGAAAAAGATGAATGATCAATATACAAATGATAGAACCACGTAGTGAAAAAAACTCAATACAACCACCTAGAGAAAGTAAAAACCTTCACCACATTTACCACGTTTAAAAACAGTAGTTAAGGTTGAATGGACATTTACAGGTAACTACGGCATGACAGATTAAAAAAACTCAATACAACCACCTAGAGAAAGTAAAACCTTCTTCACCACATTTACCACGTTTAAAAACAGTAGTTAAAGGTTGAATGGACATTTACAGGTAAGTGAGGCATGACAGATTAAAATGGCATACACAAATTTAGATAGGTACCATGAAGTCAGGAGCCCTTCTAGTGATGACTTTTCGGTTTATCCCGCTTTTCGATGTTATATCCACGTCTTAACCATTCATTTTATAAATATTTATGAGTAGATCATTTCTGTAAATTTTCAACTAAATTAAAAATAGTTAAGATATTCATAAGTGTGATTTACTAATTATGAACTTGAACATTTCATGTTTAACAGATTTGGTTCGTCCATTGATTTGATCTAAAACTAGTACTTAACAATCACTAATTTGGCTGAAATTTTGTATGATTGATCTACTTATATAAATCTACAACTTTAACGGTTAAGATGTCAAATTTTGATCAAAACGTTAGTCTAATAAGTAATTAATTTAAAAGTTCCCAACTAGTACTCAGAAGACTCAGGTTTTGCACTTTGAACTTTTCCTGAACAACCAAGTAAAAATAATTAACTAATTGGTGAAACAAAATCACAAACAATCTTGGTTAAGTCTTATAAAAAATCTTGGTTAAGCGCAGCATGTACGTACCATTATTCACTGGGACATCTTCCTCCTCTTCTTTCTGAATCTGATAAATCCAAACTCTACAACAAGGAGAGAGAAAGAAAAGTAAATAATACATCCAACAACAACAAAAAAACTATCAACACACAATTAATTTCTACTCACCATAATCATCCGACCAAAATCCATCCGACCATTCAGTGGCAGGAAGGACAGCATTTAGTCAAGGAAAACAATGGTTCATACATAATATAGCGTCGAGAGGATTAATTGGTTTTCTAACTCTTTAGACGGACCATAATTAAAATGGTCAAACACCACCTAACACCTAGACAAAAATTAATCGGTTTTAAACGGTGATTTTTAAAACATTTTACAATAGATTCTATGTACATTATCATTAAATTTATAAAGTGAACCTTCAAAATACACTCAACATTAAAGAGTTATAATGAAAGGATATTCATCGTCATCATTGTCATCATCATCATATCTCACAAATTGATAATCAGCAAATTGGACACTGCCGTGTTTCCAGTCGTGGGATAGCTCAAACTCCTTATCAAAGACCAAATTAAATGGAAACTGAAGAATTTGGCCAGGAATTAGATATCATCATCAACCTTCTTCTGTTCTTTGGCATTTCCATAGATGACAACGCTGTCAGCTGCCTTCTTTGCCTCGCCTAAACAAGCCTACAGAACTTGTAAAAGTTACACCCTGATAACAAAGTCTTCAATGTAGTTTGAATTTAGAAGAAAATATTGGTAAGTCCATTAACTTTCATGTGTTTGACAGTTTACTCTAATATTTTTCAATTTCAATCGGTCACTTCATTAACTTTCTAATGTTACACAATTAGGTCTATCCGTTAAGTGGTCGTTAAATCTTACCGTTAACTTCACATTTTAATTAATTTTTAGATAATATGAAACTTTCAAAAGTCATTAAAAATAGCTTCGATGTCCAAATGATGCTCCGAAAAATTGTACGAATTTGTAACGACGTCTACGTTAATCCTATGGCTCAAAATGCAAAAATAGACAAACTAAAAGTTTGAAAATAATTTATGAAAATAGAAATTGAAATAAAAATTCCTCAAAATTTATTTTCCTTAAAAAAATAGACTGTTACAATTTAAAACCTCCTAATGAATACACTGGTAATTATAACATAGAATGTTAAATTGTAACATTTTCTATTTTTCGAAGAAAAATGTATTTCGACCTATTTTTGTTTAAGTTTCAATTATTCTATTTTGAAATTTCAGTACATTTCAAAAATTATTTTCAAACTTTTAGTTTGTCAAGTTTTGTCTTTCTAATTTAATGTAGACGTCAGTACGTGTTCGTGGAATATTTCAAAAAATCGTTTGGACATCAGAGCTATTTTTAATAATTTTTTAAAGTTCAAAATTATTGAAAATTAATTAAAAATTATAGTTAACGGCAAAATTTAACGGTCACTTAACAGATGGACCTAATTGTATGACATTGGAAAGTTAATGAAGTGACCGATTGAAATTGAAAGATATTAGAGTAAACTGTCGAGCACATGAAAGTCCTTGAATTTAAAAGCTGCAGCCAGAGGCATAGAGCAAAGATATTAAACATACCTTTGACAACTGCACCACATTGCCTAGGTCTGGCTTCACCTTCATGGGCTTTGCAGCCTTCACTTCAACACCTGCAGTTAAGAAAAGACAGGTATCAACTAACCTTACTACAAAGCAAAATCAACAAAAGAAAAAAAAATTGTAAACAGATGGAGTGCCATTCAAGAATTCAACAACGTAAACTGAAAGAATTTATCAAAATTGTAGAAAGAGAGACAAAAGAGAGGCTTACCCCAAAACTTCATTGATGGAGAGAGAGAGGTGCTAGGGTTACTACAAGAATTTTTCCATTAGTGATGTAGAACGAAAGGGGGATCATTTTTCGACAGAAAATAAAGATTGTAGAACCGTTTGATTGTGGCAGATTCAAACCCGGTATGCTGTAAATTTGACGTTCAATATCCAGTTGACTATTGTGATATCTTTGTGGAAGCGGAACGACCCTACGAATCAAACTCGTTGTTTGCTACGACTTATGGGTCTTTTTGGCCATCTGAGTCCGTTTAGGGTTTTAAAAGATAGTTTTTATATTTTCGGATAATAGTTTTTATATTCTTTGCTCATATATAAGGAGTCTCTATCAATTGTATTTGATATCTATCATCTTTATAAAAACCCTTTTGAGTTTACCTTAATCTTGGTGAATTCGAGAACCCTTTTCTTGTGGATTCAAGAAGAAATACTGACTTGTGGATTCAAGTCAACCTGACCTTGTGGATTCGGGTTAAGTTTGGTGAATTCCAAACATATATATAGTTATGTTGCGTCAATTAGTATCGGAGTCTATAGTGGATTCATGGTGAGTGATTTATCAATTCGATTCAGAAAAAATGCAGTTTGATCTGCAAAGCGAAAAAGAAGAAGAACAGATCAAGAGGCAGACCGCCGCCATCAGCTACACTGCCCAATCCGACGTAGCAAACTGACTCTCTGATCCGGCGTCGCACTTTGCGTCCCAACACTGAGTCGCAGCCCAATGTCTCCACCCAGCATCATCGTCGTCGTGTCACATCCCCGAGTCGAATCTCGAGTGCTACATCCTCATCGAATGCCGATCTGACCCAGCAAGCCTTGCCCAACAAGTGATCCATCCTCATCAAATCCCGAGCACCTCACCACCTGTTATGTCCCAACCTGGCGAACTCAGCCAAACTTGACGTCGGACTGGAACAAACGGTTTCTGCAGCAAAACACCAACCCGACTCGGTTATCCTAGTCAACCCGACCTGAAAAGAGATCCTGACCCGGTAACCTGACCTGATCCAAGCCATTAACCCGACCCGACTTGAAACTGAGCTGATCCGGCCCAACCAAAAAAGAAGAAGAACAACAACAACAACAACAAAAGAGAAGAGAAAAGTGGAAGAAGGAAGTTTCCTAGTGCTTATCAACTAGCATGCATGGGTGATCAAGTTCATGTTACCCAAGCAAAGATGAATGCTCAGATTGAACGTCTAGTTGAAATGATTGAACAGATGAGATAAATTCAAGATTTGTTGTGTGGCCTTAGCAATATCAACAACAACTGTAAAAGAGGTGGAGGAAGAGAATCAAATAGGCTGAGTAAAGATGTTAATTAAGATTTCAGTACCATTGTGAGTATTTTTTATTTTTCTGGTCACATGTCAGTAAAGAATTTTCTAGATTGGCTGGTTGAGCTTGATAAATTCATTGAGATCATAGAGATTCTAAATTACAAACATGCCAAAAGAGTGGCTTCTCGTCTTAAAGGCATTGCTGCAAATTGGTGGGATGAATTGCAAAGAGCTAGGAAGTTACAAGGTAAAAAACCTATTAAAACATAAAGAAAAATGAAAGGTCCCCTTAGAGAAAAATTTCTATCTAGAGATTTTTCGATCAACAATACCTATCTAAGGTGTAAAAGAAGAAGTTCAAGTCCACAAAAATATCTTGTCCTGTTGAGGTTATTAATATTATTACTGAAGCAATTTGAGAAAATACTTTAAAGGAAGTAGCTCCGCAAGAAATTGTTCATGAATTATCAAGAGAAGAGACCCCATTAGAAATTATCCATCAAGAGGTTCAAGAAGAATTTGTTCATGTTGACTTGGTTATCCGTATTGAAGAAACCTCGCCTAAGATGAATCTTACAGAACCAGAACTAAAGACCATTCAAAAATGCAATTCTGAGAATCAAGAAGACTTCTCTCAAGATGCATATGAAAAAATCATATTTGGCGTTGGATTCATGGCTGTGCCTTTAGCGTTTGCCAAATATCATGTCAATCAACCACAGGTTCAATGGTCTAATTTATTATATGGTTTCTTGTAATCTTATTGAAGCCATAAACAGACTCGGATGACCAAAAAGACTCATAGGTCGTGACGAAGCAATAGCCAATCAGACACCGAATGCCAAATTTGCATAATACCAGGTTTGAATCTATCACGATCAAACAGTTCTCCAATCTTTATTTTCTGTCAGAAAATGACTCACCTTCGTTCTGCATTAATTGGGGACTGATAAAGATTGGTCTCTATTGTGAACAATCCACAATAGAGTGTGAAATCTCAATAGCACCTGTGTTGCCACTATTGGGGTATCAATCCCCTCTAGAACATGTTCTATTGTGACATTAGAGCCTGATAAAACATCAGTGACATCTCTTCACCCTAAGTAAAGCCAAAATCTAAATACACACTGATATTAGTTGCAAATTTGTAAGATTATATTAGAAAAATAAGGTGTCTTTTGGCACTTAATCTTGTATTGTATTTTAAATTTATAAATCAATAAATAGACCAACTCAAATTTACAGATATGCACCCAACATTAATATATAAAGATCATGACTCTTCATCAGTTCATCCCTTTGCTGCATCTTTACTTTGACACAGCAGTACAACCTGCAGAATACATCTAGTTAGTCAGTTCTTATCCTAACAATTACATGGACCTGACATCCTTAACATAACATATAGAGCTAGTAATGTAATTGATATGTCTTCTACTTTGGTGTTAAGTACTAGTGTCATGCTTTGGATAACAAACACTGCAATAGTTTCTGTTAAGTTACTATATTTCAATCCAATGCAAAATTTTAGAACTTAGAATTCACAAAATTAATGTAGAATTCACAACTAAATATAGAATTATATATATTTAAGGGATAATTAAAAGGTACGTAAGCGTATGAACAATAAGAAACATATATCAGAAAAGTTTAGGATATACAACAAGGAGCAAGTTTCACAAAAATAGAACCTAAGAATAAAATTCAAGAAAACACTGATCATTAAGCCTTGTAGAAGTTTGTCAACAATATTTCAAACTGATATTAATTGTACCTTGAGTATTACCCCCTCAAAGGCTCAAAGCCTCTTTCTCCAACTCTAGGCCACACTGACTGTTTATTGTGTTGGCCTGGCCATGAAAAAGAACTCAAAACATGCAATTGGCTGTCCAAACTTAGCTTCTACTTTGGGGTACTCCTCTGTGCAATCTCTAGTCCTGTGCAATGATACACTGAAGTATACTTCGTTACGCGCAGAGCCTGACTTCAGTGTATTGGGTAAGCGGCTAGGAAAATCTATGGGAGTTGTTTCCAAAGAGGTCAAGGCCATGTCACAGGAGAGTCTTAAAATTCGAGAAAACTAGAGAGGTTGTTACTCTTTCAGGTCATTCTCTAAAGCTCACTGATATTAAGGTTGTGAGAGACTTTAAATGCCCTGATGGCACAACCCAGAAGGAGACTGATGCATCCGGAGATGATGATGTTCTGGTGATCTTGGTTTTACATCAGGACGAGTCATTGTTGGAGGCCGGTGTGGCTCGTGACATTGTTAGCAGAGTTCAGAAGTTGAGGAAGAAATCTGGCCTTGGATTTGCTGACACTGTGGAGGTGTACTTTGAGTCTTTGGATGAAGATAAATCAGTCTCGGATTGGTTTTTGCATTCACAGGAACAATACCTTAGGGATGCCATTGGTTCGCAGTTGCTTCCATGCAGTGTGAGGCCATCAAATGCTGTTGTGGTTGGAGAGGAGAGTTTCCATGGCGCATCTGGAATGTCATATAAGATCAGTTTGGTCCGACCTATCTAGTGTTGTGCAGGAAATGCAGCTGTGGAGGAATTTGTATATCAAAATTTGGGTTGTTCTAGCTTTCATTTTCTTTGTAGATTCTTCTTTGTATTGCAAACTTAGTGTATGTTCCTATCACGTCAATGTTCCTCTGTGTATCAAATTTGTGCAATTTAACTTTGAACAACATAATACTGGTGTATTTCCGACGAAATCTAAGTTTGTTTTATCTATGGGAAGATGAGGACTATCAGTGTTGCAATTTGAACTTGAACTCACCCTTCTATGATAGTGGGTTGGTTTAGTCAGCTATGTAATTACTTCGTCCAACTCCTGTAGTTTCCAACATTGTTCCTCTTTCAAGATGGGATAGACTGAATGAAGCCAACTTTCATCTGCACAAATGAACTTTCATTGCTATAAATATCATCACTGCTTCTCACTACCTCACTACTATCATTTCTGAATCTCAATCTGCCCTTGCAAATCATAAAACCTATCACTGCCAAAATGACGTTCCAACTGGCAACCTAAACTTTAAGAATCAAATTTTCAGAAGCAACGCATGTTATATCTTCGGTGAATATGACACTTTTGCAAGGCGGAATAGGAATATCAAACAGAGCAAGGGAATAAAACCTGAGATTTAAAGCTGGAAAAGATGCGCAACAAACAGTGAACTTCCAAATACAAATTTTAATTGATGATGATGTCAAGCAAGTTCAATTAACATGTACTATTCATTGTTTCACCTAAACAAAAGCTTAGTATACAACGTAAAGGAGTGAATCCTGACCGTCTTCAATATGAGAAATGACCTTCCTCAATCTCATGTAGCATGAATAACCTCAGTTTAGATTAATGTTGCTCACAAAAGTCCAGTATAGCCTGTGGTTTCTTCACTTCGACGTTTCGTCCCTGCTTAGGTCTAGCAAACACTACGAGAGAGTAATTATGTCACAACAAAAAATTTGGGGCGTTAACCCCCTTTACATTTGTCGGTGTGTTTCCTTTGGGCAGAAATAGAAAGGAATTGGCACTATAAGCTTTCAAGATCCAAATTTTCTGAAAAAAAAAACATGGTGGCACAGATGAAAGAACCAGAGAGTATCCAAGTGGGCAAGGTGCTAATAAACTTTCTGAATCCCCTAATTCAGTTTCAAATGCATATGCAATTTTCCAATGTGATGCACAGGCGGCACAGCATGTGCATGTACAAAAGTAACCAAACCAATCCCTCCCAGGGGAAAAAATGATATATAGTTTTATACTGTCATTTTGTAAACATAACTGTTCATTGAGCATAAAATTCAAAAGAATGATATGATACCTTGAATTATGTACATTTTGACCCAAAAGATTGGTTGAATTGAATCGACAATCGTTTTTCTGAGCTGCAATGTTAGGAATCTCTCCCCTTCTGGTCCTTGATGATGCATTTGCATTCTCAGTTGCACATGAAATCATAGAACATGATGATATCGAACCTTGCTCTGTAGAAGAATGTTAACAGAGAGCAGATTGGCCCAAATAGAGAGAAACAATCCAGGTTGAATTAGATTCACTAACAAAGAGATAGGTATTTGGCCCGATAGTGCTAACCCCACTAAGTGTAAAACATGTTGGACATAAATAGGTCTTTGTTAGAAAGCGAAATGAGAAGAATGAGGTATTAAGATATAAAGTCCGCCTTGTGGCGCAAGGTTTCTCACAACGCCCTGGAATTGACTACGAGGAGACATACTCTTCCGTAATGGATGTTATAATTTTCCGCTACCTTGTCAGTTTGGTAGTTTCTGAAAAACTTGACATGCGGCTTATGGATGTGGTTACTACATATCTCTATGGGGATTTGGATTAAGAGAGAGAGAGAGAGAGAGAGAGATATATATATATATATATATATATATATATATATGAAAGTTCCTAATGGAATTTCATTACCCAAATCAGGTAGCTCTAAACCACGGAGCGTGTTCTCAATAAGGTTGAGACGTTCACTATATGGATTGAAGCAATCCGGACGTATGTGGTATAATCGTCTAAGTGAATACTTGGTTGGGAATGGATATGTAAATAATGAACTATGCCCATGCGTGTTTATTAAGAAAACAAGTTTCGGATTTGCAATTGTCGCTGTCTATGTTGATAACATGAACATTATTGGGACTCTTGAAGAGTTAAAGGACACTTCAAAGTATTTAAAATCTGAGTTCGAGATGAAAGATCTTGGGAAGACACTATTTTGCCTAGGCCTAGAGCTAGAGCACCATAGTAGTGGAATATTAATCCACCAGTCAGCTTATGTCCACAAAATGTTGAGAAGATTTAACATGGACAAAGTACATTCTGTTAGCACTCCCATGATCGTCCGCAGCTTAGATCCAAAAAGAGATCAATTTCGTCCAAAGGATGAGGACGAAGAAGTCTTGGGGGCTGAAGTGTCTTACCTAAGTGCAGTAGGTGCATTACTGTACTTAGCTCAATGCATAAGACCGGACAGCTCATTTGCTATAAACTTGTTAGCTAGATTTAGTTCAGCGCTCACGCAACGCCATTGGACTGGCATAAAGACAATATTTCGGTACTTAAATGGTACAATAGATATGGGCTTGTTCTACCTCTACAAAGAGACAAGAAGAAATGCTTTCATTGCAGGAAGCAAGGACTCCACACCACTTGTCCCTTCACCCCTACATCAACAATCCATGTGATGTGTTGGTTGGTTTTGCTGATGCTGGGTATCTTTCTAACCCGCACAAAGGTCGTTCCCAGACTGGTTATGTCTTTACCATGACAAACACCGTGATATCTTGGTGGTCTACAAAAAAGACTCTCGTTGCGACATCTTCGAATCATGCTGAGATTATTGCTTTACATGAAGCTGTTAAGGAATGTATATGGTTGAGAGCCATAATTGCACATATTCGAAGATCAAGTGGTCTAGAACTAACAACAGATGAATCTACATGCATTTATGAGGATAATGCTGCATGCATTGAGCAGATGAAGCTAGGTTACATCAAAGGCAACAATACCAAGCATATATCACCCAAAATTTTTTATAATCAGCAACAACAACAGTTTCTCAAGATCCAAGTGAATCAAGTTCGATCTGAGAACAATGTGACAGACTTATTTACTAAGTCACTAGCCAAATCCACATTTGAGAAGCATGTGAAAAGTATAGGATTGCTCAGCTTATCTAAGCTAACCTGATAGCTGGAATCAGAGGGAGATGTAGATTTTAGGGGTAGCCTGACATACACATGAAAGTTTCTGAATGTGAAGGACACATTGTACTCTTTTTCCTTGACCAAGGTTGTTTTTATCCCAAAGGGTTTTTATTACTTGACAAGGTTTTAATGAGGCAACATAGATAAGTGTCATATCATCATCTACAACGATCTGCGCATTTTTATTTGTTCGAGATCAATTTTTCTTCTGCAATAATTTTTAGCTTGACAAGGATTCTAAGGAGGTATTACAGAAGCATCAAGAAGACAACATCTATTCTATACGGAACAAGGGGGTGTTATAAAATATTAATAAATTATATTATGTTCCTGTATTATAGATGTTTACTCAGTCTTTATAAGACTTACTCAGGTTAGACGTAGTCTTGACAGTGGTGGTCTGTATCACAGAATAAGGAGGAAATCATGTAACAGCTCTCTGTAATCTCCTAAAAAATGAGCTCAATCATTCTCATAGAATACAACATAATTTTTCTTGAAACAAAACACATTTTTTTTCAAAAAAAATCCAAAATAACATCATAAATAACTATACTGCTTTCTGAATGATATACTTGAAAGTTGCTTTAATAATTCACCCAAATGATGATGATGCACTTCTAAATCTCATATTTGTACAATGAGTATTGGAAATGTGAAAGATGTTTTGACAACAACCTTTCCCTTACTATCAACAGAGACAAATGCTCTAGTTATGTAACACAAGACTCATGTAAAAGTAAGAGTTGCCTGCATATCCAAAATAGCTTCAAGGTTTAATTGTACAATGCTATAGTCAATGCAAGCATAAAGATATGTCTCTGTAGCATCCAAAATAGCCTGAAACTAGAACCACTCCACCGTATAAAAAATTAAACTTGATATTCCAATTTTAAGATGCATGACAACCGGTAAATTTTCATAGGTACTAATCTAACCCAAGCTATTGATAATGACATCGTTGATCAAGTGAAAGAGGAGGAATGCGAAGAAATTGAACACAGGAGGTAGAGAGGCACATTGCCAATAAACAGAAAGACAAAACATCTAAGGAAACACCCTTCTTATTTCATGTGTTATGTAGTAAGGAAAACTAGCTTCTAATACTTGTTGAAATCATTTCACTCAACCAATCATGCATGAAGGAACAGAAATGAGGTGATTATGGATTGGCCAAATCATATGGCAATAATTGTTCATCATATCATCACATAATACTGATAATATAATAGAGAGCCTTGGTATGATTGGGCCCCAAGAGCATGAGCATCCAAATTGCAAAAGATAACTACAGACCACAGTCCAAAGAAAATAGATGGTAAAACAGCTGAAAAGAAAGAACATTATGAAAATGAAAGCAAGACAAAATATATCAACAATTTAGATCACAGTACACCGCAACAACAAAACTGAGCAATACCTATGTTTCTTACAATACATAACAGCTAAAGATAAAGTATTAATAGCAGCTAAAAACAAAGAACCAAAGTGCGCCTGGAAATATCCACTTCTCTGTTCAGCTAAGTTACATAATTCCCAAATTGCAAATTTTCCATGTTTCATCAATACACAACTAAGCTCTAAGAAATCATGCTATGCTTTGCAGTATAGAATAGGCAGTAAAGCCAAGTATTGAATATCTTAGAGATGCAAATTTAACACAGAAAAGATTTGTTCCAGCAGAAATTAAGTTCCTTACGTCCATCAAATGTTCATCATTTGAAATGTGTAAAGACATACAGAGCGTTGTTAATAAATCTTGTTGTTCCCAACTTAAGGACCCCGAAGCATGCATTACCATAAGAGTTCGGCGATAAGCATCTAACTCTAGCCTATGGATTGTTGCTGTTATATCATGTTTCAGAGGAAGGAAACATTTTCACCCAGATCTGCACCACCAGAAAAGGAGTCTGCATCACTAGAAAGGGTAACCAGCCGTCCTACTTGAATGGTTACCATTAACACTACAACTACCAACAGACTCAATAGAGCATGCATCAGTATCACAATCACTAACTTCTGAGCTTCTTTCACAACATGAATTAGCACCATGAAAAATTATGTTCTCCCTTGCAAAATATCGAGTTGTAGGACAAAGAAAGGAAGCACACGCAAGTATTTTTTATCCAGTTTTGCTCTCGGGTAAGCAACAGCATCTACCTTTTTTAGCAGTAAGGGAGACCAATCATATCTAACACCCGCGCACTGCCATGCTCCTGAAGGCACCTCCTTTTGACTTAGCACTGCAATGCTTCTTGAATCTCATGATGACTATCTAAGATCGTAAAACCTGTAACAACAAACATTTCAAATCTAATCAGAAACAAAGGCCACCAATAATCAGTAGATACACACCTCAAAATCTAAATATAACAAAATACAACAGCAACTACTCGAAATCAACAACTAGACACAAATATATACCAAACTAATCACTAATCCAATATCAATTAAAAAAATCAATCAAAACCATCACAGTGTTGGAGGTGGTGCACAAGTAATTGATAACTGTGGTTTGATGTTCATATCGTAAAGCTAATTGGCCTTAGTCCTCTCTTTGATTCCCAGAAGTGCATGAAATAAAAGTACTGTTACATTAAAAAAACGCCCACCGAGGGGCTCGAACCCTCGACCACAAGGTTAAGAGCCTTGCGCTCTACCAACTGAGCTAGACGGGCATGTTACTAATAATTCATAGACATATTATAAAGCTTGAATTCACATTATGTGAATTGCAAATCCTCTACACATTTTGAATTCCCATAAGAAAATTAGTCCAAACCAAGCTGCTGGTTTTGAAGCTTCTATACAGGATCACAGGCTCCCTATATATTTGCTAAACTTTCACTCAATGTCTTCAGTTCCAATCCACATAACTTGAAACTTACAACAACATCATCGTCTAATATGTCCTTCAATACTCATCAAATGTAGCTAAACCATTAAAGGCCTTGTTTGGTTTGAGAAAATGAAAGTGGTTCTTTATCTTTTCCTTAGGAAGGGAAAGGGAAGTAAAATGGACTTCAATACTCATCAAATGTTACCAAACCGTTAAAGGCCTTGTTTGGTTCGAGAAAATGAAAGTGGTTCTTTATCTTTTTTTGGGAAAGGGAAGTAAAATGGACTTTAACACGAACGGTAAATTTTGATGTTTAGTAAGGCAATAAAAAAATTTGTAACTAAGGCAATACAAAAATGTGTTGTGAGTAATAAATGCAAGAAACGAATGAGGGAAAGTAATGAACAACTTCACCTATTTTGTTTGCTCCGGCTATCCCAAATGCACTCATTCATATTTTCTTTTTTAATTTACACTTAATACATTTATTTTACTTACCTTATAGATTTTAAACTCAAAAAATTAAAATAATCACAGTTTCTATATTTTGCCTTTAAGTTACAAATAGAGAAATTTGGTTTTGGATATATGGTTTTAGATTAGGGGTTAGGGTATAGGGTTTAGGATTTATGTGTTTGGGTTTAGGGGTTAGGAGTTAGGGTTTATAGAGGAATTGAGTTTTGAGTATAGGGTTTTAGGGGTTAGGGTTTAAGGTTTAGGGGTTATGGATTATGGTTTAGGGTTTAGAGTTTAGGGTACTTATAGGGTTTAGGCTAGGGTTTAGGAATGTTCACATTTTGTACATATCATTCCATTGGAGGTATTGTTTGTGAAAGTACGTATGTTAGGCTTTTGATTATATAACCTCCTACCCATATATTGATTTTGATTGCTTCAATCAAAGTTTGGTTAACTAAAGACGATATTCATGAGATACCATTTTATTAACGAGATTATTAGAGATAGTGACAACTGTAATTCTAGAAGAAAAAAAATATGCTTTATTATTTATCATAAATAATAGGTTTATTTAGTTTAGATAAACTTAATTAATAAGTTTAGGTGTATTTTAAAATAATCTTAAAGGTAGTTGTAATACAAAATGTGATTACCAAATTGGATGTAATTTAAAATACCATTTTTTTAATTTCAGTTTTGTTTTTCTTTTCTTTTTGTATTTCTTCTTTATTTTATTTTATTTTAGGGAAGTTTTATAGGGATTCTAAATTTTATTAAGGTGAGAATCTGATTTGATTTATTATGTTAGAGGAGGTACTAGTGGGTTAGGATCCATTAATTTCATCTACAAAAATATGGGGTTTAGGGTTGACTTTATGAGTATTCAAGGATTTAAATTATAAGGTGATCATTGGTTTGGTCTCAAACTCTCAATTAGTCTCAAACGTGAGTTTTTGAGAAAGAGAAACAAATTGTTGTCCTCTTTCCCGTCAAAATTTTCTTGAAGGATTTTTTTGATAGCTACCATCTTCGAATCACACAGTAGGCCTCAATTTTTGAAATGTTTTTTCGAGTAGTATAATATTCATATAGTATACATATTTTTCGGATAAATATTGACTAAGAAAACCTAGGAAGTACTATCAAAGTACGTTCAAATCAAGTTCTTCTGTTTTGTTTTGTTTGTTATTTTTTTAAGTTCATCGGGCCAACGGTTTGATTTCATTCTTCGTGAATTCGTATTGGTTAGAAGGTGCAAACGGTGGAGGGTCTACGAACGTGGAGGAAGGACAAAGCTAGGCACTTTCACAAGGCCGGCCCTCAGATTTCAGGAGCCCTAAGTGGAAAAATAAATTAAGGTATTTCTGAAGTTATATTGCATGACACATTGTTGTATGAATACTATCACAAATGCATCTAATATTCAAACTGATGTAACACATTTTCAATAATAACAATCTTCTACAAGCTTAGTCATAAAATTACAATAATTCTATGAGATTAGAGCAACAAAGACTAAAAAAGTTCTATCATTTCTTGTTTTCTTAATTTTTTTTTTACATTTATATATGAAAGACTAATTTTTTGGGGCCCTTGTATTTGGGGCGTTTGCACTTTTGGGCGTAAAGCTTGTGCTTGCTTGGCTTTAGGGCCAAGACCGGCCCTGCTCTTTCGTTCCAGTTTTGAGGTAGGGGATTTCACATTTCCAATGATTGATATATATATATATATATATATAGTTATTTATTTTATTTTTTATTTTTTTGTGTACTTTAGCCGACGTAATTTTATAAATTTCGTCGGCTATAGTTTTATTTTTTATTGCTTGTATTTTTTCTTCTTTTTCGTTTTTACACCGGTGGTAGAGGAGGAGAAGAGGAGGAGAGAGAGGGGGAGGAGGAGAGAGGAGGCTGGAGGAGGAGGAGAAGGCTAGGAGAGGGAGAGGAAAAGGAGGAGAAGGAGGATGAGGTGTTGTTGCCGCCGGAGGAGGAGGAGGAGGAGGAGAAGGAGGAAGGAAGATGAAGAGGAGGAGGAGGAGGAGAAAAATGAAGATATAGAAAAAATTCAAAATTTTCGGCGGGAATTTTGAAAATTTTGAACTTTAGCCGATGAAATACCCTAATTTCGTCTGCTAAAATTCAAAATTTTAGTCGAAAAAAGTTCAAAATTTTCAAAATCCCCACCAAAAATTTTGAATTAACTTTAGCTGACGAATTTTAATAAATTTCGTCGGCTATAGTTATTTATTTTATTTATTTAACTTTAGCCGACGAATTACCCTAATTTCGTCGGCTATAGTTATTTATTTATTTAACCTTAGCCGAAGAATTACCCTAATTTCGTCGGCTATAGTTATTTATTTTATTTATTTATTTAACTTTAGCTGACAAATTACCCTAATTTCGTCGGCTAAAACCCTAAACCCTCAACATAATTTTCCATTCTTTCTCCCTAGAGTAGCCCTATCTCCGGTGGTTATTTTTCATAAAATTTTTATACCACTGGTTGCGTCTCATCGATTTGAAACTATTTTCAGTTGAAGGTCCAGGCAAAATACATAATTTAGACAGTCAAATGATGGTTTTCGTGCGTTAAGGGGTTTGACTTACGGGATTGACCGTAAGGATGAAGCCGTTAAATTTATCAGATCAAGTTGAATTTTTTACCATAGACATATTTCAACATATTGATGATATCTAACGGTCGTATTTTTCTTTGTGAATATTGATGACCAGAATCACAACATGCCTATTATTTACCTTTATTTATCCATATGAGGAGCCCTATTATCGAAGGGTAAATGTCACAAAGTTTTTAGATGGGCAGTTGCGTCTCATCATGGTCATAGTTTGTTGTATTGAAGATTCTACCAAAATTCTTTATATAGAAGCAGATATATGCGTTTTCATGTGTTAAGTGTTTAGAAAAACTGCATTTTGAAGCTTTAAACGAACTCAGATAGCCAAAAAGCTCATATATCATGACGTTGACTATGAGTTTGACTCGTACGCATGTTCTGCTTCCAGATTGGTATCACAATAGTTAATCGGACACTGAAATATCCGTAGTGTAATTTTGTAATTGAAATGTACTTTAACCGACGAAATACCCTAATTTCGTCGATAAAACTTTTCAAATTTCGTCGGCAAAAGTTCACAGACCTTAGCCGACAAAATTTTTTTTGTCGGCCTGTTTTTGATCATTTTGTCGGCTAGTCTTTTTCTGGTAGTGCCTTCAATAAAACAAAACAAATAAACATTGATGGTTCTCAATTTTAACTGAAGAACTGAAGATAGGTAAGGTGAATTGATCCTCTTTTCGTTCCCAATTTCTGAACTTTGATCGTTTTACCCTCCAACTCTGAACTTTATTTTACCTCAATTATATATGCAACCAGCTAACCGAAACGCCACCAATTACTTCATTCACGTATGTTGGGTGCTCCATGATCGATCAGTTTGATCTAAGAGAACTTGATCTAATGGTTATTTGAATTAGTATAATATGGCAACAAGCTAGATAGAGAGTTGTTGCTTTATTCCAATATATAAGCCATTCAAATTGCTTAGCACTTGGTTCGATTCATTCTTCTTTTCAAAGGTGCATTGCAGAAATTTTGTATTGATCTCCAGAGTTCCACCCATATATACAGTATATTCAACGCACACAAATTCTATCTTGCTCATAGTCATAGTTGATTAAAGGGAGAGAAGAGAATGATAAAAAATAAATTGGCTCAAATATGCCGTATGTTCATTTGTTTTTTGGTTATTGAAGGATAAAACAGGAAATAAATTTATACAAAAAATAATGGAGGTATACAAAACAAATTTAGAAGTGTAACTAGAGTCACCATTAAGTGTATAATTGTTTTTTATTTAAGTTGGCTCTTGAAAATTTAGAAATCTAATTTTGTTAATGGAAATAAATTCTTAAAAACTTGCAAGTGGACATTATCCCAAAGGGGTAAGAAGACTCAACAAAGTTGGGAAAGGAGGAAAATTTACCTGGAATTAATTGAGAACCTGTAATCTGCAGTGAGACTAGAACAACTCGATGTCTGCTTTTCACGATGCTCACTAGATAGAACTTAAGACCTAAAATCTTCTTCTTAAAAAAGAAACTTGAGGCCAATTACAAAAAAACTTGAGGCCTAAAATCAAGAGGAAGAGGAAATTTAGCTAAACTAGGTTAGGGTTTTAAATATTTTACAATAATGCCATTATATAACTTTTTTTTAATAAATAACATTTTCTTCTGACCCATGATTTTGTTCTTTCGCCAAGATCACACAGTTTTAATAAACTCAAAGTCCAAAGACTAATTCTTCCCTGAGTACATTCCTTCCGGACAACAAGAATAGGTTACGATTTAATTTCAATCTAGCATTGATGGGATTCAAACATAGATATAAGGATTCAACACGTAAGCTCTTACCAACTCGTCAACATGTAGTGGTTTGAGGACCCGAGTTAGAAACTATCCCTTCTGTATCGCTAAAATAAAAAAGAACGAAAATAAAAGGTAAACTGGTTTGTAAAATGTGAGATCATGAAAAAGTTGGTAAACTAAAATGCTTCCACTACAAGATGGCACTAGTATTGTCTTAAAGTTCGCCAGCATAGTCTAGAATATCAGATTATTAGAAAAATCCTCTGAAATGCACACTACGCAGATGAACTGCAACATGGCAACAGATCTCTGAACAGCCATGTACTTATCAGGAATACCCTACAGTTATGAAAATAACTCTGATTCCAACACTACCCAAGTCTAACCATCTGCGGTCTGAGAGAGGCATCGCCAGCAGAGGCCAGCATTATAAGAACAGCACAGAATAGGGAAGAAAATTTCCAACTGGCAAGTTCCGCATTCAAATGGATGCCTTAATGAGCTGACCAAAACATGATCCGTGAGTCCTGTTGGTGATGTAAGAAAACTACAAAGAAATTTGGTTCCTTCAGCCTTCAATTTCCGAATCAAGAACAGGGAGGATCCTTAAGGCTGAAGAACTGAGATGCATGCCACGGACAATTCCCCCGTACCCAGTCCTAATGCTGTGGCAAAGAAGCAATATAACATCCCACAGTGCAGTCATTCCCTGAAACAAAAATGATACATTTTTGTCAAATTAATGTAGCATATCCTGGGATTTTGTATATTATTGGCAAAATAAATATATTCACAAAATGCAGAATTGAGCAAGACTGAACAGTTTAAACAATAGAACGATTGGATGAGCAACAGAGGAAAAAGCTCAAAAAAGCAGTATAGAAGAAATCACTTTGGCAAGAATGTGGCATTAACCATGATTGGTGTTTTCATTTTCTCCCAACGGATGATGTTTTTATAAGCTAGCATTGACTATTAAACACTAACCTGAAGAGAAAATAGTAACTTCTTATCCAAATAAAAGGCGAAAACTGGGGGGCTCTTTCGTCCAACAACAAGAACACAACTCCCTGGGTGGAGAGCAGAAGGGACACCTGATACAATAGCTATGTACTTCTCAGGAACACTTTCCCTTTGTGGTAGGAGTCCCAAGAATAGGGGATTTTTGCTAGACCGAGCTCCAGCATGAGATATAGAATCCCCATGTAGCATCCACTTTGGGTACTCAAGGAAAGCACAGAACAGATACAAGAGCAGGTGAGAATCGGATGGGAGTTCAACAGTCCACTTCTTGTTCTTCTTATCGTATACCTCTCCACTTCCAAGGTATTCATAGTTCCTCAAGCAGGTTCCTTCAGCAAGCTCTGCAAAACTCACCAAGGAAAGGCACAAAATTCCAAAGAGGTAAATAAATGTCCATATCGTTTATTTCAAATTATCATATTCATAACTGAAGTCATATAATTAGGAAATTTCTAGAGGTCAGATCTTGAAACTCTACTGGAGAAATGAAAAAGACAGAACTCCATACTCAAGCAAGGAAAAGTTTGTGAGTTAGTCAAAGTGTAATATCAAGCAAACAGACCTACTCCTGTCATGTTCGTAGTTAAACATATTTGACCAGTACTTTTTAGTTTCACCGATTCCATTTTCAAGTAGGCCTAAACATCTCCAAGTTCAGAGTCTTTCAGTCTGTAGCCATCCCATACTAGATACTCCCTCACGTAAATAGTGGACAACCTAGAATTAAGTACCTCGAATCCTTTGTACTGTGTATTCTGCTCGAATGCTGTTTTGCGGTAGCAAACCTTTGATTAACTCTCCCTTCATCAATGCATGTAGCCTCTGGTGTTCGATGATCGCATCAACACACTCCTGCATAATAGGCACCATGTTCTGCTGCGGAATTTGTTGAAGATTTGCTTGAGGCAGCTGTGCTGCATACCGTGGGAAGAATCACATAAAAAATTAAAATAAAAAACAGTGCATACTGAAACCTTTAAAAGGAATATTAATCTAATGTGACATTAATTGAAAACCAACTTACATGTGGAAGCATTAATATGTTGGAGAAGAATAGCTCGTACTTGATGCATAACTCCATCTTCATCAAGAGTTAATGTTTGTTGCCACTCCTTAGTGCTGTCAGTTGAAGACACTGTAGTTCCAGTAGTTGGTAAATCACTTCCGATTTGACTAATCGTGAGCGGTATCCCAAGCTTGGAAGCTGCTTCCATTACCTGTAAATCAAATAAATTTATGATGATTAGTGGGATGCTAATATAATACCATAATGATTTGCAGTATTTGATAGAGTTAATCTAACACAAAATCAGTATAAATTATGCTATCAGATTTTGCAGTTGAAAGCTAACGCTCCATTTACCGACCACAAATAAAACAGCTCAAGTTATATACGAAGAGAAGGAGGACAGAGGACATTCAGGAAGAATATAAACCTGAATATGACTGCTCTCAGTCTTCTGGAGTAGGGGATTAAGCAAAACTGAAGAAAACCATTGCCTGAGGCTGTCACGCCACTGCTCAATTTGAGGATAGATGCCCAAACGATCAAATGCATTAATAGATTCTTCCATGGACATAGGTGGAGGAAGCTCACCTTCCCCTTTCTTTGGTGGAGTGGTGAACTTCTGGGAACCTGGAGACATTCTCACATGCCTCAGTGGTGTACTCCTTGTAGTTCCAGATGTATTAGCTGAACTGGGACTGGCTACAGCAAAGCTTCTAATAGTGGGTGGTGGAGTTGCCAGTTTCCCTGCTGATTGCGTGATCTTCTCATCAACATCTGCCAAGAACTGTTCAAACTTTTCTTCTGACATCATCTCTCTTCCAGGGGATCGCTTACTTGACCACGGAGAAGAGACCACCGGATCCACTCCCTGTGAATTCTGAACATAAGACATAGGTGAACCAGCCCCTGGGACAAGATACAGAGAAGAAGCTGAACTGGGTGATTTAGAAGGGCTGCCGATCCCACTGGTGCTATACTTATCCGAGCCAATTCGGGACAAACGATTTGAACCGCTAATTGACGGATGAAGTGGAACAAGCACATCTGAAGGGGAAGACGAGTACGGTTTGGACTTGGGAGGTTTCTTTGCAGACTCAGATACAACTGGTTCAACCTTCGGCTTAATTCCTAGAAGTCCTAGCTGTCGACTTGTCAACCCCACCTTATCCTTAGAGGAAGATACAGTCGGCACAACGGTGGCATTTCTCCACGAAATAACTCTAAAGAGTGCAACTAGAGTAGCCAAAAACACTAATCCCACAACCGTATGCACCACTTTGACAAATAAATCTGCAACACAAAACAGAACATTCAAAAACAAGCCACATGGATCAAACCATTAAACGACGGAGATTTCGATTTAACTTACAGGCTGCCTCCTGTGAAAGAACACCGAGCTTCATATTTTTAACAACCTCATTCTCCCTTGGAAAATCCAACATAGTAATATTATGTTAGCCAAACAAAACAAACACAACGCCGGATCAGATTCATTAAATCATTAACAGAAGTCAAAATCTAACACCACATTTCTTATTCAATAACAAACAAAGCCCTAATTTCTAATTTGAAATTTGAAATTTGAAATTAAGATTGGGTTAAACCCTGGAAAAACCCTAGTTGAGTGGCACCTGGAGAGAATGAGGAGGAAGGCGACGGCGGAGAGGGAGGAGAGAGAGAAGATGACGAGGAGGGCCTGTTTTGGAGGTCGGAGGCTGTTGGCGGTGAGGGCGGCGGAGAGGGTTGGGTTCTGGTACACGGAGAACTTGGCGGACTTGGGTGGGGGCGAGGAGCCCTTGGTGTCTCTGCCGTCCATGGTGATGGGCGTGTGGTTGGGTTTGTTCTCCGGTCACCACTGTCGCCGGTGGTGAGTGTAGAGAGAGGGTTTGAGTCTGTAAATTTATGACATGGATCGGAAGCCTGAAGGAAACGACCACGTTTCGGCGGTATAATAAGACTGTTCGGCTTGCTGGGGTTTAAAAAATAAAAATAAAAATAAATAAATAAAGACAAGCGAAAATTTTATAAGAAGCGATGAAAATTAAAAATATAAAAAAAAAATCCAATTTTAATTTTTTATACAAATATTAGTGATGATTGTGTTATCATGTGAGACAAGGAAAAACAACCATGAGATTTGATTATCGTCATGTAAAACAGTAAAAGCCATTAGATAAGTTGATATCTTGGTAGCTGAAGTTGTGGCTTTATGAGAAGGTTTGCATAGAACTGTTATCGACAAAGCATTTCATTGTGGGAGGTTCTAAATTACTCATTGACTGCCTTCACCGAAAAAGTGGAGTTCCATGGAATTTGAGTTCATGTTCAAAATATTCGGCTTAAATTCTCAACTCGACTCAGTAGTGTTTCGGTATGTTTTTCGTGAGGTAAATTTTGACGCTGACCCCTTAGCAAGCTATACTTATAATCATCCACTCCAGCGCAAAACCATATGAGAGGCTTTACGATAAGTCGAGAATTTAAGGAAACTTACTTTGGAAAAGTTATAGAGAACCGTTAATACGAACTCGTGGGTATGTCCTATGAATTAGTCGGAGTTCGTATGCGAAAGTTATTCGGGTTATGGTATAGTTACTTCGTATGCGAAAGTTATTCAGGTTATGGTATAGTTACTTCGCATGCGAAAGTTATTTGAGTTATGGTATAGTTACTGCGCGGTAAAAATAAATAATAAATAACCATTTACCGCTCATGATAACTTTAGTTTAATTAAATCCGGATCGTTGGTGATGGGTATATATAAGAGGGGGCGTTGACCGAGGGATCTCTCTCTCTCACTTCGACTGTGAGATACAGTCGATCGGAGACGCCCCAGATGCGCCCCCGCCGGCGCGCATCCAGCTTCACCACCCTTCCCATCAGCTCCGCCTCGCCTCGTTGTCGCCGCTGTTCGGCTCACCCTCAGCTCCGCCCAACCCTGCCGTCGGTCCCAGCCAAACCAGACGACCTCCACCAAGCTGCTCCCTCACTTCAAACCTATCAACAGCAGCTCCAGGGTGGAGGTAGGCAGCTGTGGAGAGGCCCCGACGCGGAGGAAATGGAAGGGACAAGCCATGCGACGCTGTGCAGCCGCCGTCGAGCCTACGAGATCGACTGGGTAACTTCTCCACCCTCTTCTTCTTCTTCTTCTTCTGTTTTTGAGTGTTTTAGGATGCTTGGGTGGTGTATTAGATGATCTTGTATGTTTAGAAGCCTAGTTTGGCCGGAAAACCGAGCTTTTCCGGCAAAACCAGTGATCGGAGAAGACAAGGGTAAAAATTCTGATTTTTTACCGCAGTAGATTTATCTTTTACTGTTTTATCGCGGTGTGAAATGTCATAACTGTCCCTAGCAGTTTGGAGAAATTACAGAGGTGCCATCAAAGCTGAAATTCTGGAAATACCCCTGGTAGTTTGAGATGATTACAGGAATACCACTGGGACTGAAATCCCAGAAATGCTCCTGGCAGTTTTTTCTAATTACAAGACTGCCACTGAGGCCAAAAAGATAATACTACCCTTGATAGTTTTAGTTAATTACAGAGCTGCCTCTAAGAGTGAAATTCTAGAAATGCCCTTGGCAGATTTGTATATTTAGAGCATCTCCAACAGCTCATGTAAAACTAGAATAATTTTTATTTTAGAGGAAAAACATCATTTTTTGGCTCCAACAGCTCATGTAAATGATCCTCTATAATACAAAAAGTGAAAAGAGAGATAAGCATTTCCTCTAAATCTATAGAATTTTTACAAATTTGTATCTTTATGTAAACTTTATTTCTTGCATTTTTGAATTCATTCTCTTTTTTAAAACAAGAATAAAATGTCAAAAAGTTAAAATAATTAACCCGATATTTAGGGTTTGATTTGAATATATTTATATATTTCTATATATTCATTAAATTATACCTAAACAATTAATTTCACATAATAAAATAGATGAGCTGTTAGAGTTTAACTCATTTTCTTATAGAGATTTTGTGATTTTCTCCTCTACTATAGAGAATTAATACAAGAGCTGTTGGAGCTGCTCTTACAAGGTTGTCAATTAGTTGGAAATTCCATAAATACCCCCGTCTGTTTTATATAATTACAGGGATGTCATTGAGGTTAAAATCTCATAAATACCCCTGGTAGTTTGAGTTAATTACATGAATGTCATTGAGGCCAAAAAGACAATACTGCCCCTAGCAGCTTAAAATATTTACCAGACTGCCATTGAGGTTGATTTGACTATATTGCCCTTGACAGTTTAAAATAATTACAAGGATACCTTCTAGTTGATATTACTGTTTTGCCTTGAAGGATTTTTATTTATGTGAGTGTCATTATATTATATATTTTATGTATGGATGTTGTTTATATTTATGTGGTTGTTTCATATAAGCTTGATGGTATGTTCGGGACATTCTCGATAGATAGTTTGGTAGGTGAATACCTCAGCGGAGAGGTTAAACTCCCGATACAATAGGCGTTTGCTATCCATATTATTAGATCGACTAATAATTAGAAAGCGGGCCCTTGTCGCAAATTTTGATTAGATATGATATATTTACTAGTTTATGAACAAAGCTGATCTGTTTAGTTGGAAAAGTTGCAATTGCATTACCCATATGAGTTTGGTCTAGCGGTTGGGGCTAGATCCATCATGTTATACGAATGTTGCAGTAATACTCCTAATAGTAAGAATGTCACTGATTCGATTATCTGTATGTGCAAAGAATCTCATAAAGAACTTTAATATTAATCCCTTCCCGGTTCAGAGTGATAACAAACTGGGCCACTATTTCTATAACCAAAAAAAGTTGTTGTTTTATTTTTTTTGTCAACACAGGTTCGAGTCATCTTAGAAGCACCTCTTTTTCTCTGTTTTTCTTTGTTGTACCTATTTCTTCTTTCTTTCTCTCTTATTTGTGTTTCTTCTTTTTTCCAACGTCAGACATGTATTTCTTAACTCATTAAAGAGTCTTAACCAATAGAAAAAAAAAACAAGCCTCAAATTAGTGGTACTCATGATTAGATCTTACTTTCTTTTCTTTGATGTTTATCCATTTCTTCTTTTTTTCTCTGTTTCGTCACGTTTCTACTTTTTCCAACGTCATTCATATGTATTTCTTAAGTCTCTCCTTTAACTTTAGTTTTAAATCATTAAGTCTTAACGAATAAAAAAACAAGCCTCAAATTAGTCCTATTAGATCCTAGTTCTGGGGCTTTGCCCCGCCCTTGATCCACTCTTGGCCGTATGTCTTCTCTTTTTTCGTCCCCAACGTTTCATTTAGAATCTTTGATCAGCCGGAAAAAAAAGTCCCTGTGATTTTATGTTTTTACTTTTTGTTCTTATTTTCCAATTGTTAAAAAAATCCAAAATTTGCAAGAAATTATTGCGTGGCATTAAGGGGATCATCCATCAAGGTAAACCAGTTTTTTTCTCGATAAAAGCAACTCCATCAGCTTTCCTGAATTTTAAATTTTCTTCATTTTAAGAAAAAAATTAGTTGTTTTGCTCCAATAGCTTTCCCATAAGTTTCTTTAAAATGGAGAACGAGAAAACCAAATTCTCTATATTTGCAGCAAACTCTTTAACTTTAGAGAAGGATTTAGGAAATGGTTCTGAAATCTCTAAGATAAGAATCTGTTGGAGTTGAAGTAAAAATATATAAATCTTTAACTTTTATTTTCCTATTATAAAGAAATCATGGAGAAATTGTTGTAGATGGTCAAACAAAATCGAACAGTGATCCATCAAGCCTAGTGGCATATCCTCCAGAAAATAAAAACCAATAAGAAGAAGCAGTGTCATCCACTAGAATTCAATTTCCTCGGTCGCGACTTCTATAACGCCCTTGCATGTCAGTCTCTCTCAGTCCCCTCTCTTTCTCTCTATTTCTTTTTTACTGATGTGAATTTATAAGTATAGGGGTATACTAGTTTATCTGGTCCGTGGGAAATTTTGTGTGTATACTAGTTTAAATTGAAAAATGAGAGACGTAACTGATTTTAAAGGTAAAGTACAGGATGTCACAACTATTTTCTCCTTAATGATTCAAGCAACTTTGATGTTGAAAGTGTACATCCAAGTTGGAGGCATGCATTTGAAAACTGGTACAAGGACATGGAGTATCTATTGATTTCAGTATATAATCTGACACAATCAATTGATTGAGTATCTATTGTAACTCAATCTGAGTTTTTGGACCTCAATTGCAGATTTGAAGTTCAGATTTGGTGTGGGGTATTTCCTAGTTGGTTTCAACCATAGCAACAGGTATGAAGATGTCCATTTTTTTCACTTGTTTTTCGTTGGGTTGCACTATTATATCATGTATGCAGAGTTTAGGCTTGTGAGTGAACCACTGCCGCTGGCTATGGCGGCATTGGTGGCAGATGAGGTGGTAGTGGTGTTGGTGGTAGCTTATTGTTAGAGTAGGGGTAGGTTTTGGTGAGTTAGAGGTTATGAGAGAACCACTGCCGCCGGCTATGTGGTGGCTGTGTGGTGACAGGTAGTGTCGTGTCGTTGTAGCTGTGTTGTATGCATTGTTGAGTTGGTAAGCACGAGTTGTAGTTGCCTAAATGAGCGTGTACCGGTTTGATATGTAAAAAGAATGAGATCACTAGACTACAAGTTGCTCGGTTTAACAAGAGCCTATGTTTTGCAAACCTTTGTAGGATTGTAATGTTGGTCCATGTGAAAATGATTGTCTTATGGGTAAGATCATTATGAATTTCCATTGTGATGCAAGTCCTTGCTGAGGTTGTCGAATGATGGAAAAAAATGTGAGTTTAGGTTGTAGTGGAAACGACAACAATGGGTAGTCGCCGGGTAAGGTCGTTCGCTAGTTAGACTAACATTCGGTTTAAGAGGTGGTTGAGGGGTTTTGGAACTCTAGTTATGTTTGCTAATAATATTATTTATGTTTTTATTTAGGTGTTTGTGGTTTGTAAAAAGTGTGAGCTCGTCTCAATTTTGTGAAGACGTAGAGGAATTTCTGAAGGTGAGTAAAAATCTCACAAGGTCTCTTGAGACCAAATTTTATTATGTTCACATAAACGCTTGGTTTATTTCTTAAAGAAGATAATTCCATTGTTTATAATACATGAGCTTGATCGACAACGGCTCATCAGTAAGCCATAAACCAGTTTATTTAAATAAATAAGCTTGATCGACAACAGCTTATCGGTAAGTTAAAACCAAGTTTCTTAAATAAATGTTGAGGCATATTGTGTTCATAAATAATGAGTTCCTGAATATTGTCGTGAGAATAACTAGGGACATATATGTATATATATACGTTTAATGAGATAAAAGTTGTTTCATGTCTTTGTTTGAGCTTGATTTTTACCTTCGGGTCGGTCACAGTTGGTGACGTTGTATTTTTTTGACCTTCGGATCGGTCAAAGTTGGTGATGTCGTTTTGACCTTCGGGTAGATCACAGTAGTGACAATTTGATAGTATACTAGGAACCAATGTCTTTGGCCGAGCGATTGGTTACGGTCAATTAGAGCTCTAGTCTGTCTGTCGTTGCATGCCATAAGACCTCATCTTTATAGGGCTATGGGATACATGTTTATTTTCGGTAGAATGAAGTATGATTTTATTGTCTTTGCATGTCATGAGACTATCTTTAATAGGGCTCAAGGATGCATGTTGATTTCGGTTGAGAGATATGTGACTTTTTGTCGTGTGATTAAGTGTTGTTGATCACAGAGTGTTTAAGTGACTCGAACTTATATTTCTACTTTTGAAATATTATTGTTGGTAAATTATTCGAGTTATTATATTGTTTTACTCACACGAGCTTTTTAAGCTTACCGAGTTTGTTGTTTACAACCCGGTGTACCATTTCTTGGTGTAGAGGTTGGACCTGCAGGTGTTGATCTGCATGCGTGACTTTGAGACATATGTCGGGATTTTTATTGGGAATCTAGCTACGAGATTCTGTACTATATCTTATTTAGTACCATTCTAGTATGTTTCTCGTTTTCTCGAGTAACTGTAAACCAGATGTGTTATACCATCCACTTTGTAGAGATTGTATTTTATTATTACTCTGGATGTTCATTGTTGGATTTGTGAGATTTGCAAGTTTTGGAATTGATAAGTTTTTAGAAGTTATCATGTCCAACTTTTGAGAAAAAAAATACTATTTAAAATTGGGGTCGTGACAAATATTATGCTTGAACCATTCCCAACTCCTTGTAAAAGAACATTTCTATAGGTAGAATATTTAGTAAATATTTGTTTACCTCGTATGTATAGGTTATATTTTTTCTATTAACATTATTATTGTATCTCTATATAAACTCTTCTATTTGAAGAAGAATAATACATTGAAGCATACCAAACCATATGAAATCATTTTTTTCTATTTGGCATCAGAGCAAACTAGGTTTAATCCTTTGAATTTACACCCAAAACACTACAAATCGCTGCGTACCAAAAACCACAAATCCTTAAATCTCAAAACCAAGTTTAATCCTTTGAATTTACACCCAAAACACCACAAATCGATGTGTACCAAAAATCACAAATCTCAAAACTACAAATCCCTAAATTTCAAATTTCAAATCCTGAATTTAAAATCTCAAATCTCAGCAAATTTAATTTATTTTTTCACATGACATATCAAATCAACTACCACACCATCATCTCACCATACGACAAACCAAATTCATATGCGAACTTAAAATGCCCGTTCTGTAGATATTTAGATCATAGCACGCAACGGTGCTATGAAACAGTTGAGTACTTAGACTGGTGAGATTTCAACAATAGACCCCGAAAGAATCAATCAAAAACTGTCATAGCCACTACATAGAAAGAGTAATTATCCAATACCTCCTATGTTGTGCAGTCACGTATGAATCATAAGATATCTTTGAATAGTTATTGGATTATTGAAAGCGGAACAACTGATCAGATGACTAATGGTCGTAGCCTCTTGAAAAAATTAAACCCCTCCTCTCCAAATATTGTTTCTACTGCTGATAGTAGTTTAACTCTAGTTACTGAAGAATGCTCTGTTGTCCTATCAAACACATTAAAACTTGATTTTGTATTATTTGTCCCTTCATTGTCATATAATTTTCTCTATGTTGACCAAATTATTCAAGCATTATCTTGTAGTATCACTTTCTATCCGTTCTTTTATGTGTTTCAGGAAATTCTAACTCGGCGGATTCTAGGTTATGGTGTGAGAAAGGAGAAATTGTACTATCTGGATTTGACAGAGACTGGAGAAAAACACAAGCAATATTTGGGTCAAGCTAATCAGGTTAATGGAGCTGAGAATGGCAATAAAGATGTGTGACTTTGGCACTACAGGTTGGGACATCTAAACTTCAATTATCTAAAGAAATTGCAACCGTAATTATTTTTAGGTGTCGACCATTTAAATTTTCATTGCGACATATATGAACTGGCCAAGAGCCACCATATTTCATATTCACCAAGCCTGAATCGAAGCTCTGTTCCATTTATGAAAATTTATTCTGATGTTTGATAACGTGACGATCGAAACAATCAAGCCTCTAAAATTTTTCTACTCATTGTGGCGATCGATATTTTGTAATGTTTATTGATGATTGTACTCGTATGACTTCTCTATTGATGAACAAGTGCGATGTCTATTGTCGGTTCAAAGAATTTCACAAGATGATGTCTACACAATATCAACATGTTATTTGAGTTTTCCACTTTGAAAATGGTGGAGAGTATGTTAATGACCATATGCAAGAGTTTATGCAGTTTCATGAAATTCGACATCAGACTTCAAATGTTTATACTTCTCAGCAAAATGGCTTGGCAAAATGAAAAAATCGACAATTGCTTGAAATTGTTTGTGCCTCTTTATTTGACATGAATGCACCTCTTGAATATTGGAGAGAAGCTATGAAGTTTGTTGTCTATCTCATTAATCGTACTCTTTCTCGGGTGAAAACCCTCTACAACAGCTTCATAATTTACTTCATTACCGTCGTTGCCTAACTTGGAATCTCGTGTATTTGGATGTGTTGTGTATGCTTACATTCACAAGCCTCAACGAAGTAAACTTGATCTTCATGCAAGACGGTGTATCTTTATTGGGTATGCTGATTTTCAAAAGGGGTACAGATGTTATGATTGTCTTAATGCACCGTTCATGTATCACTTGATGTTTATTTTCGTGAATCTGAGCCTTACTATTCAGGGGGTATTGGATTCTTACCTTCAGGGGGAGAGAGCATTTTAAGGGAATCATCGAAATTTATTTGAATTCGAAGAATTGGAAGCTTTAGAATCGTGATTCGTAGTCGGAGAACCTGCAAATAACAACAATCAAGAAAAACATAAAGATACAGAAGAAATAGAAGCTCATGTCCCTTTCACCACTGATGCAACCCCACTTGAAGCCCAGCCAAGCCGTGATGAAGCCGAGTCGAGCTGTGTCCCTTTAACTGACACATCCTTTGATAAAGCAACTAAGCCGAGCCATGAAGAAGCCTAGCCGAGCTAAGTTGCACGTGAATAGGACCACACTGCACCACGTGTCACGCATAGTGTGACTGACATGGCTATTAATGTAGACTTTGTTGGTGAGGACCAGACAACAAATTCACAGTAGGACCCGCTTGAAAAATTCACTGATTCGACTGGACCTTCTGATATTGCCCCTATAAATCCAGATATTTTTCCTTTCTCTGCAACATAAACTAAAGAATCTATTGAGAATGCTCCTCCTCACGTACCTATAATTTCAAACAATTTTTTGGGGTAGATAATATTGAATGTAGAAAATTACAAAGGGTTACGAAGGGTATTTCAAAGAAACAATATGAACCAGACATCAAAACCAAAACCAAATATCATATAGCAAATTACATGTCTAACCATAGGTTGGCTGGGTCACATGCTCTTATCATTAATCAATTATCTAGTGTTTCTATTTCTAGTACTGTACATGATGCAGTGGCAGATTCAAAGTGGACCCAATCAATGAATGAAGAATTAGAGGCCTTGTAAAAAAACATGACCTGGGATGTTGTTCATAAACTTGTTGGAAAGAAAACCATTGGATGTCGTTGGGTATTTACAGTAAACCTTATAGCTAATGAGAACATTGACAGATATAAAGCCAGATTAGTTGTCAAAGGGTACACCCAGCCCTACGAGACCGATTATGATTGAAGAGACGTTTGCACATGTAGCAAAAATCAACACTGTTCGAATCTTGATATCGCTTACAGAAAATAAAGATTGGCCTCTATGACAATTTGATGTGAAGTATGCAAACCTTAATTGAAACTTGAAAGAAGAAGGTATATATGGACATGCCGCCTGAAGTCAAATATAGACCTTGTGATGCTGGTAAGGTTTGTAAGTTAAAGAAGTCATTGTACGGACTAAAGCAATCTCCCAGAGCTTGGTTTAAGAGATTCTCCAAATCAATGAAGATATTTGGTTACAGACAAAGCAACTCATATCACATTTTGTTCATTAAGCGTAGTCAGGGTAAGATCACCGCTCTGATTGTGTATGTTGATGCTATGATTAAGATGACCCAAATGAGATTGAGGCTATGCAAAAGTATATTTCAAATGAGTTTGTGATGAAGGATCTTGGACAATTGAAGTATTTTCTCGGTATTGAAGTTGTAAGGTCTAAGAACGGGATTTGTTTATCTCAGCGAAAGTATGTACTTGACTTGTTAGCTAAGACTGGACTGCTTGACTGCAAGCCTACTGAGCACCAATTGAGATTAACCACAACCTCACCATTTATCCGAATCAATTTCAAACTGGTAAAGGAGGTACCAACGTTTAGTAAGGAGCCGTATTTATCTTTTTCATACTAGACCTGATATTTCTTATGTTGTGAGTGTGATTAGTCAATTTATGTATTGTCCTAATGAAAAACATATAAATGCATGCTATCGTATCTTGAAGTACTAAAGATGACACCAGACAAAGGGTTATTGTTTGAGAAAAATGGTGAACTGGTAGTTGCAGGATACACAAATGTAGATTGAGCTGGTGATAAGACTGATAGATGGTCTATATTTGTGTATTTCACATTTGTTGGAGGAAACATTGTCATATGATATAGTAAAAAGATGAAAGTCGTTGCAAGATCAAGAACTGAAGCAAAGTTTTGAGGTATGACGCATGGATTTTATGAGATGCTTTGGAATCGTAATGTATTGAAGAAATTTGGTTCTAAACTCAAGAAACTGATGGACTTGCATTGTGAGAACACGTATGTTATTGAAAATTGCTCATATTCCTGTTCAACATGATCGGGCTAAGCATGAGGAAGTAGATCGACATTTTATTTAGGAAACCCTGGACATGAAAATCATTCGTTTCCCTTTTGTGTATAAGGAGAAGTAATTAGCAGATGTTCTCACAAAAGGAGTGTCAAAGAAAGTGTTTGACAACTCAGTTGGCAAGTTGGGCATGATACATATTTATACACCAACTTGAGGGGAGTGCATAATATTATGTAAATATTTACGTTCCTTGTAAATGTAGGTTATATTTTTCCTATTATTATTATGATTGTATCTCTATATAAATTCTCATATTTGGAGAAGAGTAATACATTGAAGTATACCAAACCATATCAGATAGCCAACTATTTATCAGGGCCGCCCTTGGGCCATAGCGAGCAAGGTCCAGGTTTAGGGCCTCCAAATATTAGGAGCCCCTTCATATATTATTTAGTGTACTATTAAATTATTAGTATTGAATTGCTTTGATGGTAAGTAGCATCAAAACTAAGTGGCTGAATATGAGTTTGACTCCCACGTGGGTTTATTCTTTTATTTTTGTTTTTTGTCTTTCTTTTTATTTTCAACATTCAAATCTTTTTAATATAGTTCATCAAGCATTTTTTTTCTTTTTTCAATCTGAGTTATAACTACTTTAATAATTAGTTAATATATATATATTGAGATAATTAATAAAAACTCTTATATACATTATATTTTAATTTTAATTTTACCGAACATTTGTTAAGAGGCTCAAAATTTTTTTCCGCCTAAAGCCTTCGGACACACACCGCCGGGCCTGCTATTTATCAAGCCGAGCACCTTGAAATATTTGTTACTACGTAGTTCAACTAGGTCTTCATTTTATTTTGATCAAAATGCCGGAACTCTAGATCGGAAAGTTTGCTCTGCCTCCAACTTGGACAAGGTGTTACCAAGAACAACTTGAGCGCAGTGCTTATCCCTACGACACACTGTGATGTGTCAATGAGTTGTTTGATAAATACAACTATCTCCAGTGCCTCCATTTCTCCTCCCTACCAATCAACAGCGTACACATCACCAAGAAACTCAATCTCACCACGTAACTTAGAAAATTAAATTCCGAAAAACCTCCCTAATTAAATTGGATAACACAGCCACCCCAGTTAGTGTTAAGCTTAAAACCTGCCACACCATCATTCTCTTTCTCTCTCCCTCTGTGAATATGCAAAGACTGGTTGCAGCGAGGTCTGGGTTGACAAGTCTTCTCAGAAACCAGAGACACTCTGCTTCGTTCTCCACCGCTCTGCTCTTCGATGACACTCAGATTCAGGTCCCTCTCCGTCCCTCACCATATTTCATCCATTCGATTCAAATATTCACATGCCCTTATTATGTTAATTTCATTTCTTTACTCAAATTTTCAAAAAGTTGCAATCTTTGTGTTGAACTGATTGGACCCAGATGCAATACTTGATCATTTGGGCAATGCTGTTAATCATTTTTAATTTTTACTACCGTTAAATAGGATGGTGTTGGATTTTGATGCAGTTTAAAGAAAGTGTGGGTCAGTTTGCACAAGAACACATTGCCCCACATGCTTCGAAAATAGACCATACCAATAATTTTCCCAAGGAGGTCAACTTGTGGAAGCTCATGGGGGAGTTTAATCTTCATGGAATTACTGCCCCAGGTAACATTTTGACTGATTTTATTACCATACCATGGAACTTTATATCTTGGAGATTTGGCTGGTTTGTGATAAATTATAATGGGGTTTCTGTGCAGAACCAATAGACTATGCATCAGCTTTCCGGTGTTATGTGATAATGTGATGCTATTGTTTACTCTTCAGTTGTTCAGGGTTTAGTTTACATACCGAGTTTTGCATTATAAGAATTTGTAATCCAAAATGCAGTGAAATAGGCAAATTATAATTTAAATGGAAACATCTCACTATGTTCTACTCAATTGGAACATGGAATACAACAATCTTCTTACATACCACGAACTTTTATTCTTCCTTTGGTCGGTAGTCACTATACCAAGTGAGTTAATATTCGTCACAAACCAGTAGTAAATGTATGAGAAATGCATTTAAATTTTGTCTGGTAGAAGGGTGACAAATTCTGTGAGTGACCTAAAAAAGGGGAGAAACGATACAATGTTCTAGACTTCTAGTCATCGTGTTTTTGGTAGAAGCATATTTTAAATAATTGAAAACTGACCATTGGTTTTCATGTAGAGGAATTTGGAGGTTTGGGTCTTGGCTATTTGTATCACTGCATAGCTATGGAAGAAATAAGCCGTGCTTCAGGATCTGTCGGTCTATCTTATGGTGCCCATTCCAACCTGTGCATTAATCAATTGGTAACAAAACAAATGAGTACACTGACAATACTTGCATGCATATGATAAATGTGTTTTTTATTTGAATTCTTTGTTTTGTAGGTGAGGCATGGAAATCCTACTCAGAAAGAGAAGTATTTGCCAAAGGTTCTACTTTCATTTGAATCACTATTTACACTATGTCGTAGATGCAATTTTTCTTCATTGCCTCTTAGTATAGTTTTTTTTGTGCTCTCAAGTTGTCAATTGGGAAAGGGAGGGAGGTGTGGCCCATCTAGTGATTCTAATACAGATGGCTATTCGATAGCTGGGAAAATGTAAATACCTGTCTATGAAAAGAGGAAATGAAGAAGAAAAAGAGTAGATCACTTGGGGGGTCACAACTAACAGGATTGTCATCTTATTCATTTCGGTTTTATATTAATTATTAGTGTTATCTTATTTTATTGCAAAACTGCTGAGATTACATATCTTGGTGATACTATTGATCTAAATACTGATCAGAAAACTCATGGATAGCTTGACTTCCATTTTTCCATTCTTCCTTCTCCGCCCTCTCTTGTTTCCAGACCAATGAAGTATCATGTTGTATGGGATAATCTTTCTTATGTGCGTTTTATTTAGTTTATCTTCAATTTTTTTGGTCCTTAACAAAATCCATCTTTTCTATGAAGCTTATTAGTGGAGAGCATGTAGGGGCCCTTGCAATGAGCGAGCCCAATTGTAAGTTACCTGTACTATTTTACGTATTTCATATTTTATTTATTGAGATTCTGATCTCTCTCTCTCTCTCCTTGTCTCTGTCTCCCCTTCTTCTAGCTGGTTCTGATGTTGTTAGCATGAAGTGCAAAGCCGATCGAGCAGATGGGGGTTATGTCTTAAATGGGAACAAGATGTGGTGCACCAATGGCCCAGTTGCTCAAACATTAGTAATTTTATTTATTTATTTATTTCAGAATACCGATATGCCTCTCTCTCTGCCCTTTACTATTTCTCTGTGTGCAACTTTTGTTAATATCATATGGCCCAAGAAATGGTATAAGTTATGGTCAGTCTATATATATAAAGTTTTTTTTGAAGTTTACACATGTAATTTTTTGAAGTTAGAAAGATAAGCCAGCCAACAAATACTATTTTTAAACATTTGTCCATTGAATCTGAGTTTGAGCTTTCCACCCACTTACTGTAGGAATATTGAATAGGCTTACACAGAAGATGTTTCATGATGCTGGATAGCATTCCAGAAGTGAATTTAATAAGTTACCCCAAGATTTGTCTCATTATTGGGCTGCAGCAGATGCAGAGAAACCTTTTGTCACTTTAATCTTTAAAACTTATCTCAGACCTATGTCCTTATGGGATTATGTTTCAGTGATGGGAAAGTACTATGTTAGTATACTGTTTGAATTGCAAAGAATGAAGTGAAGGACACTGCAATCTGCACGTATTCATATTTCTATTATCAATGCATATTGTTCAGTTCGTAAATTTGTCTCTATGTGTGCATGTAACTTTGGTATAAGATTTAATTCGCATGTATGAATGGGCTTTGACTAACATTTATATGGATCAGGTTGTTTATGCAAAAACAGACATAACTGCGGGCTCAAAGGGAATAACAGCATTCATCATTGAGAAGGAGATGCCTGGGTAATTGCATAAATCACACAGCTATTTCCTGTTTGAAAACTTGGGCATATATGTGCAAGAATAAAAATGTCAAATTAGGTTATACAATCCAGTCTTAATTTGGCCAAATGTGTAGCTTGGATTTTTGATCATTAAACTATCTAGTTCTAGCTTTTAATGAGTATAATTGATATTATTCCATTGTTACCAGGACTTGTGCATTTCACTAAAATATAAAAATGTAATAAATAAAACTTAAAATGAAAATAAATTTTTTCATGTTTGTTGAGTCAATTATACCTCCATGCAGGTTCAGTACTGCCCAAAAATTAGACAAACTTGGCATGCGAGGAAGCGATACGTACGTCTGCAATGCTTTAATTGAAATTATCTATATCAGAGTCTTCCCTCTCGATTTTCTACTAACAGTGGCAATGATCTGACCAGATGTGAGCTTGTCTTCGAGAATTGCTTCGTTCCAGATGAAAATGTTCTTGGTCAGGAAGGAAAAGGTTGGTGATTCTTCACTATTTTTCTAATTTCGTGACTAGGAGATCTCTGGAATATGTTGCATGCATCAATTACATATAAGCAAATAATGTAACTGTTGTATAGTTAGAACCTGGTTGCTTCAGCCTCATATGATGTAATAAACTTTTGATGCTGGTATATTAAGATGGTCAGAACTTTACCTTGAAGCTAACAATTGCAATGGGACTCCTGAGTTATTCTTGTCTCACTGCAACAACTCAATCGGACATGGATTCCTATTTGTCCATAACATCACTCATCTTGATATTATCCAATGAAGCAATTATGATTTTATGACTTTCTGCCCGTAATATGAATAAACTGCTTGATGAAGGATGAAAAACATTTAGAAGAGGAATTAGTGCATCCCCCATGACCATTCTTTAGGGAAGCAGATAGCATCTTTAGGACCTTTTGATGATTTACCGTAGGCATTTAATGCTGTTAGAATCTGTGTGTTTTTACGATTATAATTCAATTGAGAAATAAACTGCTTCAACCGCCATAACTCTGTTATACTGCTGCTTCTTTCAGGAGTCTATGTCATGATGTCAGGGTTAGATTTAGAGAGGCTTGTATTAGCAGGTGGGCCCCTAGGTATTATGCAGGCATGTATGGATGTTGTCCTTCCATATGTTCGACAGCGAGAGCAGTTTGGCCGTCCAATTGGAGAGTTTCAGCTTATACAGGTGTATTTTGTGTCTAGACACTTGTATTCCTTTCTCATCTTTTTAGCTCTTTCTATATGAACTTTAACCCTTGTGCTGTTAATGGACTACAATAACAGGGGAAAATTGCTGACATGTATACTTCTTTACAATCTTCAAGGTAAAGGATTTTGATTCCTTTGTGCACTGGTCATCTGCTGATGTTTACATGGTAACACTGATAACCGTTTCTGGTTCGCTCTACTCAATTTAATTTTCAGGGCCTATGTGTATTCTGTTGCAAGGGAATGTGACAATGGAAGAGTTGACCCAAAGGTTCTTTGCTTTCTGATTTTGGTTTTTCTCCTTCGTCTGTTTAAGCATTTAGCAAAATAAATTCTTTGCAGACCATAATCTCTGGATACAATTTGCAGGACTGTGCTGGAGTTATACTATCTACAGCTGAAAGAGCCACGCAGGTTGCTTTGCAGGTAAATTATCTGCTCTAATTCCATTCTGTCTACTTTTGCAACTGTAATTTGTCTATTCAAAATGCAAACCTCATTCAGGGCAATCAACTTCACTTGCATATTGCTTGATTTCCCCGTATTGAAGTTCATAATCTCCATTTGCATGATTTTGTTGAGGTTTATATGTTTAGATTTAGGATCTGTATAGGAAGAATAAAAAAAGAAAAGCCTAGGAGGAAGATATGTTATTTTACATCACAGTGATTTTGCCATGACAAGTTTGAACCGTGCAGGCTATACAATGCTTAGGTGGTAATGGCTATGTGAATGAGTACTCAACTGGCCGGCTCCTTAGAGATGCCAAACTCTATGAGATTGGAGCAGGGACTAGTGAGATCAGAAGAATGATCATTGGTCGTGGACTATTTAAGGAGCAATAATAGGGCATGATGTACATTTTCAGTTGCTGGATTAAAACATCTGCAGTACCCCGTACATTTATCACACTGCTAATGTTAGAATTCAGCCTTTCTGATTACTCAGAGCATATTCACCAATTTTACTCCATCAAACTATCAATCCATCAATTGAATTGCTTCCATCATTTACTCTTCAATGCAAATAGTTGTTTTGTCAGTTTTTATGTAGCAGTGCAGCTCTATCAATTTAGTAATCAATATTTATCGATTCAATATTTTATTTTTTGAATTTCATATAAGATAATCAACCAATTAGTAAACGACACGTGACATTTTCAAGTGTCCTTATCATCTAAATAATGTTATAGATTTCTGATAGGATTTCTGATGAGATTTTCGACCAACCAAAAAGTGACATGTGTGTTTGTTGGTCAAATAATGTCATTAGATTTTCGATAGGATTTTTGACGAATGACGAGTCGACACGTAACATAATATTTAAATTTTATGATCTGAAAATGACCATAAATAAGCTTCATCACTCACTCTATACTCACTCAACCTTCACAACTCACTTTCAAATCTTCGAAACACATTCCTTTAATTACTTCTTTATATTCCCTCATCACTACGATAAGTTTCTTTCGTAAATTGTTGAAGCATAGGCAATAACACTGTCAAGAGGACGCCGAGACGATGGATGCCATGATGACTAACGCGACCATGCTGATGGCACATCTTGATGCTTCAGATGAACCACAAGGGCGCGGTTCACATCCGGGCCGCTCTCCTAATCACCCTAGAAATAGGGTATCTAGGAGGACAAGTCTCATGGCCGATTACTTCATCGAGCAACCAATCTTTAGTGCGGAAGAATTTCGTCAAAGGTACCGAATGCACACTCATTTGTTCAACAACATCATGATGAAGCTCTGCAACCACAACCCTTATTGGTATCAAGGAGCAGATGTTGCTGGGCTACTAGGGTTGTTGCCCCAACAAAAGATGTCATGTGCCCTCCGAATGTTAGCGTACGGCGCAGCTGCTGATCAGTGTGCTGAGATATGTAGGATGGGGGAATCAACTACACTAGAGAGCATGAAGAAGTTTTGCCAACAGGTGATACATCTTTTTGGTGGTGAGTATCTCCGTGCTCCAACAAAGACTGACATCCAAAGGCTTCTTGCTAGAGCTGATAAGCGGGGATTTCCATGTATGATCGGAAGCATCGACTGCATGCATTGAGAGTGGAAAAACTGTCCAACTGGATGACATGGGGCTTACAGTGGCCAAAGGGGTTGTCCCACCATCATACTAGAGGCGGTGGCGTCGCATGACACGTGGGTATGGCATGCTTTCTCCGGTGTGCCAGGAGTTCAAAATGATATTAACGTCCTCGAATAATCACCGGTCTTTGAAGGGCTAATTACCGGAAACTACCCGACTGTGACGTTTCACGTCAACGGAAGGAGATATAGCAATTCATATTATCTCGCTGACTAAATATATCCAATGTACTCTACATTTGTAAAAACTATTTCAAACCTTGAATCACAAGCACAAAAACTATTTGCAAAGAAACAAGAAGCATATCGCAAAAATGTAGACAAGTGTTTTGGCATCCTACAATCTCGTTGGGCAATCAATCGTCATGGAGTTCGGTTGCACATGAGTTCGACACTAAAAAGCATAATGATAACTTGTATCATATTACATAACATGATTGTAGAGGATAAATTTGTAGAAGAAGAATTTGTCGAGCAGGAAGAAAAAGATCTATTAAACCCACAGACTGCAATAGTTTATGATGGGTCGTTCTTTTTTAGTGGGCACGTGTATTACACGCTCCCGAAATAAAAAAAAATTACGCCTGACAGGCACCCACGTGCAGGGATCCCGTCGATTGCTGCTCCATCAGATATGCTGTGATTGCTTGTGATTTTGGGTGGACTCAGTAATTGATTTTCTCCTTCCTTTTCAACCGCTGCATACAAGGACTCCATCACTTTGTCAATTTGTTGCCAAATTGACATAATTTTGCATATGTTCTTACACATGATTCTGAACACGGAATCAAGGGATTGCACCATCAGTATCGACATCTATATTGAAATTACCGCATCCATTTAATATAACAAATGGTGGTTCCATCTTTGGTTTGGTAATCTTTCAAGTACAGTTAAATTTCTATAAATTAATAACGTTGAGACTGACAAAATTTATTAATTTAACGAGTTATTAATCAAAAAATTAATAACTTATTAATTTATCAAAATATTATAATTTCTTAAATGTTGTTTTATTTTTTTCAACAGTAATAATATTGTTTTAATAATATTTTGTTATGTGTGTCTTGTCTTTATATGACTACAATCTATATTCGACACAGTAATAGGTTTACATGTTAGAATAAAATAATATTTTTTTTATATATCGGAAAATACTATGTGATTCAATCAATGAATAAGATACAACTCTAACATATCAAAAACAAAAATATGACTTCTTATCTCAAAAGAGAAAAAAAATCGACGGTGACAGATAAATTTTTGTTACAACAGGAGAAAACCACACTAGCTATTCTTACATGTTAAGAAATGTTCAAGATGAAATTGATATCACTGAATACGATTTCAAGAAGAAACAAGCCACAATTGATTCATTTTCACGATGTCCTCGCAAATGAATAATAAATTCTATGTAATAAGAAAATATTAATTTATATATTTGATGAGGTCTATGTGAATTCTAAATTTTGTATTATCTTAATTACAAATTTAGTGAATTATTAATTTATCACATTATTCCTCACTCAGGACTGGAAAAAATTATTATTTTAATGAGGTTATTGTTTGGTGTGAAAATAGCTTATCTTAAACAATCGGCTTGTTGGCGTGCCGACGCCCCTCGAGTCGGATGCAAAATTGATCTTCTTCAATTGCCCTCTTCTGACTTCTTCTCCAAGCAATTGAGTACATATGCGTTCAAACCTGTAACACGGTTCTTTACTTAGAAATAACCCTTAACATATTCATTCAGCATTTTCCTCCACCTCTGTAGATGGCTGGATCATACTTGAGGCATAAAAGGTCAAGCAGAGTAATAATCATATCAAGAACTTGATATTTGCTAAGGGGTTTTACACCTTAACAATGGTTTTGGTGAAATTAGGGTATCCGAGCAGGGATCAGATGGTGCTTGGCTTCTGAACAGGGATCAGAAGGTAGATAACCTTTTACAAAAGCAGCAGGGTTGCTTCTGCAAGGCCTACATGAGGAAGCAATGATTCCTCTGTATGGTTGCTCCGGGGGATGCTTGATATTTACGTTGAACAAATAGTTTGTATGTTGAGTTGTGTGTTGAATTGGTTGTTCTTTACTCATTCGCCTTGACATCTTTATATAAATAACCTAAGAGCTCATATTCATTCAGATCAAGAAATATCAAACCTCTTAATTCAATTAGGAACACTTCTTTCCTAATTAGATTATGAATCAATCATTGACAGATTCACAAATATCTTGTCATATTTTACCCATAAAGGAAAGAATAATCTATATTCAAGATCTAGACCGCAAATACCGGTCCACTGGGCTTAATATAACTGGATTTTTCAAAAATATTAATATTGGCCCAAACATTTTCCCCCAGACCTTGAAATTATGAGGCGGTTATCATTAGTCTTAAGAGCATTTCAAGACCAATGATAATCGCCTCATACTCTGCCTGATTGGTAGTGCATCGCCACTCCAGTTGGAAGAAATAAGAAAATTTAGTGCCACTTGGATTGACTAGGGCAACTCCAACTCCTGACAATGTACCCGTACTACTGCCGTCAAAGTATAACACCGAAGGTTAAAGGTATATCAAGCCAACATCCAATTCTCCACACTCGACCTCCTCAGTGATAGGATGATGCAACAAGAAATCAGAAAGTATCTTACCAGTTTTAGTCTTCAAAGGAGCATATTGTAAGGAGAATTCTAATAATGCCATAATCCATTTGCCAATCTGACCTCTTAGAATAGGCTTATTGAGCATATACTTAACCAAATATATTTGAGCAATCACTACTATAGTAAAAAAATCATATAATGCCTCAATTTGCACCCATCAAAGTATAATGCCAAACACAAACGCTCAATGGCTGAATATCTGGTCTCAACCTCTAGCAATGTCCTACTAAGATAGTAAACTGCATTCTCCATCGTTTTTCCATCTTTCCTGGATTCATCCTGAGCTAATATCTTGCAATGGAGGTATCAGAAGATGAAATGTATGACTTTAGAAGGATACTTGGCCTAGGAGGCATAAGCACCGGAGGATTTGTCAAATACTTCTTAATACTATCAAAAGCTTCCTAGTGTTTAGGCTCCCACTTAAATTCTGCTTCTGCTTGCAGCTTCAATAATGAGGAAAATGGTTTGATCTTACTAGCTGAATTATAAATAAATCTCCTTAGGAAATTGATCATCCTAAGCAACTGCTGCAACTCCTTCGTTTTTGGTGGTGGCGCATCGGTCACAGCCCTAGCCTTGTCTCTAGGAACCTCAATACCGCTTTGTTGTACCACAAATCCTAAGAAATCACTAACCTAAACCCCAAACACACACTTCCTCATTCTGGTGAAAACCATCCTGAGGTCCTCAATGTGTTCGTGCTTGACTTTGGATTTAACAACCACATCATCAATGTAAACCTCCAAGATCTTTCGAAGGATATCATGGAACATCATATTCATGGTTCACTGGTATGACACTCCTATGTTCTTTAACCCAAATGGCATAACCACATACTTGAAAGCTCTTGTAAAACCTGGACAACGAAAGGCTATTTTATGCAAGTTCTCCTCTGCAACAGGTATTTTGTGATAACCAGTTGTGCTATCCATAAAGGACAAGATTTCGTGGCCTGCAACTGCGTCAACTAGCATATCCACCATCGGCATAGGATACACATCTTTTGGAGTTGTCGTATTCAAATTTCGGTGTTCAACACTGACACGAATCTTTCCATTCTTCTTACGAACAAGCACTATGTTAGACAACCACTGTGTATACTTAGCAGGACTTATGATACCTGACGTTAACATCTTACGAACCTCTTCTTTAACAGATTCAATAGTTGGTGCATTCATTCGTCGTTGCTCTTGTTGCATCGGACTATAGCCATCCGAGAAGGGTATAGGATCTACTTTGACTATCTCTGCCTTATTTGTTGCTGGGTTCCAAATTCTAACTCTTGGTGTAAGGATGAAGGAATACAATAAGCTCGGTGCATCTACTCTCTTCCCAAAATAAGACTGTAAGGTGTTGTACAGTCGGTAACGAAGAATGACTGAAACCAAGAACTTAAAAATCGAAATTTGCGTCAAAATTTTCATTTTTGACCCGGTGATATATCTTTAACATCCCAATAATTTTCGCCCGAAACTGTCGAAATATCCCGAAATTTAGGGATATTTTTGAAATTGTGGATTTTTTGCCGAAACTGTCTAAACTCTTCCATATGCCAATCTTGACTAGTTAACCCACTATACTGCCACACCCTCATGTGCCTACTGACCCAATCATGACTAGTTAACCCACTCTAATCAACTATTTTATTTTACAACTATTTTTACCTACACTTCCTAGTTCCTATTTAATAACCACTACCATTCAAAAAACATTTCTATAAAACCTCTCAATTTATTCCTTTATTTAAGATTTGAGCTTTGATACTCCATTCCTTCCATATCTTTCATTATTCTTTTTTTCTCTTCGATTTCTTTCTCATTCCCATGCACTCTGATTTCTTGACCAGTCTCATACATTGATCCTATGCTTCTATGTTTTGGTGAGTTTAAGTTAATATTGTTTGAATAATTAGTTCTTGTAATTTAATTTATTTTTTTAATATACATAATCATCACACATGTATATTTTTATTTTATTTTGATAACCGATATTTATCTTGAATTTTTGATGTATACATTCCTAAACTACATGGGAGATTAGTAAAATATTGAGTATTAAATTTGTTATTATGTTACAAATTATAACTAAGTGTTATATTACACACACATGTATATTTTTACTTTATTTTGATACCCAATATTTATCTTGAATTCTTGATATATACATTCCTAAAACTACATGGGAGATTAGTAAAATATTGAGTATTAAATTTGTTATTATGTTACAAATTATAACTAAATGTTATATTATGGTGCAGGAGTTTTTAAAGGAAAAAATAGGAATAGACGTGATCCTACATGAGAGTCGGAGAACAAATCCCCACCAACAAAAATGGTAGCATATGCATATATTGTCGGATTACGATGAAAAGTGATAGAGTTACACATCTTAAATACCACCTCAGTGGCATGGATCCTGGAAACAATGTGCAATGGTGTGAGGCTGTTCCAGTAGAAGTGAAGAATTTCATTAGATCCTTATTGATGAATAAGCAAAAAGAAAAGAAAAAACAAGCACATATGATGGCAGATGTTCGATTAGAGCTTCGTGGAGAATTACTTGACTCGCAAGATGATAGTGACGATGAAGTAGTGTATCCCGATGAGGGCATGGGCCCTGAAGAATTAAGAGCATATCGACAAGCAATTCGTAACTCTAAAGAAGCACAATGGAACAGAGAGCACCTCCCCAAAGTTCCTAACCTAGAGGGGTCTAGTAGCGACGCACACAACCGGCGAGCAACAAGTGTTAGAGAGTCATAACCAACACAACCATTCAGAGCAAGACTTGGAAACTCTTTTCAGGCTCGTCAGAAGAGTATCATAGATTCTTTCTCTAAAGGTTCAATAAAGGAGGTGATAGGTCGTTTCATCAGTAAGTCTTTCATTTATGATAATTTCGCTCTTGAGAAAGCATCATCTCCTCATTATGAAAATATGGTGATTGGAATCCAAAGAGCAGGGCCAGGAGTATTGCCCCTACACATCATGAGATAAGAAACAAGTATTTGGATATGGAATTCAAAGACATTTTTGAATATGTCAACTCCCTCAAGGCAACATGGGAGGCATACAAATGCACGATTATGTGTGATGGATGGTCAGGACCCACTAGGTTGTCCATCATAATTTCATGGTCTACTCTAAAGGTACCACCGTTTTTTGAAGTCTGGTGAGAAGAAAGAGCATGAGTATATATACAAATTATTGAAAGGAGTCATAAGAGAGATTAGAGAGCACAATGTGTTTCAAGTGGTGACTGATAATGTTGTTAATTATGTCAAAGTTAGTAAGAGGTTGATGAAAAACCATAATGTTTATTGGACTTCTTGTGCAGCTCACTGCATCGATCTCATGTTCGAAGAAATGGGAAAGGAAGAGAAAATTGCTAAGGTGATTGATAAAGGTAAAATTATTTCAAAGTACGTTTACAATCATAATTTTTTATTGACCAAGATAAGGGAGTTCTGCAAAGGAGAAATTATTCGTGCTGCACCAACTCGATGTGCAACAAACTTCATTTTCTTAGAAAGCTTGATGAAGAATAAGGTAGGATTGAAACAGCTATTTACAAGTGATTGGTGGGAAGACAACAGTTTCCGTAGCACCGAACATGGACGTGTCGTTGAAAGTATTGTACTCGATCAACAATTTTGGACTCAGGCGAAACATGTTTGTCAAATATCTGAGCCCCTGTATAAAGTATTACAAATCGTAGATATTGAAGTCTATCCAACCATGGGTGTCCTTTATGAGCTAATGCGTGTAGTGAAAGAAGAGTTAGAACAAAAACATGGTGCAAAGTGGGTGGTAAAAATTATCAATGATCGTTGGTTTAAAACGATATGGCATGATTTGCATTCGGCAGGTATATATACTAAACTTATTCTTTAGAATCTTTAACTATTACATGTAGACGTATTTTACTAACTGTTGTATTTATTTAATGTAGGTTATTACTTAAATCCTCGATACAACTATAAACCAGGCTAGGAGATGATTATAAACTTATTGAAGTTGTGCATAAAGTTTGTTTCAAGATTGGATCCTAACTATCCAACAATAGGACAATTTACAAAAGAGGTTACTTTTTAATATCTCTTGTTGCAACTTATATATTTTTCAATTTTGATGATAAGTGCTGATTATTTTCTTATATATGTAAATATTTTAGCTTACATATTTTAATGATGCAAAGTTAAACTTTGGAACAGCGGCAACCATTGTATCAAGAAAAGAGATGTCCCCTAGTAAGTATATTAGATTTTTCATGAGTCCACATAATTACTCTATTGACACTAACTTATGCAATTTAATTTCTTTTTTTAATTTTTTTATGATAGCTGATCGGTGGGCTATGTATGGGAGTAGTGCCCCATCTGTGAGAAGGTTAGTTGTCAAAGTATTATCACAAATGGCATCAGCATCTGCGTGTAAGAGGAACTAAAGTACATTTGCACTAATCCATACTAAGCAGAGAAACAGGTTGGGATATAATCGCCTGGAGAAATTGGTTTTTTGCTATTACAACATGAAACTTAAACATCGAGACAAAGAAGCAGCTTATTCTCATGTGGACCAAAATGATCTTTCTTCTTGTCAATGCCAAACTTCTTGACTAGATTTTCTGCATATTTAGATTGAGACCAAGAACATGTCATTGTCAAGTTGTTTAACTTGCAGGCCAAGGAAAAAAGTTTGTTCACCACACATACTCATTTCAAATTCTGTTTCCATGATCAATTTGAATTCCTGAACTAGCTGATCAAAAGTAGAACCAAAAACTATATCATCAACATAACAAATAGAGTCTTATCCACTAACCCTCTAGTGTAACCTTTCTTTATGAGATAGACTGGCAACCTCATGCCAAGTTCTAGGAGCTTTCTTGAGTCAATAGAGAGCTTTCTTTAATCTAAACACAATGTATATGATGTGGATCTTGAAAACCTGGAGGTTGAGCCACATAAACTTCTTCTTGCAAGACAACATTTAGAAAAGCAGTTTTAACATCCATTTAAAATAATTTGAATTTTAAATGGCAGGCTACTGCAAGAAGAAGTCGAACTGACTCTAATCTTGCTACAAGAGCAAAAGTGTCCCCAAAATTTACTCCTTCTACATGTGAGTATCCTTGAGCTACAAGTCTGTCATTATTTCTCACAATGTTCCCCTTTTCATCGCATTTGGTCCTAAAAATCCATTTGTCCCAATGACAATTATGTTTGAAGTTTTAGAGACTAAATCCCAAACTTCATTCCTAGTAAACTGATTTAGCTCTTCTTGCATTGCATTTATCCAATCTAAATCTACAAGAGCTTGTTTAATACTTTTAGGTTCAACTAAAGAGACAAAACCATGATGTGTAATGATGTTCATACCATTTTTATTATTTGTAACAAAACACATAAGAACCTGATTTTTTGCATCTTGTTCATGTTCCTTAGTGATTGGTGTAACATTCTGATTTAGTGCATTATATTAGATCTGCTTATTGTCTGAAAGCCTTTTGAGATCTTTCTAATTACATCCTGAGATGAATGATATTTTTGTACTTAAAGCCAGTTCTAAACTTTGGATTGGTTGTAAAAATTTCATCATCCTCCTCTTCTTATCTGCAGTTTCTAGCTTCCTTGTTTATCAGAATTTATGTATAGTTGTTTGAAATTCTTTTCTCAGCATAAAGATTGTAATTGACAGACACATTAAATAGACTCGATTAATTTTGTCATGTTATTATACACTCGATAAACCCTACTATTTGTAGAGTAGCCAAGAAAGACACATGTGTCACTTCTTGGGTCAAGCTTTACTAGATATTCTATGTCTCTCAAGATATAACAAGCACTGTCAAATATGTGAAAATAAACAACTAGAACTGAGGGTTTTTTACCTTTCCAAAGCTCATAGGATGTATGTTCAGTATCTGATCTCAGAAATATTATGTACATAGTATAACAAGCTATATTTATAGCTTCAGCCCACACTTTTTGATTTAAACGTGCAGTATGCATCATGAATCTAGACATTTCAATTAGGACTCGATTTTTCCTTTCAACTATGTCATTCTACTAAGGAGTTATATGTGAATAAAATTCATGACAAATTCCATAGTTTTCACACAAATTGGAGAAGAAAATATTTTTGAACTTGGTTCCATTATCTGATCTAATTCTTAATATCGTAAGTTGTGAGACCTGTTTTTCATTTATAAGTCTCTTACTCAAAATTTAAACAATTTAAAAGTTTCAGATTTGTCATGCAGAAACTCCACCCAGGTGTACCTAGAAAAATCATCAACTATAACTAAAACATAGTTCTTACCACGTAGACTTTCAACTTATGAAGGTCCTATGAGGTCAAGATGCAGTAACTCAAGAGTTTGTGTAGTGATTTGTGCATTTACTGCTTTGTGAGGAACTCTAGTCTGCTTTCCAGTTCTACGTCCTCCACATATAGTATATGTTCTGCCCCTTAGGACGGGTAGTCCTCTAATGCATCCTTTATTTAAAATTTTCAGCAAATCTTGAAAGTTTACATGTCCCAATTTTCTGTGCCACTCTAACATCTCATCTTGACATGACTGAACTGCGTAACAACGCAATGTCTGGTTTGCATTGTTTGTGGAAACGTGATAGCAATTATCTAGTCCTCTATTTCCATACATAGATGCACTGCTTAGCACAAGACATCTTTGTTTATTAAACCAGACATCTTTAAATTCATCAGACAATTGACTTACACGTATAAGATTTGTTGTCAGATCATTTACATATAGAGCATTATGTAATTCAGGCATTCCCCTGGAGGTTTAATTGTTCATCTTGCTAAAATAGCAGCATTCTTACCATCACCAAAAGTGACACTCCCAGTGGTTACTTCATCATTGAATGAGATAAACCATTCTCTGTTACCTGTCATGTTTTAGAACAACCACTATCAAAATACCAGGTATCCATGCATTTATTAGCTAAAGCAGTAAATGCAACCATGCAAGTTGCAAAGTGATTACTGGAACTTATGTCTTTCTTAACTCATTTATGATTTAACCTTTTAGTTTTAGCAGTCAAACCAACACTTTTCTTTTTAAGCTGAATAATTATATTTTGTTGCATTTGAAATTTTCTTCCTTAGTAGTTATATGAGTAACAAGGTAAGTCTCTATTGAGTAACCAAGTAAGTCTCTATTTAAAACTTTACAATCTGGTCTAATATGTCATTTCCTACCACAGTGATGACATATAGGTATAAATCGATTGTACCTGAATTCAACACTTCCTTTGATATTTTCAACTTTCTTAGTGTTGTGTGTTTCCCTTGATGCTGAAAGGATTTCTTGTTGAATTTTTGGTTTAGAGCTAGGAACACACTATAATTCTTGCTGAGTTGAGAATTGGTGCAGACTTTATGGTTGACACAGCTTCTTCTACATATCCCAGACCAGTTCGGTCATCAAACCGTTTTCTGAGGTTACGCATCTGAGATGATTTTTCTGAGCTTATTTTGAACTGCTCAAATTTCTCATTTGATTCTTTCAGTTTTGCCTGCAATATATCATTGTCAACTGATAATTTAAAATTTAAGATTTTTTTACTTCTGTCATCAAGCTCTCTTTTTCAGCTATCCAAACAGTCTTGTCTAAATTCTTTAAGCTTTGTATTTCATGCTTATGTTGTTCCTTTTTAGCTTCCCAGTTTTGCTGCTTTTGTTCATTTTCTTGTCTTTCAGCTTTGCAAGATTTCTGAAGATTGTCAAATTTTGATTCTACATCAGCTAGCCTCTCATATTTCTCTTCCAAGAACTAGTTCCTTTTTATCATAACTAGTTCCTTTTGATCATAACTTGTTAGCAAATGATTTATTTTGTATGGTATCAATGTTTGATAGTGATAATGTATATATTTTGTGGTTTCGGTGAAAGGTACACCAATGAGTTTAAGGCCTGATTCGATTGAAAGCTGAGTTGTTTGTTAGAGTTGAAGAGGTTATATGTTTTCTAGTATGTCATATCCACATTTTTGATATAGTTTTGAGGTTGTTTTTTAATTCTTAGATGTAATTCGTATTTAGTTTCTAGTTATGTTGCTTGTATAGTCTTTGGACTATTCATGTTTGATCTTTTGGTCATATGATCTTTGATTATTAGATATTTCTCATTTTCCTTAAAAATAGTGATAATGATTAATGAATATATAGTTTTTTATTCGTAAAGCTTACTTCTTACGCCTCAAGGCGAGCGCCTTGTTGAGGCTCTCCTTAAAATTCCTTAGCTACGTCTTAGCCTTTTAAAACATTAGTTCAGATGTGTATGGTCTAAGAAACTGGAATTGTGCAAAAGCATATTTATGTATGTCGTTTTAAGTCTCATTCCTGTTATAAATCGAATAATTGATATTTGTGTAGAAATGCATTACTAAGATTTCCTGAAAGAACGAAATCAAGCTCTGCTAAAGGCAAACTATAGTTTGGTAGGCTATAATTTGGTTAACCATAACGGGTGAAGCTCAAATTTATGCCATAAAGACCAAAGGGTTTATTCCTAGTAAATCTTACAACTCTTTTGTGTATGTTTTGGCTCTTAGTGGAGAGACTGAGGCAGTGAAGTATTTTTGGGAGATGCTTGAGAAGCAAAGGTCAACTGAATTCATTACTTATAAGACAGTACTTGATGAAATCTGCAGACAAGGACGGGTTGGACAGGCAATGAAGTTGCTAAAAGAATTTCAAGAGAAAGACATTGTGAGTGGGTGTGCTAACAGGAAGCTCCGATATGTGCTTCAGTGCTTGATGATGACTGGAGATTTTGTTTCCCATTCTCGATCTCATTGAGGTACTAATATTATTAATCATGTGTACGCATCTTCAATTTACTTTGACGTTTGTGTTTTCTAGACCACCAATATTGTTAGTCTGCGCTACTGGCTCAAGGATTATGTGATTAGAAAGTGGTTTTCAGTAACATTTCTTCTTTGATTTGTGTCAATAATATTGCCAATTTGGATGGGATCATAGTATGAATTTTGTACTTTCAAAAGAAAATAGTATGAATGCAAGTATCAGTACAGAACTACAAACTTAGATGTAAAAATATGTGGTATTATATGGTGGTGCAGATTACATATGTATCTTAACAAACAAACTATCTAAACTTTGAATGGTATTGAACGTCACAGAACTTGACAGAATATATTCCATGTCTAGCCTTGTGTTTTGCGACTTCTCTTTTCCTCGATACCTGACTGAGAAAATCTATGTCGTAAAATTTCTAGAACATCTTCTATTTTTCCATCTCTAAGGGCCAGCAGAACCATGGAATGATAAAGCATATCTCCCATCTCTGATGCAGTACGCGACTTATCCTCATTCTCCTCTAATGTTCGACATAACTCATCTGCCTCTTCCCTAGAGTAAGAAAAGAAAATCATCAACTGGAGAAAATCAAGATTATGTATTACCATAGAGTTCCAAGTTTGAACATATGCATTGCCGAGTTCCAAGTTTGAACATATACATTGCCAGCATACAATTACTTTTCTAATTTCTTTAATAACTTTGGAGTAATATCTTTAGAAATTAGAAAGAATGCACAATCATTACTTCTCGCATAATGTCATACCTGATTTTTGAACACAACAATTTCTCATCAAGTAGTAGTCGTCTAGTCCACGAGGGCTTTCCAGTTTGTGGAGTGTCTAGTTCTCCTTTTCGCTTTGCAATTGTAGATTCTAAGGAGTTCAGAGTGGTCAACGGGAATTTATCTCCACTCTGTCACAAGTAAACCAAATCACTAAAAACAATAGAGATATATAGTATTTTGACCAGTGTAATGAAGATGATAGAAAACATAGTAATTTTATTCTCTTTGTTTGAAACCTGCTGATCTTCTAACAAATCAATCAACGAGGTGTAATAGCAAGTCTCTGCTCCTGTGTGGCAAGTCGGCCCATCAGGCTTCCCTAGGTATATTATCTAAGAAAAAGTACCAAGAAACTGTAATAAATATGAGCACAAAAAAGAAAATATTAGCAAATATGATCCAACCAGATTACGCCAACAACATACAGAGTCCCGGTCACAATCAAGGAAGATGTCATGGACATTAATGAAATTATTGGAGGTCTCGCCCTTTGTCCACAGCGTTGATCGCGACCGACTGTAGAATGTGGCCTTACGGGAGCAGATTGTTGTAGCCACTGCTTCCCTGTTCACAAAACCTTGCATCAAGATGGCTCCTGTGTCAACATTTTGAGCTAATGCAACCACTAAACCTTTGTCATCCCATTTTATACTGTCTAGCACTGTATCGACCTGAAAGCATGTTCAAAATATCTATCAAGAAACAAGAAAAGGACAAAAGATTACTAACAAAAGAGACTATGCATAACTCATTTGCATGGGAGCATTGATGGCTGACAAAACACAAACCAACTTGTATGAGTTTCACAAAGACCACGGCTTATTCAAACGAAGGTGGAAAAATAAAGTGTATGCTAATCAAGAACTGACAAATATAACTGAATGGTATTGTAGCAAAGAAAAATTATAAACTAAAATCAGTAAAGCCTAATAAATTACATGAGGTAAATCACATATTGAGTAGGGCGTAGATGGTAAATCACACACACAAGGTTCTTACAAAACAAAGAAGAATAAATATGGACACAGGATCCATATAAACATGATAAATGAGGAAAAAATAATAATAAGTATAAACTCATGGATAACACAATTGAAACTAGTCGAGTGTCATCAGATAAACAGGAGTGTTGAATGATGAACACTACGACAAATACATGGTAACCAAGACTTTATGTTGAGATATCTATCCCACATCCGGAATATGGGACCTTGCCTGTGGATTTATAAGGGTTTGGGTTACTCTCTCTATTGCCAATTGGTTTTAAAGTTGAACCCCAGACAACTTTATCACTTTACTATAGAGAATTTTGTTCTTTCTTTTGCCAAACTTTGTAACGACCACCTACGTCCTATTTACTATGTGGTACACTGTAGTGACACATTGATGGTCATAATAATTATATGAACTAATACCGCAATCGGAGAAAGAAGTCCGAAAAGTAAGTTCAGATTCTGACATGTCACAGTTACCTAATTACATTTGCAACAATACCTGGAAAGGACACTCACTAGGACATGTTTTGTAAATTACTGACTTAAGGAAATTCTTAGGTATATATGAAAAGTCCAGGTATAGCTTGATATAGCTATACATCAACTAAAGGGCAATAATGGATACACTCAGGGGAAAGTTTTGTTATATAAGGAGAAAGTTCATTGAATTTTCTTCTCTCAAATGTTTTTCAGACAAAGGAACAGTCCCTACCACAGCAGGCTTTGGTAGACACAATATACTAGACACAATCACTAGTTAAAGTGTGGGAGTCCCATTGAACTAGAAGAGATATAATCATTCATCACGATGTAATTTCATTTTGTTGTTGACAGGTTTAGGAGTAAAAGGGGAAAACATCTATTTAATATCCTTCACAGCTATTTAGTTAGACATGCACCAGTCCCTACCATATCAAGTGAACAAAACATACACCTGATGAAAATGACAATCATTAAATTTTTGGGATTATTCCGTAAATAGGCACCTTTGATTGAAGATGATGGTCCCTGTTCAAGTTGTTGGTGGAAGCATAAACAAGACAATTGCTATTTCTTTTAAAATTCGCTCTACCATGATAAAGTGAAGTAGATATGCAAAGCCGAGATGGAGAAGAAACTCTGACTGATGGCAAGCAGTGGAACTGTGAACTTGCCATTAATAAGAACCTTACTGTGGCAATGAAAGAAAGATGAAATTATTCTCACAAAAAAAATCATAGTAACAATATGATGAACAAAAAGAGAGAACAGCATCAAATCCAGAATGAAGTAGAGTAAGATCATCAATAATCGTATATGGAGTAAGTAATGCAGGATAAGATTGGAGAGATGGTAGCCTTTATGTTCATCATCTAACATGCATTTCAGAGCTACTTTTTCTGTTAGGAAGCTGTAACATGTAAGTGCCTATTTTCATGGCTAAAAAGTAAACACTTTCAATTTACTAAACTATGAAGTCAAACTCTGAATTGCAGATACCAAAGCATGTGGTGATGATGATCTGGTGGTTTACCCTCCAGGTATTCCAGATACTAACATCAAAACACATCATACTATATTCTCATGCCAAGTTACATGAAATGAGTACCAATTTGATAATAAAGAGAAAATGCAAGTTACACAACAGATTGACAGACTAATATATTTGCACTTTATTATTGAACAATTGCAGCTTACAGTGCAAACTCTTTAACAAGCCTTAAACTCTACTTTATCTAGAAGCTGCTCGTTACAAGTAATGATGGCCTATTTTTACCATGTGTAAGAAGTTAAAGCAAGAAGCTGTCTACTACAATCATTAAACTTAGAACAATCACTATTATAGTTTCAAGTTTTGAGGTGTTCATATTTCACAGGCCAAAGTTCCATAGCATTCTGGGACTATTGTCAAATGCAAAGAACTGCCATTTTGCTTTCCACATGCTCTTAAATTTCTAAACACCTTCCATGGAATTCTCAATATATCTAGATAACTGGGTTGATGCACTTAGTTTGCAAATTCTGTAACATAAGAGAAGAAGACAACAACTCCAACCAATTACAAGAATAATACAGCTAAGATGTTAATTTGATGTCAGTGAAGAAACACATAATAACTCAAATCCTTCAGCTATCATGGCCTAGAACCTGAGTCTACTCTTTTTATCAAGTTCATGTTTAAGAGACAGAAAACCTTGAAATCTACCTTATGGCCTAACTTTAGCAAGTCTGGCTCGTAGTTCATCTGACTATTAAACTTGAACATAACACGCATAAAACCTTCAGTCTCATTTAAAACACACGGGAAAGAAAAAAGGACAAAAGATATGGTTTTGTCAAAGAAAGTTTGCAACCACCTTGAAAGCTTTCATTGTCTGAACATAAATGTTCTAGCGCATATCAAACTTCTTTCAGTTCTTATAATAACATGCAGCAAGCAGAAAACATTCCAAACATGTGACCCCTGTTATCATGTAAAATAAATGATACTACACTTTCGTTCCCGAACTACAAGAATACATTAGCTAAGCAATACAACAGCAACACTAAAAAAGACGGTAGCAGTAGATATATTGAGCAGTAAACAAAGAAAGTTGTTCTGACCGAAACCAAAAGGAAATAATTATAATGGGAGAAAAGGCATCAACAAAGGAGCGCAAACCCTCAAAACCTAATCATTCATTTGATAAAATGAAAATTCAGTACCCAGTTTTGCTTTCCAACTTTGAATTTCATTACCCAGATTACCAGATAGCGCCAGTGTCACTTAGAATTCCTTTCGACTAAATGTGATACTGCACCAGATAAAACTCAATGATTCAATTTGGGTATTTTGGGTTGGTTTCTTTTCTACTTGTGCTTGTATGGCACCATTATCTGAACCCATATGGAACACATTTTCCCCCATATGTTTTTCACATCTTACTAAAACACAAAACCCAACCATAATGGTAGTATAAGTTCTAGAGAAACTCAACGAACACAACAGAAGCGCTAGACGTTTACAGAGGCAAATTAGATCAAGAAATATACACCAACCAAAACAGCTATATCCCAAAATGCAAAAGAAGCTTATTGCATTGAAAATCAGTCAATTATGGAAAGCAAAGCAAAACCCATTGGAGTGAAAGGGAGAGGGCGAACCTGCTACTGCTGAGTGAAGCGGAGAAGAGACAATGAGCTTATTTCTCAACCTACATAAAGCTTTTAACCAGATGAAGACACGTGGCAAATAACACATCCAATGGTCAAAAACTTCTTGGGCGAGGCCCAATTGTAATGTGTAGAAGTGCTTGATCCAAGACCAGATCAACCCAATCGGTTTTTTATATCTTTGGGTGTAACTTTTTTTTGAAAAATGTTTATACCCACCAGAAGATTGATTTTGACACTCACATTGGAACCAAGGTTAGGCTTTAAAATGCTGAGTTTACAATGGAGTGTGACTAGATCATTTTAAAAATGTGGACACGTGAAATGGGTATAAAAGGTTGCTTGGAACTTTCCAAGATCCAAGTGGGGGATGACTAGTGCTCTTGTCATGCTCTACTCTAGGGTGTGATGGAAATTGTCTTGCCGGAGATTTAAGAGTTGATTTGTTATCTGATGCCTAGAGAGCAAATTTGATGCTAGTCACAAGCCCCAAAGTTGAGTTAGCTAAACTTTGGTTGAACTTTAAGAGGAACTAAAATTACACTTTTTAATTTACAATCCTAACTGTTTTTTTCTATTCTCATGAATTTGTGATCTAATCAAGATAATGTGAGATGGATCTTATCTGTGTTTTAATGGATGGATACTTCTGAACTGAACGCTCTCTACTTTTGGGTGCACATTACAAACGTCCAGCCTTTGTTCGAGGAACTTGATACAATCAAGGACATTGTATGATGCAATTTTTCATTCAACTTGAATATATAAGCAAGGTTAGGGTTAGGATTTCATATGAACTGTCCAAACATTTTTTTCAAAAAAAATATTGCTTGCTCTAAAAATGTGTAGGCTAACATCTCCTACTTCATTCAAAATTTTGTGAGAAAATGCAGCGTGTGCCATTTAATTGTTATGTGAAGCGATCAAGGCCCTCGTGGTAGGTCATCTCTATATATAAAGCGGATGGAGGATTTAACTGTTCACATAAACAGTACCCCCTTCTAAACAAGGTAATGTGTGATGGTTCTTATATGTTCTTTAATGGTGATTATGGATACTTTTGAACTGAACACTCTACTTTTGGGTGCACATTACAAACGTACAGCCTTTTGTTCGAGGAACTCGATACAATCAAGGACTTTGTATGATGCAATTTCATTCAACTTGAATATATAAGCAAGGTTAGGGTTAGGATTTCATATCAACTGTCCAAATATGTTTTCCAAATAAATAAATAAAATACTGCTTGCTCTAAAAATGTGTAGGCTAACATCTCCTACTTCATTCAAAATTTTGTGAGAAAATGCAGCTTGTTCCATTTAATTGTTCCGATAGAAAAAAGTTTAGGTGAGAGCTTGGTTACGCTACATCACCATCGCCAGGACATACCTGCAACCTCAACCCTGAAGGACTGACAGTGGACACGTGTCTGTCACACCAGCCTCCAAGTATGGATTTCCACAGGAATTTACAGATCGCGAACCAAACGAGGCCTGTTGGTAGTGGGGATCGAACTCGGATGGGGTCACCACCATAAGCCCGCCCTTACCAACTGAGCCAAACCTCGTTGGCTTGTTCCATTTAATTGTTATTGGAAGGCGATCGAGACCCTCGTGGTAGGTCATCTTCATAATTGAATTGGGCTCCTAAAAAGAACAAAGCAAAACAAAACAATATTGAAAATTAAAAGGTCTTCTTTGTGTTGTGCTACCTAATTTAGCACGGCTGTGATTTTAAAATAAATTGTTTATGTTGAGCTATGAAAATAGTATGTTGTGAAATTTAGTTGTTCATTGTATGGTACATTCTGTTTCAAAAGTGTTGCTAACAGGTAGTATTAAAAGGGTTTAGTGAATTTTGATACAAAAGTGTAACGGGAGAGTTCTAATAAGAACCACTAAGTTCATAACTTATTCGTTTCATCTCATTTTCGATTGCATATTCACATCTCGACTGTCTAGTTTGTAGATATATGAGTAGATCATCCTTATAAATTTTCATATAAATTAAAAATCGTTAAGACTTTCATAAATATGATTTACCAATTATAAACTTGAACGGTTTCTGTTTGACATATTTGGAGCGTCCATTGATTTGATCTAGTTCGATTATTTAATGATCACTAATTTGGCTGAAAATTTGTAGAAACGATCTAGTTTGATTATATAGGCCTAAAAATTGAACGGTTGAGATAAAAAATGTGATTAAAAAATAGGTGTAATAAATCATTCATTAGAACCTCTTCCAACTGTAAAAACTCAATCTTCATAGTTGAGATAGTTTCCGCTTTAAGCCCACCAGCTCTCACAGTTTTATTTTTAAGGTTTAATTCCAAAACGCGTCTAAATGTAACGAGTTGACTCTACACATATAAGCACATCTTCTCTCTTCTGGACGATGTGAGACGCATGCACCTATTAACTTGCTAGTGCCTTCAACACTCGCTTAGTCTCACCACAATTGAACCCCTTAAGGGTTTGTCGTCTACAATGTCATATATCCGACGGGGAACATGCTTTGATACCATCTATAACAGCTCAATCTTTACAACTAAGATATTGTCTATTTTGGCACCGTCCTTCACGGTTTTATTCTTGAGGTGTAACTTCAAAATGTGTCTCAATGTATGGAGTTGTTTAGTACGGTTTTGGCTTTATGTACCATCTCAAATATTCATCATTAACAAATCACACCGGCATTGACTAATCCTCTAAAGAACATGGGCAATAATACAATAGGCTGCTTTCAGATCGGATCATTTTTTAAAAATTAGGTTCTGCGATCCGAACTGTTTAATTCCCCCCCACACACAACAGATGATTAAGCTTTACGTAATGAGCCCACACATCTAACCTTTCCTTGCTTTTTCTAGGTCCTCCTTTTGTTTTCACGGAAGCAGTGATGAAACCAAGAATCACAAAAGGGCAGGATTAGGCTGAAGTGAATATAGATTTTTTAAGAAGAAATAACGAAACAGATTGTAATAGCAATATATATGGAGAATTATAGAGAAAGGAATGAATAAGGAATAGAGATATATAATTACTACTACTAATTAGTAGAAAACATTGTAGAAAAGGAAGAAGAGAGGGAGAAAAGAAAATAATTGGGTAAGAGGACGTAGAAAAGTAACAAATTTAAGGAACATGAAGGAAAGAATGAAGTACATGGGATTTGAACACTAGACCTGGAAAAAAATAATTTGTCACGCAGCCAACTTAACCAGTAGCAGCCATATAGCTGCAGCATATAGTAACAGTAGCAACATAAAGAACACGTAGTAGCAACACATAGCAACAACATGTAGCAGCAGTAGCATCACAAAAAACAAGCAGTAACGACACATAGCAGCAAGAAGAAGAAGAATAACCAAATCAGATATAGTCTGATTCATCAAAAAACCAAATTAGATGTGGTATGATACATTGAAGTCTTTCATTCTTTGGCTTTTTCTCCCTTCCTCGTCTCCTTGCAATTTTGATGTCGGTAGATCTGATCGGAGCGATGACCGGCGAGGCCTAAAGTTTGAGTCTTTATTAAAATGACCATCAGAAAGTGAAGAGAGAGAGAGAGAAGTAGAAGAAGAAGAAGGGCAAAAAATAGGTGAAATTTAGATAAGATTAGAGGACAGTATAGTCAATTAATATGTGAAAATTAGATAAGACCTGAAACATTAAGTTTTGGCCTTAAACTCATGAAGTAATTTATATAATAAATTATAAAAATAAAATTTTTGTGTTTGCAAATTTGGTGCGTTCTTTTATGTAATTATTCCTTTTCATAATCATTGCTAATACACTTTTACCGTTAAAAGATAATTAATTACTCGAAACATTTACGGTAACAAGTATGTAGGAGAATGAACTGCCCGGTCCAAATAAAAAATCCAAAAGAAAAAGATAAAAAGATCGAAGGGCAATTCGGACATTGACTCAAAGAAAAAAGGGTATATGCCTCGCAATGCGAAAAGCACGCCAGTGTAAGGATTAGGGCAGCCGCAGGGGATTGAGAAGTTGACAGCCGTAGAGATAAATCGCAAGAAGATCCAACGGTGGAGGAAAAAACCCTAGTCGACTGAAGAGTAGTCGCTCCTCTTTAAATTGCGTAACCTCTCGCCTATTTGCCTCCTCTCTATCTTTCTATCTCGCGTTCCTCTCAAGTCGGCGAGACAGACCCAACCCCCTCCTAGCTTCTCAGGTCCAGATCTCTCTCCTTGTTTGCTCTTGTAGATTTTTGCTGCTAGTTCTTTAGCTGATGATGATTTGTATGCCGTTGTTGATATGTGATATGAATATGCATGCGATTATGTGACTGTGAGCTTTGTGATTTGTTGATGGACTTGATTTTGGTTTAAGCTTGCTGTGTATGGCTAGATCTGTGTCCTTTGTGAAGGCTGTAGTTCGTTTGATTTGGTTTTACTGGTTTTTGACTTCAGTCCAAGCTTGATTATACTGTTTGTTTCGAGATTTGTAGTTTGAGAAAAGAAAAGCTGCTTTGATTGTCAGTATGATTATGTTGATGATGCAGGTGGATCTGTTTTGAGCCTAGTTTTTGAAAGTGTGTTTTAAAATTGTTTTCAATTTTTATATTTTAGTTTTTGGATACGAAAGTTTAGATGTATTTTGGATTGTGCTTCATTATCTGGTTTGTGGATATGTTTCGTTCCATGTGACTCGTTCCCTTGAAGCCATATTAATAGGTGTTGCTTTGTTGATTTGATTCTCAAGTGGTTTTGTTGTCCGTCTGGGTGACATGAAGCAGCTATATTTTCTGTCTTTGGAAATCTGATGATTTTGAAAACATGTGGATTTGTTGTTTAGGTTTTGGTAGCAACGATGATGAGTTCTTAACAGACCTGTAATGATTTGCAGAAATGATTGCATATCTTTTGAACATCTAAGGGGCTGAGTTTGCTGTAGTTTTTTTGTCAAGCCTTCTGTTTTTGTGTTTTGACTTTGTCTTGGAGTATTGTAGCAACAATGATGAGTTCTTAACAGACCTGTAATGATTTGCGGATATGATCGCACATCTATTGAACATCTAAGGGGCTGAGTTCTGCATTACTTCATGTGTTCATTTTTGTTGTGTTTTTGTTTTGTAATTTACGCATATCTATCATCAGTATGAGTTTTAGAGACCTGTAATGATATGTGAACATGATCACACATCTTTACTTGACTGTATGTTGTTGTGTGTATTTTTATGCAACCTGGCATGTGTTTAGCAATGGTATCATGTGTTTTTCTTGGATGTAAATGTCTGATTAATTTTGTGCTTGCTGCAGTTTTTGCTAATTCATCATGGGTAAGGAAAAGTTTCACATCAACATTGTGGTCATTGGCCACGTTGACTCCGGAAAGTCGACCACCACTGGTCACTTGATCTACAAGCTTGGTGGTATTGACAAGCGTGTGATTGAGAGATTCGAGAAGGAGGCTGCTGAGATGAACAAAAGGTCATTCAAATATGCCTGGGTGTTGGACAAGCTCAAGGCTGAGCGTGAGCGTGGTATTACCATTGATATTGCCTTGTGGAAGTTTGAGACCACCAAGTACTACTGCACTGTCATCGATGCTCCTGGACATCGTGATTTCATTAAAAACATGATTACTGGTACCTCCCAGGCTGATTGTGCTGTTCTCATCATTGACTCCACCACTGGAGGTTTTGAGGCTGGTATCTCTAAGGATGGTCAGACCCGTGAGCACGCCCTTCTTGCTTTCACTCTTGGTGTCAAGCAGATGATCTGTTGTTGTAACAAGGTGAGCCTTTTTAATTCAATTGTTGCTGTATCAGTCAATGTTTTTTGTTATTGACAAGTGTATTCAACTCTGTATTTTGAATGTTTCAGATGGATGCCACCACCCCCAAGTACTCAAAGGCAAGATACGATGAAATTGTGAAGGAAGTCTCTTCGTACCTGAAGAAGGTTGGATACAACCCAGACAAAATTGCCTTTGTCCCCATCTCTGGTTTTGAGGGTGACAACATGATTGAGAGGTCCACCAACCTTGACTGGTACAAGGGTCCAACTCTCCTTGAGGCTCTTGACCAAATCAATGAGCCCAAGAGGCCCTCAGACAAGCCTCTTCGTCTGCCACTTCAGGATGTGTACAAGATTGGTGGTATTGGAACTGTGCCAGTGGGACGTGTTGAGACTGGTATCATCAAGCCTGGTATGGTTGTGACTTTTGGTCCCACTGGACTGACCACTGAGGTCAAGTCTGTTGAGATGCACCACGAGGCTCTCCTTGAGGCTCTTCCTGGTGACAATGTTGGTTTCAATGTCAAGAATGTTGCTGTCAAGGATCTCAAGCGTGGTTTTGTTGCATCCAACTCCAAGGATGACCCTGCCAAGGAGGCTGCCAACTTTACCTCCCAGGTCATCATCATGAACCACCCTGGTCAGATTGGAAATGGTTATGCTCCAGTTCTTGACTGCCACACCTCCCACATTGCTGTCAAGTTTGGTGAGATTTTGACCAAGATTGACAGACGATCTGGTAAGGAAATTGAGAAGGAGCCCAAGTTCTTGAAGAATGGTGATGCTGGTATGGTTAAGATGCTTCCCACCAAGCCAATGGTTGTGGAGACCTTCTCTGAGTACCCGCCTCTTGGTCGTTTTGCTGTGAGGGACATGCGGCAGACTGTTGCTGTTGGAGTCATCAAGAGTGTTGAGAAGAAGGATCCATCTGGTGCCAAGGTGACCAAGTCTGCTGCCAAGAAGAAGTGATATGTGCTTATGGAATCCCCCTTTAGCTAGTCTAGTTTTGCTGAACTTTCAATTTCAATATTTGTGTTATTCTAAAGTTTTGTGGACACATGAAAACCTTATTTGGTGAGCTAGGCACCTAGATGTATTTCTGGGTGCTTGGTTTGCTGTGTTGTCATTTAAATTCTGTGGCTTTTCGGTTATACATTGAGGTGAGGTGCTTTATGAACAGCTTTCTTGATGTTGTAACTTTTTATATCTATGATTATCATTTTAAAATCTTGCGTCTTCCAAATTTTTCATTCAGCTTTAAATTTTTCTGGCCTTCTCTCTTCTCTTAATTCTTCGTGTTAGGTACATATCTAGTTCCCGAGTGTTGGCTGTTTTCAGATTCAATGTATTGGAAGTCCTCCCTATGTTGCTGCCAATGGTCTCAGTTTGCTTTAGTTTGGTAGTACTCTATCCTCATGAAATCTTTGGAGGTGAGGAACAGTGGCGACATAGTACCATAGACGCAGAGGTCTTTCAGACTAGGATAAAATGGATCAACTTCAGTTATAGCTTGCATTCCTGTCATCATCAGTACATGAAACTAGATCAGGATTGAGAGATTTCGTAGTTCAGTTCAATTGAACTGTCCATGTAGAACCTAGCCAGGCATTTGTGTTTAGTTCAGTTAGCACTATATTGGCCAAGGGTTATTCTCCAACAGTGAATTAACGTTGGACATGGGGAAACTTCTCAAATCTTGATAATGGTTCATAATTGTTTTTCAACTTCCAAAAATTTGCCCAACACTAGCATTTCAAACAAAATATGCATGTCTAAGAATACACTGCTCCTCCATCAGTCGCAGTTGATTTTCACAACGCCAGAAGTACACAACAGTTCTGCCAGCTAGTGAGAATTAGCAGAGATGTGTAAACGCATGTACCAGCATCCAATTAATTGAATTAAATGTTTTAACACAAGCTCCACATATGCAACACATAAATACACCCAGTTATGAAAAGCAGCCATAAAATATGAACACCATCTGTAATTCCCTCTTCAAAACTGATAAGGCAGATGCTCACAAGCAAGTTTTACCCACTGTCAGATAAGGTTTAAAATTAGAAAACTTCTGGATAATTGAGTATAAAATGAGTTGAGGAAGGAAATTTCTTCAAAGATTAATAATTTCTCTTTGCAAGGACCTGTTGTGTGGTACAACTGAGAAAAGAGATATTTGGTATCTACTTATCACAACTCTTTATCGCTGTCAAGATGTGCCTTTCTTGCTGCTTCCTCAGCTTGTTCTAAGACAAAAGTCTTGAGTGATTCAACATCCCTTGGCCCTGATCATTTCCATAACAACAAGCTGAGATAATAGACTAGATAAAAATATTCAAAAAAGCATGAAGTGCCTGCAAATCTGCAATTGTTTCGAGTCAACTGATACAGAGCAACACAACTGTCAGTTCCATACCTAATCCAAGTGTCAAGGGAGATGGTTTGATTATACAAATGATAACACAAAAGACCAAATGATGAAAAGAATCATGAATTTTAACACAACTGATTTAATTTTTGTATTGTACCCAAAAATCCCCCAAACCCACATTTGCAGACAGGGTCAATTGAAACCTGAGCCTCTGCTGAACCTCATGATCTTTAGTAGGCACTGAGAAGGGGTTTGAAACCCAGACCTCATTGGTCAAATAAAAATGATGATTTTACTCAACCAGATATGGATACTACCTAGACTAGCTAACTATAATCTAAGGTATAAAAATAGACTATCATGAGACACCTACAGAAACTATTTACCTTCAAAGACATTTTCATACATAACGTAAAGAGGGTTTTGTTTACCATGACCACCAAGCAAACAGTTTCTCTGGTGATTTCCCCAGAGACATAGTAAACAAGGTAGCAAAGTAGAAAGTCTTTTGAATGTACAGCACTTAAACACTAAACAATGTTCACTCCACCCCCCACTCCAAGCAAAAATAAAAACATACCCAAAACTAGAAAGATGGATAGATTTTCTACATAGAAACTAATTAGACATAATGTATTGCCTCTTTCATATTTGTATACTTATTCTTTTGATTAGTAACAAGTTTCCAATGTTAATGTACAATATTGTCAGGATCGCAACCATCCAGCATTCTTTTATTATATATAACTACAGAATAACTAACGTTATGATCATTTACGATGTCCAGAAGACTACTAACTTTACCCAAGTAGCTGTGTTAACAATTAAATGTATTGGAATAATAAACAAAAATACAAGAAATCTAGCACTATTCTTCGCTGACTGCGTAAGTAAACGTGCCCTTCAGAGGAAGGCAGATCACACAAGAGTTGTAACTAGTAAGTTGTAAGGATAGAGAAGAGACGCATATACATTTGCAACGGATAAACTTATAATGAAGTATTATTTCATAAACTAGAACCAAGTAGCAGAATGTGGACACTAACCTTGATATTTCGCAACTTCTTCTCCATCAAAGAAGAGCTTAAACGTAGGATAAGAATGAATATCAACTTTCGAACACACGGGTTTACTAGTACTGCAATCAACTTCCCCAACCTCTATCTCATCTTCACTCTCCACCGCCTTCCCGAAATCCTCCCACAATGACCCCAACTTCTTACTGAAAATCAAATTGTACCCATCACTACTAATCACAGTTAAAAACAACAACAAAAGTACAAAGCCAACAACAACAACAATCTAACAAGTCCAAACTCAACCACAGCCTCTACTTCATCCGAAAAAAACTTACCAATGTTTACACCATGGCACACAGAACTTCACAAACCACGCAGTGTCTTTCTCCTTCACCTAAAACAAACACAATCAATTTTAGTCCAAAAAATGGGCACCAAATCTAACATGAACAAGAACACTGGGGATTGAATCTGGGTGAAAGTAAAAAAAACATAGAAATATAATCTGTATCAAATGATGGACCTGCGATTTGGAATTGAAACAAGTGATAAATTTGAAAGGGGTTATGGGGATGTGTTACCTTATCGGAGAAGGTGTCAGTGGTGAGGGTTATCACCTCAGCCTCGGTGTGGATTGTTAGGAAAAGAAGAAGGGACATGAAAATTGTTAACTGGGTATTCATGGCTGAAGGATTTGTAAATTTCAGGCTAAATTTAGATGCCGATTTAGTTTCCAACTCCGCCCAATTTAAAACCTAAATGTAGATTACAACCAGGTGCTTCGCACGTGACATGAGGCGGTTCTTTTATTTATTTGGAAGAATGATCATTTCCACAAAATAATAAAAGTCAAACCTTGTTTCCGGGGATGCTCGTGGCCCCTTTAACGGGTTGCACGGTTCCAGAAATAGCGAACTTCCTTGTACTCCCGAGTTTTCCTGTGTAGAGAACAAACACGTCAAAGGGCGTCCCCGGGTTTACCGAGGGAAGCCACTCCGATGCTTAAGTCAGACACTGTCAGATAAGCAGAAAACTCAAGAGTAGTTAAGGTATTGTCCGTGTTCTTACCGGGAGGTCCTCACCGGTATTTATAGTAGCATTAAAGGCTGCACTTTGTCTTTTTCCAATGTGGGAATGAACTCCCTTGCTTTGCCTCAAACTTACAATGAACTGGGCCCTGACAAAGGACCCAGAGTGGCTTCTCCAGTCTGACTGGCCTTTGGCCCTGTAAACAGTAGTTCAAGCATAATAAACGATGCATATTTAATAATTGACCATACTTGGTGTTATTTCTTGAATTGTAACCCGGTAAAGGAGAAATATTAGGTTCCACATATAAACAAGTCCCCCAAGTCCTCAGTCAAGGGGTACGCTTGGGTGGGGACTTGAAACCATTTCTTTACCGGGTTACAAGGGTATCATCCAGACCCGGTGTACCCAGTCCCCCAAGTCCGTACGCAAGGGTGCCCCGCAGACACGTTGACTATGGGAACTGAAAATGACATCTCCGTATTGTAGTGGGGGAATATGAAAAGTTTTCGGTTTGAAGTGGGGGAAAACGAAAAGTTTTCGGTTTTAAAGTGGGGGAAACAGAAAAGTTTTTCGGTTTTGGGACGCGGCATGCGCGACACGTGTCGATTTTCTCGAAAAACCGAAACGTCCTTTCTGTGTACGTCTCTCAAACGTCGCTTCAGTGTACGTCTCTTAACAGTATAAATAGGGGTTGAGGGTGACAGTTTTGTCGTACCTTCGAAATCGAAAACTTTTTCGTGCCTTTGCTCTCGTCCTCTGTTGTCGCTGTGCTTGTTGGATTTCCAAACGCAAATCGACATCCAAATCCTTTGAAACCCTTACAAGTAAGGTACTGTTCTCTGTTACGATGTTTATGAATGTTTTGGGTCGATATTGTGTACTGCTTTCTGGGATCCAAACTGGGTTGCTGCGTTAGTGTTGTGGTCGCCGGGTTTATCTGGGGTTTTGACGATGTCCCCGTGTTTCTTGTTTTGCAGATGACAAACCCCGCAATGGATGCTCACGTCCCCGAGTTTGCCTCAGTTACCTTCACTGATGGTACCGCTCTTGACCCTCCCGGGTACTCGCTGACCGCGGAGGAGATTGTGGAGCTAAGGAGCAACTGGAAGATTCCCGAGTCTGTTGAAATTCGGACTTTAGAACCCGAGGATCAGTTCTTCGCTCCCGGGGATGGGTGGACGCTATGCCACGAGTACCAGCTACGTTGTGGTCTGTCACTCCCGCTAAAGGTGGAGGTGCAGTATCTCCTGGCTGCGAGCAACTTCGCCATCGGGCAAGTTGGCCCGAATATGTGGAGGCAGCTGCTGGGATTGTGCGTGATGTACAAAGTGTTGAAGCAGCAGATGCCGAGTTACCACGAGTTACACGCCATGTACCGGGCCGAGTACTCCCGGAAGGCGGGTTTCAGTGGGACCATCCAACTGAAGTCCAAAGGGGTCTTCAAGAAGATCGTGGAGGACCTGCCTACCTCTGTGAGCCGGACCTGGAGGGAAAAGAGTTTCTTGATAAGAAACTTTCAAGACCCGGGACACGCGTTTCAAGTACCGTGTGACTTCCAGCCACTGATGAGTAAGTCCTTTCTCTCCGGATTTTTCTTTCCTTTATCTTTCCCGGGTTATAATTATATTGTACGTGTTGCAGATGTTCCCGACATTCCTCTGGAGCCGGTGATGGAGAAGAGGATCCGGAGGATGCTATGGGCCTTCAGAGGTCAAGATGACCGGAGCTCGTACCGGCTTTGCAGGCTGTATGTGTACAGCCGTTGCCGATTGATGGAGCTTCCAGGTTTGTCTCGTTTCCTTTACAATTTTTGTTTACATGCCCCGGTCTAACAGGTTAGATCTTTTGTTGCAGCTCTTCTCCCGATGGAGTTCACGAAGCGAAAGAACCCGGGAATATACGACGGGTTCGAGGACAAGGCTGTATGGGCCGGGATCCGGGCGCAAGGCACGGAGGGGCTGGCGTACGATATCGACCTGACATCGAAGGCGGCTTTTCTGCGCCCAGACGCCGAGCAAGGGGAAACTCGGCAGTTCCACGTTGACGTCTCCTACTACAACGAGGTTCCCGCGTACTTGGCTGAGATTCTCGGGCCGGAAGTCTACCCAGAAGGAGAGGAGGTTGAAGGGAGTCCCTCGGAGGCGGACGACAACCCGGTATTTGCAGAACCGTTTGCCGATGAGACTGAAGAATCGGTGATGAGCGCGGTTCCCTCGTCTGTGTTCCCGGGCGAGGAGGAATTTACCGAGGAGGATGACGAAGGGGGTGAAGAGGTCGGAGGGTTGGAAAGGGAAATAGGTAGTGAGAACCCGGAGGGGAGTGAGGGGAGTGACGAGGTTCTTGAAGTGGAGCCCGTGCCTTCTCGCAAGCGTACCCGGGAGGCATCCAGCTCGGGGAGGTCCGAAAGGAGGAAGAGAAGGAAGGAGAGGAAGGAGAGGAGGGAGAGAAAGCAGCAGCGGGACACTACTGAGATAATGGAGGAGTTGGCGAGTGCAGGAATGGCGGACGCGGCCATCCAAAGGATGGTAGCGGATTTGAAGAATTGCGCCGCTGACTCCTATGTCCTGGAGCACGAGGACCCGTTGACTGTAGCCCGGAGGGCGCAGGAGAAGCTGATGCGGGTAAGTTAGTCTTCTGCTGTAACTCGTTATCTTTTTGTTTTTGGTTCCTTGTACTAACCCGTTGTTTTATTTGTGTAGGCTGTCAGGTTGTCGTACTTGGCGACTGACCGGCTCATAACCGAAGGCATCCCCGAGCGAGAGAGAGTCCTCAGGGATGATCTCCGGGCCGCCCGGGACCAGGTGACGGCAAGCGAAGAAAACCTGGCTCGGGTCCGGGAATTCGCAAGCGCATCAGCGATCGCGTCGAGTGCGAAGTTGGCCGAGGCGGAAGAACACATAGCAGACCTGGTGGCCAAGAACTCTGAACTGGAGAATGTTATCGAAGGTCACCGGGAGGACCGGTGTGCTCAAGACGCCGCGATAGCCCAGCTGACCGAGCAAAACCAGGGGCTGCAGCAACAGGTCACCTCCCTGGAGCAACAAAAAGGAGACTTGCTCCAGGCAGTTTCCCGGGCCAAGGACTTAGCGGTCTCCGAGTTTCTGGCGAGCGCAGAGTTTGACCTGAAGCTGCGGTCGGCCAGGGCCGAGGCTCGTGCCGAAATAGTTAGCGCTGGTATTCGCCAAGGCTGGCTGGACAAGGCGGGTTATGACGGTCATCAAGGTCATGTTAGACCCGACGAGGCTGCAGGCACCTCCCGGTCGACTCCTGCCGTGGCTGCGAACCCTAGGGCTCCTGCGAACCCGGCTCGGAGTCCCCCAGTTCGTTTTTCAGCAGCCGGGAGAGGTGCTTCCCGTGGTGGGATTGTGGGTGGTCCTAGGAATCGGCCACCTCTGCGTAGGGGTCAGTTCATCATACAGCCCCGGGGAGGTCGTGGCGGTTCTAGCACTGGCCGGGGTAGGGGGTCGTCAACGGAGCCTTAGGATATTTTTCATTTCTATAAGATTAGTCTACCTGTAGCGGTTTGCTACTTTTTTGTAATCGATATTTTTGAAGTAATAAAATTTTTCCTTCTCGCAATCCTTCCTGTGCCAAAACACGGTAACCTGATAAGTACAAAAATGTACATATAACGCCGGCTTTCTGTGTGAATAAAGATAGTGTCGCTAAGGCTTCAAAGGTCTAGGGCTTTATGGATCCGTTAGGAATTCCAACCCGATGCATAACCTGCAAGTGTTGATAAAATTCACACATATAATGCCGGTTTGTGGGAAATAAAAATAGTCCCGCTAGGGCTTTACGGGTTCATAAGGACTTTCAACCCGATGCATAACCTGCAAGTGTTGACAACTTCACACGTAGTGCCGGGTTGGCATATTAACATTATAAAGTGAAAGTAGGGGCAGTAAGGCTTTACGGGTCCGTTAGGACTTCCAAGGGCGTCTTTGCCAAACAACACGGTAATCTGATGCAAAATATGCAAGTGTGATAATTTACACATATAATGCCGGTTTAGCATGTAAGTAAAAATAATGCCGCTAGGGCTGTATGGGTTCGTTAAGACTTTCAAAGACTGAAACAAGGCCGTGATAGGCTTGCAATATTTCAAGTTATGGAGATTACCAGAGATTATTAGAGATCTATCGGAGCTTGCCGAGTTTTGATCATGAAATAAGGCCGTGAAAGGCTTGCAATATTTCATGTCATGGAGATTATCGGAGATTATCGGAGCTTGGCGAGTTTTGACCATGAAATAAGGCCGTGAAAGGCTTGCAATATTTCATGTCATGGAGATTATCGGAGATTATCGGAGCTTGGCGAGTTTTGACCATGAAATAAGGTCGTGAAAGGCTTGCAATATTTCATGTCATGGAGATTATCGGAGATTATCGGAGCTTGGCGAGTTTTGACCATGAAATAAGGCCGTGAAAGGCTTGCAATATTTCATGTCATGGAGATTATCGGAGATTATCGGAGCTTGGCGAGTTTTGACCATGAAATAAGGCCGTGAAAGGCTTGCAATATTTCATGTCATGGAGATTATCGGAGATTATCGGAGCTTGGCGAGTTTTGACCATGAAATAAGGCCGTGAAAGGCTTGCAATATTTCATGTCATGGAGATTATCGGAGATTATCGGAGCTTGGCGATTAAGGCATACAAGTAGGGCCGCTAAAGGCTGCATTCACTTCAACAAACTCTTTAATAAAACATAACCCGGTAGGGTAATTCATGCATTGTGGGCCTGAAAGGCTTTATATACAACATCATAAACAATAAAATTGGACATTCATAGATAACTCGGTACCTATTTGGGGAAGAGATGCAGATGTTGGGCGTTCCATGGTCGCGGAAGCGTAACTCCATCTGTACCCCGGATGTAAAACGTTGCCGGGCCCACGACTTCAACGATTTCATATGGACCCTCCCATGGAGCTTTAAACCCCGTTGGCTTAGGGATAACCTCCTTCATTACCCAATCCCCGAGTTTGAGTGGGCGGTTGATAACCCGGGAATTGTAGTGTTTAGCCACCTTTTGCTTCTTGTTGATATTTCGGAGATGTGCACGCTCCCGGCGTTCCTCCAGGAGGTCCATGTTAAGGCGGATGCCTTCATCGTTGGTTTCCCTGTCAAACAGTTGTACCCGGTCACTCGGGACTTCCATCTCTACCGGGATCACTGCTTCAGATCCAAATGTCATAAGAAATGGGCTATCCCCATTGGCTTCTGTTGGAGTTGTCCTTAGTGCCCACAAAACCTCTGGAAGTTTCTCAGCCCATAAACCCTTTGCGTCCTCCAGCTTCTTCTTCAGAACTTGCTTGATGAGCTTGTTAACGGCTTCAGTTTGTCCATTAGTCTGCGGGTGTGCAGGGGAGGCATATAGGACCTTTGTCCCATTAGAGTGTAAGAATTCCCGGAACTCATCGTTGTCAAACTGCGTCCCGTTATCTGTGATAAACGTCTCCGGGATTCCAAACCGGCAAAAGACATTGTTCCAAAGGAATTTCTTAACATTTGCGGTCGTGATCCGTGCCAGGGGTTGAGCTTCTATCCACTTGGAATTATAGTCCACTGAGATAATGGCATGTTTGAGCTGTCCCGGAGCTGTGGGTAGCGGTCCGATGAAATCGATCCCCCACATGCAAAATGGATATGGAGAAATTATTACTGATAGTGGGACTGATGGTGCACGTGGAAAGCTTGCAAATCGGTGACATTGAAGACAGGAATCTACGACAATTCTGGCATCGTGTTCCAAAGAAGGCCAGTAATATCCCATTCTTAGGGTTTTGAAAGCCAGGTTACGGGCTCCAAAGTGATTTCCACATACCCCGCTATGAAGCGACTGCAAAACCCGGTCTCCTTCCTCGGGTGTAATACACTTCAAATCAGGAAAAGTTTGTCCTCGTCTGTACAGTTTCCCATCATGGATACTATACCGAGCCGCTCGAACCCGTAGTCGTTTGGCCGCTACCGGGTCCTCAGGTAGGGTTCCATGTTGGATGAAGTTGATGAACTCATCCATCCAAGACGGTGGCGGGTTGGCCTCTACCGCGAAAATCTCAGAAAAGGAGAGTGAGATGCTTGGTTTCTCCAATGTCTCGACCAGTAAGCTTTTAAACTCGGTATTGGAATCGTCCCCTGTTGCAATCCTAGCCAGGGTATCTGCTCTCACATTCTGCTGCCTCGGTATCTGAGTAACCTCAAAGCTATCAAATTTCTCCAGCAAGAAAGCCGCTAACTTTTGATAGGACGAAAGATGTGCTTCTTTTGCCTGAAATCCGCCGTTAACCTGCTGCACTACCAGCTGTGAATCACTTAGTATGCGGAGATGCCGGGCGCCCATATCTTTAGCGAGTTGGAGCCCTTTGATTAGAGCTTCGTACTCAGCCGTGTTGTTTGATGCTTTGAAGTTAAAGCGTAAGGCATAGTCAAACATATTACCCTCCGGGTCTACCAACGTAATGCCTGCTCCACATTGTCTCTGATTGACTGATCCATCTACAAATATTTGCCAACTCTCCGGTTCAGCTTGTGTAGGAAGAGTTTCAGCAAATGTTGAATCTGCTGGGATTAACTCGGCAATGAAGTCTGCTGCTGCTTGCCCTTTGATTGCCGTTCGCGGTTTAAAGTGCAAATCATACTCCCCCAACTCAATTGCCCATTTGACCAGTCTGCCCGAAGTTGCCGGGTTTTGCAGAACCTGCCGTAGCGGTTGGTTGGTGAGTACATGGATGGAATGTGCTTGAAAATAGGGTCTTAACTTCCTTGCTGCTACAACCAAGGCCAGGGCCAGTTTTTCAATATCTGGATAACGAGTTTCAGGATCATTGAATCCTTTCCCAGTATAGTAGACCGGCAGTTCTTCAGAGTCTGGCTTTCTTATCAAGGCACAACTGACAGCTGTTTGAGACACCGCCAGGTACAGATAGAGTATATCCCCAGGGTTTGGTCTGGATAAAGAAGGGACTGACGCCAAGTATTCCTTCAACTTTTCAAAAGCTTGATTGTGCTCTTCCTGCCATGTAATCCGTTCGCGGTGTTGACTCTTGAGAATTTTGAAGAAGGGGGCACATTTATCTGTTAACCTGGATATAAACCGGGATAAGGCTACCAGCCTGCCAGTAAGTTGCTGAACTTCATTCCTGGTTTTCGGCGGTTGCATGGCCAGGACGGCTTGAATTTTGTCGGGGTTTGCCTCAATTCCCCGAGCGCTGACCATGAACCCGAGAAACTTTCCTCCTGAAACACCGAACACACACTTCTCCGGGTTTAACCTCATCCCCTTGCTCAAGGCAATGTCGATGACGGTCTCCAAGTCATCCGGGTGTTTGCTTGTTTCCCGGCTTTTGACCAGCATATCGTCTATATAAACCTCCATAGTATCCCCGAGTTGGTTTGCAAACATGCCCACTACGAGGCGCTGGAACGTGGCTCCTGCATTCCGGAGTCCAAAAGGCATCACTCTGTAATAATACATCCCCTTGTCTGTTGTAAAAGATGTGTGCTGTTGATCCGCGGGATTCATCGGAACTTGGTTAAATCCCGAGTATGCATCTATAAAGCTCAACTGGGGGTGGCCCGCGGTTGAATCCACCAGTTGATCAATCTTTGGAAGGGGAAAACTATCCTTCGGGCAAGCCTTATTCAGATCTGTGTAGTCGACGCACATCCTCCACTTTCCGTTTGCCTTCTTGACCATCACCACATTGGCCAACCAATCCGGGTATGTTGCATCTCCAATGAACCCGATGTCTTTAAGACGTTTAACTTCTGCTTGAATGGCCTTGTACTTCTCTGCGCAAAATGCACGACGCTTCTGTCTTACCGGTTTAACACCCGGGATAATATTGAGGGAATGTGTCATAACGTCTGGAGAAATCCCAGGCATGTCTGCATATGACCATGCGAACACCTTCTGTTTCCGGGTTAGCAGCTCAACCATTCGGTTTCTGACCTCGGGGTCAAGGCCTGTGCCAATGCAAATCTTCCTCTCCGGGTATTCTTCTGAAATATGAATCCATTCTGTTGCTTCAATTGGGGCTGGCCGGGGGAACTTGGCAGGATACTTCTGGCTCTTCTTTTGTGCCGTCTTGCTGATGGGGAAAGAATCCGGGTCATCCCTGGGGTCATCGGGTTTGTCAAATGGAGACAAGGAAAAACCGGCCGAAAACATCTCGTGCTGGGACTGAGTTGCTATCGCGTTGCATCTGACAGCGGCTTCTTGGTCTCCGCGAATTGTAACCCAACCCCCGGGTGTAGGCACTTTCATAAGCAGCATGTGACCCGCTATAAAACTTTGTAGGCCCCAGAGTGCATCTCTCCCGAGTATGGCATTGTAGGAGGATGGGCAGTCCACAATTATGAAGGGAACTACAATTCTTGTGGACTGGTGGCCGGTTCCAACTGTAACCGTTAGTTGATCAGACCCCAACGGTTGAGTCGTCTCTCCTGAAAAACTGATCAATGGCTCGTGGTTCCTATAGAGCTTATCTCGTCCTCGTTTAAACCCCTTATAGCAACTGCTGAACATGACGCTGACAGCGGCTCCCGTGTCTATTAGAACCCTCCGAGTTCTCCAGTGGTCAATCTGAAGAGTGATTATGAAAGGATCATTGTGATGCACTTTCAGCGTGTCTTCAGACTGAGAAAATGACACGGTATCCCAAGGAACCAGCTCCTTGCGGCATTCTTGACGAAGCTGCATTATCTTAAACTCCGGGCCTCTTGGGCAGAGTCTTTTGGCCCGGTGACCGGACACCCCTTGGGTGCCACCCCCGTGAATTGTCATTATCTCCCCATATACTTCAATGAGGTTGACACCTGTGGCGGGTGATTTATACTGCTGTAGTTTGCCGTTCTGGATCATGTACTCAATGGCGTTCCGAAGAGAAAAGCACCGGTCGGTCGTGTGGCCAGACTCGTTGTGATAGGCACAATGTTGTCCGTTGTCCGGCCCTGTCCTTTTGGGAAACTTTCTTTTTGGAGCCGGGGGAACTTCATTCCTATGGCGGTTCCAAATTTCTTCATAGGAGGCAGTCAAGTTGGTTAACACTTCATATCGAGGGATGTAAGTGTTCTTTTCCTCCCGGGTTGGATGACGAAGGTATGGAGCCTCTCTTGGTTTCTCCCTTGGTCTGTTTGAACTTTTGCCGTAGTATCCCTGGCCACTCTTATGCTGCCCTTCCTTTTTCCATCCATCAGCTCGCTGGCTTGTGAACCCGGTGTTCGTCCGGCGTTCCCCGAAGGTGTCGTACTCGGCTTGAGCTTGCCGAGTTACTTCATTAATTAGATCGTCGTAGCACCTGAACCGCTGCTTCCTGAGCTCTACCACAAAGCGGGTTGGTTTGAGCGCCTGTAAGAACGCCTCTGATGCTACTGACTCGTCCAGGTGCCCACACTTGGAAGTCGTGGACAGCCAACGGGTTACAAAAATTTTCAAGCTTTCATCATCCCCTTGTTGGACTTTGAATAACGAAGTGGTGCTTCGATTGGCACTTGACAGCAGGATAAACCGGGACAGGAACCTCTGTGTCAACTGACCATAGGTCTCTATTGACAAAGCCGGTAACTTGAGGAACCAACTCAACGCCTCCTCACTGAGTGTTTCCTGGAAAGCATGGCATGCTTGGGCGTCTGTGAACCGGGTTGAATCTAACTGAGACTGGAACAACTCAAGGTGTGCATACGGGCACCCCATTCCGGCATATCTCTTAATCTTAAATGGCTTTGCTTCTGGTGGCTTTTTGTCTGCTTGAACCCGTGCGGAGAATGGGCTCGCACGGGTAATAAAGGGTTGATATTGTTGTGGTCCCGTTCCCGAGTTTAGCCGCTGCTCAAGTTGGGTCACAGTTTGTGTCAACTGTAACAGCAGCTGGGTCTGGGCATCTGCTGGGGGAAGGGGTTGATTTAACAACGGCTCTGGGGGTGGAGGAGGTCCTGTAAGATTGTGATTAAACAAAGGATTGGAGAGATGGATCATTTGTGGATTTGGGTTAGGGTGGGCAGTGGTTGGGAGAATAGCGGGTGGTATGTATGCACCGTCAAAAGTTCGTGGGTTTCCACAACCCGGAGGATTCCCTTCTGGGGTGATGATATCAGCAAGTCTGGCTGACGCCCCCATGGCATTCGCTCTTTGAGTTAAGGTTGCTTGAAGAAGCCCATGCTCGGCCTGGATAGTCGCTAACTGCTCCCTTACCGTTATCAACTCAGCATGTTCTCGAGTAGATTGCTCCTTTTGAGCGAGAAAGTCCTTTTTCAAGAGCTCGAACGCTGCTGCTAAATCTGTTTGGCCAAACTGGGTCCCGGAGGTCCCTGGGTTATCATCCCCTGAGAAATTAAGCCTTCCAGTTGGATCTTGTTCTCCTGCCATTTCCATCGTTCTTCGAAATACGTGTTTGGGAGGCCTTGAGTTCGCCTCTCAACGAGAGCACCAATTGTTTCCGGGGATGCTCGTGGCCCCTTTAACGGGTTGCACGGTTCCAGAAATAGCGAACTTCCTTGTACTCCCGAGTTTTCCTGTGTAGAGAACAAACACGTCAAAGGGCGTCCCCGGGTTTACCGAGGGAAGCCACTCCGATGCTTAAGTCAGACACTGTCAGATAAGCAGAAAACTCAAGAGTAGTTAAGGTATTGTCCGTGTTCTTACCGGGAGGTCCTCACCGGTATTTATAGTAGCATTAAAGGCTGCACTTTGTCTTTTTCCAATGTGGGAATGAACTCCCTTGCTTTGCCTCAAACTTACAATGAACTGGGCCCTGACAAAGGACCCAGAGTGGCTTCTCCAGTCTGACTGGCCTTTGGCCCTGTAAACAGTAGTTCAAGCATAATAAACGATGCATATTTAATAATTGACCATACTTGGTGTTATTTCTTGAATTGTAACCCGGTAAAGGAGAAATATTAGGTTCCACATATAAACAAACCTCAAATAATAAATTAAAAAGTTAAATGCTCATTTCAATACAAGTTGTACTTACTAATGTCCAAATACACAAATCTTTATTAAATTTATAATAAAATAATTTTTTTGAGACAATTTTACCCTTGTTTCTTATAAACACTTGAAGAAAAAAAGAGAGAGAGAATATTTTGTTGGAGCATCTCCGGTCGCTGGACTCCTGTCTCCGGTCACCAACCGTCAGACTCCGATCACCAACCGTCAGACTCCGGTCACCGGACGCTGAAAAATTACTGGTAGCCGAAATTTCGTAGGATTTTTTTTCTACTAGGGGCAATAAACTTTTACAGAAAGTTTACTGGGCTACATCTACATCAAATCCAAGTCTACTAACCCCAGTATACTCCAAATTTAACCCTACTAACCCCAGTATACTCCAAACCAAGTCTAATAACACACTGTATACATCAAAATCAAGTTTACTAACCTCAATATACTTCAAAACCAAGTCTACTAACCCCAGTATTACATCATCAAATCCAAGTCTACTACCCTTAGTAAACTTTCACTGGGATACTAAACTCGAGCTGATGAACAAACTCGATGCATTGGAGCAGATAGAAGAAGAAGAAGAAGAAGAAGAGGAAGACACTGAACCAAAATGTTCTTCACAAACCTTGGATTCGTTTTTGACTAGATCTGACCTCTCATCTACAAAAGCAAACTAGCAATTGTACTGGTATTTGAGGGAGACTTGCTACAATCGTTGAGAACGTCGTAGTCGTCGAGCTCGAATCAAATATGGAGTTACTACAGTCGTTAATAAGCTCGTCGGCGAGGCGGCAACGCTTCTGCTGACCCTAGTATACTTCAAAACTAATTATACTCCAAAACCAAGTCTAATAACCCAGTATATTCCAAAAAAAATTTACTAACCCTAGCATACTCCTAAACAAAGTCTAGTAACCCTAGTATACTCCAAAACCAAGTCTACTAACCCAGTATGCTCCAAAACCATGTCTGCTGACCGTAGTATACTTCAAAACCAAGTATACTCCAAAACCAAGTATACTAACCTCAATATACTTTAAAACCAAGTATACTAACCCTAGTAAAGTCTAAAACCAAGTCTTCTAACCCAGTATATTCCAAAACAAAGTGTACTAACCCTAGTATACTCTAAAACCAAGTATACTAACCCAGTATATCGGAGCTTGCAGATCGAATCCACTGACGTCGTAGAGGTTGCTTGAAGATAGGAGCTCGCAGATCGAATCTCGGCTCACCGACGTCGAGATCAAAACACACAGATCAAATCTTGGCTCACCGGCATCGAGATCAAAACATGCAGATTAAAATCTCGGCTCATCAACGTTGAGATCGAAGCTCACAGATGGAATCTCAGTTCACCAGCGTCCTTGAGACGGTGACAGGCTTCGATGAGGCAGTGATGGGATGAGAGGCTAGGTCTGTGTGTCGTCGAGGAGAGAGAGAGAGACACTACCAGAAAAAAGACTATAGCTGACGAAATATCTGAAAACAGGTCGACGAAATTTTTTTTCGTCGGCTAAAGTTGACTTTAGCCGACGAATTTTTTTATCGTCGGCTAAGTTAAAATTTCGTCGGCTAAACTAATTTTTTCGTCGGCTATAGTTAAATTTTAGCCGACAAAAAAAAATTTCGTCGGCTATAGTATGTGAACTTTAGCCGACTAAATTTGAAAAGTTTAGCCGACGAAATTAGGGTATTTCGTCGGCTAAAGTAACTTTTAGTTACAAAATTGCACTACAGATATTTCGGTGTCCGATTGACTATTGTGATACCAATCTGGAAGCAGAACGGCCGTACGAGTAAAACTCATGGCTAAAGCCATGATATATAGGCTTTTTTGGTCATCCGAGTTCGTTTAAGGCTTCAAAATAAAGTTTTTCTAAACGCTTAACACACGAAAATGTCCATATCTACACCTATATGAGGTATTTTGGCCGAACCTTCAACACAACAAACACTCACAATAATGAGACGCAACTGTCCATCTAAAAATTTTGAGACATTCACCCCTCCATGATAGGCCTCCCCATATAGATAAATAATGGTAAATAGTAGGCATGTTGTGATTCCGGTCATCAAAATTCACAAACAAAAATACGACCGTCAGATATCATCAATATGTTGAAATATATCTCTGGTAAAAAATTCAACTTTATCTGATAAATTTAAGGACTTCATCTAGACGGTCAATCTCGTAAGTCAAACCTCTATATTGTATTGACTGCAACTATCGGCACCGAGACTTTACCGGAATTACGTGATTTTTCAACCGTAGGCGTATTTCACCATTCTGGTCATATCTTATTTCACGACTTTTTTGCGTTTGAAGTTTCTACGTACAGTTTGTTTTAGAAACGAAACATTTACTTAAAACTTAGTAAACAAGTTATACAACATTAGTACGCATGTTGTGATTCCGATAATCAAAGTTGAGAAACAAAATTCCGACCGTCTGATATGATCATTATGTTGAAATATGTATATAGGAAAAAATTTAACTTAATCTGACAACGTTAAGGGCTCGATCCTTACGGTCAATCACGTAGGTCAAACCCCTTAATGCACGGAAACGGTCATTTGACCGTCTAAATTACGTATTTTGCCCGGACCTTCAACTGAAAATAGTTTCAAATCGATGAGACGCAACCAGTGGTATAAAAATTTTATGAAAAATAACTACCGGAGATAGGGCTACCTCTAGGGAGAAAGAATGGAAAATTGAGTTAACCGCAATTATCGGTACCGAGACTTTACCGGAATTACGTGATTTTTCAACTATAGACGTATTTCACCATTCCGGTCATATCTTATTTCACGACTTTTTTTCGTTTGAAGCTTCTACGTATAGGGTTTAGGGTTTAGGGTTTTAGCCGATGAAATTAGGGTAATTCGTCGGCTAAAGTTAAATAAATAAAATAAATAAATAACTATAGCCGACGAAATTAGGGCATTTCGTCGGCTAAGGTTAAATTAATAAATAAAAAAAATAAATAACTATAGCCGACGAAATTAGGGTATTTCGTCGGCTAAGGTTAAATTAATAAATAAAAAAAATAAATAACTATAGCCGACGAATTACCCTAATTTCGTCGGCTAAAGTTAATTAAAAATTCAAATTTTTTGGTGGGGATTTTTAAAATTTTAAAATTTTTCGACTAAAATTTTAAACTTTAGCCGACGAAAGTTCAAAATTTTCTATATATTTCATCTTCCCTCCTCCTCCTCCTCCTCTTCATCTTCCCTCCTCCTCCTCCTCTTCATCCTCCCTCTCCTAACCTTCTCCTCCTCCTCCTCCTCTTCATCTTCCCTCCTCCTCCTCCTCCTTACTCCTTTTTCGGTGTAAAAACGAAAAAGAAGTAAAAATTTGAATCAAAAATACAATAAATTAAAAAAGAAAAAAATATGAAAAAATTAAAAAAGAAAAAAAAAACTATAGCCGACGAATTTTAGGGTAATTCGTCGGCTATAGTTTTTTTTTTTTAATTTTAGCCGACGAATTTTATTAAAATTCGTCGGCTAAAGTTTTTTTAAAAAAACAATTACATAAAAATAATAATAACTTTAGCCGACGAATTTTAATAAAATTCGTCGGCTAAAGTTAAATAAATAAATAAAAATAATAGATATAGCCGACGAAATTTAATAAATTTCGTCGGCTAAAGTCCTGAAATTAAGCGACGAAAAATTTATTCGTCGGCTAAATAAATGACTTTAGCCGACGATGAACAGTAATTTCGTCGGCTATAGTGTTGGTCGACGGATTTTGCCCGACGACGTGTCGTCGGCTAAGACTTTAGCCGAAGAAATTTAAGGTTTAGCCGACGAAAAAATTTCGTCGGCTAAAGTGGTTGTTCTGGTAGTGAGAGAGCAGATCGAGAGAGGTGAGAGAGAAGATCGAGAGAGGTTAGAGAGTGAGAGCAGATCGAGAGAGGTGAGAGGGTAAGGGTGAGAAAGAGAGAGATGAGTGGTAGATATTTAAGTTAGGGTCAAAAATGTCTTTTTATCAAGATTAATTGAAACAGACATGTCAGATATGTTTTCATTAGAATGTGCTATCAATCCCTATAATTAGTACTATATGGTCAATTATTGTATTTATTTACTATAATTTTTTGGATTAATTTACATCATTTCACCCCTATATTTTTAATTTTGAAAGTTTATCCCATATAGTTTCTAATTTCATCAATCATGCCCAATTTGGACATTAATATTATTAAAAAGGTTCTAAAAGACAATTTTTATTGTTAGATCACTATATTTTCCCATAAAGTGAGTTATAAAGTTATAATTAATGTTCAAATTACACAAAATTTCAGCAATTAAGCATAATTGATGAAAATTGAAAACTTTAATTAGGAGGTAACCTTTCAAAATTAAAAATACGGGAGAGGGGTTAAATGATATTAGCCTCAAATCTCAGGTAGTTAAACTAAAATTAATCCGATCCTAATTTTTTTAGTAAAGAAAAGCGGAAACTCTAAAAAAATGAATGATAAGACTTGGGTACGGTAGTAAGAAAGAATTTGAGGAAGTGCGATGAAGGAAGATTCCAAAATGTAGTAATCAAGTGGCGCATACACTAGCTAATAAAAGGTTGGCATTCTTACCCAACCAAATTCATTCGAGGGTAATAACCATTATACAATTTATGCAGAGCATATTCATTACACGACCGTGTATTTACACGACATATATGAACGATTGAGATTAGATGATGTAATATTGATACATGGGTGGTCAAACATATGACTTGTTATGAATGAATAAGAATGTACCGTGTATATACACGTTGTGCATACAAGAATTTTCCTAATTTATGGGATATAGGTACGTAATTAACTACTTAGTTTTAAATGGGTAATACCTATAGTCACTCATTATACTCACTCATTACCCATTTATGAGAGGGGATCCATTGAGGACCTTATTGTAGAGGGCTAGTTGATGACTTTCTTCTTAATTATGGCTTATTACATACACTTTTACATCACAATTTTCTATCTCAACCGTTCAGTTTATAGGGCTATATAAGTAGATCATTTCTACAAATTTTCAATCAAATTAGTGATCGTTAAGACATCAAAATAGATCAAATCAATGGATGGTTCAAATATATCAAACAAGAACCGTTCAAATTTAAAATGCCTTAACGATTTTCAATTTGTATGAAAATTTGTAGAGATGATTTACTCAAATATATCTACAAACTAAACGGTCGAGATGTGAATATGCGATCGAAAATATAATGAAACGAAAAATTCCTTGACTAGTCTTTAGTAAGAAGATTTTCAATAGATCCTCTCCCACTCATTTATAATATGATTTGATTTTTTCAGTTTTTTTGGGTGTCCAACTTTCTCTCGAGTTCAAACTTCAGTTCTTCTCGTTGCCCAGTCCACGCCAATTCTCCCTCTTAAAAGACTGAATCTCCATCTACCCACTACTTCTCTTTTGTCTATAATTTCCATCTATCCGTACTTGATGTGTATGAGGAAGAACCTCAGGTAGTTTCTTTTTGGATTTGAGCAAAATCCAATGAAGCAGAAGAATCCATGAATTGAAGGTATATGATATAAGATTTTAGGCATGACAAGCAAACGAATCCATGAATTGAGATTCCTTAATTCTTCTACCTTGACCAGATTGTGAAAAAAGAGACATCCCATGCATTGTCAAAATTCGACATATCAAAGAGATACGACGCATAATCAATCCTCATCTACAATGAGCCATAATGGCTTTTTCATAGTCGACTTCGTCTTCGCCCTTCTTGTAACCCAGATCCATGATTCGGAGAAGACAACGGGGTTGAGATTTTAAGAGAAAGTAGTGATGAGTATTCTTATCCATACATAGTCAATAAATTTGCGGGTATTTTTAATTACATAGAAGCTTCATTTGAGACATTTTATTCCATAAGATCCACCCAAACATTTTTGTTCACGTAAGTCCATCCAAACTTAAATATAGTTGTATGTTAGGTATTGAAGTTCAACATAATTACAAACTGTAGTCCAAGCCAATAAATTAGAATTTCTTCATAATATTTACAAAAATGTCACTAGTACAAAGTCAACAACCACTATTCTTCCAAGAAAAGTCTTCGGTCGACGTCTAGCATTTCGGCCAATCTCTGGTGAGGTGTCTGGTTTGACTGTAGCGAATTTTCTGACGGACCTCCTGTGAGGATTTTTTCGACAGCAAAATCTACTACCATTGATAACAAAAGATACTACTGTCAGTAAAGAAAACTACTACCACTGACAATAAAAAATACTAATGCTAACAAAAGATACTGCCCCGACAAATAAAGAAACTACATTAAGCATTAAAAGCTACTATCACTAACTACAAAAGATACTATCACAAGCCACAAAAGCTACTTCTGTCACCAACGAAAAGTACTACTGTAAAAACTATTGTAACCAATACCTAAACATATAATCTCTAAAAACAAAAAACTACTACTGCCAACAACAATAACTACAATCACTATGTTGAAAAGCTAGTATCGCCGTTGAGAAAAGCTACTACGGCCGTTGAAAAAAGCTACTACTGCCAATTATGGAAAGCTACTAACACTGTATCATAGTATCAACTTGTTCCGATTAAAACCAGTGCCACACCAATAAACCTTTACCACACTAATTCAATTAAAACTTTTCTGTAACAGAATTACGAGCTCTCCACATAGTAAACATCTTCATCTCTTCCAAGCCCTAATTAAGTGAAAGATATAACACATTCAGGGTTCAATTTCATCAATACTACTCTATATCAATCTAAATCAACACAGCACCAAAAATTTTAAGGCGGTTCAAAAATCGAAGAAATGAGAATATGTTTACCTGGAATGATATTGATCACTTAGATAAGAGAGTTTGAGAGCTTTCTTAGCTTACTTCATCAAGGACGACAACGGCTAAGGGCACCACAACGACGATGAGAAAGATGACTAGATCAGCTGCGGGCTCGATATGCCGTCGGACTAATCGGACGACATATGAATCTTAAGAGGAAGAAAGAGAGAACCACACCTTGTTCTGAACTTTTTTGGCAGATCCTATGACAGAGAAGCAGATCGACACCGAAGAGTACAATCGAAGTCGGAGATATAGACCTTGTAATCTAAAGTCCGGGAATAGAATACGGGTTGCTGGCTCTGATGTGGTCTTCAGATGAGATGAGGAACATCGCTGTCGCTGGATTTGGAACTCCGATTTAGAGAGAGAGAGAATTTTTCAACGCATAAAAGAGACAGAGGGATTTGGTTTTGATATAATGGAGGGTATTTTAGGCATAGTATAAAGATAACCTGATGAATTTTGGCCACATGGTGGACTTGAATAGACAAAAATGTTAAGGTGGACTTATGAGGAAAAAATATTGAAAAAGACTTATATGAAATTTTCTATATTTTTAAAATACTCATTACACATCCATTTTTGGTTTGGTAATACCCATTACCCGTAAATAATATCCAAAACATACTTTTCACATGAGTACCTTTACCCATGGGTTTTGATGCTATTAAGTTTTGTAAAGTATGGCTGTCTAGACAATATGTAGTGGATGATATGCCTAGTTGATGTATTTCTTGTTGATTCAGCGTGTGTGGTACTTAGGGGTGGGCAAATTCGGACCGGACCGGTTTTGAGCTCAAACCGTATCCGATCCGAATCAATCGGATTTTGTAAAGTATGCATCCGAATCCGAAACCGAAATCCGGGTTATCCGAATTTCGGATCATCCGAAAACCGGACCGGATCGGATCGGTTTCGGATTTCACCCGAATTTGGATAATTTCACTTTCAGTTTACAATTTTCAATTTCCAAACCTCAAAAACAATCCAATCATCAAATGTTCATCACCAACTTCAAATAGTAGATAACATACACATACACACCATAGTTAAGTTAATTTGTTACAAACCGTAAGCAAATTTAGTTGTCCCGAAATAAATTAAAGTTCATAACATGAAACTAATGAAAGTTTGAATTGAATTCAGACTCGGTCTCCTTCCACAGTTCCACTAGGCAACAGTCAAAGCTAGAATCCTGGCCTGCATGGGTGGCAAAACAAACAAATACATATGTTAGATAATACATGGCAAATGTATTTAGGTGGTGACCAGCACTTAAAACATATCAGAAACACAAATAAGTAGGACTTACTTTGTAAAATTTTCAAATGGAATCGACATAAAGGATACCAAAATAACCAAAAGAAAACATACACAACAAGGACATTTCAGTAGTACAAGAAACACATCAGAAAACTCGAGCTTTCATCTTTCAAGATGTCTTGAAGGGGAATCTGAGTAAACTCATCAATTGCATAATTATATGAAGACACAACAACAATTGACCAAACAATACCAATACTAACACCAGTCTCACTCCAAGCTAAAAGAAAAATAAAGAACCGAACCTGATCAGGTTGCGCGACATCAGAAAATATGACATCAACCATGCCAACAAGCATACGGTATTTAGCTGGATGCCTAGACCCTAAACCCTAAACCCAAAACCCAAAACCCTAAACCCTAAACCCAAAAAAAAACAGTACATATAAGAGGCTGCTCTCAATTAAACCAGTCAAATAACTTCTATAAGAAGGTTCACTTACAGGGCCAACTAGGTCGGAAACATGCGAGACTGTAGTACCAGAAGCAGCCCCCAGGTACAGAACCCTGACACCAGGTTTCCCTATTTGAGCTGCTATACTATTCCAAAACATCGATGGCAGGGACTTCAGGAACTCTATTCATAGTATTCAAGACAATATTCTCAATTTTCTCATTATTGTAAACAAAGTAAATCAAACTCAAAAATGCTAAAATTACTGTAAACAAATCAAAAGGAGAGGAGCTGGAATTGACCGGACCTTGAGGTCTGGAATTTCAGGATGGCTTCTTTGATGGACGAAACTTGGTGAGCGGGGACTGAGCGCATGTGAGTATTGAAGCTGGACCTCAACTAAACACTCACCGCGGCGGCGAAGAAGGTCTTGTCGCCGATCTCGGAGAGCACAGTCATGGCAAGTGACTTGGTGAAAGTCCCTAATTGACAGCACCACACTCAAAATTAGCTCAAAAATTGAAGCAAGAACAAAACGGAGTAAGAAGAATTAAAGAGAAATCGAGTTTACCTGGACGACGGTGCTCATTTTGAGGCGGCGGCGGCGAGAGAAAGTCAGAAAGGCTGAGAGGGGTTGGGGAAGCTCTGACTTGTCTCACTGAATTGGAGTGACTGGGGATTCTCAGTTTCTCTCGGAGGAATACAAACGCAGCTCAAGCGTGTCACGGCGAGTCGAGAGAGGCGAGGCGAAAGACTGGGAAAGAGGAGAGAGGGGCGAGGGCGCGAGGCGAAAGAGGAGAGACTGAGAGAGGGGCGATTAGGCGAAAGAGGCGAGTCGAGAGAGGCGAGGGCGCGAGGCGAAAGAGGAGAGACTGAGAGAGGGGCGATTAGGCGATTAGGGTTTTTCCGTTTTTCGGTTTATATATATATATATATATTAAAAATATATATATATATATATATATTAAAAAAAATTCGGTTTTTTCGGACCGGTTTTTAATCAAAACCGGAACCGACCCGGTTCAAACCGGATCGGATCGGTTTTTCCTATTATTCGACCCGCTTTAAACGGATCGGTTATCCGATCCGTTTTTTCGGATGGTTTTTTCGGTTTTCGGTTGAAAATCGGATTTTTGCCCACCCCTAGTGGTACTTGTTTTTACTTGCTTGATCGTACATAGTTTTTTATGAAACCACATTAGCCCCTAGAATGTAATATCCAACAGTATGGTATTAATGAAAGATAAGACTTGGTCGGTTAAGATGCCAAGTTTTACTCCTGGAGTGATCAGGAAAACATTGGATATGCCGGTTTCGATGAAACTAGAAGGGATTGAGGGAGACAGTTTCTTAAAAATCAAAGCTGGCAGTAAAAAATCACAATTCGGAAACTTCAAAATAGATTTTAAGAGGAGAAGAGTGGAGCTGCACAATGAGGAGAAGAGTGGGGCTGAGTTTTTGATGTGAAAATGGATTTTTCTCAAACAATCAGGCTTGAGGCGTGCCAGTATCTATGGGTCAGGTACCACCTTTAACTTGATGCTTGTTCATCTTCTGACTTATTATCAAACAACTATCGTACATGCGCTGGTCAGTCCGGGACTTAGGTTCTTCTTAGACCTAGTTGAAGAGCAACTATGATTTTCTCCTCTTCTCGCGAAGCACACATTTCTTACTCGGACCGGTGTGATTGAGCAGAGCTATAAACAAGGATTGCAGGTCATTCTCCAAAGAGTTCATTGACAAACCGGGGATATTTGCTAAGGTTGTTCACCCTAACAATGGTTTTACAGGTATTCGCCTACGGATAAGGCTTTATGAAGCGGTGGTGGACTTTCGCTCACGGATGAGGTTTGGTGAGGTAGAAGCGGGAACTGCCGATGGATCGGGCTTTGGTGAGTAGCAGCGGGGAATGCCTACGGGTAGGGCTTTGATGAACAAAAAGACCCAAGGAATCTTTTTGGTAGAGGTGCTTTGAGGGAGGCTTGTTTTGCAGTGGCAAAAGTTGTTTGTTGATTGATTGGAGATTTCTCTGAACCATATACCTTGACCCCTTTATATTGTGAACACTAAGATTTGTTCTTATTTGCGGATCAAGGAATGTCAAACCCCATTCCGAAGATAATGGAAAGAATCCTTAAGTAACTGCAAATCTTCACAAAATATGACCTTAAACGGAAAGGAACATATTTACAATTACGTAAACTGCAAGAATCCGTCTAATGGGCTCTTCTGTAAGGCATTCCCCGAAAGATATTATTTTAGCCCAAACATTGCCCCAGGCCTTGAGATTGAACCCAAGCCCACTTGTGAAATTGATAAGGGCTAGAAACCCAGCCCAATTTCTTTAAAATAATTGGAACGCCACATTGTTCCTCTTTTGCGGTCGTCTACCTTCAGCAAACAACGTTTAGCTTCAGAGATACTTGTTCAATTCCTCTAAATACCTTGACACTAAATCTCATTCCCACCACATCTTTACACCATGACTGACATTCCAACCAAAGAAATGGTCATTGATGGCAAGAGAATCTCTGAAAAGCTTAGAGCCATCACTCACCCAACTCACTCCCATCTGAAATTGACCACTAGAGCCACCTCTTGGCTTGGTCTATTCATGAAGAAGTTCCCAGAAGTTGAACACTACTATCATGAATCCAGAGCATCAATCTTCCTCTTTCAAAATGTTTCTGCAGATGTCACTACATGGCTGAAACAAAACGACTGTCCAGCCAGAATTGGAGTTTGGCCATTCCTAAGTGATCAAATGATGTAGTGGTATCAAAATCACAGAGCTCTTGATTTGGATCGATGGAAGCTAGCAGGAATCATAGATGCTATCGATCTGAGATTTACTTTGAACAGTCGCAGCGTAAATCGATCTCTGATGATGGCTGCTGCATGCTTCTAGAACAGCTTTAGTAATACCTTCGATTTCAGGTTTGGCCAAATGGGTATCACATGAGCTTTCACATGAGCCTCAGCCTTGACACTGGTGGACGCTTGGAACTGCTGCACTGCCTTAGACCCCTGAAGGATCTGATTCACCTGTCCAGACGTCCACACACTTCGTGGACTAGAAAATGTATAATGGTTTGGTGGCGAATGCAAAGTTATGGCTTCAGATGACTTAACAGTCTTTTCAAACTCTTAATAGCTCATCTTTAAACCACACTCCACCTTGCATCTGGAGCACAACACCACTGTAGAGCCCTTCATAGCAGGTTCCACTTTCTTGATTACAACTGGTTGCTCAGAACACTCTGCTTTGTGCAGATCCAGTGTCAGCTTTCGTACTCCTTTCTGGTTAAATGTAACATCAACCATAGACACCTCTGCTTCTAGCTTGTCTCCAAAATTTAGGTACTCTTCATTCAGCCATTGCTGGATCTGGTCTTTAAGTTGTATACAAGTCGCAGTATGATGAGTCCAAACATTATGAAACTTACAATATGTTTTACCTGCAATAACCTCTTCAGCTGGAACTGACCCCAAGGAATCTTTATTATTCCTTCTGCAATCAACGCATCCAAGATGATATGGGCCAGATTAGCATCATATGTGTAATCTGACATTCATCCGTGCAGGAGTTATCATTGGCTTGATATCAACCATGGCCACTGTAGGGAATAGATTAACATCGACCCATGCTGCTGTTTTTTCGCCCTCAACATCCAGTTTACCATTGTTAATCCAAGTCTGGAGCTAATCCTTCAACCTGATACACTCAGAGGTATTATGATTCCACAAATTGTGGTATTTGCAGTACTTCTTTCTCCTGATTTGTTTTGGCTTTGGACAAACCCCGAAGTCATGTCGCACCTTTTCTTGAGCGAATAGTTCATCAAGGATCTCTGGAGCCTTGTGAGCGTTATATGTGTAGGACTCATATTCTGGTTTGGCGAATGCCCCAGTTGTCACTTCTCCATGCGCAAAGCCCTAGACTTGACCACTTGCCTTCCATCTAACTCCACTACTGTCACGTCCTCTTCATCATCCTGCTCAACATATCCTTGTGGCTCGACATAATGATGCTGCAGGCTATAAAATTGATCTAGATGTGAGTACATAGTGGACACCATCCTACCCCTGTTGGGACCATATATGGGTTTCAAAGTGCCTAGAATATAAGATGCCGGTGAGCCTTGTGATACCCTAGGACCTCCATCCAGTTCATCTAAAAAGTTCTGATAACTAGCTACTTTGCTCATCAAATCTGTCATGCTTGCAGAGTGAACGTCATGATACTTAGCCCTCTGACGACGCTCTAAGCCCTTAATAGCTATGCGAATCGCATCCTGTTCTGAAATGGGAGACCAAAAACTCAAAAACTCTTAGTTTAAAAATATCATCGGTCCCATAAGGACCGCATTCGCTCTGAAAGCAAGAAATATGAGTAGCTGCATCTTCTGATCTCTCTCTAGAAAAAGTTATAAATCAAAGCTACCTATAATGCTCAGACCATGGCGTGCACGTCACTTCATCTGGATATGGATTAGAGTAATTTAAATTGACAGCTGGCTGATCCTGCATTGTCCTCACAGTTTCTTGGATCGTATGTATCACCTGATCTGGTGTGCATACCTGACCATTCGCCATTCCATTGGGAATCTCCACTCGTGGCTCTGGGTAGATCCTGATTCCTTTGATGTCTCATAGTCATCTCTTGCCTGGCAGGCGTCCCGGCTACTGGATCTCTTATGTCTGTTCGAACCAATGTGAATGGTCCAGTAGCCTTAATCGTCATAGTTTTGGCAGATGATGATGGATTTGTTACCTCCTTAAAACTTTGTTGCTCTACTTCTTCTTCGAGCTTTCCTTTTGCTCTAGCAGCCCGTTGAGCCTCACGGCTTTTCTCTATTCCCAAGATTTTCTCAACTTCTCAAAGACGTTCAAACTACCTATCGATCTTGTCATCAGTCTCAGTGCCATCCTGGGTAGTAGTATTCTGCAGCTTTTCTATGCTTTGGCTCGCTGCCTTAATCTCTTGGTCATGCTGCGTTTGAGTCTGTCCAAACTGCTGTATAGTCATCTCCACTCGGTCCATCTTTTCGAAGTGAACTGTCAACTTAGCAACAACATCTGCCAAAAGTTGTTTTGATTCTTCGTCCATGATAGCTCTACTACAGCTAGTGGACTTTGTTGGTTATTTCGGTAATAAACCGAAACACAAGATCATTTCTTCAACTGTCAAACCACTGCAGTTCGCTGAGTTATGTGGATTAATCTGCGAATGCTATGGTTTATTGCACGATGGGTACAACTTCGAATATTTGTTAACACCCGTAATCCTTAACACGTCTGTCCCACTGGGCGTGCCAGATGTTCAGTGTGAAAATTGATTTTTCTCGAACAACCAGGCTTAAGGCGTGCTAGTACCTATGGGTCAGGTACCACCTTTAACTTGATGTTTGTTCGCCTTCTGACTTCTTATCAGACCGACACTTAGGTTCTTCTTAGACCTAGCTGAAGAGCAACTAGGATTTTTCTCCTCTTCTCGCGAAGCAGACGTTTCTTACTCGAATGGTGTGATTGAGTAGAGCTATAAACAAGGATTACAGGTCGTTCGCTAAAAAGTTCCTTGACAAACCGGGGATATTTGCTAAGGTTATTCACCATAATAATGGTTTTGTAGGTATTCGCCTACAGATAGGGCTTTATGAAGCGATGGTGGACTGTTCGCTTACGGATGAGGCTTGGTGAGGTAGAAGCGGGAAATGCTGACGGATTGAGCTTTGGTGAGTAGCAGCTGGGAATGCCTAGGGGTAGGGCTTTGGTGAACAAAAAGACCCAAGAAATGTTTTTGGTAGAGGTGCTCCGAGGGAGGCTTGTTTTGCAGTATGCAAAAGTTGTTTGTTGATTGATTGGAGATGTCTCTGAACCATATACCTTGGTATAGTGAACACTAGGATTTGTTCTTACTTAATGATCAAGGAATGTCAAACTCCATTCCGAAGATAATGGAACGAATCTTTAAGCAACTGCAAATCTTCGCCAAATATGACCTCAAAAGGAAATGAAAATATTTACAATTACGTAAACCGTAAGAATCGGTCAAATATGCTCTTCTGTAAGACATTTGCCGAAAGATATTATTTTGGCCAAAACAATGAGGTTTTCCATTTTGAAAGAGAAACCCCACAAATTTTCTTTTTCTTAGTTATATATCCATAGATTTCACCTTTACATCTAATAAATCACTTTTGGCTGCAAATCATGTCTTCAAAAAAATATAAAGAAGAGGGCTTCAGCCACAAGAAATCTATTAACATCCAAACGAGAGGAAAACAATTCAAGAAATAAAAGGGGCCGGGGATCATAATGATATATATAGTCCTCAATTAGAAATTTAGAGTGAAAAATTACACGAGTCCAGGAAACTACAAGGATCACTGTCTATGTCTCCTTCCATCAAGAAGCTATAATAGCCCTTGTTCGTATTGGATTGCGCCAAATCTGATAATGACTTCACTCTTTCCAAGGTTAGAAGGAGAAAGCCAAGATAGCCCCTCAAGATCAAAGTCAGCACAATCAAAATCAGTAGTTGAATCACCTGAAGAAATACCATGATTAACTTCAAGCCCTAACCTTAAAGGACATCCTTGAGCCTCAGTGTCTCCTTTCAATCTTAATCCCCCACCAACACCATAATTGCTTGTAGTTGAACACAAAGAATTACCACTTATACCAGTAATTAAATCCTGAGACGAGTTACTGCTAGCTTCATGCTCTAATCCTAGCCAAAAGTTATTATCACTAATGCCAGTGGTTGGATCCCTCAAAGAAGTATTACCAACATCAAGCCCTAACCCTAGAGGACATCCCTGACCATCAGTGTCTCCATTCACTCTTAATCCACCACGAACACCACGATCAACACCATTATTACTTGTAGTTGAGCACAAAGTAATACCAGTAGTTACATCCCGCAAAGAATTATCACTAACTTCATGCCCTAATCCTAACCTTAACCCTAACTCCACCCGAAAGTTATCACTAATGCCAGTGGTTGGATCCCTCAAAGAAGTTTTGCCAACATCAAGCCCTAACCCTAAAGAACACCCATTACCATCAAATGTTCCATTTATTGTTAAACCACAATCATGAACACCATAATTGTTGTCACTTAACAAAGGATTTCCAAAGTTAGTGCCAGTAGTTGCATTATTACCAATGTTAATGTCAGTAGTTGCATCCCTTTGGCCTAGCCCAACACAACATCCTTGATCATCACCAGTGTCTCCCTCTAATGTTAGACCGCTGGTGCTTAAAAGATCAATATAACTACTTTCATACCCTGACCTTGAATCCATAACACCACCCTCAAAACTGGTTTCTTCAGAGGAACAATATCTCAACCTCTCTTTGATATCTTCATCAAGCTTCAAATACTTTTCTCTCAATGATGCAAGTCCCTCAACAGTTTGACAGGCCATCATCTCGTTCTCAATCTCTTCCTTCACACCCATCACCTTTTTATTCTCTTGTAGCTGCCTCATCAGATTGAGACCCTCGACAGATTTAGTAGCTGTTGGATGAATGTGGTACAGGTCATTGAGAACTTCATACACCGAAGAGTGTCCAAAAGCATATTGTCTACTTGCTTTCGAAACCACAAGAACTGCAAGTTGTGTGTCGAAATCCTTGCAAAAACGAGCAGCCTTGCCAAACAACCCTTTACGCCTCTTTGAGAAACTCACGTCTATTTTGGCTTTGTCTATTTTTGTTTGCTTGCAATTCTCTTGTTCTTCTAATGTATGTGTTCTCTCCTTTATTCCCGGTGTTGTTTTCATCGTCTTCTTTCTCTGAGTGTAGTTTTCTTCTCCTGTTTCCAACATATGTGTTCGCTCCCTCCTCTTTCTCCCAATTGCTGTCTCCATTATTGGTTCTTAGATTGTGTTTCTCGGTTTAGACTTTTGACAATACAGTGCATCTTGGGATCCAACTATTTGGAGTAGTATCCGACATATATAGTTGTTGCATCAATTATACGGAAAATTCTAGTATACCTTATACCTTATAGCATTAGGCTTTGTTAGGCCTTCTACATGCACATATTAGGAAAGTTAAGCTTAAATTAATAAGGAAAGAAAAACTTAAACTAACCCAAGGAAATAAAAACTTTAACTAACCCACTAGATTAGTTTAGAATTCTCACATGATCACTATGCCAAAAACTTCATCACACGATGGTCCAGGTCTGTCGTCTGAGCTTTTTTTATGTCGTCTGAGGTTGTGTCATGTGATTGACGCTCAGACGACGGTAGAACTGTCGTCTGATATTAGTTCAGACGACATTTCTTATATCGATCATATGTCGTCTGATAAGAGATGAGTCTGGATATGTCGTCTCAAATGAAACGAGTCTAGAAGGTTTCGGCAAGTCAAACGACATATAAATGTCGTCTTTATGGATTACGTACAACTCTTAAATGTCGAATAACACAAGAATATTGAAGGATTTATTGATGTATATGTCATGTTATATACTTTCACACTTCATATAAGTGTCGACTGACTGTATTTACAACGACAAATTATTCAGAAATATGTGGTTAGATAAGACTTCTAATGACATTTTAATGTCGTCTAATTTTGTGAAATCTAAAAAACACTACCAGGATAAGCATTTTAGCCGACGAAATTTTTTCGTCGGCCTGTTCACATTTTTCGTCGGCTATAACCTTAGCCGACGACACGTCGTCGGCTAAGTAGTCGTCGGCTATAAGTCGTCGGCTATACTTATAGCCGACGAAATAAAGTCCGTCGTCGGCTATACTCCACCACTTAGCCGACGAATTTTTAATATTATTTCGTCGGCTAAGTGTTGGAGTATAGCCGACGAAATAATATATTTTAATTCGTCGGCTATACTTCAACACTTAGCCGACGAATTTTATATATTTTTTCGTCGGCTAAGTGTTAGAGTATAGCCGACGAATTACAATATATTATTTCGTCGGCTATACTTCAACACTTAGCCGACGAAATAATATTAAAAATTCGTCGGCTAAAGTTTTAAAAATTAAAAAATAAATAGAGAATAGCCGACGAAATTAGCACAGTTTCGTCGGCTATGATATTTTTAGCCGACGAAATATGGCAAATTTCGTCGGCTATTGTCTATTTATTTTTTAATTTTTAAAACTTTAGCCGACGAAATATGGTAAATTTCGTCGGCTATAGTACTTTTTATACTAGAAACCCAAACAAAATTTATACATTACCATCCAAGCAAGCTGCAAATTACAGAAACAATTTCATAACCAACAACAACACACCATCTAAAGTAACATAAATATTTTGCATTAAATTTTCAATTCATAAATTGTTCATAAAACCTAAAAAGTAAATTTATATTTGTTCATAAACCTAAAAAACTAAATAAATAATTGTTCATAAACTTAAAAAACTAAATAAAATCGATATCGTCTAAATCAATATCTGCTCCAGGATGAGGTTGTTGGGGAAGTTGGGGAGGTTGCGGCGGCTGAGGTAAGACAATAGGCGGGGGCATGGGCGGAAGCGGAAGTCCCTGCTGCTGTGCAGCTACAAAATCTTGCATGTACTGGTACATCTGCTGCTGCTGTGTCTGCTGGGCGGCATGGGATGCTATAGTGTACTCCTGTAGAGCGGCAGTATATGCTTCTTGGGCGGCCTCTCTCGCGGCAGTATATGCTGCTCGGGCGGCCTCTCTCTCGGCATTATATGCTGCTTGGGCGGCTTGTTGTTCCCGTAACATCCGAACTTCCGCCTCAAGCTGAGTCGTTCTGCTGCTGGTCGAGGCTCCTTTTTTCTGAAACCCAGGAGTGGTTTTCAGTACCCCCTCGCCCTTCTTTCCCAGGCCCCGACAGTAGAAGTTATTTCCTCGCGGTGGGAAGGCTGTGCCCATGATCCTGGCCCCAACGCTGAGATCCGAACTGTCGATCCGGGACATGGCTTCGGACATGTCCTCCTCTTGCGTGTCAGGCCATGTCTCCCTGACTATAGCAGCCATCACCTCGTCACTAGCCTGCCTCACCCTCGCCTAATTTGATAGGAAAAAAAAATTAATTAACATTTTAAAATATATATATATACATATAATTTACTAAATTTTAAAACGTAAAACGACTTACAATATCCTCCTGGGAGTCAGGATATGCCCTCTCGTACGTATAGACGTATTGGTTGACCTCTGGATGTTCCCTGGCCGCCTCCTCCATCAACGATGCGAACGGTCTAGAACCGGCATGATGGTTCCTCATGTTGCGTTGCCGGTTCTGAGCGTTCACCCGGGAAACGGCCTACAAAGGAATCGAATTAGTAAAATATTTTAAAACGTATTAAATATAATTCAATATAATAAATAATTATTTTTAATTACCTGTTTATGTGGGTTGTTGAATTCCGATATCAGAAGCCAACGCCACTCGTACTCCCTGAACTGGAACTCAAGGGGGGTGCCGGAACGTTCGTTCCCATGTGTAGTCCAGTGGGTCCGTAACTCGTTCTTCCACTCCTTGTACCTGTAATACGCCAAAAAAAATATAAATATTATAAATTAAACATAGTTTTTTTTTGTCCTTAACTTTGCAACGTACCTTCCCCCGTGCACAACGTCCGCCCAGGTGTTCCTCAGGTACTCGGGAACGTCAAACCACACCTGCATTTAAACATTTATTACTTTAGACGTTCATAAATCTACAATGTAATAAATAATGTTAAATATGAATTTTGTTATACTTACCGACATGGCGTTGTGGACCATGTCCTTAACCTCCTGTGGGACCTCGCCCCAGTCTGACCACAACATAGGGACTCTATCCCTAATAAGCGCTCCCACGCGGCCAGAGTACATCCTCGTCTTGCCGCCCGATACTACGTTCCCACCCTCGTCAGTATCAATGACGATCCTTCCCGATGTACTCACTGTCTTCTCGAGAGCTTTCCCCGTGACCGGACCTCTCTTCTTCCTTGTCGGCTTGGCTCCGACGGTACCTATCATAAATTGATGATTAGACGTTGGGGCGTTGGTACATTATAACATAACAAATTACTTGTATAAATATTACCTGAGGGCGTTGGGGCGGATGCGACGGACTCCGACTCTGCAGCCGACGATGATACCCTCGCAGAAATTAACTCTGTAGCAAACGGCACGTACAGATACACCGCTGATGGGGTCACCTGGGGGGGTAGTGGATAAATCGGCGCCCCTGAGTCATCGACTGCAGGTATTGCCGGTATGAAGCGCGGAAGGAAGAGAAGAGGCGGCGGCATCTGTACCCCGGAAGACCCACCCTCCGATGCACTAGGGCCCGGTGCCGGTGCCCTACGTATCTCAGGCATACGTGGTGCAGACACCTCTGCCTGAGTCGGAGGCCACAACTGCCTCGAGGAGTGAGGGCCGCTGGGCTGCCTGGAGGAGCGCGGTACGCTAGGCTGCCTGGAGGAGCGAGGGGCGTCCTGCTGGCCAGAGGAGCGAGGGGCGCTAGGCTGCCTGGAGGAGCGAGCAGCGTCCGGCTGGCCGGAAGAGCGAGGGGCGCTAGGCGCCCTGGAGGCGGGAGGGTCATCTGGCTGCCTGGAGGAATGTGTCGGCTCCAGAAGAGACGCCCGTCGGGCCGTCATTGGGCCCTGAAACGAACCTCGAGGGTTGCTAGACGTTCCCTCTGACGATTCACCCCTTCCCTTCGAACTCTTTGATCTGCTGAATAATCCTTTCATCCTAAAAAAAATAATTAATATTTTGTTAAATTAAAAATGAACAATATACCAAATTAAAAATGAACAATACATCCAAATACACCCAAAATACATCCAAATATACTAAATACACCCAAATATACTAAATACACCCAAATACATCCAAATATACTAAATACACCCAAATATACTAAATACACCCAAATACATCCAAATATACTAAATACACCCAAATACATCCAAATATACTAAATACACCCAAATACACCCAAATGTACTAAATACACCCAAATACATCCAAATATACCTAAATACACCTAAATACACCTAAATACACCCAAATACACCCAAATACACCCAAATGTACTAAATACACCCAAATACATCCAAATATACTAAATACACCCAAATACATCCAAATATACTAAATACACCTAAATACACCTAAATACACCCAAATACACCCAAATGTACTAAATACACCCAAATACATCCAAATATACTAAATACACCCAAATACATCCAAATACCCCCAAAATACATCCAAATATACTAAATACACCCGAATACATCCAAATATACTAAATACACCCAAATACATCCAAATATACTAAATACACCCAAATACATCCAAATACCCCCAAAATACATCCAAATATACTAAATACACCCAAATACATCCAAATATACTAAATACACCCAAATACACCCAAATACATCCAAATACATCTAAATACACCCAAATACACTCAAATACACCCAAATTCACCCAAATACACCCAAATATACACCCAAATTCAGTAAATACACCCAATATAATTCAACATTATCACAACATAATACAATTCAACATTATCACAATATAATTCAACACAATTCAATATAATGCAATATATTGAAAAAACAACCCAAATTTGTTCTATAATACAATATAAACATGAAATTTCATACCTAATTGGTTTGGGAGATGAGGGAGGCGGAGTGGAGGCCGGAAACCGTCGAAAATGGCGAAAGAAAATCGAGAGGAGAGGAAGAAACCGTCCGGCCGAGAAGGAGAAGTGGAGAAAGTGGGCTTCTGTTCGGCTGCATTCGAATTTATAGGAAGAACTATAGCCGACGAAATAAAAATTTCGTCGGCTATAGTCCAACTTTAGCCGACGAAATAAAAAATTCGTCGGCTATAGATGGACTTTAGCCGACGACAAAACCCTAATGTCGTCGGCTAAAGTCCAACTATAGCCGACGAAATTGTTTTAGTAATTTCGTCGGCTAAAGTCCACCTATAGCCGACGAAATTACTACGAATGTTAGTAATTTCGTCGGCTAAAGTATATTTTATAATTATTTAGTAAGTTCATGCACAATTTATTTGTTTTATCTTGTGAAACGAAAAACCGACCGTCAGATATCATCATTATGTTGAAACATGTGTGAGGGGAAAATTTCAGCATCATCGGACACACGTAAGGGCTCGATCCGCACGGTCAATCCCGTTGGTCAAACCCCTAAACACAAACAAACGGTGATTTGGCCACCTAAAATACGTATTCTGTCCGGACCGTCAACTACAAATAGTTTCATATCGAGGAGACGCAACTAGCGGTATAAAATTTATACGAAAAATAACCGGCGGAGATAGGGCGTCCTCTATGGCGAACGAATAGAAAAAATGCAATGACCGCAAGTATTGGCACCGAAACTTATCGGAATTACGTGAAATTTCAACCGTAGACATATTTCATCGTTCCGGGCATATCTTATCTCACGACTTTTTTTTGTTTGAAGCATCTACGTATAGTTTGTTTTTAAAACGGAACATTTACTTAACACTTAGTAAATTAGTTATACAACATTAGTAGACATACTTTGATTGTGACAATCCATCTTGTGAAACGGAAAACCGACCGTCAGATATCATCATTATGTTGAAACATGTGTGAGGGTAAAATTTCAACATCATCGGACACACGTAAGGGCTCGATCCGCACGGTCAATCCCGTTGGTCAAACCCCTAAACACAAACAAACGGTGATTTGGCCATCTAAAATACGTATTCTGTCCGGACCGTCAACTACAAATAGTTTCATATCGAGGAGACGCAACTAGCGGTATAAATTATTATTTTATTAATTTAACTTTAGCCGACGAAATATTAGGGTATTCGTCGGCTATACTTTAGGGTTTAGGGGTTAGGGTTTAGGGTTTATCTTCGTAACAGCTTGTGCCAGTGTTCACCGATAAAATCCCGTACTGATCAATCTTCATGCTCTGCGAGCTTCTAGTATCAAACCATCTACACTTGAACAGGTGCACGGTCATGCCTTGCCCATAAACGAGTTCCACCACTGAATCAAGAACACCATAATAATCAACTCCATTCCGGCCACCATGCGCCATAACCCCAGAATTCTGTGTTCTTCGTCTGTTGTCTCTCATTTCACATATAAATTGCACGCCATTGACCTTGCACATCGGGTAAACTCTTGACATTATCGGCTTCATAGCTAGAAGTCTTAGTTCGTGAGACCAATTTGGGTGACCATCAAATTGAATATGGTTCATCTGCAACCAAAGATTCAATGTATTATAAATTAATATGAATAATTATGCAATCAAGGAGACTTGCAACATACAAAATTGGAGAATTACATACCCAATCGCCAAAATAGTTCGCGAACTCCTTGTTGTGGTAGTCGAGATCACCTTGAATGTCTGGACAGTGTAGATGGATGTCTTTCCAGTATTCAACTTCTTGACAGTTAATCAATACCCACCAATGGGCTATGACGAGCTCATGGGGTTGCAACTTGTAGGACTCTGGTAAAATTCCATAAACTTCAACATCATTTGAGAGTATGGAAAGGTTAAACTTCGGTTCATCAACCGGCATGGTCTGTGGAGTTTCCTTCAATGCTCCTAGATACAACTTCATGTAGGTGACGCACTCGTGCGCAATATATGCTTCTGCTATACATCCTTCAGGCGCGGATTTGTTAGCCACATAAGCTTTGTAGTCTCCAAGTTGTCTGTAAATAAATAAATTTGTTGTCATATGTTACGATTATACAATGAACATGTACAATAAAAACATTAGGTGTAAAAAACATACCTTTCCATAGGATACATCCAAGTATAGTGTACTGGACCGGTAAGCAACAATTGCTCGGGAAGATGGATCATCAGGTGCGGCATGATGTCAAAAAAATTTGGAGGAAATATTCTCTCAAATTTACACATGATATAAATAATGTCCTGTTGCATTTCCCGGAGATCAGATTTTGTCACTTCCCTTGTGCATAACTTCTGGAAGAATCTTGACAACGCTACTAACGGCTCCACCACCTGACGGGGAAGGAATGGTCGAATGAAAATAGGGAAGAGCCGTTGTAGCAGAATATGACAGTCATGACTCTTTAACCCGTACATTTTATTGTCCCGAATGTTTACACACCGGGCTATATTTCCTGCGTAGCCTGAAGGATACTTCACAGAACTCAACCACCTGAAAATTACGTTCTTCTGTTCAGGCTTCACGGTGTACGGAGCTTGAGGCATTTTTTTCTTCCCTTCTTTCAACCACAAATGTCTTCGTATCTCCATTTTTTTAAGATCAATGCGTGCCTTCGGACCGTCTTTCGTCTTTCCCTCCAAGTTCAGCACGGTTCCCACCACACTGTCACACACATTCTTTTCTATGTGCATCACATCTAGGTAGTGCCTGATCAACAACTTACTCCAGTATGGGAGTTCCCATAATATGCTCTTATGTGTCCAAAATTTATACCTGTCGGGTCTGTCAGGTATTGCCGCCACTATATTGGGATGATTGCTGAGCTGCCCAAAATCATACTCATTAAGCACTGCTAAAATTTCTTCCCCTGTCCATCTTCTAGGAGGCACACCAAGTTCTACAGTCCCATCAAATGCCTTGTCATCGAACCGCCATTCGTGATCATACGGAAGGAGAGTACGGTGACCCAATCTACATATCTTGTTGCAATGACTACTGCTCCCCTCATCGCTTAGGCACTCTGGACAAGCCTTGTATCCCCTAACAACGTTGCCCGACAACATCCCACGAGCAGGAAAATCACTAATGGTACCAACAACCATAGCATGCATCTGGAACATCTCGTGCATGAACTTATCATAAGTGGGATGACCAACGTCCCAAAAAAACTTAAGCTCTTCAATCAAGGGTCTCAAATACACATCGAGACACTTCCCTGGATAACCGGGTCCCGGAATCAACAAACTCAACATATTGTATTCCTTCTTCATGCACATCCATGGAGGAAGATTGTATGGTACCAAAATCACCGGCCATACACTGTATTGAAGACTCATGTTGCCAAAAGGATTGAACCAGTCGGATGAGAGCCCGAGCCTCACATTTCGGACCTCAGACGCAAAATGAGGAAACTCCCTGTCTATATGCTTCCAGGCCTCCCCGTCAGCAGGGTGTATAAGGGTATCTTCGCCTTGCAATTCCCTATCAGCGTGCCATCTCATAGATTTGGCCGTGTGTGATGACATGTACAACCGTTCCAGCCTATCCCTCAACGGAAAATACCGAAGTACCTTCATAGGTTTCCTATTGCCTGCAGGAGTCAACTTATACCTGTCACTCTGACATACTGGACATGTGTCAAGGTCACCAAGGTCATTCCCTTCTGGATCTTTACCCCAGAAGAGAACACAATCATATCTGCATGCATGGATCTTGATGTAGGAAAGCCCAAGATCTTTCAGTATACATCGGACCTTATGATGAGTGGTAGGAAGACGATGACCGTGGGGCAGCATCGAAGCAGTGTACTGTAGATACTCATCAACAGCCTTCACAGTCGATTTTGTCTCAACTTTAATCTTCATAACGTCCATCACACTTTCAAGAACCGTTTTCTGACAACCGGGGTACACAGGGGTCTGTTGGAAAGCAAGTAGTTTGTTGTACCTGTCAATACCAGCAGTGTTGACAACTCTAGGGAAGGGCTGCACCGGGTCAGACATATACGGTCCTTCAGAGCATACACCCCTCTCATAAGGAAACATATCGTTGATGAAGGCCGTTGTTGGATCGTTGGATGTACTGCCCGTCTCAGAAAATTGCCCATGATCATGCGGACCCCTTGATGATGTTTCACCGTGATATATCCAACATGTGTACTTCTCCCAAAACCCATTACTTTGAAGGTGCTGCCAAACCTTGTCAATTGGAAATTGATACATATCGCTGCGACACTGACATTTAGTGCACGGACAATAGAAAATTGTATTCCCTTTAGCATTATTGATCACATATTCAATAAAACTAACAACTCCTTTAGCATATCTTTTGTCCCATTTTGGAAGCGAAATCCAACTCTTATCCATATCCTGAGAAAATAACAAAATATATATGTATAAACGCTAATTAATTAAATTTACGAATCATTCAATTTATATTATATCTGAGTTAACGTACAATTAATATATATAATAATTACTAATTAATATATATATATATATATATATATATATCAACAACTTCATATATATTATCAAACCCAAATCGATCAACTCAATCACACTCAAAACACAATATAATCAACTCTAATTAAAACACAATATAATCAACTCTAATTAAAACACAATATAATCAACTCTAATTAAAATTCAAAATCAATGTGCATAACGAAAATAAAACTCTTAAATCAACTCAAAAACAAGATATATACATATACGTACCTATATATAGCGCCACAAACTAATTTCGGACAGATTTCGACAACACCCAACAATTTCGCCAACCCCAAAACTTTTTCTCTCGTTTTTTCTTTCAAATCAGCTACTGTCTAGATCTGGAAATATAAAGCATTTTAGCCGACGAAATTATATATATCGTCGGCCAAAGTTTTAAAATTTCGTCGGCTATAGTTCACAGACTATAGCCGACGAAAAAAACTATTTTAGCCGACGACACAACATTTCGTCGGCTAAAGTGGACTTTTAGCCGACGAAAATTTAACTTAGGCGACGAAAGTTTTTTTCGTCGGCTAAAAGTCCACTTTAGCCGACGAAAATTTCACTTAGGCGACGAAATTTTTTTTCGTCGGCTAAAATGGACTTTAGCCGACGAAAAAAAATTTCGTCGGCCTGCTAATTAAATATTCGTCGGCTATGATACTTATTCTGGTAGTAGAAAGTATAAGACCTTATGTCATCTGAATGAATAACCAACAACATATATATGTCGTTTGAAAAAGTGCATATGTCGTATGATAATCTATTTAATTTTATTTTTATGTTGTTGTGTAAGTTGACTTATGTCGTTTGATAGTCCATTAGTCTTCATATTTTTGTTGTTTGTCTTAGACTTATGTTGTTTGATAGTCTATTAGACTTCACAATTATGTTGCTTGTTATAAACACTAATGTTGTTTGAATGTAAACGAAACTTCATATATACCATAGTTATGTTTCACTATAATGATTATATCAGTTGGTCAAATTTTTATTTTTAAATTTTAGTTATCGGAATCACAACATTCTACTAATGTGCTACCAAGATATATCGAAACATACACCTTTCTAAATTAACTATACATACGAAATAAAATTTGCCAAATTTGACCGTACGATGTAATCGATATAGTTAAAATGGATGTTGTAAAAAACTTACCCAATTTCAAAAAAGTTCGGGTCTCGATCGCACGGGTCAACTGTGCGCTTACACTAAAACTTCTTTATTCTTCTATGGGGAGCAATATAATCGTTTGATAAACGTGTCTAAATTTTCACATGAATCAATTTTGCAATATCAAATGAGAATTTTAATATTGAAGAATCCAAAATATAAGTGGCGGCCAGAGTAGATCAGAGTGTTTCAATTTTGGTAAATGTGTTGACTTTTTAAAATATCTATCAAACGACATATATATATAGTTTGAATTTATGAAAAAGTTCATTTAAAATATTTATCAGATGATATATATATATATATATATATGTAGTTTGAATTAACTAATTCTATACCACTACAGACGACAAATTAATTTCGTCTGAGTTAGACAAATGGACCAATCAAAACTTCACCAGCGAGGAAAAAGTCCTGCCTACAATTTTGACAACCTGATTAGCGAGAGAAAAGTCCCGCCAAATTTGATTATTTATGGTTCATTCAGACGACATAAATATATCGTCTGAATAAATACAGTAAAAGAATATTGAAATTTATGGTTCTTTCAGACGACATAAGTTTGTCATCTGATGTCGTGGATTTATGTCGTCTGAATAAATACAGTAAAGGAATATTGAAATTTATGGTTCATTTAGACGACATATTTATGTCGTCTGAAAAAATATTGTAAAGATAAGATGTTTTGGACTTAAAGGGTTGAAAACATGTGCCCATGCCAACAATGTCCAAATTTAAAAATTAAGAGTATGTTAAACGACATATTTGTTATCCAAATAAGTACATTAAAAGACCATTGAAACACGATTTTCACAGTTTTATCAAACAACATATATATGTTGTGTTAATTTGTAGTTAAAAATAGCTATTTATGAGTGTTCACACCACACTTATATGTCATCTGACTTTTTCAAACCAAAGAAAAATGAAGGCTCATCCAAGAGTATATAGGTAACATGCATTTAAGACGACTTATACTAATTATATGTCGTCCAAAGGACCTAAAAATAAATCAGACGACACTCTTTCAAAATGTAGCTTTATATGTTGTCTGATGATGTTTATGGCCTAGTGTGATCTCAATCCTTAAATTAATATGGAGTATTGATTTATATAGTATAAATACATCATTATTCAGAAACCAAAACTATACCTATCATGGCCTGCATATATATCGAGCAATCCAATGCAGAATTACCCTTTGGCGATCCAATGTAGTAAAAAACAAAGCCGGCCAAGTGAATCAAAGTTTACAATGATGCTGTTTAGTTTTCTATAAATTGGTGCATAACTCAACCTTGAGAGTCCATCAACCAAAAGAAATATCATATCCTTGCTAGCTTCTAAAGAAGAAGAAAGATATGGCTAGGGCTAACATGATTCTACTTCTAGTTATTGTCTCTCTTCTTGTTCTTTTTTCAATTGCTGAGAGCAAACGATTTGCTGGTAAGAATTCTTCATCTTGTCCTGTGTAGTGTATACACATTGAAACCTGAACTACAGTCAGTATCATTTATATCGCTGACATTTTCTCCTGTATATGAATATTTTCCGTCCGCTTTTTCTAATACATGCAATGCTACGTACATGTAGTTGCATTTGCAGAGAAGAAGATTGCTCCACTGGTCTGTGAATCTGTTTATGGTGCTGAAGAAGGTGATACTTGCACTAGTGTTGCTCAACAATTCAAACTGAGTCTCCAAGCCTTCCTTTCCATCAACCCTAATATCAACTGCAACAGCTTCTTTGTGGGTCAATGGCTTTGTGTCGAGGACTGAGTACATTCTTATATATGTAGATTCAGTTGAGGACAAATGATTGTATGAATAAAGAGGATGTTTATCACCTCACTAGCTCAACGTAAACATAGTTTTTTCATACCCAATAATAGAAGTGAATTTCTTGAGATTTCTGTTGACTTAGGTTTCTATACATTCCCCAATTTTCTATTTGCTTCTTCTCCACAAATTGGACTATGTGGTCGCCAAAAAATATTTACTAGGATAATTCAATTTACTATCTTGAACTTTAGGGTTAAAATCAGTTTAGTCTATCTTTTTGAAAATTCATCTTTTTGGTACCCTTAGTTTTTAAATGTCTACACCTTGGTCCAAATTTTCATCTTGGGCTCCATATATGACGTCAAATGTTAATGTGGAGTCGGAAATGATGCTCTACATATTAGTGTTGGCTCTCAATATGTATGAAAATGACCAAAATAACTCTTACGGGTCATAGGGAAAAACAGTTATAAGGGTTATTTTTGATCGTTTCATACATTTTGAGAGACAATACTAGTATGTACGGTCTCCTTGTCAGCTCCACGTCAGCACCTGATATGATATATGGAGCTCAATATGAAAATTTGGACTAAGTTGTAGGCATTTAAAAGTTAAGGGTACTAAAATGATGAATTTTCAAAAAGAGAGACTGAACTGATTTTAACTATAAAGTTCAGGTTATTGAAATGAATTTTATCCTATTTGCTAAATTCCAAAAAAAATATTGTAGGTTCTCTAAAACCTAATTTTAGTTAAGTGCTTACTACATTCTTTGTAATGAATATATCTCATGTTTCTTTGAAATCACAAAAATCAAAACGCGGAGAACTTTGGAATTAGACCCTAGGGTTCAGATCTGGTGGCGACGCCCTTTCGAGGGTAGTGATCGTGTTGTGAGAAAGATGAAAAGGTTGGGGAAACTTGACGGTGTCCATGTTGTGGCGGCGAGATGTGATTCCATCTCTTCGATCGTGTTTGGTTTCAGAAGAGGAGGAACGACTAGGCTCGGTTTGGTTGTGATGGCGGCGAGGTCGAGTGGTGGCGCACCTTGTTCGGATCTGGCTCTGATGAAGGTTGCGGTGGCTACAATGGTGGTCGAGTTAGCAACATAGGATGGATGTGGCGATGATGCTTTGCATCGAGGACGTGTAGGGAGTTTCTCTCCCCGTCTAGATGGGCTTTTGGCTGGCGTCGGGCTTAGGAGGCAGTGGTTCTTGGGGTCGGCCTTCTTTAAGGTAGTTGTTGCTTTGTTGCTGGTGGCTGAGGCAGAGGCGTTCATTTGAGCCAATTACTGAAAATGAATACATATTTTACCTAAAATTTAAAACTCAATACATATTTGAACCAATTACAGAGAAGTCTCATTTGAGACATTTTCTCTCATATAGGTCCACCCAAACCCACATAAATCCACACAAGCTTAAATAAAGTCTCATATTAGGTATTCAAGTTCAAAAAAATTACAAATTGTCATCCAACTAAAAAAAATTAGATTTTCTCTCTTATATTTACAAAAATGTCATTAATATAAAAAGTCAACAACCACAGTTTTCGGCAGACCTCTGGCGAGGTCTCCGACCGACCTCCGGCGAATTTTTCTGCCTGACTCTGAAGAATTTTCCAGCCGACCTCTAGTGAAGATTCTAGCAGCCACAAAAGCTACTACCACTGACAACAAATAATACTATTGCCAACAAAGAAAACTACTACCATCGACAACAAATACTATTGCCAGCAAAATATACTACCTTGGCAAAAAACTAGTACCCCAGACAAATAAAGCTACTACCCCAGTAACAAAAGATACTACCTCTGGAAACAAAATCTATTACCGTCAGATACTACCACCGGCTACAAAATCTATTATCAAAAGCTAAAAAAGCTACTCCCGGCACCAACGAAATATATTACTGTAAAGTATTGTAACCAACAAAATCTATAATCGCTAAAAATAAAAACTATTACCACTAACAACAATAAGTACTATCACTATGTTCAAAAAATACTACTACACAATAATAGTTACTGACATCATCTTGAAAATAAACTAATACATAGAGAAAATATTAGCACTATGTTAAAAAGATACTTACACAAATACATAAAGTAATTACCACAATGTTAAAAGGATACTATTGGAAAGATATTGTTCGTTACTACAATAATTCAAAAGAGCATTGTCATTTTCCTCAGACAATGGACTTCATTGGCAAACCACTTTGCTGCATGCATTACACTGGGCAAGCCAAAGCCTCATCCGGTTGTAAACTTTACTCTAAGGCCTTAATTTCACCACACTTATTCTTGATTCGATAAACCATTGAAGTTCTCTTAACAGTCTTTTTCTTTTTCTTCTTCTCCTTCTCATTAACCGGTTCCTCCTCATTACCTATCAAATAATAAAAAAGATATTTTAAGAAATAGGAAAAAAAACTAATTAACAACTACTATGAAAGATCACAGAAAACTGCTACTACCAGAGTACTAGAAATCTACTACCAAAGAATAAGAAAGCTACTATGAAAATCCAAAAAAAGTATATCTAACACATTAACACAATAACTACACAACATCCTTTCATATTTAACAGTATGTCAGTATCACAAAAATCAAAAGTAAAATCTACCAAGGAATTTGAAATAGAAAGCTATTACCAAATTAAGGAAAATTTGATTAAAACATGGGTCAGGATGACCTTATCATAAATTTGGTACGGATTTCCTTAATTTGACCCACGTTTTGATAAAATTTTCTTATCTTAACCATTCATAATCTAGATATATATGCATAGATTATCTCTGTAAAATTTCAGCTGATTTGGTAATCGTTAAGGCCTTGAAAACGTACAAATAATAAAATACAATAAACGAACTGAATCTGTTCAACCGTAACCGTTCGTATTCTTCTCTGTAAATCACAGTTTTGATGCCCTAACGATCACCAAATGAGCTGAAATTTACAGAGATATAATTTCTTAGGTAAGGATGTCCGATCCTTACCTTGAGTTTGATAAGGATTTCTTGAATTGACCAACTTTAAGATCATATTTTCTAATCTTAACCGTTCATAATTTAGATATATATATGTATAGATCATCTCTGCAAAATTTTAGCTCATTTGGTGATCGTTAGGGCATTCAAAACTGTGATTTACAGATAATAACATGAACGGTTCCAGTTGAACGGATACGGTCCGTTCATTGTATTTTACATTTTCAAGGCCTTAACGACTACCAAATGAGCCAAAATTTTACATAGATGATCTATACATATATATCTAGATTATGAACGGTTAAGATGAGAAAATTTGATATAAAAGGGGAGAATGACCATTTACACAAAATAATAAAAGTCAAACCCCAAACTAATGAATTAAAAAGTCAAATGCCCATTCCAATACAAGGTGTACTTACTAATGCCCAAATACACAAATTTTTATTAAATTCATATTAAAATAATTTTTTGTGAGACAATTTTACCCTTGTTCCTTATAAACACTTGGAGAAAAAGAAGGAGAGAGAGAATATTTTGTCCGAGCATCTCCGGTCGTCGGACTCCGGTCTCCGGTCACCAACCGTCGGACTGCGGTCATCAGACGTCAGAAAATAACCGGTAGCCAGAATTTCGTCGGATTTTTTTTCTAGTAGGGGCAATAAACTTTTATAGAAAGTTTACTGGGCTACATCTACATCAAATCCAAGTCTACTAACCTCAGTATACTCCAAATTTAAGTCTAATAACCCTAGTATACTACAAAACCAAATCTACTAACCCCAATATACTCCAAACCAAGTCTAATAACACAATATATATATATATATATATATATATATATATATATATTACCAAGTTTAGTAACTCCAATATACTTTAAAACCAAGTCTACTAACCATAGTATTTCATCAAATCCAAGTCTACTACCCTGAGTAAACTTTCTCTGGGGTAGTAAACTTGAGCTGATGAACAAACTCGATGCATTGGAGCAGATAGAAGAAGAAGAAGAAGAAGAAGAAGAGGAAGACACTGAACCAGAGTGTTCTTCACAAACCTTGGATTCGTTTTTGACTAGATCTGACCTCTCATCTACCAAAGCAAACTAGCAAGTACACTGGTATTTGAGGGAGACTTGCTACAGTCGTTGAGAACGTCGTAGTCGTCGAGCTCGAATCAAATATGGAGTTGCTACAGTCGTTAATAAGCTCGTCGGTGAGGTGACGACGCTTCTGCTGACCCTAGTATACTCCAAAACCACGTATACTAACCCCAGTATACTCTAAAACCAAGTCTAATAACCCAGTATATTCCAAAACTAAATTTACTAACCCCAGTACACTCATAAACAAAGTCTACTAACCCTAGTATACTCTAAAACAAGTCTACTAACCCAGTATACTCTAAAATCAAGTCTGCTGACCGTAGTATACTTCAAAACCAAGTATACTAACACTCTAAAACTAAGTATACTAACCCCAGTATAGTTTAAAACCAAGTCTGCTAACCCACTATATTCCAAAACATAGTTTACTAACTCTAGTATACTCCAAAATAAAGTCTACTAACTCGAGTATACTCTAAAACCAAGTCTACTAACCCAGTATATCGGAGCTTGCAGATCCAATCCACCGACGTCGTCAAGGTTGCTTGGAGATAAGAGCTCGCAGATCGAATCTCGGCTCACCGGCGTCGAGATCAAAACACACAAATCAAATCTCGGCTCACATGCGTCGAGATCAAAACACGCAGATCAAAATCTCAGCTCACCAGCGTCGAGATCGGAGCTCGCAGACGGAATCTCAGTTCACCAGCGTCCTCGAGACGGTGGCAGGCTTCGATGAGGCGGTGGCGGGATGAGAGGCTAGGTCTGTGCGTCGTCGAGGAGAGATAGAGAGAGAGAGGTGAGAGAGAAGATCAAAAGAGGTGAGAGCAGATCGAGAGAGGTGAGAGGGTAACGGTGGGGAAGAGAGAGATGTGTGGTAGATACTATGAAATGGAAGGGGCAGTAGCTACTCCTCGTCTCGCCGCAGCTCGGTCCATTGCCCGCCTCAGCGGGTTAAGCTTTGCTTGTAAAAGCGAAACGAAAAGTCAAGTAAACAAGTAAAGTCAATCTAAGTTAGGATCAAAAATGTCTTTTTATCAAGATTAATTGAAATGGACAGGTCAGATATGTTATCATTAGAATAGGCTATTAATCACTATAATTAGTAGTGTGTATATATATATATATATATATATATATATATATTAACGAGTCTGCCCAACCTATCTTGTTAATATATCTCATGTTCTTTCCTTGAAATCACTTGTGCTTCTGTTTTCCCTTCATGCATTTGATTCTGGGTTTGTGATGATAATTTCAGCGTGCATGGGGAAATTAATAAGGATAATAAAACAGAAATTGTGTTTTATTCACTCCAAAGTCATGCACATACTCAACAGAACCATAAAATGAACCAAGAACAAAAGCTAACTGGACACATAACATACACAAACTCCTAATTACAGCCTGAAAGAAAAACCCACAAAAGCCAGTGCATCATCTTATTCACCACCACCAAAACCACTCTCAATCAAAACCCATAACCATCTCATTCCCGAAACTCCTGATCACCTTTGGAAGCCTCGTCTGAGTCATCACATCCCCTTCCCCATATGGAGGTTGCCTCCTCTTCCTTTCCTGTGGTGACTGCTGCCTCTCATCTTCCCTGTATGGCCGTTGCTTTCTCTCCTCTTTCTCGGCTGGTTGCTCTCTCTCGTCTTGCCGCCGCCTCCTCTCGTCCTCCTTGTATGGGGTTGTTCTCCTCCCTGCCTCTTCCTCCCTCTCATGTCCCGTGTAAGGAGTAGATGCTTGCACCGAGGGCAAGATCACAGACTCACGCTGAGCGTGAACAATGCGGCTCAACCGATCCTCATTAACACTAAATGCAGCTGCAAGCTCAGGTCCTCTGAGCTCCCTAAGAACAGAGCTAGCACCAACTAAGAACTGCGGCCTGTTCTTGCGTGCAGATGTGGTGAATCCAAAGAACTCGAATGGTCCAGTTCTTGATGCAATTTGACAGAATGGGAAGTACCTTGGGACCCAAAACACATCCCCTTCTTGAACTTTAGTATTCATTGCCGAGGTTCCGTTTGGAAACACAATCTGTATTGTGCCGGAGCCTCTCAGAACAACTCCGTACTCTGTCGCTATAGGGTTCACATGTGGTGCCATCATTGAGCCTGCAGAAAGGTTGACAAGGAAGACACCAATGCCGGAGTCTTTTAGCGGCGAGTAATCAGATTCGTCTAGTGCCTTGCTCCAGCCATAGTCGTTTTTAAAATCTGCAGATCTTTTGAAGAGATTGTAAGCATCATGAGATTTTCCTTTTCCCTTGAAAGCATCGGGATCATCGTCTCTCCTCTTAAACACAGAGTTGAAGAGCTTCCTCCATGACCATGCTTGTGTCTGTTCATCTACATGGTGATCTGGTTCTTCTGTGTACCCCACCATTCTCTTCATTTTTTGGAGTCTGTCCGGCTCTTTCAGCTCTAAGAATTTTGACCAAAGGCTTGGTGGATGAGGTGAATCGGTCACATATACAATCGGTCCATCTTGTTGCCTTGACAAGAAATCACTTAGTTCTGATGATGTAACCTGCAATTGACACACAATATTTTGTAACCTATATCTAATAACTATCCTCCAAAAATTTGCCAAAAAAATAACTATCCTCCAATTTAAACCAGTTGGTGAAACTAGTTAGACTCTCATTTTCTTACCACTGATTAAATATGTCGATTGAAAAAATTTAAATATGTCGATTAAATAATACAAAATTTGGTATGAAGTGAAGCTTACATTGAATGCACTTTCAAGTATTTCCTGGTCGAATCCAGCGAGTACAGATGCTGGGTTATATCCTCCACCGATGTAGAAAGACTTCATTCATAAAAGACCAAAATGAGGTAAATAATTCATCGGTAACAAACAAGGGACAAGAATGAAAATACATGACTAAAAGGCTGTCCAAAATACGGGACAAATGAACATAAAGTGAGACAGATATGTACCTGCAAAGTACCCATTCCCAAACTCTCAGATGTATCAACACTACAAATGATTTGAAGCCTCTGACCCTCCCCTAGATTCACCAAATAAAAAGCTGAACCAGCCGGAATCCTGTACACATCCCCAGCCCTCAATCTCCTCTCTCCCAGTTCATCTTTGTATATCAGCCCCACCTTTGCTTCCCCTGCAAGCAATTTTAAACACCACACAAAATTTGACGTTTATGTACCATATTTGATCTGCTACTTAGCAAACATGCAATTCAAATCTAAATTTGTATGAAAAAAACGAAACCGAATACGATTCAGAAGTAACCCTTTGAAGGGTACGTGATTGCATACCAGAACGGACGAAGAGGATCAAGCTGGAATCCATATACTGAGGAACAAAGAGGGACTTGGGCTCCATTGTGATAAACCCAATATGCATTGGCTTATCAACAATTCTCCCGCGTGCGCTTTTCACCACTCTCATTTCACCAGCCTTGGTTTTCACCACCTGCTTTGAGTTACCCAACAAGAACCAATCCTTGTCTCCCATCATAGCTTCATGCTCTTGCTCTTCCTGCTCTTGATCCGGGTCTTCTCTCTGCCTCCCCCAATCTTCATCTCGATATCCAACTGCCTCTGACAATCCATAGCTCATAACGAGCGCAATAAGCAACAGGCTTATGACTCTGTTTCCCATTTTGCTCTGTTTTTTTCCTCTATGCTAGCTGTGTTTGAACTATGAACTATGAAGGTTCGGGGTGGTGAGATTTCTGAATGAGGTAGGTGAAGTGGCGACGGGTTTTTGAAGGAAAAGTGAGATAGACACGTGGGATACATGCAGAGTTTGTAGGATCGGTGGCGGGTTTTGGTTTAGACAGACATGGGAGATGGAAAGTAGTAGCAACACCTTCTGTGACAAAGTCATGTCGGAGTAGTCCAGCTTTCCGTGTGTCCCTTCACCACAATTTGGATTTCTTTTTTCTTGATTTTTCTTTTCTGCTTGCTCTGTACTTGTCATTTTATGCTCGTCACCTGCGTTCATGTATGATGAATAAAGAAACAGTATGCTGTAATACTTTGTGTATTAAAACAATGGTTTACAAGGGTATTTATACAAGTACATTGTCTAACCCTAGTAGGGCTGAGTCATTAGACAATCCTAGTTTAAATAGAAATTGTGAGAGGTTAAGGAAACCTACTCTATACATCTTGTGCTTTAATACTCCCCCTCAAGTTAGAGTGGATATTAATGACGCCTAACTTGCCAAGAAGCACTTCAAACTGTGTCGTGCTTAACGGTTTTGTAAACAAGTCTGCTATCTGCTCCTTGGTCCCAATGTGTGAAGCTCGAATTATTCCTTTCTGCATCTTTTCTCTCACAATGTGACAATCAATGTCAATGTGCTTGGTTCTTTCATGGAACACCGGATTACTCGCAATATGAATTGCAGCTTGGTTATCACAGAAAAATTGTGTTGCTTGCATTTGTTGTACTCCCAAGTCTCGCAAGATGTGACGGAGCCAAGTGACTTCACAACATGTTGTAGCCATTGACCTATATTCTGCCTCAGCACTTGAACGAGAAACAGTGGTTTGTTTCTTTGTTCTCCATGACACAGGCGCCTTGCCGAACATTATGCAGTAACCAGTCAAGGATCTTCTAGTATCCTTGCATCTTGCCCAATCGGCATCACAATAGGCAGTTAACTCAAGTCTTCCTTTGGCTGGCAAAAGAATTCCCTGTCCAGGTGAGTTTTTAACGTACCTTAACACTTGATGTGCTGCGTCAAGGTGAGCTTGTCGCGGCTTCTCCATGAACTGGCTCAACATATTCAGAGCGTAAGATAGATCCGGTCTAGTGATGGTAAGGTAGATTAACCTGCCAACCAATCTGCGATACTGTGAGGCATCTACTAGTAATTCTCCGTCTGTTTTCATAAGAGATAGATTTTGATCTACCGGGAACCGAGATGGCTTGGCAGCCAAGAAACCACTGTCCTCCAATATTTCAAGTGCATACTTTCTCTGACATAGAGCTATACCGTGCTGTGATCTAGCCACCTCTATTCCTAGGAAGTATCGAAGTTGACCGAGATCCTTTAACTTGAAGTTCCGAGCAAGTCTCTCCTTTGTAGCTGCAATGTCATCTAAACAATCTCCTGCCACGATAATGGCATCCACATAGACAAGTAGTACCGTGATTTTTCCAGAGCGCTTTCGGCAGAAGAGAGAGTAATCAGACCAGCTTTGCATGAATCCATCTTCTTTAAGAGCAAGTGACAACTTTATAAACCATTGTCGAGAAGCTTGCTTAAGGCCATAGAGACTTTTGTACAGCTTACAAACTCGGTTCTCCCCCTTTCTGCCGAAGCCAGGAGGAAGCTGCATGTACACTTCTTCGGTAAGGTCACCATTGAGGAATGCATTGTTGATGTCGAGTTGATGAAGATGCCACCCACGCAATGCAGCAAGACTAAGAAGAACACGGACGGTTGTGAGCTTGGCAACAGGAGCAAATGTCTCTCGGTAATCAATGCCTTCAACTTGGCTATAACCCTTTGCAACGAGGCGAGCTTTGTATCGTTCAATGGTGCCATCTGGATACAGCTTGATTTTGTACACCCATTTGCAGCCAATAGTACGCTTGTGAGGCGGCAAAGGAACAAGACTCCAAGTGTGATTTTGTTCCAAGGCTTTAATCTCGGCTTGCATAGCCTTGCGCCACTCAACATGTTGAACTGCCTGTGAATAAGACTGAGGTTCTTTGTGACACATGAGGTTAGTGGTAAAGGCTTTATGAGTGGGTGAAAGTCGAGAATATGACAAAACATTAGAAAGGGATTGTGGTGTACCTGTGCTCGTTGAAGACGACGAGGGAGACCGAGAAGGGAGTGCTGCCTCGACGTGGTAGTCACGCAGGAAGTCAGGATGCCTTGTAGGTCGAGAGGATCGTCTTGGTTGAGTTTCGGAAGCGTGTGGTGAGGTATGTGTATGATCTAGAGGTTCGGGATCGGTATGATTTGGATGTTCGGTAGAATTTGGAGTGGTTGTCTCTAATGGAGGTGTTGATGACTCATGAGAGCTTTGCTGATCGGTAGAATTTGGCTGTTGAATGGGAATCTGAGGAGGTACAGTAGAGCTCGACTGTTGGATGGGAATCACAGGAGATTCACTTGAGTTGTGTGGTGTGATGGAAACCCTAGATGACGCAACAAGATTATGAGCATGGACTGAGGTTCTAGGGTTTTGTATGTCTTCGTGAGGAAGGAAAGCTCTAGGAGACACGGTCAGGTTATCAAGGTAAGGAAAACTGTGTTCATAGAACAAAACGTCCCTTGATACAAAGACACGCTTACGTTCAAGATCAAGAAGTTTGTAACCCTTTTGGCCTTGAGGGTACCCCAAAAATATGCATTTATCTGCACGAGGGTCAAACTTGGTTGGTTTTAAAGGATGTGTAGAGGCAAAACAGAGACAACCAAATACTTTGAGGTGTTCATATTGTGGTGCTTTCTGAAATAATTTTTCAAATGGACTGACTCCTTTAAACAACTGTGTGGGTGTGCGATTGATCAAGTAGGCTGCAGTAAGAATAGCATCACCCCAGAATGGTTTGGGAAGGTTGGCTTGAAACAATAATGCCCTAGCCATGTTAAGAAGATGTCGATGCTTACGTTCAACAACGCCATTTTGTTGGGGCGTGTTGACGCAGCTAGTTTGGTGAACAATGCCTTTAGAGGAATAAAAATCCTTGATTTTGAATTCAGGACCATTGTCACTACGCATGAGTTTAACGTGCTTATCAAACTGTTTTTCGACAAGATTAATAAAATCGATCAAAAGTTTTCTGGCCTCAGATTTTTGAATCATGAGATAAACCCAAGTACATCTTGTAAAATCATCAACAATGGTGAGAAAATATTTTGCCCCACAATAAGATGGTTCATGGTATCCTCCCCAAATGTCAACATGAATCAGATCAAAAGGACTTTTACTTGAAATTGTACTTAATGGAAATGCATTTCTGGTTTGTTTAGCCAAAGGACAAACTTGACACTTGCTTGCATCACAAGACTTATTTTTGAGAAAGGAAAACAAAGGATAAACTCTAGAAGAGGGATGACCTAAACGTTGATGCCAAAGCTTTGGCGAAGTAGACTCAATGGAGTTGCATGTAGCCTGTTGAGCTTTGTCGAGGCAATAAAGTCCCTCCTTCTTAGATCCCATCCCAATCGTCTTCCCGGAGCGTAGGTCCTGTATGAAGCAAACGTGTTTAAGAAATATGGTGACACAGAATGAATCAGAGGCTAGCTTACTAATGGAGATCAAGTTGAGATAGAACATTGGTACGCAAAGGACATTATGTAATGTAAAGTGAGGTGAGAAAACAACTGAACCCATATGTGTAACACGACTTGTAGTACCAGTGGGGAGTTTCACAAAGCAATTATTGGCTGGACATATATTAGTGAGTAATTTGGGGTCACATACAATGTGATCGGTAGCACCACTGTCTAAAATCCATACGCTACTCATGTTATTATGGAAAACCTGGTAAGCTTTACCTGTCAATGGGTCAGAATTGGAGTATTTACCAACGTGATTCACCTCTGCATTTCGAGCATTCTTGTTGAGCATGTCGACAAGCTGCTGGCAAACTTCTTTAGAGAATGGGAACTGCCCGTTACTTCCTTCTGCATTGTCACTGCTTGAGACATGATTACTCAAGGCTTGAGTTTTGGTTCTCTCTTTTGCCCTCTTTCTATTCCGACACTCCTCCCATGTGTGCCCCTTCCAATTACAAAAGGTACACTTGAGATGTGCCTTGCAATCCTTAGTCAAGTGATTAGTTTTGTTGCACTTCTCACATCTTGTTTCACCTTTCTTCTCGTTGTAACGGCCATCTTTCTTGATTGAAAAAGCTGCACCTTCTATCATTGTCTTCCCTCCTGCTGCCGCTTGCGTTTGTTTTTCATGGCGTAGAGCCATGGAGTAAGCTTTGTTGACACTCGGCAGAGGCTCTATTGCTATGACACTGCTGCGAAGAGCATCATACTCATCACTGAGTCCCATGAGGAATTTCATTGTCATTTGGTTCTTCACATACTCCGTGATCTTACATTCACATCCACCCATATCACAAAGAGCATCACGCTCATCCCACAAGCCTTTCAACGCAGTGAAGAAGGAGGTTACACTGCCACTGCCTTGTACACAGTTGTGAATCGAATTTTCAATGTTAAAGAGTTGCACGGTATTTGTCTGTCCAAACCTTTCTTGAAGTTCTACCCACACCGCTCTAGCACTCTTGCAATTGTTCACACTGTTTGCAAGTGGCTGAGACATGCAAGAAACAAGCCATGTCTTCACAAGTGTGTCGCATCTGTCCCACTGAATCTGCTCGTCTGTTTCTTCAGTCGGTTTTTGGCTGCTTCCATCAATGAAGCCAACTTTGTTCTTAATCTTCAAAGCATTAGCCATAGATTGTGACCATTGCGTGTAGTTGTCCTCTGCTAGTGCTTGTGATACAAGAATCATCCCCGGCTGATCCGAATGATGAATATAGAGAGGATGGTTTGAGAACTCCCATGCTTCTGGTGTGCGCACATTGTTCGACGAGGATGACTCTTTGAGGACCTTTTCTTTCAGCAGCTTGGCTAGCTTCTCCTGGTCTTCGTCCGTCATGTTTTTCAACATCGATGCAAGTGTTTTGTCACCTCTTGTCATGGTTGCTCTTTGGGGTTTGCTGTGTTTAGGGTTAGGATTTTGCTTGTGGCTGTGTCCCGGATTCGGGCTCTGGTACCATAAAGAAACAGTATGCTGTAATACTTTTTGTGTATTAAAACAATGGTTTACAAGGGTATTTATACAAGTACATTGCCTAACCCTAGTAGGGCTGAGTCATTGGACAATCCTAGTTTAAATAGAAATTGTGAGAGGTTAAGGAAACCTACTCTATACATCTATGCTCGTCACCTGCGTTCATGTATGATGAACGGTTTCTTCTAGAAGGAATGAGAACTTGAGAAGGATGAGGCAGTACTTATACGAAAATTTGTGTACATTTATTAGAAATATTATATTTAATTTTTATTAAAAAAATCAATAATATTATAAATGCAATCTACATCTATATTATATAATAGATATATAAGGTGTTTTATCCAAACAAAACTAGTGAAGAACTTAATTCCGAACCCTTTTGATTACATTCTTTAGATGAATAGATAATGACCTTCTTCATGTTCTCAAGTCCAAGCTACAATCCAATTTTTAGAGAACAGCCATTCTTAGATGACACTTATCCCTTGTTAGCAAGAGGCGAAGGAGGGCCGACGGGAAATTCTCCAGGTTTTCATACACATTCATGAAATTGATGATGTCATCAATAAAATTAGTAGCGTCAACAATAAAATTGGAGACCTGGCGAAATATCAATTATCTGTTATATTATATGCAGTGGCAGATGCATAATTGAATTGATGTGGGGGCGAAAAACTTTTTGAAGAAAAATGATCAATTATTACCAAATGAGCTAGCTCATAATTGTTATTAATATTTTTCACATTCATTGTTAGAGTTGGAAATAAACTTTCGATTCATACATTTTCCAGTATGAAAGAGAGAAAGATAACAGAATTGCATAACAATTATTAATCAATTAATTGTTCAATCTACTCAAATTATATAGAAGAAAGAAAGAAATTACAGAAAAAAGGAAAAAAAAGAACTCCAATACATTTGCAGACAGAGTCATTTGTATTCATTCTCTTATATTTGCGGTCTAGCTTTTCTATCAAAAAAATACAAATAATACTTATGTGAATAAAAGATATTATATTTCTATAGAGTGTGGGGGCATTTTATTAGTTTTCAATGTGGGCAATTGTACTTCCTCAAAGAGCCTCAAAACAGTTTTATTTCATCAAAACTATGGAGCAAGTCAATCAAGTTTAAGAAAATGAGCAGGGGCAGCTCGTACGCCTATCTGTCAACAGAAATAAGTCAAACAAAAACTTAACCAAAATGTTTATACGTTGATGCGAAGTGGAGATCCCTAATTTCCTACTGTGTCAATTGCGAAGTACACGATCATGAAAATCATCTTTAAGAAAATCATCGGTCCTTTAATGCTCATCATTCATTTTCCTTGTTTTGGAAGGACCTCGAGTTCTTACAAATTTTTGTTAATAAATTTTCTTGCTTCTAAATAATAAAAGAACAATAATGAAAGAGACAACTTTTATGTATGACGAAAATTGAAAATAAACATGAAAAATTCTGTTATGCAGATCTGCATATTATATTGAGCTTTCATGAATCATTCGATCAGTTAACTTTTTAAATCGGTTAACCAATCTAACAGTTCACGACAGATCTACATCCTATACACATCTATAACAGACAAACCCAAGAAACATGAGGCTAAATCAAACAAAATTGCTCAAAGAGGTGTGCCCTAACCAAAACACAGCTCCCTCGAGCTTCTTAGCCTGAAAAACAAAAAGCTATTGATCTTATTAGCCAAACCATGTCCTCGATCAAAAGCCATGACCTTCTCATGCCCACAGCTCACCAGTCTGCCATGGGGATCCCATCTGCCTTCTGATGCCTCTCCGCAGTGTAAGGCAAGATGACAGCTTCACGCTGAGATTGAACAAAACGGTTCAACCTTCCCTCACTCACACCAAAAGCAGCTGCAAGTTCCGGACCTCTTAGAGCTTCAAGCACTGAGCTAGAACCGGCCAAAAATTGTGGATGGTTCGGCAGCGCTGAGGTAGTGAACCCGAAAATATGAAGCTGCTCGTTGTTAGAAGCCACTTGGACAAATGGGAAGTACCTCGGCACCCAGAACACACTCCCTGGCTTCAGGTTTGCCCTCATTGCCAAGGTTCCATTTGGAAACACAATCTGGAGATGGCCTGAGCCTCTTAGAACGACGCCGTATTCTGTTGCAGTTGGATTCACATGTGGTGCCAACATTGATCCTGCCTTGAGGTTGACAAGGTAAACGCCAATGCCGGATCTTTGTAGCGGCGAGTAATCAGACTCATCAACTGACAAGCTCGATCCGTAGTTGTTCTTGAAGTCCGGCTTCCTGTTGTAGAGGTTGTAGGCCTCCTCGGCGTGCTCATGATGATTTTTCTTCCTCTTCTCGTTTTTGATTGTTCCAAACATAGTGTTCAAAAGCTTCCTCCATGACCATGTTTGGGTTTTCTCTTGCTCTTGCTCTTTTGGGAAGTTGACCATTTTCTTTAGATCCTGTAGTCTGTCCTGCTCTTCCATGCTTAGGATTTTTTTCCATAGGTTTGATGATAGAGAATTATTTAGAGAAACAATTGGACCCTGATGTTGCCTTGACAAAACTTGCCTTAGTTCTGAAGATGAGACCTGAATTGGACAGAAATTAATCCTTACTGAATAGTTTGTCCGCATTATTACTGTATGCATGCATTTGTTAATATTTGCTGTTAGATATGTATATGAATAGAGAGTATTCGGTGTACTGAATAAAGATAAAAAAGAAGAAAAAACAAACGTGAACAATGCATACATCTAACAGTGAAAACGCAATCGGACGGTGTGAGATGAGCAAGTCACGTGCATCACCAGTACACCAAATAATTTTAGGTATATGAGGGTATCATGTACATAGAGGTACCATACAATTTGCACTTCTGACATCCAATGAGACAACATGGGAACCCTTGGATTAATTTCTAATGATCATTATAGTTAGAAATTTGGGATTGTCAATTTAATTTTGAAGTCATTGATATCCTTACGTTGAATGCACTGTTGAGTACTCCAGAATCGAATCCAGCTAGGACAGATTTCGGGTAGTTTCCTCCACCAATGAAGAAATTCTGCATAGGTAAAAACCAATGAAACTAGGTTAGTTAGAGACTCATGCATGGACCTATGTAACACAAGTTACTTGGTTTGATAACTCCTAATTAATCAAGATCATTTATTAATATTACGAAATGATTAGTGTACCTCCAAAGTACCCATTCTCAAACCCTCAGAGGTGTCAATGCTGAGAATGAGCTCAAGTCTCTGACCCTCCTCAACATTTTGCAAGTAAAATGTTGATCCAGCTGGGATTCTGTACAAATCCCCAGCCTTCAGTTGCCTCTCTCCGAGTTCATGATGGTGAACGATTCCCACATTTGCTTGCCCTGGAACAACATTAATTGTAATGAGATCCATTATTTATAATCCCACCTAGTAGTTAATAGAGAATACATACATGTAGGTACCGTACAAGATCCTCTAGACATGTTGTGTAAGCATGCATAACAACAACACCGGTATCGGAATTTGAGATGCATGATGATCGATGAGAAAATTGTAGTAATATACCTGTGTGGACAAAGAGGACCAGACTGGAGTCAAGGTACTGAGGAATGAAAAGAGAGTTGGGTTCCATGGAGAGGAACCCAACATTGATATCCCTATGAACCATTCTCCGACCTACACTCCTCACCACCCTCATTTCCCCAGCTTCGGTTCTCAGCAGCAGTCTAGATCGTTGCAAAAGGAACCAATGGTGATGCCCTCTGGGTTGCGAATCCCAGTATTCTTCTCTTTGATCCGTTCCCCAATCCTCATCATGGTGATCGAAGGAGTTCGTAGCCATTGCCATGACTCCGAAGCACATGACAAGTACAAGAACTAGGAGGCTCGCCATCACTCTGTTTCCCATTTTGAATTGATTTTATTGAGTTCTGCTCAGTAATACTAGCTCTGATGAGACGTTTGGGTGGAGTGGTGGGATGGGGTGTGAGTTTAAATAGAGGGGAGCGTAAGAGTTGAAGTGAGACTAGTGTTCTGCCAAGTGTGCAGAGAAGGGTTCCAACACCGATCTAGAGAGAAATACTCTTCGGAATATTGAAATCCAAGAATAGCCTACCGCGCGATATTACTGCTAAAAAACTCGGTCTAACTAATCGTCCTTATTGCACAAATACATGCAATAATACTAATAATCAATTACTTACACATGAATATATACTAATAATCAATTAGTGTACCTTTGATCAAAAAGAAGATCGAAAAAGGGTCCTTCGTAGTGGACATTGGACATTGGTGCTATGACAAAGCTCGGATCATTCTCCAAGTCTATGATGGAATTTCTCCTATCACATACCCATGAATGCGCTCTTCTTCTGGGTATGTATGACTGGTTTTCCTCTGAATTATGAACAAGTTCCCACATATTATAAAGAAAGTTGCTTCTGTGGCCGGTGATTATATTGATATAAATAATTCTTTGTTTGAAGGAAAAAGAGAGATTAAGGTTCGTATTATCCGGAATATTGTTAAGCCTTCTATCTTTAACAAGATAATAAAGTTTGATGTAGGGCTTGAATCTGAGATACAATTTTACTATGAAAATTTGGTTGGAATGAGTAAACATGTTCTCTGATTTTTCATGCTGATGAAGTCTGCATGGCGGCTCCAAAGTTGAAGATAGAAGCGGTGAGATCTGCACAGCCGATGAAACCAACAGCCTCTGGACCCGACCAGGGTTCCAACCCTGCTAGGTTTTAGTGGAAATCTGGTGGACGGAAAGTTCACATTCTTGGGTGATCAAGCTGACATACCTCTTGCGTTGCCCTATATTTCCTCCAATGAAGAATGTACACAAACCTATTGTTATTAAAGAGAGACTCCTGGAAAGTGTTGAACCTGGTAATAATTGCAATGTAGATAGCTTGGCTCTTGTTCCTTTTGTTGCAAGTAGTGATGAGGGTGTGAATCACACCGATGCAACCAGGACAACCAATGAGGCCGCAATGCCAAATCTCAAGAGACAAGGTGACATGTTGAAGTCCTCACCCACAAAGTTGTACATCACTCCCTTGATACAACGTCCATCTTGCACTGAGGTTCCTCAGAAGAAGCTCAAAATGTCGAAATTCACCACAAAATTTTCAATCAACTCCCTTGGACTCAATAAGACCTCAAGAAGTATGTTTGTTCTCACTGAAACTGGAGTGTTCAGAAAGAAAAAGGAGGGGACTTCCTTTTGGGTCTAAAAACAAGAAGCCCACTCAGAATGCTCTTAACAAAACAGTCATGATGGAGGCCAAATCTCAAATCCTTGTTGACGAGTATGCTTGTGTTGATCCATCTCCTTGCCCTATCTTGAAGGGCAATTCACTACCAGGATAAGCACTTTAGCAGACGAAATTTTTTTGTCAGCCTGTTTCACCAATTCATTGGCTAAGCTCTTAGCCGACGACCCGTCGTCGGTTAATAAGTCGTCAGCTATAACTCGTCGGTTAAAGTTATACCCGACGAAATAAAATCCGTCGTCGGCTAAGTGTTTTAAAAAATTCGTCGGCCAAAGTCTTACTTTAGCCGACGAAATATCAATATTTCATCGGTTTATACATAAGACTTTGGCCCACAACATAGTAATATTTCGTCGGCCAACTTAAAATACTTTAGCCGACGAATGTACTATATTTCGTCGGCTAAATATTTTAAAAAAATTAAAAATTAAATGGAGAAAAGCCGACGAAATATTGTACATTTCGTCGGCTTAACTACCACTACCAGAATAAGTATCATAGCCGACGAAAAAAAAATTAACAGGCCGACGAAATTTTTTTTCGTCGGCTAAAGTGGGATTTTAGCCGACGAAAAAAAAATTCGTCGGCTAAAGTGGTTTTTTCGTCGGCTAAAGTGGGATTTTAGCCGACGAAAAAAATTTTCGTTGGCTAAAGTGCTTTTTTCGTCGGCTATAGTATGTGAACTTTAGCCGACGAAATTCTACTAAGTTTAGGCGACGAAATTAGGGTATTTCGTCGGCTAAAGTAACTTTTAGTTATAAAATTGCACTACGGATATTTCGGTGTCCGATTGACTATTGTGATACCAATCTGGAAGCAGAACGGGCCCAGGAGTAAAACTCATCGCTTTGCCATGACATATAGGCTTTTTTGGGCATCCGAGTTTGTTTAAGGCTTCAAAATGATGTTTTTCTAAACGCTTAATACACGAAAATGTCCATATCTACGCCTATATAAGGTATTTTGGCCGAACCTTCAACACAACAAACACTCACCATAATGAGACGCAACTGTCCATCTAAAAATTTTGAGACATTTACCTCTCCATGATAGGCCTTCCCGTATAGATAAATAATGGTAAATAGTAGGCATGTTGTGATTCCGGTCATCAAAATTCACAAACAAAAATACGACCGTCAGATATCATCAATATGTTGAAATATATCTCTGGTAAAAAATTCAACTTTATCTGATAAATTTAAGAACTTCATCTAGACGGTCAATCTCGTAAGTCAAACCTCTATATTGTATTGACTGCAACTATCGGCACCGAGACTTTACCGGAATTACGTGATTTTTCAACCGTAGGCGTATTTCACCATTCCGGTCATATCTTATTTCACGACTTTTTTGCGTTTGAAGTTTCTACGTACAGTTTGTTTTAGAAATGAAACATTTACTTAAAGCTTAGTAAACAAGTTATACAACATTAGTACGCATGTTGTGATTCCGATGATCAAAGTTGAGAAACAAAATTCCGACCGTCAGATATGACCATTATGTTGAAATATGTATATAGGAAAAAATTTAACTTAATCTGACAACGTTAAGGGCTCGATCCTTACGATCAATCACGTAAGTCAAACCCCTTAATGTACGGAAACGGTCATTTGACCGTCTAAATTACGTATTTTGCCCGGACCTTCAACTGAAAATAGTTTCAAATCGATGAGACGCAACCAGTGGTATAAAAATTTTATGAAAAATAACTACCGGAGATAGGGCTACCTCTAGGGAGAAAGAATGGAAAATTGAGTTAACCGCAATTATCGGTACCGAGACTTTACCGGAATTACGTGATTTTTCAAGTATAGACGTATTTCACCATTCCGGTCATATCTTATTTCACGACTTTTTTTCGTTTGAAGCTTCTACGTATAGGGTTTAGGGTTTAGGGTTTTAGCCGACGAAATTAGGGTATTTCGTCGGTTAAGGTTAAATTAATTAATAAATAAAATAAATAACTATAGCCGACGAAATTAGGGTATTTCGTCGGCTAAGGTTAAATTAATAAATAAAAAAAATAAATAACTATAGCCGACGAAATTAGGGTATTTCGTCGGCTATTGTTAAATTAATAAATAAAATAAATAACTATAGCCGACGAAATTAGGGTATTTCGTCGGCTAAAGTTAATTAAAAATTCAAATTTTTTGGCGGGGATTTTTAAAATTTTAAAATTTTAAACTTTAGCCGACGAAATTTCGTCGGCTAAAGTTTAAAATTTTCTATATCTTTCATTTTTCTCCTCCTCCTCCTCTTCATCTTCCCTCCTCCTCCTCTTCATCCTCCCTCTCCTAACCTTCTCCTCCTCTTCATCTTCCCTCCTCCTCCTCTTCATCCTCCCTCTCCTAACCTTCTCCTCCTCTTCATCTTCCTTCCTCCTCCTCCCTCTCCTAACCTCCTCCTCCTCCTTCAAATCCCTCATCCTCCTACTTCTCTAAATTCTTCTCCTCCTCCTTCAAATCCCTCCTCCTCCTACTTCTCTAAATTCTTCTCCTCCTCCTTCCTCTCCTCTTCTCCTCCTTCCTCTCCTACTTCTCTAAAAAAATATGAAAAAATTAAAAAAAAAAAAAAACTATAGCCGACGAAATACCATAAATTCGTCGGCTAAAATTAAAAAAAAAGAAAAAAAAATAAAAAAAATAATAATTACATAAAAAAAATTATAAAATTATAACTTTAGCCGACGAATTTTAATAAAATTCGTCGGCTAAAATTAAAAAAAGAAATAAATTTTAAAAAATAATAATTACATAAAAAAAATTATAAAATTATAACTTTAGCCGACGAATTTTAATAAAATTCGTCGGCTAAAATTTAAAAAAAAGAAAAAATTTTAAAAAAATAATAATTACATAAAAAAATTATAAAATTATAACTTTAGCCGACGAATTTTAATAAAATTCGTCGGCTAAAGTGAAATAAATAAATAAAAAAATAGCTATAGCCGACGAATTTTATTAAAATTCGTCGGCTAAAGTCCAGAAATTAAGCGACGAAAAATTTATTCGTCGGCTAAATAAATGACTTTAGCCGACGATGAACAGTAATTTCGTTGGCTATAGTGTTGGCCGACGGATTTTACCTGACGACTTCTTAGCCGACGAAATTTAAGGTTTAGCCGACGAAAAAATTTCGTCGGCTAAAATGGTTGTTCTGGTAGTGTACAACTTTAGCCGACGAAATATGGTAAAGTTCGTCGGCTAAACGTTGAAAAAAAACTACTATAGCCGACGAATTATGGTAAATTTCGTCGGCTATAGTACTTTTTATACTAAAAAAACTACAAAATTTCTAAGCAAGCTGCAAATTACACAAGCAATTTGATAACCAACAACAAACACCATTAAAAGTAACATAAACATTTTGCATTAAATTTTGAATTTATAAATTGTTCATAAACCTAAAAAAGTAAATAAATAATTGTTCATAAACCTAAAAAACTAAATAAAGTCGATATCATCTAAATCAATATCTGCGCCAGGATGAGGTTGCTGGGGAGGTTGCGGCGGTTGAGGTAAGGGAATAGGCTTGGGCATGGGCGGAAGCGGAAGTCCATGAAGCTGTGCAGCTGAAAAATCTTGCATGTACTGGAACATCTGCTGCTGCTGTGACTGCTGGGTGGCATATCCTGCTGCATTATACTCCTGTAAAGCGGCAGTATATGCTGTCTGGGCGGCTTGCTGTTCCCGTAACATCTGAACTTCCGCCTCAAGCTGAGTCGTTCTGCTGCTGGTCGAGGCTCTTTTTTCTGAAATCCGGGAGTGGTCTTCAGTACCCCCTCGCCCTTCTTTCCTAGACCCCGACAGTAGAAGTTATTTCCTCGCTGTGGGAATGTTGTGCCCATGATCCTCGCCCCAACGCTGAGATCCGAAGTGTCGATCCTGAACATGGCTTCGGACATGTCTTCCTCTTGCGTGTCAGGCCATGTCTCCCTGACTATAGCAGCCATCACCTCGTCACTAGCCTGCCTCACCCTCGCCTAATTTGATAGGAAAAAATAATTAATTAATATTTTAAAATATATATATATATATACATATATATATATATATATATATATATATAATTTACTAAATTTTAAAACGTAAAACGACTTACAATATCCTCTTGGGTGTCAGGATATGCCTTCTCGTACGTATAGACGTACCGGTTGACCTCTGGATGTTCCCTGGCCGCCTCCTCCATCAACGATACGAACGGTCTAGAACCGACATGATGGTTCATTGTGTTGCGTTGCCAGTTTTGAGCGTTCACCCGGAAAACGGCCTACAAAGGAATCAAATTAGTAAAATATTTTAAAACGTATTAAATATAATTCAATATAATAAATTATTATTTTTAATTACTTGTTTATGTGGGTTGTTGAATTCCGATATCAGAAGCCAACGCCACTCGTATTTCCTGAACTGGAACTCAAGGGGGGTGCCAGAACGTTCCTTCCCATGCGTAGTCCAGTGGGTCCGTAAGTCGTTCTTCCACTCCTTGTACCTGTAACACGCCAAAAAATTATAAATATTATTAATTATACATAATTTTCTTTTGTCATTAACTTTGCAACGTACCTTCCCCCATGCACAACGTCCGCCCAGGTGTTCCTCAGGTACTGGGGAACGTCAAACCACACCTGCATTAAAATATTTATTAGTTTAGGCGTTCATAAATCTACAATGTTGTACCTGTCAATACCAGCAGTGTTGACAACTCTAGGGAAGGGCTGCACCGGCTCAGACATATACGGTCCTTCAGAGCATACACCCCTCTCATAAGGAAACATATCGTTGATGAAGGCCGTTGTTGGATCGTTGGATGTACTGCCCGTCTCAGAAAATTGCCCATGATCATGCGGACCCCCTGATCATGTTTCACCGTGATATATCCAACATGTGTACTTCTCCTAAAACCCATTACTTTTAAGGTGTTGCCAAACCTTGTCAATTGCAAATCGATGCATATAACAATCTTTTAATTTTAATTCTACCAAATTTATTAAATATACCAATTAATATTTTAATATTTTAATACACAAATATTTCAACAACATTATCACAAATATATTAAATATACCAATTAATATTTTAATATACCAAATTTATTAAATATACCAATTAATATTTTAATACACAAATATACCAAATTATCACAAATATTTCAACAACATTATCACAAATATATTAAATATACCAATTAATATTTTAATACACAAATATACCAAATTATCACAAATATTTCAACAACATTATCACAAATATATTAAATATGCCAATTAATATTTTAATATATCAAATTATCACAAATATTTCAACAACATTATTATCAATTTCAATAACAAATATACCAAATTAACAAAAATATATACAATATATACAAAAATTAGAATTTCTTAGCTTAATTACTTGAGAATTCGAAAGAGAGAGAGAGAGGATGTGGAGGCGGAGGAGAGGACTGGAGGAGGCGGTAGAGGAGCCGAGGAGGGCAGTGGAGGAGGAGAGGAGTGGAGGCGTAGAGGAGAAAATTGAAATAGGATTTGTGCATATCGGGCTCGTTGGGTTCTGCCTATATAGGCAGAAGTATAGCCGACGAAATAAAAAATTTATTTATACCAAATTAATTCGTCAGGTATAGTACTTTTTATACCAATTTATTATATGTATTTCCAATTTGATCTTGTGAAACAAAAATCTGACAGTCAGATATCATCATTATGTTAAAACATGTGTATGGGTAAATTTTCAGCTTAATCCGACAACGGTAAGGGCTCGATCCAGACGGTCAATCCCGTGAGTCAAACCCCTAAACGTAAAAAAACGGTAATTTGACCGTCTAAATTACGAATTTTGCCCGGACCTTCAACTAGAAATAGTTTCAAATCGATGAGACGCAACCAGTGGTATAAATTTTTTTTGAAAAATAATCATCGGAGATAGGGCTACCTCTAGGGAGAAAAAATGAAAAAATGCATTGACCTCAACTATTGGCACCGAAACTTTATCATAATTACGTGATTTTTCAACCGTAGACATATTTCATTGTTCCGGTCATATCTTATCTCACGAATTTTTTCGTTTGAAACTTCTACGTATAGTTTGTTTTTGAAACGGAACATTTAATTAACATTTGGTAAACAAGTTATACAACATTAGTAGGCATGTTGTGATTGTCATGATCAATTTTGTGAAACAAAATATCACCGTCAGATATCGTCATTATGTTGAAAAATGTGTATGGATAAATTTTTAGCTTGATCCGACAACGATAAGGACTCGATCCGGACGGTCAATCCCGTAATTCAAACCCCTAAACGTAAAGAAAAGGTAATTTGACCGTCTAAATTACGTATTTTGCCCGGACCTTCAACTGCAAATAGTTTCAAATAGATGAGACGCAACTAGTGGTATAAATTATTATTTTATTTATTTAACTATAGCTGACGAAAAATTAGGGTATTCATCGGCTATAGTATAGGGTTTAGGGATTAGCTGACGAAACATTAGGGTATTCGTCGGCCAAAATAGTTTTAGCCGACGAAATAGGATGTAATTCGTCGGCTAAAACTATCTTAGCCGACGAATTCTAGCTTATTTTGTCGACTAAGATAGTTTTAGCCGACAAAACATGATATAATTCGTCGGCTAAAACTATCTTAGCCAATGACATATGGCTTATTTCGTTGACTAAAACCGAAAAAAACAAAAAAAAAGGATGTTTAGTGTAACCATACCAATTTCATGTTCATATATCACTAAAATTAAACAAAATTATGAATTCAACAGCTTGTAGCATATAAAGCACATCAATTTGTATTACAAATTCAAACTAAGAAGGCTCGTAATCGGAATCATCCGATGAGTCTTCTTCGGTGTCAGAATTAATTTCTGGCAATCTATGCATTTCCTCATCACAAGAGTCGTCGTCGGTTTCTTGATTTAGATCCGCATCAATAAGCCTTGCGTCTAAATCACGAATTCGAACTGAACGACCCGCTTTAAAATTATTAAGGCGAATTATAGAGGAGTCAGGAATACCTATTGCACTAGGGTCTTGATACGCAACATCTTCTTCCCCGTTTTCGGCCTCTCTAAGTGTAGCCACCCGGTAAATGTTTTGAGGGTGCATAAGGTTGACTACTTTCCACGCGTCACCCTTAACATGGCCATCAAGATAAAACACTTGTTTTACCGATGTTGCAAAAACGAACGGGTCATCTTCGTAACAGCTTGTAGCAGTGTTCACCGATAAAATCCCGTACTGATCGATCTTCATGCTCTGCGGGCTGTTAGTATCAAACCATCTACACTTGAAGAGGTGCACTGTCATGCCTTGCCCATAAACCAGTTCCACCACTGAATCGAGAACACCGTAATAGTCGACTCCATTCCGCCCACCATGCGCCATCACCCTAGAATTTTTTGTTCTCCTTCTGTTGTCTCTCTGTTCACATATAAATTGCACGCCATTCACCTTGTACATCGGATAAACTCTTGACATTATCGGCTTCATCGCTAGAAGTCTTAGTTTGTGCGACCAATTTAGGTGACCATCGAATTGAATATGATTCATCTGCAACCAAATATACAATGTATTGTAAATATGAATAATTATGCAATGAGTCACGAACAAAAATAAAGAATTACATACCCAGCTGCCAAAATAGTTCGCGAACTCCTTGTTATGGTAGTCGAGATCACCATGAATGTCTGAACAGTATAAATGGATGTCTTTCCAGTATTCAACTTCTGAATAGTTAATCAATACCCACCAATGGGCTATGACTAGCTCATGTGGTTGCAACTTGTAGGAGTCTGGCAAAATTCCATAAACTTCAACATCATTAGAAACTATGGAAATGTTGAACTTCGGTACATCTACCGGTATGGTTTGTGGAGTTTCATTCAACGCTCGTAAATACAACTTCATGTAGGTGACGCACTCGTGCGCAATATATGCTTCAGCTATACATCATTCAGGCGCGGATTTATTGGCCACATAAGCTTTTTAGTCTCCAAGTTGCCTATAAATAAAGTGTTATGATTATATATTGAATATGTACAATAAAACATTTAGGTGTAAAAAACATACCTTTCCATGGGAAACATCAAAGTATAGTGTACTGGACCGGTAAACAACAATTGCTCAGGAAGATGGATCATCAGGTGTGGCATGATGTCAAAAAAATTTGGAGGAAATATCCTCTCAAATTTACACATGATATAAATAATGTCCTCTTGCATTTCCTGGATGTCAGATTTTGTCACTTCCCGTGTGCATAACTTCTGGAAGAATCTTGACAACGCTACTAACAGCTCCACCACCTGACGGGAAAGGAACGGTCGAATGAAAATAGGGAAGAGACGTTGTAGCAGTATATGACAGTCATGACTCTTTAACCCGTATATTTTATTGTCACGAATGTTTACACACCGGGCTATATTTCCTGCATTGCCTGAAGGATACTTCACAAAACTCATCCACCTGAAAATTACGTTCTTCTGGTCAGGCTTCACGGTGTAAGGAGTTTGAGGCATTTTTTTCTTCCCTTCTTTCAACCACAAATGTCTTCGTATCTCCATTTTTTAAGATCAATGCGTGCCTTTAGACCGTCTTTCGTCTTCCCCTCCAAGTTCAGCACTGTTCCCACCACACTATCGCACACATTCTTTTCTATGTGCATCACATCTAGGTAGTGTCTGATCAACAACTTACTCTAGTATGAGAGTTCCCAGAATATGCTCTTATGTGTCTAAAATTTATACTTGTCGGGTCTATCAGGTATTGCCGCCATAATATTGGGATGATTGCTGAGCTGCCCAAAATCATACGCATTAAGCACTGTAAAATTTTCTTCCCCGTCCATCTTCTGGGAGGCATATCGTTTTCTATAGTCTCATCAAATGCCTTGTCATCGAACAACCATTCGTGATCACACGGAAGGAGAGTACGGTGACCCAATCTGCATATCTTGTTGCAATGACTACTGCTCCCCTCATCGCTAAGGCACTTTGGACAAGCCTTGTATCCTCTAACAACGTTGCCCGACAACATACCACGGGCAGGAAAATCACTGATGGTACCAACAACCATGACATGCATCCGAAATATCTCGTGTATGTACTTGTCATAAGTGGGATAACCAACGTCCCAAAAAAACTTAAGCTCTTCAATCAAGGGTCTCAAATACACATCGAGACACTTCCCTAGATAATTGAGCCCGGAATCAACAAACTCAATATATTGTATTCCTTCTTCATGCACATCCATGGAGGAAGGTTGTATGGTACCAAAATCACTGGCCATACACTGTATTGAAGACTCATGTTGCCAAAAGGATTGAACCCGTCGGATGAGAGCCCGAGCCTCACATTTCGAACATCTGACGTAAAATGAGAAAACTCACGGTCTATATGCTTTCAAGCCTTCCCGTCAGCAGGGTGTATAAGGGTATCTTCGCCATGTAATTCCCTATCAGCGTGCCATCTCATAGCTTTGGCCGTGTGTGATGACATGTATAACCGTTCCAGCCTATCCCTCAACGGGAAATACCGAAGTACCTTCACAGGTTTCCTATTGCCTGTAGGAGTCAGCTTATACCTGTCACTCTGACATACCGGACATGCGTCAAGTCCACCAAAGCCATTCCCTTCTAGATCTTTACCCCAGAAGAGAACACAATCATATCTACATGCATGGATCTTCATGTAGGAAAGCCTAAGATCTTTCAGGATACATCGGACCTTATGATGAGTGGTAGGAAGACGATGACCGTGTGGCAGCATCGAAGCAGTGTATTGTAGATAATCATCAACGACCTTCACGGTCGATTTTGTCTCAACTTTAATCTTCATAACGTCCATCACACTTTCAAGAATCATCTTCTGACAACCGGGGTACACAGGGGTCTGTTGGAAAGCAAGTAGTTTGTTGTACTTGTCAATACCAGCAATGTTGACAACTCTAGGGAAGGGCTGGACCGGCCCAGACATATACTGTCCTTGAGAGCATATACTGCTCTCATAAGAAAACATATTGTTGATGAAGGCTATTGTTGGATCGTTGGATGTACTGCCCATCTCAGAAAATTATCCATGATTATGCGGACCCCCTGATGATGTTTCACCGTGATATATCCAACATGTGTACTTCTCCCAAAACCCGTTACTCTTCAGGTGCTGTCAAACCTTGTCAATTGCAAATCGATGAATATCGCTGCGACACTGACATTTAGTGCACATGCAATAGAAAATTGTATTCCCATTAGCATTATCCATCACATATTCAATAAAACTAATAACTTCTTTACCATATCGTTTGTCCCATTTTGGAAGTGAAATCCAACTCTTATCCATATACTGAAAAGATAACATAATATATATGTATAAACTCTAATTAATTAATTAAATTTTCAAAACATTTAGTATTCTATCTACAGTTAACGTACAATTAGTTATTAACAAATTAATAATTAACACACACACACATATATATACATGCATATATATATATATATATATACTAATTACTAATTATATAACAAAATTATATATCAATTAACATCAATCATAATCAACATATTAATTAATTCATACTATGCATCAACACAATATTATAATTAAATTAATATATATATATATATCTACTACTTATTAATAACAACAACTTCATATATATTATCAAATCAAAATCGATCAACTCAATCACACTCAAAATCCAGTATATATTTAGCTTAGCCAACTAAAATTAAAACTATTAAATCAACTCAAAATCAAGATATATACACATATATGTACCTATATATAGCTCCACAAACTAATTTGGGACAAATTTCGACGACAACCAACAATTTCTGCAACACCCAACTTTTTTTCTCGTTTTTTTTTTTTCTAAATGAGCTGCTTTCTAGATCTGGAAATATAAGGACTTTTAGCCGACGAAATTATATATTTCGTCGGCTAAACTTTTAAAATTTTATCGGTTATAGTGTACAGACTATAGCCGACGAAACAAATTATTTTAGCCGACGACAATATATTTCGTCGCTTAAAAGTTCAATTTAGCTGACGAAAATTTAGCTTAGCCAACGTTTTTTTTCGTCGGCTATAATATTTATGCTGGTAGCTTATTAATTATTAGAAACACAAATTTATATAATCGATCATAAACTATAAAATTATCACGAAGAAAAAGTCATCATGAAAATTAAATCAAAAAAATATTTAAACAGACAATTATTTTCAACAACATATATAATATATATACATAATTAATAATTTACACACATATATATATATACATACATAATTAATAATTTACATATATATATATATACACACACACATCCATATATACAATATATGCATATATATATATATGTGAATTATTAATTCTGTATGTATATATATATATATAAATTAACAAATACCTGAAAATATACAAATTAACAAATTTAGAATGATATACCTGAAATTAACAAATTAACAAATATATATATATATATATATACACACACATCATATATTACAAAAGATCATCATAAAAATAAATGAAATTTAATACAAATAATGATTCAACTTAGCCCAATATTTAAACAACATATGTATACATAATTAATAATTCACACACATATATATATTTATATATATATATATATATATATATATCTATATATATAATTAATAATTCACACATATATATACTCGAAAATATACAAATTAACAAATCTAGAATGATATACCCAAAATTAACAAATATATATATATATATATATATATACATCATATATATATATAAGCATGGATTAAACAAATCTAGATGAAAATATACCTGAAAATAAACGAATTTTGTCAAAAATTAATAAATAAGAAAAGTTAAACAATATGTACCAGTGATTAAAATGGATAGAGAACTTCAATTCATGAATCAAAAAAATTTGATGGAGAATGAATGACTACATGAAAGAAATGGATGGAGAGATGGATCGGAGGAATAGGAATAGAGGAAACTCATGATGATGAGGGAAGATAGTATAGAGTATTTCAATTCATACGTTCTGTATTTATCAGATTTGATTTCACTTAGCCGATTGAATATTTCGTCGGTTAAGGAAAAAATTCGTCGACTAAAAAATATTCGTTCTGCATGGTGTCAGAGAATTATTGAACTTTATTTTCTTAGCCGACAGAATATTCTGTCAGCTAAGAATACATTTTCTCCGATTAAGAGTTACCTAGTCGACGGATAATATTTCGTGGACTAAGTGCATACTAGTCGACGGATAATATTTCGTCGACTAGGTATCTCTTAGTCGACGGATCAAGTTTTGTCGACTAGGTAACTCTTAGTCAACGAAATATGTCAACTGAATTTATCCGTCGGCTAGGTGTTTCGTAGTCGATGGAAATGATCGACAAAAAATTTCCGTCGGCTATGATAATCTTAGTCGACGGAATAGTACTGGTTCCATCGCCTAAGAACCCAAATCCACTAGTGATAAGTGGAGCTGCCCCTAAAACCTAAGGAAGCAACCTACTAATTGAGTTGTATTATTTTCTTAACCATGACAATTGACAAACCCTATAGTAAAGAAACATATATGACCCTTCTAGTGAGAGATCCTCATTTTTGGCCGCTTGTAATAAAAGCTTGATCCTTATAAATTAAATAAAAATGTAATTTTGTAATCAAAAAGTTTGTCAAATGTTATATCCATAAAAATAAATTAAAATAAGAATCCTTTAGTGGAATGATGAAAATGTGATTTTGTGATCGAAAAGTTTGTTAAATGCCTTATCTATTAAAATGACTAAAATATGAATCTTTCGGTGGAAAGCCCCTGAAAAAAAAATCAAATTAAGAAGAAGAAATTCAAACCAAATCATGATTATTTATCTTCTTAAGATCTTATTATTGGTCAACAAGTCTAGAAATGGAAAACAAAAGTAACTTAGTCAAAGAGTCCAACTATATGGTAAACTCCGTTATTCGATCAATGACAGTAAGAAACATATCTATAAGTATACATATATACCATTCATATATGTATTCTTACACATATCAGATAGACAGATACCAGTCATACTGATACATGTACCATCAAGGTCCTACTCCCTACTCTAAGAATCTTGCGGGACCGTTCTTAATCTGATATTCAGAATTCCAGAGATAAGAGTTTGGTTTAGATCATCCTCTAAACTTATGCAGTAGTACTGTAATCCTATATCAAAACACACCAAATGAAGCCAGTTTTCTTCTTCATCGTCTCTCTCCTTCTCCTTCCTCTCTTGGCCTCGTGCTCAGAGCAAAAGGTTAATCTTTAGTTCTATACATATTCTTCTGGTTATGGATATTTGGGTTTGATAACTTTGTTTCGTTTTCTATAGACTCTGATTATCTCTCTGTGTAACTGTGTATGGTTTATCATGTATAGGTGTACATAGTGTATTTTGGAGAGCACGGTGGAGAGAAAGCACTGCATGAAATAGAGGACATCCACCACTCCTATTTGCTCTCTGTGAAAGATAGTGAGGAACATGCCAGAGCTTCACTGCTTTACAGTTACAAGCACAGCATCAATGGCTTTGCTGCAGTTCTCACTGAGGATGAAGCTTCCAAGTTATCTGGTAAAATAATCGATCAATATCTTCTCCTTCTTCTCCTCCTTCTATGTGCTTTTCTAATAGTTGCAGGGTGGTATGAACAGAACTGGAAGAAGTTGTATCAGTGTGGCCGAGCCACCCAAAGAAGTACACGATGCACACAACAAGGTCATGGGAGTTTGTGGGGATGGAAGAAGGGGAAGAGGGGAGTTACTGGAAGAACAACCTGATGGGAGGAGACTTCTTATCCAAAGCCGGGTTCGGGAAGAACATCATTGTTGGAGTCCTTGATAGTGGTACGTAATAAACAAAAAAACCATATATTAATCACTTCACTCCAAATGAGTACTACTCTTTCACATGTGATGCCATCCTATCATTTTTGTATTTTATGTATTGGTTTTGTATTTCCTTTGTATTTTTAGGGATGGTTCGTTTTTTGTGTTTCTCGGACAGATTCTAATTAACCGAGGTTTATGTGTTATAGGCTCTATTTCTTGGCAGAAAACAAGTTAAATTTGACGAATTTAGACACACACGTAAAATTATTTTTAAGCGAAACATAACTATACAATTATAATTTGTATCAACAATCTAACAACACTAGAAAGAGTTTCGGTAATGTCGGCTGTATAAAAGCATCAGTGTATGCATGCATATTGTGATCTGATAAATGGTTGGTGTTATACATGTGTATGCTTTCAGGTGTATGGCCAGAATCAAAGAGCTTCAGTGATGTAGGAATGGGGCCCATTCCCAAATCATGGAAGGGAATCTGCCAAACTGGAGTTGGCTTTAATTCATCCCACTGCAATAGGTAACCTTAAATCTGCTCATTTCGTATTCTTTTTTCTATTTACTTTCTTTTCTATATCAAAAATAATATCTTCAGTTCTTAATCTCCTTCCTCACTTAGTTATATAAATGTGAGTTTGATTTAAGTATGGTTCTCTAACAGAGAGAACTAGAAGATTATGCAGTTTCTTAATTATAATACACTTCAACTGTATATATAACACTATTTCTTGGGACTATGGTCTCTCATCTAATCTTGCTAGATCTCTCTCGGGCAAATACTCAATGCCAGTTTCTAGTTTAGGATTCTAGTGCTAAACGATGCTTGCGCTAGATAGGGCTATAGCTAAACCCCCAACTAGAGGACATGTCACATGATAAAGGCTAACAATGAGGACATAAGGAACATATAGTAACGTCAAGGTCAAAACGCCAATACTATAGCAACCTCAAGATTAAAGCACCATTGCACCAATAGTATAGCAACCTCTCCAACATGGCATTGCATCTCACAATCTCCTCAGTTCTTCTTAATCCCCCACTTTTAGTTTTTAAGGACCAAAACTGCTTTCCACAAGTGCATATATGCCTTGTAGATAATAAGCAGTGTCTGCTTCAAATTCTCACCACCTTGACAAACCTGCTTTGAGTAGAAGAAATTTGACATTTCAAAATACACGGCATTGAAAATTGAAGGAAGATTGAGGATATCGATTTTTTTTATAGAACCTCAGAATCTAGTGTAGTGAGCTATGCAAACATAAAACTGCTTATTGATTCAACATATCGATCGATCAGTATGCCAGATTCTAAATCTGGGTCTGATATTCCATGTGAGATTGGGACCTTGGGGTATACAACTTATCGAAACTAGAACTGTCAGTCTGGGGAACCTAAATGAACTCAGGATGATGACCTAGACAAGTTTATGTATCAACAATTCAACATTGGTTAGCTTAGATTATTTATCTAGATAAGAAAAAACGAGCTAGGGTTTTTGATTGATACTGTTCAAAATTGACTGAACCAAAAAGAAGAAGAAAAAAAACAAATTATTGTACAAAATTGACTCTTGCATGATTGCCCAACATAATTTGTTCTGTACTTCTGTTATGAATGACTGCTAATGGACGGCTGCTATGGTTGTTTGTGATAATCGAGTCGACTGAAACGTAAAGTATTCGTGACCCTTCATCGATGTATGATATCCCAAAGATGATCGAAGCTTGTCGATCTATTCCAATCAAACCCAGTAGTAGGTGATCCATCTATTTTACTATTTGTTGCTTGGCTTCTTCTGGTTTCTCATCTTGTGAACTGCCCTCTCCTTCTGCACCAGCCATGCATTTGAAAATAATGCATCTCGATGTCATGAACTTCAATATTGGTCTTTCTTTCTCGTGCCCTCTGTACGTGCAGCAGCAGCCATCTGAAATAATGCAACAGCCATTCGAAATAATGCAATTTCTTAATTTTCTGATGCATGCAGCCTTCTAAATTATTTTTCGTTTTAAGATCGAGAGCCCCAAAAATCTTATTGGGTGGCGGCTGAGCTTCATCTGGTGCCCTATATTACTTGGGTAACACATATTTATAGTACCTAATTTAAGTGGGAATTTTCTGCTGTACGGATGGGTATCCTATGTGGCCGGTTTTTGCTGATCCCACGCAGCCATCAAACCGCTGAGAAACCGGTACATCTCATGCCGCGCGGCCGCTGTATAACAGACGGTTTCATTTAAGTGAAACCTAGGGGTGGGCACTTCGTACCGGAATCCCGATCCCGTCCCGGTTCCGTACCGAAAATTAACGGGATGGGACGAGATAGAGTTTAAAAATGTCGGTACCGTACCGTCCCGTTCCGAAAGTTTAGAAACGAGAAGGGATCGGGACGAACCCGCGCGGGACCGGAACGAACCCGAAATATAAAAGATATGATCGTAGCCGTCCATTTGTTAAGATGGTTGTTCTCATTTCAGGAACAATACCCTTCTCTTTCATTATATGAAGCAAATCTTCTGCTTTCCAAGGCTGCTTAGCTTCTCCATATCCCCATATTAGAGTCTCAAAAGTTTTCACATTTGGGGCGATTCCCATTTCACACATTTTCTCAAAGAGTTCCCAAGCATGCTCCATTTTCCCAGCTGTGCACCACCCACTGATGATGGTTGTGAAGATTACAACATTAGGGTGCACACCAGATTTTCCCATGAAACTCAAAAGTAACTCTGCCTTTCTAGGATCACCAGCACGCACATAGCCTTTTGCAAGAATTCCGAATGCATGGATGTCTGGTTCAATGTCTGCTATGATCATTTCATCAAAGATATCCTGGCATTTTTCCATCAGCCGTGCTGAGCTCCAAGCATTCATTCTGAGGAGGTCATACATTTTGGTCAACAGCTGCCAAGATCGGAGCTATTTGTATCTGCTTGCAATGGGATGGAATATTGTGTATCAGTTCAGGAAGGCGCAGAATGAGATTGATAGATACTTGAAGCTTGTGCCCTTGATTACTCTAGTCGACAATGCTCTCAGGGTATTGATGTTTTTACTTTTATTGTTTGTTCTTGATTTTCATTTTATTGTTGTTGTTGGTTTCCCTGTTTTGCTTTAGGATTAGACATTTAGTTGGGTTGCTCTTGTTTGGATGTGCAGTGTTGATAACAATTGCCTCTAAGCAAAGGTTCTCTGTGGAATCTGAGAAACTTGTTGGATGGTCAATTTGTCATTAAGATAACTTGAAAATGATGCTTTACTTTTGTTGAGATCCAACTTACTCAATATTCAGGTAGTAACAGAGACAAAGATGGATTACTGTGAGTAAGTAGCTGGGAGGTTTGCTTATTGTTATGACTTTCAGTAAATCTGAATGTTTAAAGGTTAATTTGTCAGGATCCAGATCCCGGCCCGGTCCCGAACAGGATCGGGACGTGCGGGACAGATTTCTAAAAACATCGTCCCGTCCCGATAAATTATTTTCAGGATGGGACGAGATTCTGACAAATCTCGACCCGTCCCGTCCCATGCCCAGCCCTAGTGAAACCCATTAGTGTTAATCCCCAACTCATTGGTGCCCTAGCTAGGGTAGCTCGTTTGTTTGTACTTAATTGCAACGTCATTAGTACCTACTGACTTACCACACTTATCTGCCTAGGAAAACTCACTACTACATAAACCATACGTTTGGCAAACTCAACCACTGGTATCTTGGGGTGGGAACCAATTGGGTATGAAGTTTCCTAAAGCAAGAACTATCTAAACTTTACCGCTTCATTGAAAAAGATCGAGTTATATTCTAGCATGAAGGTTCTACATTAGGGTTTGCTATATATTCTCTTACTGTGAGTATTTGATCGATGATTGTTTGTACGTTTAAACTTGTAGGAAGCTGATAGGAGCTCGTTACTACCTCAAAGGGTTTGAGCAACACTACGGTCCCCTAAATGTCTCAGAGGATTCCAGATCACCCCGTGACATGGATGGCCATGGAACACATACTAGCTCCACCGTGGCAGGCCGAGTCGTATCCAATGCCTCAGCTTTGGGCGGGTTCGCTCGCGGCTCGGCCTCTGGTGGTGCCCCATTGGCACACATTGCCGTGTACAAGGTGTGTTGGGCTATACCAGGCCAATCCAAGGCTGAAGGGAATACATGCTTTGAGGAGGACATGCTTGCAGCCATGGATGATGCCATAGCGGATGGTGTGGATGTGTTGAGCCTATCGATTGGAACATCTCAGCCTGTGAAATTCACGGAGGACGGTATTGCTCTCGGAGCATTGCATGCCGCCAAGAAGAACATTCTGGTTGCTTGTAGTGCAGGCAACTCTGGGCCTTCTCCATCTACTTTATCAAACCCAGCTCCATGGATCTTCACTGTTGGTGCCAGCAGCTTGGACCGAGCATTTATGTCGTCTGTTGTGCTTGGAAATCGCTTGACCATTGAGGTACATTACTATTACTATTGTCAATGTTACAAACATCATGATAAGTTTGATGATGGCTAAAATTTCCTTTTTAGTTATCATACCAATAATTTGGATTCAGAGTGATAAACAAATTAACAAAAAGGTGCCAAGTACCATTTAGTTTAACAGCATAGTCTCATTTTAGTAAATGAAAGGTTGTGAGTTCAATTCACGAAGTTGTAATAGTTGTCTACTTGATCAAAAACAAAAAAGTGAAACGATAGGATGACAAAAGAAAAATGGTACTGGTGAAATTCTTGTTGATTGGTTAATTCTTTTGATTGAATCGATATTTTCAGGGAGAAACAGTGACCCCAAGCAAGCTGGAAGAGAATAAGAAGTACCCTTTAGTATATGCAGGGGATGTTGTTAACCCTGGTGTAGCCCAAAATCTAACAGGGTAAGATCGATGTGTTCACTTTGGAATTTAGTCTCTATTTCTCTAACGATCATTGGTAGCTGATCACTGCACTGGTTATATCCATAATTAATGCCTTGTATAACTCAATGTGGAATGCAGACAATGCCTTGCAGGCTCTCTTTCACCTGACAAAGTTAAGGGAAAGATAGTGTTCTGCTTGAGAGGTGCAGGGATGAGAGTTTCAAAAGGCATGGAAGTAAAAAGAGCCGGCGGCGTTGGTTTTATCTTAGGAAACAGCAAAGCAAATGGCGTTGAAATCTCGGTTGATCCTCATGTTCTTCCTGCCACTGCAGTGACATATAGCAACGCCAATAGGATCATGCAATACATCAAGTCTACCAAAAATCCTGAGGCAACTATTATACCAGCAAGGACAGTGTTGCATACAAAGCCAGCTCCATACATGACTGCTTTCACTAGTAGAGGCCCAAGTGTGATTGACCCTAACATTCTCAAGGTACATGTTTTTACTCAATTTATTTATTGCAAGACTGTGTCAATTAGAAAATGCATATTCAACGAATTTTACTTGTATGAGAATTCAGGTATGTACTAAATGGCGTCGAAACTTCGGCTCTCTTGTTTCATCTCTCTGTGCAGCCTGATATCACAGCTCCTGGACTAAATATATTGGCAGCGTGGACTGAGGCTGAAGCCCCTACCAAGTTGGCAATTGATCACCGAGTGGCTCAGTATACAATTGAGTCTGGAACTTCAATGTCTTGTCCTCACATTGCTGCGGCAGCGGCACTTCTCAAAGCCATCCACCCTACATGGAGTAGTGCTGCCCTAAAATCTGCTCTAATGACTTCAGGTAAGTACTCAAACGGTTGCATTTTAATCTGCTTGTGACTACTTAGAGTCATAAATTTGATATTTACTTATCCCTGTGCTTATAACCTAAGACATGTCTGCGTTGTCAAAATTTTCATTTTTGTGCCGCAGGTTCAAACAATAGTCCGTCTAATCATGTATCCATTTTTCCTAGATTATATATTTAACTTATCAACCTTTTGTTTTCTCTGCAGCCGGAATAAAAAACAACCTAGACATGCCATTGAACGATGAATCAGGCAATGCTGCAACTCCCTTTGCATATGGTGCTGGCCACTTCCAACCCACCAAGGCAGCAGACCCTGGCCTTGTGTACGATGTTTCATACAAAGACTATCTTCTCTACTTCTGCAGTATCGGCGTCAAGAATTTCGATCCAAACTTCAAGTGTCCAAGATCACCACCAACAGCAGTCAACCTAAATTATCCTTCCATTGCAATCCCCAAACTGAATGGCACCATAACGATTAGAAGGACAGTCACAAATGTCGGTAACGCCAAAAGCGTCTACTTCTTTACCACCAAACCGCCTCTGGGGATCTCGGTTAAGGCCTCTCCAAGTATATTGTTCTTTGATCATGTTGGTCAGAGGAAGAGCTTCACCATTACTGTCAAAGCAAGGATAGAGATGCTTAACGAGAAGCCGTTGAAAGATGAGTATGCATTTGGGTGGTATACATGGACTGATGGACCTCATATTGTAAGGAGTCCAATTGCAGTCTCTTTAGCATAGAATTAAACTGAGTAGTTTTGAGTACTCCAATTGCAGTCTCTTACAATATCTGGTTTTGAGTACTCCAATTGCAGTCTCTTTCCTACAGAAATCTATAGGAAAGAAAAATTGTTAGAGGGGTATGTCTAAATGTATCGTGCCCTATTTAGTACTAAAACAATAAAGAGAAGTTTGACCACACATAGTCTCTATGTATTAGACTATGTGTTACTACAGATGCGATTATGAATAAATCAAATTTTTAAAATTCAGTATGAAACAATGGATTTTAGAAGCTTTCACCTTCTAAACAAACAAGAAAAAAAATTACCGTATGAACCAAAAAAAGAAGAGAAAATTAGATAAAACCCCAATTTTCTATAATGGTTTTAAGATAAATCCATGTTTATTTTTCTATTAATCTACACCGAATCCACCTAGACAGCATTCCTTATAGAGTCTTGATTTATATTTATTATTATTTTGTGTTTTCTTGTATACCTGAATTACCCTTAGACTACTTTTTTAGAATTTTGTTGTATAATTATAGTATTCTGAAAGTATATATATATATATATATATATATATATATATGTGATTCATGCCTTAATTTGTGCAAGGTTTAATTCCAAATTTTCATTAAGGATACGTTTTTTAAGAGAAAACAATAGAAAGTTTCATTAACGGGGATACAAATTACAACCATGAGAGACATCTGTGATGGAAATAAATTTTTCACTCTCCTCTACATACCTGAAAACCCTACTATTACAGTTGACAAGAACTGAAATAGGTTCAACCGTAACTTAACCTAATCCAGAAGTACCGATACATCGTTACAGTCAACCTCAAGAAGAACTAACCCTTTCAAACATTACATGCCAAAACTACCACCATATATGCACAACCTCCCCATTACATTGACAACAAGAACTAAACGACGATAAAATAGTCCCTGGCACTAGTGGATTATGGCTCTTAGACGACGGAACAATTCCGCCTCCTAAACTCTTAGCCGATAGGAATTTCGTCGACTAAGTTCTGTCGGCTAACACGCTTCGGTGAAGACCCCTAGCTGACGAAATATTTTATTCCAACGACTGAGAGACAACCTAGTCGATGAAATTTTCGTCGACTAAGATCCGTCTACTAGGATCTTAGCCGACTGAATAATTCTGTCGGCTAAGTTCCTAGGAGACGAACATATTTTAAAATTAAAATAAATTAATAATCATCTTAGCTGAAATAATATTTAATATTCAGTCTCCTAAGTAATTCTTAGCTGACGGAATTTTTGAATTCCGTCAGCTAAGAATTACTTAGGAGACGGAATTTCTGGGGGCTAAGATTTTAGCCGATGAATTTTTTAAAAAAATTTAAAAAATAAATAATAACTCTTAGCCGACGGAATTCTGTCGGTAAACCTAAAAAACCGGAGATCGATCACCGGAAATCCACTGCCGGCGATTGATCTCCGGCAAGAAACCGACCATTCCAATTTCACACACACCACTATTACCAAAAACCACCACCACACACCACACACCATAACCACCATTTGGAGAAGAGAAGAGAGGCTAGGAGAGGGAGATGAGAGATTTTGGAGAAGTAAAGAGAGCAGAGGAGAAGAGAAGATTTAAAGAAAAAATCGACTTTTTTTGAATTTTTTTTCAAAAATTTAATGCGGGGATTCGAAATTTTGAATTTTTTAGCTCTTAGCCGACAAAATGCAATAATTTCATCTGCTAAGTGTTTGAATATTTTTTTTCTGAAATTTTGGTCTAAAATTTTGTGAGGAAAAATTGTTCTGATTTTTTTGCCCTTAACCGACGAAATTAAATAATTCCGTCGACTAAGCGATACCTTAGGAGTAGAATTATTTAATTCCGTCAGCTAAGGGGTTAAAAATTATTAAAAATTATTTTATTTTTGTTTTTTATATTTATTTCTGACGGAATTATTTTTTACCATACACATATTTCAACATAATCATGATATCTGACGGTTGGATTATTTTTAAAATTTTGATAATGGAATTCACAACATACCTACTAATGTTGTATAACTTGTTTACTAAGTGTTAAGTAAATGTTCCGTTTCAAAAACAAACTATACGCAGAAGCTTGGTAAGGCAACCCATATAGCAGCACAATTAATCTCCAACATGACAATTATGTAATCAACTTGAATACCTGTACTAATCTGATGAGAAAATAGTTTTAAGCCCGCGCCGAACACTTCGACGTAGAGAAGCCCCACATGCTTAATTAAACATGGTAACAAAACCACAAGCATTGGTCTTGATGAAAATTGATAGCAATGAACCAAGAAAACTTAGCGTGAATATAGACACCATTGCACTTCATGAAGTAAACTTTAGATGAATAAGAAGGGCTTGAACCAACCACCAACTGGTTGTTGTATAATTTGACGTTGTTCTTCAGTACCACGGCCTCCAAGATGAAGCAACTCCCTCAAAAACTTGATTGATAGAACTTGATCCCTTTATATAATGAACACTAGGGTTTGTTCTTTCTTACGGATCAAGGCATATCAAATCTTCTTCGGATTTCTGGAGGATTCTCTAAGCAACCACAAATCTTTGTCATGCATGACTCCCAGTCAAAATGAAACACATTAATCATAACGTAAATCACAAGAATTGGTCCAATGGGCTCTCATGCAAAGCATTTGCTGAAAGATAATATTTTGGCCCAAACATAGCCCCCAGGTCTTTAAGGAGAATCCATGCGTCTTGACTAAATAGACCTATAGTCCTCATCCATCATTTACACCGACGAAAGTCACTCAGTAGCTCAACTGACAAATACCAAACTCTTATATAGGTCTTGACTCTTGAAGGAGTTGAAGCTTCAATGACAATGAGCAGTAGCTAGGCAACCCATATAGCAACATAATTAATCATCAACATGATAACCAATGCACCCAACATGAATACCTTGCCTTTGAAGATGATGAAACACGTTCTGACGAAAACATGTCTTAAGCTCACACTGACCAACCAGATGCAGATAAGAAGCCCCCCATGCTTAATTAAACATGGTAGCAAGACCACAAACATTGGTCTTGATGATAATTGAAGGCAATGAACCAAGAAAACTTAACCCCAAGGTAGGCACAATTGCACTCCATGAAGCCAACTTTTGATGAATTAGAAGGGCTTGAACCAACCACCAACTGGTTGTTTTATAACTTGATGTTGTTCTTCAACATTATAGCCTCCAAGACGGACCAACTCCCTCAAAAAGAACTTCCAAGAAGACTAAGAAACCAGCTTCAAAATAAACTTCATCAAAATACTGATGACATCTTACTACTTAAGAGGCCAACTTTAGGCACGATTTACACAATGCTCGGATGATGATTCTGACCGGGTTTTAGCTTGAGAATGTAGTACAATATATGTACTTAAAGGATTGATAAAGCGAATAGCCAAAGAAACCTTGGAAGATGGCGCGAATGGTCTCCCAAAACAGCCCCATGAAAGCCATTTTCTGGAAATTCAGCATTTCCTTATTATTTGGTCGACTTGAAGAGCTTGTACCTTGAGCTTCCCATGGTATTTCTGGATGATTCTTGATTCTAAAATGCTCTACAACATCCCAACTTGATGTATAAATAAACACCCCAGTGATAGGTATATGCTAAGATGAAGAAACAAGGCCACCCAAACTTATTGCAGTTCAATTTTTCTAGAATAGCTGCTTCAAGATGCTAACTTGTAGACCTCATAACTCACTCATCAATGCAGCGAATGACATGATTATTTTTCCTAGTTGTAGTCCAATATACTGACTTCAAGGTGGTGTATGGCGAAAAAGACTTCAAGCCTTGTAAGGATGCGCGAATGAGCCACGAAAATGCCTAGAAATAAGCAAAATCTGAAATTTTCATATTTTCTTCTATGCATGGGCTGATTTAGTTGATGATTTCCATAGGCTTTTCTTGTGATTTATGGGAAATGGAGCATCCTAACATGTTCCTTAGCATCAGTAGTACATATGTGAATCAATAGATGTTTGACTTGAACCTCCAGGAGCCTTGGAACTGCTTGACAAAGTACCTTGAAAAACACTCTTTGAAAACTCTTGCTGCTTGCTGGCATGTTAAATGTTAATTGTTGAATTCCTTCTTTGACAAAATAAAGGTCACAGGTATTGGCCTTGTATGGACGATGATCAACCTCAAAACAGATTGATTAAATAGACTTCAAAACCACAAATTGGTTTTGGAGAACCACAGGGGTTGGTTCGAAAATAAAATGAATACTAAAACTCATGGCTTGCATGACGTTCACAGATACAACACAAGTCTATTTGTGTCTAATCACCACAAAAAAAACGCTTCTGCGCTTCCGAACGCTTTGCTTCTCCGTTTCCGTGCAACGTAGACACCAACAAACACAGTTTCATTTCAAATCAGAAATGTCCAGTTTCGTATCCAGATACAAACACAGTTTTCATTTCAATTTTCATTTTTAAATCTGTTTCAAACATTTTTCAGTTACATGCACAGTGAATCTTGAAATTCTAAACCAACAAACAACAGCAAATGCCCAGTTACTTATACCGTTTCATTTTTATTTTTTTCAAATCTGTTTCAAACTTTTTCAGTTACATGCACAGTGAATCCAGATGAAAATCAAAGGGCCAAAATCAAACAACAATAATCAAAAATTCAAAACCAACAACAAATCAGAAATGTCCAGTTACTTATACAGTTTCAAATACAGTTTTGATTTCAAATCTGTTTCAGTTTTTCAATTTTTGAAAATCAACAAATCAACAACGAATTCACAACAATGTGTTTTCAAATCCACAACAAACCGACGACTTAATCCCTAAGTCCTAAATTGATAATGAACCGTTGATCTTCCAAAATTTTAAACTGAAACAGTACATGCAACATGAAATATTGAATCAGAAAGACTAAGAGGGATTAGGAATTACTAATAGTTAGGTTTTGAAGTTTTGAAAGAGTTGAAATGCTCTTGAAACCGATTTTTTGTGTCACCGAATGAAAACGAGGTGATGGATTCGCGGTGGATGGTGGCCTGGGTTCTATGATATTCGCCGGAGAGAGGGAGATATTTCAATGAGAAAGAGAAGTAGAGCGAGTTTTCAATGAGGAAGAGAAGAAAATGGAGAGAAGGGAGCGAGCAAAATTTTGAAGAAGAAACGAAATGAAGAAGAACTGAAGACGTCTTTTTTTATTCCGTCATTAACAGTTAGTAACCGTCAATGACAAAAAACGTAATTTTAAAAATTTTATGAGCAACACTTTAAGAGCTAGACATTTTTATCATTAAGTAACAATTAGTGATTTTTTTATCATTTCATACCTCTAAAAAACCTACCACGAGTCAAATATTAAAAAAAAGCACGAATCGAATCCGTAGCGGATCGCCCTATTTATTTAGGTGTATGTACAACCATCCGGTATATCTCAATCAAAGTCCATTGGACGATCATAGTCAACAAACACCCTAAAACAGTCCCAGATCCCTCACTTGTTTTACCAATCCGTCGTCGTTGCTGATCTGAATTCCAAAGATGGACGCTTTAAGAAAACAAGCCAGTAAGCTCAGGGAGCAGGTGGCAAAGCAGCAACAGGTATAAATCTATGACTACCCATCTCTCCATTTTCCACATTCATCTATTTTACAAGTGATTTCGATGCTACCCAGTTCACATTTGATTCAAAGTCTCTTCATGTTTGATTTCTCAATGTTGGGTTAAGCGGTGATGTTGAAATTTCAGGCTGTGATGAAGCAGCTTGGTGGGACTGGTTATGAAAGCTCAGATGTAATGGTGATAGATGAGGTTGAGATGCAGAGGCATCAACAGCTTGAGAAACTGTACAGGTCTACTCGCGCTGGAAAGGTATACATCAAGTTTGTTTACATTGTAGATTTCCACTTCGAAACTATAGCTTATAAATTTGTAGTGGTCAATGTGGTGATTAGTTATGAATAAGTTGAATCCTCTATTGTTTATATCGGTCTTTGTATTGATTGTGAGTGATCTCACTTGGATAACTGAGATCTTTAGATTGTGTATTATACTATGGTGCTATTAGGATGACATGAGATGCGAATAAAAAAACATGCTAGAGATAGAAGTTAGCAATGGTGTTGTTCACCAAAGCAAGAGGAAAGTAGTTCAGTGCTTGCATATTGAAACCGCATATCCACAAGAAAACTGCTATGCATTGCTATAGGTGACTGTTTTACTATCTTGGTTCACAAGTTTGGAATATCCAAGTCATGCTAATGTAACATGTTTGATTGTTGTTTTTGGTGCTAAACTTATTCTGTCTGTTAAATTCATTCTTCATGTTATTTTCAGGATTTTCAGAAAGAAATTGTAAAAGCAGCAGAAGCATTAACAGCAATAGGATATAAACATATTGAAGCAGGTAAAAATTTTAATAGATTCAGTGTCATATCGATATCGTAATAGAATGGGATGTGTGTGGTGAAGTAATAGCCTACAAATTGGCCTATTTGAATTAAATTTGCAATTAGAAAATATGCAAGGTTTGGTAGTTGCACTCATTACTGTTTATAATCTTTTCGCGGTAGTCAGGGACCAAGTTGTCTGAGGATTGTAGCAGATATGGTGCTGAAAATGTCCACGATAAAATTTTAGCTAAAGGTGCATCTATATATGGTGATGCTCGTAAGCATGTGGAAAAAGAACAAGAAGACTTTAACAAGTTGTTATCTTCACAGGTATATATCTTATGCTACTGACATTAGCATTTATATTTACTATAATATGAATTCCACAGTTGAGATTACAATCATCTGTAATACTGAACTCAGACAAATCATTTTTATATTAGCATTTTTTATCATTTTATGTCAAAGTTCGTAATACCTGGTGATTATTGGCTGAACTAGTAGCGTAAAAAAGTGAACATGCAAGTCTCCCATCAAAGGCAATGCATAAGTAATGAACAAACAAAGCATTATAAGCAATATCTCTCTGTAAAGTTCACTGGCACATGGGGGGCATAATTTCTAGAGTGGTATTGATTTAGTTAGTTGATGCCCATCACTTTTCTGCTTGAAAGACACTCACAATGGAAGCTTATAGACATAGCTTTCACCTCTACGTGGACATAGTTTGAATAATTTGTAAGCCAGTTCATTACTGTAGAGTTAATCATTCTAGTTTTTGTTTTGGATTTAGGTTTTAGATCCGTTAAGAGCAATGATACTTGGTGCTCCTTTAGAAGATGCTCGCCATCTTGCACAGCGTTATAGTCGAATGCGGCAGGAAGCAGAGACACAGGTAATGCCATTCCATCTTCTATCACTTCATAGATATTTGTCATGAGGTTACTCAACCCAAAATGCAAACAGGCAGTTGAACTTTCCAGAAGGCAAGCAAAAGTAAGAGAAATCCCAAATCCGGAAAATGTTGGAAAGCTGCATGCAGCAGAAGCAAAGATGAAAGAAATAAAAGCAAATATGGCAGTTCTGGGTATAGAAGCTTCATCTGCATTGGCTGCTGTGGAAGCACAGCAGCAGAGACTAACTTTTCAGAGGCTTGTTGCACTGGTATGAATATGACTTTCAAGATAAGAATATCTATGTTATAAAGATTAGACAGGTTATGCAGTTTGATGCAGATATTATGCTTAGTTTTATTAAGGTTGAAGGAGAAAAGAATTATCATCTGAGTGTGGCTGCCATTCTTGGCGAGGTTGAAGCTGAGGTTAGTTCCACTCTTGATTACTTCAGAAGAAAACTGTTATCCATCTAAAGAATAATAACTTATGCTAAGACATGAATTTTGTGACAGATGGTCTCAGAGAAACAGCGTAAAGAGTCTGCTCCACCTGTGATTCCCCAGGAGAGCTTCTCGGAGAAAACGATGTACTTCTTGGCTGAAGTATGCTACTTTTCACTAAACCTATAGCTGTATTCTTGGTAGCTTTATTAATAGAAAGAAGAGTTATCCATCCATTAGACATCTTACATGTCATACAAGATTGGCAATATGCTGCACATGACAGGGTTCATATGGTTATTAGAAAAAACTTAAGAATTGACATTAGGATGAAAATGGAACTTTTAAAGCATTGACGAATAAATTGGTTTGGATGAAAATGGATCTTTTTTTTATGATTAATGTAAAGAATTTATGATTGGAACCTTTATTGGGTTATGGATAGTTATTTGAACATAAATTCTGAAAAATGCCTTGCCAGAAAATGAGAAAGGGACACTGCTAAATCGGTTGAAAGGGAGATTATGTCTACTGTAGATAGTAATTCATTTGAATTCATTCTTGTTGACCTACTAAAAATACTGATTTCTTGCATGTTGAAGTTGTAATTATTCTTGAACGGACTCCCTGACAATCTGACATACAGTATGTTTAAACTAACTCCAAGACTGTCAGCTTTATATAAATCCTTTGATTTCATTTCATGCAGGCGACTCATTCTTTCACTGCCGCATCGGAGAAGGAACTAAGCTTGTCAGTGGGTGACTACGTTGTTGTGCGAAAGGTGATCTCCTTTGGATCATTGTTCAGTTGATTAACAAAACATAATGTTGATTGACATTTATGGACTTTTGTCATGCCAACACTGCAAAAGGCTATTTCTTCCACCATATTAAGAGATTTATTTTAGTGGTTCAGCAAATCCATAGAAATGAGAAATGTGATTTTATAATAATGGCATATGAATGTTGTCAGACAATAACTAGCAATCTAGCACTAGTGATGCCCCTCCCGGATAGAGGCTTCTCTTATTATTACTTTTTTTTGGAAAAATAGAGGCTTCTCTTGATGCTTCAACCATGCGAGTTGCATGAGAGACCCAGTGCCTTATGGCTAGTAGTATTTTAAATATTTAAACACAAAGCAAGCATATTCTATGCTTTAGTCAGATGCTCTACGATAAATACAGAGTAAATCAGCTAAGTTCTAAAATTTTCATTTAACCCTGCCTAATCTATGCTTATTCACTGTTGTGAACAAAATTGTTAAACCAGGTGAGCCCATCAGGATGGTCAGAAGGAGAGTGCAAAGGTAAAGGAGGGTGGTTTCCATCAGCATATGTGGAGAAGCGTCAACGGATTCCGTCCACTGATCTTTCTTCTGATGGTTACTAAGGCCTGAATGAAGTCTTCACCTGATGGTTTGTTTTGTTTTCACCTTGTATCCAAATGGTGATGTTCCTGCATGATTATGTGCCAAACTGCCGCTCGATGTATGTGAATACGTATATGTATGTACATGTGATATGAGTGATCTTGATCATTCTGATGGTACGTAGTTCATGTGTCCTAGTACATTCTTTCATAAAAGCTTGGGTTCCTACTTCCTACAGTCTTACCCATGTGTAGGACGTATTTATTTCAATTGTTTACTCAAATTGCAAGTTCGTTAGGACCTTTGCTCTACATTCTTCAGTGTATGCAAAATTGTGCTGAATTAGTTCAACAAAGATTGGCAATGGTTATTTGTAATTTATCAATCCTGCCAGCCTGCTTAATTAGACGTCTAATCATGTCATTGGCTTTGTACCGGAGAAATGGGGGAGAAACGTTGGATCAATTTCGTAGTTCTACGATCAGAAGGGAAAGGGGTGTTGTGAAAAAAAGAAGAAACTTCACAAACAAAACACGTTGTTTTCTTCAACACGAACCTTTTCACATTTTTGTTTTTCTTTTTTGAAGAAGGCTTTCACATTTGCCTTCTAACATCTCAATTCCACTATTTTTCATAACGTTAGTGCCAAGACTTTCATAATTCCATATCCATGATCATAGTATGTCGTTCATAGAGGCGTTAAAAACCGAATTCCCAAGGTGTACATTGATGACTTGATCTCGAAGTTTTTACATGTTATGGTTCTTGCTGTGACATTTGCTATATGGTGGAGGAAGACTTGCTGTTTCAATTGAAAGGAAATAAGCTACGAGGATTCGTCTTGATGGTTCTTTGGAGCTTGGATTGGCCAACCATTCTCAGAGCAGAGTTCTAATTTGCCAATCCTCAGACAGAGTTTTGGGGTGCACACAGACTGCACATGTTTTTCTTCACAGGCCTATTGTGTTTGGGGAAGGTTATGACTTGGATGGTTTTCACCGTCTATTACTTCGTTTGCAATTTGCAAGAAAAGGTTATCATTTGCTCTTATCTGTAGCTCACTAGAAGTTTTTGTTTATGTTTCTTAGTATCACTTGGCAAGGTTTGGCCTAGTAGTCAAATAGCTCTAAGCAATGTTGAATACTAAACTGTTTAAGTGTTACCACAACTCTATAACAGTAACTCCCATGAGAGGTAGTACTCTAGATAAAAATCAATTTTGGATGAATTTCTGTTAAGTGATGGTTGATAGATTCAAGGTGAAAGCTGCAGGTTTTTGACATATTTCAGTGTCTAATAATGTTGAGGAACAGGTATAAACCTGATGCCCACTGGGTTTGAATCGAAGGGTATTTATACAATCTTGATTATATAACTAGCATCTTAATTTGCAGCAAGTGAAGTAGTGCAAGGCTTGGATATGAAAAGCAGAGCCATATCATGTTGAAGCCAAAGCTTGGAGTTTTTGATAATACTCAAAGAAGCTTTGTATTTAATCTGCAAGAGTCACACCATTATACTCACCTTTCTCACCTCTACCCCTTCTATGTTTCTCAATTTACTTTGAATTGCACCTGCAAAGAACCCTTTGTTCAAATCTTGCAGTTTCTAAAACAAAATTCTGGTTTTTTTTTCAAATACAATTGGCAAACACAGCTCCATACTACAAGCCTATAACAAGTTTGACCAAAGACGTTATCCAACTGGGAGTTCTTTACTTCATACCTCTCCATCTCCTAGACCTTTATATGTATTGTAGAGTGTTATATAAGGCAGCTTGTATGGCACTGCTAGCAAATTACTTGGAATGGTGGGCTATATGGAACACGAGTATTGTGATCTCAATACTGGAGAACACACATGGGGCAAACGCATTGATGCTCTCAACCTATCTAAGCAGAGGTAGAGAATGGCAGCAAGGACTTGTTCTGAAGCTTATTTTCGGTGTTTGGGGATTCTGTGAGGCTAGCATCCCTGTTTCTTAAACGTTGTGAAAGAAGAGCAGAAATTGTTGATCAGATTGGCCTTCTATGTACTGGCAATGTGGTGAATTGTTGATCAGTCTTTTGCAGTGTTGGGATTTGGGGAATATCCCAGAGCGCGTGCGACAGGAACTGCTACTGCATTACCGACTTGAATATACCTAAACAATGCAAAACAATCCGCTCAGTTTGAATAGAGAGTCAACTGCATCATCAGTAAAACAAAAGACAAAGGTGTAATGACACAATACCTTTCTTTTCCCGGCTCACATAGTTTGTAATAATCAGGAAACCCCTGCAATCTTGCGTTTTCATATCGTCTACAGTATTTTGGTTTGGATGCCTGTAGAAAAAGCCGAGTTATGTGATTCTAAATATAATGTCACAAATATAGACCATACCTGATTATGGGGTTCAGGACGAGTGACAACAGTAGATATGATTTCATCCCACCACACACGTCCGAAAGGTCTGCACAATTGCGTAGAGAATAGCTGGTGATATTGAACATGCTAACTTTTAAGTACATAAATTCTAGATAAAAGAAAATAAACACTTACTTGCATGATTTCCCCTTCACAAATGACATACAATAATCAGGGACCTACAGTTTTGATATCAAGACATTTAAATAGTATGGTGGAAAAAGCATAGTAATGAAGTAAATGAGGAAAGAAAAATTTCAAATAAGTACTGTATTTTCCAAAGGACTGCCAGAGTCCAGATAAACTCTGGGTATATCAGGATCCCATTCCACTGTTCTGTCCTTGCGCTCTCGAACGCCTTCTAGGTTTCTAAAATTCGCACCCCGTTAATGCATACATTAACATTAAGATGACATGATTATATCAATTATGGGAAACCAGAATACATGTATTAAAGAGGAACAACCTTCTCTTTGGGAATGAGACATATACGAGCATCATCATTCGCTTTCAAAGGCCGATGATCATACAGCATTACATTATGGCGCTCACAGTTTGGAGACCCCAATAAATCTGCATTAGGAGAAATCAATCATATTTAGGTTCATCAACCACTACAAATCACACTGTGCAAACCATTTCCTGTAAAAGTGCTATTCAAATTTTATAAGAACAAACTCAAACAATTAATTCAATTCAATCATACAATATACATCTAAAACAAAGTGATCTTACAATTTTTGCTGAGTCTAATCATCTTTTGAAAGTCCGTCTTAGGAAGACTTCCATAAGGCATCTCATCACGATCCTCAAAATTATCAACCTGAATAACAGATGATGGACACCATATGAGCACAATGTTAAATTGAGATTAACTAACAGTAAAGGTTAAAAGAATCAAGACTTACAGCAGGAAGGTCAGTCAAAGCATTCTCCAGAATCAGCTTTTCACTCAATGTAGCTTGATGGTCCTCTCTACGAACTAGATTCTCCTGTAAAAATACCACACAATTTAATGCGAGTATAGCGATGCAATCTTAAAAATAAAGATAAATTTGAGACTTTTACCTCCCATTCTGTAGGGGTTTGACCCTTGACAATAACATCATGGGTAGGTAATGGGTACTGTGGCAACCGCTGCAAAAATCAAATATTATTAATATGAGATTAAACCAGCCAAAGAAAGCTACGCATGTTAAGCAACATACCTCACTCGGACAGGCCCCCATAGAAAAACACGCATACAGAATTGAGGAAGCCATATGCTCCTGCACACATCATACCAATTCTTGCTTGAAAGTTCATATTAACGAGACGACCAATTGCATATCGACCTAGGAATCCTTCAGAAAATTTCAAGATATCAACTACGTTCTCCATCAACACAATCTTAGGCTTCAAGTACTGAACTATGTCCATGTACACAACCACTTGTTCATTTTTCGTGTCATCTAAAGGATTTTCAATGTTCTTATGTCGGTTGAATCCGCTCATTCCCTGGCAAGGCGGTCCACCACAAATGACATCAACCTCTCCCTATACGAAAAAAACACAACATCTTCAAAACAATACTACATAAGCCTTGAATTATATTTATTCAAGTAAACAAACTACAATCTCTAAACATTACCCTAAAAGGCTGAAAATAAAACTTACAGGTAAAGGCAAGATATTTGACTTGAAGCCACAACAAACAAATTTTTGAACACTGGCCTTGCAGTCCCTGTTCAACAGATAGTTATAGTACAATCTTTCTATCAGCCTTGAAAAATGATGCAAAGAATAGGGCAAGAAATACCTCAGTGACTCGAAAGGCTGCCAAGTATCTTCTTCTGAACCATAGCCTTTCCAATGAACCTACAGGACATATTTCATGATGTGAAATCTTCACATTGCATTTTGGAAAACAAAAACAAGCAAGTCATTTATTAAAGGCGAAAGATCAATTATTCATATCCAGACTGCTTAGTATTATAAAGTTAATACCTTGAAGTAAAATCTGTACATTGCATTTCAAAGAATGAGAACAGGCCATTTCTTAAAGGCAGAAGGTCAATAATTCATTACAAATGAATGCAATCGCAAACATAAATTCAGATCAGCATATTACTTTTGCTTAGGATTATAAAGTTGATACCTTGAAGTACAGCCCCTATCTTTATCTTCTGGTTCCCCATAGCACATATCAAGTATTGTCTCAACTTCATAAAGCTCAGAATCTTCATCATTAACCTTTTCCTGGTCATTTGGCTCTTCTTCTGAATGGTCATTTGTTGCAAAGAAATCTGCAGGAATATCAGAACTGTCTCCCTCAACCAAGTTGAAGTAGATGCACAGTTCCTTCCACGTCTTTAGCAAAATCAGAAAGTTTTCCGCATATTCCTTTCTCAGACTTGTTTCTTCATTTGTTCCTATTCTTTCATATATATTTTTCTTATTGGTGTCTAAATTTCTAAACACATCATTTCTTGGCTACCTTCCATTTCATTTCAGAAAGTTTTCCGCATATTCCTTTCTCACCTGAAATGAAATGGAAGGTAGCCAAGAAATGATGTGTTTAGAAATTTAGACACCAATAAGAAAAATATATATGAAAGAATAGGAGCTTTAGCAACTTCATAAAGCTCAGACTTGTTTCTTCATTTGTTCCTATTCTTTCATATATATTTTTCTTATTGGTGTCTAAATTTCTAAACACATCATTTCTTGGCTACCTTCCATTTCATTTCAGAAAGTTTTCCGCATATTCCTTTCTCACCTGAAATGAAATGGAAGGTAGCCAAGAAATGATGTGTTTAGAAATTTAGACACCAATAAGAAAAATATATATGAAAGAATAGGAACAAATGAAGAAACAAGTCTGAGCTATTAAGACATACCTCAGTTTCTGGATGATTTAGCTTTAGACTTTAAGCGCATATTCATTTATGTCAACAGCCCATTTCTATAAAATAAATAGAAGGAAGAGAATCAGGACATATAGTATGGTGTATAAACCAACAATCATATTTAATTAAAAGCTCAAACATAAAACATTTCACAAGAAACAAGTCATTCTCATATACTGCAAGAATGGAGTTATAGAGACAATTAGAGGCTTTTTTGTATGTAAATTGAGAACGTCATACGTGTTTCCCATGTGCTTTTGTACATGTGCTAGAGACATACAGGGATATCAAATTTAGAATCCTTGTTGATAATTAGTACACTGATGTTAAAAAAATTGTTAATTTTGTTCCTTTTACTTCATGTTGCTAAAAGTATACCAAAAAATATGTTAACATATTGCAAAAAGTTTTTTTATTTTCCAAGTTGCACCTCTTTTGAAGATTAAGGTAGTTAAGCACATTACAAAACAATAGATATGAAGCAAATTAAAACTTACAGTGACAAGATTTACGTTGGATAAACGAGCACCCAAACATAGGCCAGTTGACATACCACCACATCCAGCATACAAGTCCAGCAATTTGAGTTCTTGCATGCATTGCTTACTGCTTGCTTGCATACTATCTACGAGTTCAATACATGTAAAATGTTAGAACATGGGTTTTGTTTCAAACGAGGCATAAACATTTGTTGACAGTAAAATACAAAAGATGATAACCTGGTAGTAAATCACAAAAGTTGAAAGCGGTAACAAGTATTTTGTGTTGCAATAATAGTGGCATTCTTGTGTCAGTCTATTCGCAACATCAGGGTCAGACTAGGTGAAAGAGAAAAAAAACTTTATTAGATTATTATCTTTATATGAAAAAGATAGAAAAATGAATGAGTTAGAAATTAATGCATACATTTAGAGCCAATCTAACAATAGTTATCTTTTCGGAAAGACAATCCAAATTGTTGAGGTCCTTCTCATCTGAGAAAAATATGCGTCTACTGTCAATCTGAACAGTCTTTTATAACCTAAAACAACAAAAGAAGAAAATTTCCTATATACTAAAGGAGGTGGTGTCCTGTTCACCACCACTGTTCAAATGAAGCAAACTCCAGATTGAGCCGAGCCGGTTGATGGTGGAGTTACAATTCTGTCCCTTTTGTTGCCCTACCAATAAAAACCTTCAGTCAATGCCAACAAACAAATAAAAGCCTTCAGCCACACTCAATTTCGTCTCGAAAAAACTGGATCTCACTAGGCCCTTGATGATTGAAACCGAAGGAGCTCAAAATATTCTTGAAAAAACTGCACTTGGTTTCGATTCTGGATTTGGGAAAGAAAAAAAGGGAAAGGCATGTCCAGCCATCCAACAATCAGTCAACTGTGTGATGTTTATTGTTCAACACTAATCACAGCAGAAGTAAACAAGCTCAAGATCAAGCCAGTTCATACTCCATCTCAGGTAACAATTTGGTCACCAAATCACATAGCAAAACCCGCGAGTCTTGCTTTTGTTTGAAATTAAAGTCTGGGTTTTTGGCTTTCTTTTTTCTTTGATGATTGTTCTCTGCTTAAATTACAAGGGGAAATGAAATAGAAGTGGAAGTTTACAAACGGAGAATGACCATGTCAGGGTTTGTTTACAAATGGAGAATGACCATGTATTGGTGCCCTGTTGGCACCAATACTGTTCAAATGGAGCCGATGTATTTCCTATATACCAACGTTGGAACGGAGTTGTTTATGTTCATATGGAGCCAAAGAGCAGTGTGGCTTCAGCCGAGCCAAAGTTGTCAATCGGTTGATTTACTTAATGTAAACTTAGAAAACGTGACTGAATTGGTCCTGGTTACTCTTCGGAAGGGAGTGGAAGACGGGAAGAGATTCTCGAACAAGAAAAAGGATCCAATGACTTCAAAAGAATTGAACGAGGAGCCGTATGAGATGAAAATCTCATCTACGGTTCTGTAGAGTGACAGTAAGGGTGACTTATCTGTCAACTTTTCTACTATCACCCAAAAAACCAAACTCTGCCTTACGTAAAGGTTAAGAAGATATCAGAATAAGATCTCTATCACCATAACCATGTCTCACAACAGTGTCCATCACCTACCCACCATACCCATGCCTTGCAGAAAAGTCACCGTACCCATGTGTGTGCAGAAGTCTGTGTCGCCATACCTATCTCTTTGATTCTGAAAGAGATCTCTTCACTCTCTCTCATCTGCCTTCTGTGAGGATAAACATAAGATTTTTTTACTATTTTGGATAGAGATGGTTTCTTCACCATACAAACCACGTCTCCCACCTCTCTGTCATTGTGCTCTATTCATACTGTTCCGGTCATCATCGATCCCTCACCATACAACCCAGTTCTGTGATTTCTATACTAAGCCAAAAGTCTCTTTCATTCTCGAGATATTTGTCCTCACTGAAACACTACGAATCTCAGTATCCAATGCTTCACAACACCCGATTGATAAGAACAGTTTATGGGTTTGTTTCGGCCTAATTGCTCTTCATTTTTTTTGTACAAGTGTTGTTCCGTCTGTTTCTGTTTTGGGTTTCATTATAGATCTGCTTTGATTTCACTCAGGTATATATTATTTGTATGATTGTCTTTCTTTACAGATGTCCTTGGGTATTATTATATTTTTGTTTGTTTTGGTGTATATGTTTGAATTGTTTCTGTAAAACTTCTCATGGCTGACATTTACACAATTAAATCTTGATAATTAACTCCTGAATTGATGACCAAATAACTTCATTCTTGCTAAGAATTTCAGGAATCGTACAAAGCCCCTTGGGGATTTGAGCACTTATTTGAATCCATTTTGTTCTTTTTGCTAAATATATTAATCATGATATCATGTTAAAACTAACCAATTCATCACTGGCATTAGATGAAGGTCATATTTGTGGAAAACAAAAAAATGGCGTAAGTGTTTTTCTAAAAAAAACAGGTAAATTGTAATTCCCAACTCTTTTCGATATCGACAGATACATATATAAAATCTGCTTTAAAATTGTATTATTAATAGGGCTGGCAAATTAAGGCTTAGTGAAACCAACCAATCGTACCAAGCATGTTGGTATGCCGAAAAGTTGGTAACCGAAAACGCGGTACGGTAGTACCGTATTAAGTTTTTATACTCAGTTGGTACATAGTAAAGATTTTTGTATACCATCGGTACACAGTATGTACCGAGTTTCGAGTTTTTGACAAACAACATACAAAGTGATATACTATTTGTATACCATCTTTCTTCTCTCACCTTTTTCTTCTTCTATCCTCAACTCTCACCTTCTCATTTGAGTACCGTACCAAGTTTCTATACCAAGTTTTTGGCGCCCTCTCTCTCTTAGTACCGTACCAAGTCTCTATACTCGGTTGTTAAGAGTTGAATTGATGCATTACTACTTTGTTTGGTGTTTGCAAAGCTTCATGATTGAATTGGTGGTCTCTTGGACTTTGTTTGGAGTTGAATTGCTACTATTAAAGATGAATAAGAGATTCTGAAATAAGAGCTTATACCAACTTGGTATATGGTCAATACCAACCGTACCAACCGTACCGACAAAGTCGGTATACCGACTTTGACGGTTGGTATTGATACAGAATTTTGTCTACCAATTAGAAGTTGGTTGGTACATGGTATAGACAAAAAACTTCGGTATACCAACCGAAACCAGCCCTAATTATTAACCCGCGCTGGCACGAGCATTTGACCTAGTTAATGACTATTAGTACTTATATCCTGATAACAGTAAAACAGGGAAAATTTTGAAATAGATAACATTTGATATATCTTAGTGTCTTGTGTTTGGTAGTACCACTGAGTTGTGATACAAAATTGACCAACCTGAACAATCAAATAAACCAAAAAAGATAATTCAAATACTGAAAAGGCAGACAAATATAACAGGATTAGAACTCATCTCTGTCCATCTATCTTAAGGAAATGATAACATACATATATTAGTTATCCACAAAAATTCACTAATTACAAACCACATAGCGAACCATGTTTTTGGGTTTATATAAGAACATGGTCGATCTAGAATGGTAGGTTTGTTGGTTTGCTTCTTCCTGTCCTATTATAATCTCATTCTTAATTTAATAACCGCAACTCATATGAGATATATATTTTTGATATCAGATTTTACTGCTAGGAATCATATGAATCCAAGGGTATATCCTAATCAAAATCAACGTAGAAGTAAAACTTACATATACATGAGCATCGTCATACAGATCATACATTATATACCATCCACCTCAGCCTTTGTAAAGTGACAGCGAGCCTGAACAAATTCTTCACCTCTATTCGCAAACACATCAACGCAAACACACAATCAAAATGAAGAGCAGGAATATGCATATTATAGATAATAAAACGAAAAAATCATATATATTAGTAAGCCAAACACTCACGCCTTTAAGCTGCTTGGTTTGTCCTGAAATATCAATAAACAAAAATTAGGAAACAATAGCATGAAAATTAGAAATGTACTTGAGCAATTTCACCATTATTGAACACAGTAAGCACGATTAGGAAACAGAATCCCCACCCTTCGGTACGAACTGGGCCATCTCTGCAGAGCCTCCTCGCGGGGAAGCGGTTTGCCGACGAACAAAGGCTTCGGTCCGTCGTCAGCGAAGGAAGGACTCGCCTTCGCTTTGCCTCTCTTTGACTCCTTCGGTTCCAGAGCTGAGGCCGCCGTCGAAGGCCCTGGAAGAGGATGAGCCTCTCGACTTCTTCGGTTCCGGAGCTAAGAATTATGATACGGAATATAATTACAATATTTTTATCAAATAATAATGTTGGTAACGTTGGTATGCGACTTACTTTGTAAATGAATAACACCCAGGGAATGAATGACGTTGGACGGATAGCGGAGCAAATCGAAGAACAAATCAATCTTTGCAAGTTAAAGTCCGTTTTGTTGTAGATTTGGTGTTCGCCATCTAAATGACTATTATTTTACATTTTCAGAAACGAAACTGCGAGACGAGTAAAACCCATGGCCTTGTCATGATGTATGGGCTTTTTCGACCGTCTGAGTTCGTTTTATGCCTCAAAACAGCAATTTATTAGTTTTTGGTATTTTATGTTTTCTAGTTTTTATTTGGATTTGGTTTTAATTCATTTCTTGGGCTTTTAGGCTTGGTTGTTAGTCGTAATAGGGTTTTGTTTTTCATATATAAGCACCTTTATGGGTAGCTGACATTCAGTTTATCAATTTTAATCAAAAACTCTAAGAATTCTTCTCTTATTTTCTGGTCTACTCCAGATTTATCTTATAGAGTTCTTCGTTTGAGATCTCTCTATTTATTAGGGTGTAACGCTGGTTAGTCCTCCATACTTCTACTGTGTCAAGTGGTAATCAGATCTGGTCTTTCTTGTCTCGCTTATCCTTGATTAGCTATGGGTGACACACCAATTACCAGAGCAGACCTAGAAGGTGTTACTGCGGCTTTAACTGCAGCCCTAATTGCTTTAAGTACTTAGGTGACGGAGCAGTTGAACAACCAAAGGAACGAGTATAGAGAATTTTTGGGTGCGAGGAACAACAATAACAACAACAACAACAACAGACGTGAAGACAGAAGAATGGTTGTACAATAGAGGGTTCCACGTGGTGGTGGAATCAACATCAACAATAATTCTGATTCTGATTCTGAGGAGGAATTGAGGAACATGATCAGCCTGGACAAGATGATAAGGATTTCAGGATGAAGGTTGATATTCCTTTCTTCAATGGGATGATGAACGTGGAAGAATTCCTAGATTGGTAGATTGAGGTAGACAGATTTATTGATGTTAGTGAGATTCCAAAACACAAGCAGGTGAAGATGGTGGCGGCCCGCCTTAAGAGCACTGCTGCAGTCTGGTGGGATAAAATGGCATTGCAGAGACAAAGACAGAGAAAGGGTCCAGTCAAAACTTGGTGGAGAATGAAGCAATTGATGATGGAGCGATTCCTACCAGAGGATTATGAGCAGATTCTATACCGGATGTACATTGGTTGTGTTCAGGGAAACAAGACAGTTCAGGAATATACTGCTAATTTCCTAAGCCTTTTGGAGCGTAATGATCTGAATGAGTCCAAAGGACATAAGGTTGCTCGTTATATCAATGGGTTAAAACCTTCTATACAGGAGAAGATTGGATTGCAAACTATGTGGATTGTCACTAAAGTTGCAAGTCTAGCCATAAAAGCCGAGTTGATGGAGAAGTCTACCTGAGTTTTTTCCTCGTTTTCGAGATTTTCTATCTAGAGAAGTACCAAATTGGGGAATTCGTTAAGTGATAAAGGAAAAACTGCCGGCCAGAATGCAGATATTACTACCAGTGCTTCTAAACCTTTCCCTAAAGAAGGCGGTTATAGCAATACAAGAGCACCAGTTTCAGAGGGCACCTAATCCCTATGCTAAACCTACCCTGAGGCTGTGTTATAGATGTTTTAAACCTGGTCATAGGTCTAATGAGTGTATTCAACCTAGGAAAGCGGTTACGGCCCTTGCTGCAGGTTGTGAAGATGTAGAAGGGGAAGAAGAAGGTTATGGTGACTATGAAGGAGCTGAGTTTGCAATAGAAGATTCCCCAGAGAGGGTAAATATTGTGTTGTAGAAAATTTTACTATCCTCTAAAGAAGATGGGCAGCGTAAAAACCTTTTTAGATCACATTGTTCTGTTAACAACAAAGTATGTAACTTGATTGTGGACAATGAAAGTTGTGAAAACTTTGTGGCCCAGAAGTTTGTGGAGTACTTGCAGTTACCAACAGAAGCTCAGGCCATGCCATATTCACTGGGTTGGGTGAAGAAGGGTCCCCAGGTTCGAGTTACCCGAACATGTAAAGTGCCTATATCAATTGGTAAGCATTATAAGGATGAGGTACTTTGTGATGTTATAGACATGGATGCTTGTCATATCTTGTTTTGGAGGCCTTGGCAGTATGATGTTGACGTTACTTACAGAGACAGGGATAATGTGATATTATTTATACGGGGTGAGCATAAGATCGCGATGACTCCTGTTTTACACTTTGATAAGCCTGCAGAAAAGAAGGGTGACAATTTTCTGATCATGTCCAATAATGAACGTGAGATGGAGGAAGCATTTAAGGAGTCAAAATTATTCGGTCTTGTGGTGATTAAGGGGTTAATGAGTGCAGAGAAGGAAAACATGGAGATCCCGACGGAAGTACAGAAACTATTAGAGAAATTTGAAGAGCTAATTTCAGATGAACTACACCCAATGAATTACCACCCATGCGGGACATTCAACACCAGATTGATTTCATTCCGGGTGCAAGCTTACCAAACCTGCCTCACTATCATATGGGCCTCAAGGAGAATGAGATTTTAAGGGGGCAGATTGAAGATTTGCTGAAAAAGGGTTTCATTCGTGAAAGTATGAGTCCGTGTGCAGTACCCGTACTACTTGATTTTAAGAAAGGAAACCAGTGACGGATGTGTGTGGATAGCAGGGCAATTAATAAGATAACCATCAAGTACATATTTCCTATACCTCAGCTAGAGGACATGCTTGATCAGTTGGCAGGTTCTAAGGTGTTCTCCAAAATAAACCTTCGCAGTGGCTACCACCAGATTCGAATCAAACCTGGTGATGAGTGGAAGACGGCATTCAAGACTAAGGAGGGTCTATATGAGCGGTTGGTGATGCCTTTTGGGCAATCCAACACGCCCAACACTTTTATGGGACTAATTACTCAGGTTTTGCATCAATTTTCTGGTTTTGTAGTGGTTTATTTTGATGATATTTTGATATTCAGTAGAACCAAAGAGGAACATTTGCAGCACTTACAACAATTTTTAAGGGTGTTACAGGAAAATAAGTCATATGTTAACCTGAAGAAGTGTACTTTCTGTACAAACCAGTTACTGTTTTTGGATTTTGTGGTTGGAGAGGATGAAATTCAGGTGGATGATGAGAAAATTTGTGCCATCTGTGATTGGCCCGCCCCAAAGTCAGCTTCTGAGGTATGTAGTTTCCATGGGTTGGCCACATTCTACAGAAGGTTTGTGCAAAATTTCAGTACTATTACTGCACCTATCACAGAATGGGGAGAAGAGCAAGAACATAGCTTTGCCTTGATCAAGGAGAAGCTTTGCACTGCACCAGTACTGGAGTTGCCAAATTTTGACAAGGTATTTGAAGTTGAGTGTGTTGCTAGTGGAGTAGGAATAGGAGCTGTGTTGTCCCAAGAGAAAAGACATGTGGCATGAAGCCCGTCAGAAGTGGAGCACTTATGACCAGGAGTTCTATGCTGTTTTCAGGGCTTTACAACAATGAGATCATTATCTCATTCAAATGGAATTCGTTCTATTCACTGATCACCAAGCTCTGAAGTTCCTTAACAGTTAGAAGAATATAAATAATATGCATGCTTGGTGGGTGAGTTACCTGCAGAAATTCTCTTTTGTGATTCAGCATAAGTCAGGGTCGCTTAATAAGATGGCTGATGCGTTAATTAGGAGAGCCTCTTTGATGGTTACTTTGGCACAGGAGATAGTAGGTTTGATGTTATCAAAGAGTTGTATGAGGACGACGCTAACTTCAAGGAGATTTAGGCCAAGTGCAGTGGGAACCATACAGTTTCAGATTTTTATCTTAGTAATGGCTTTCTTTCCAAAGGTAACCAGCTTTGTGTTCTAGTTTGGTCACTAAGAGAGAAGCTAATCCGAGAATTGCATGGTGGTGGTATGAGTGGTCATGTGGGCTGAGACAAGACTATTGCTAGTTTGCAAGAGCGTTATTTTTGGCCACAACTTAAGAAGGATGTAGCGGCCATCGTCCGAAAGTGCTACACTTGTTAGGTATCTAAGGGCCAATCCCAAAATACTGGTATTTACTTACCCTTACCTATTTCTGATAATATTTGGCAAGATTTGGCTATGGACTTTGTGTTGGGACTACCTCGAACACAAAGGGGAGTGGATTCAGTATTCGTGGTCGTTGACAAGTTCTTAAAGATGACACACTTCATAGCTTATAGAAAGACTTCTGATGCAACCAACATAGCCAAGCTATTTTTCAGGGAGGTTGTGCGTTTTCATGGGGTACCACAGACCAATACTTCTGACAGGGATTCGAAATTCCTTAGCCATTTTTGGATTACTTTGTGGAGAATGTTTGGAACATCTTTGAACAAGAGTATCATAGCACATCCTCAAATTGATGGGCAGATAGAGGTTACTAACAGAAGTCTGGGTAATATGATTAGAAGTGTGTGCAGTGACAGGCCAAGGCAGTGGGATAATGCATTACCCCAGGTGGAGTTTACATATAATAGTGTTGTGCATAGCGCTACTGGAAAATCACATTTTTCTTTGGTTTACACTTCTGTTCCTAAGTATGTGGTAGATCTGATCAAGCTACCAAGGGTTCATGGTGTTAGCATTGCCACAGAAAATATGGCCAGAGATGTATAAGCGGTTCGGGAAGAGGTTAAGGCCAAGCTGGAATCCACCAATGCAAGGAATAAAGCTGCTGTTGATAAGCATCATCGTGTTAAATTGTTTCAAGAGGGTGATGATGTTATGGTGTTTCTGAGGAAGGAAAGATTTTTTGTTGGTTCTTATAATAAGCTAAAGCCGAGGAAATATGGTCCATTCAAGGTATTGCGAAAGATTAATGATATGCTTATGTTGTGGTGCTTCCTAATTCTATGGGCATTTTCAGTACCTTTAATGTAGCTAACATTTATGAGTACCATGAGGATGAGTCTCTTTATCTTGTTGAGAACTCAGGGTCGAGTTCTTCGAAGGTAGAGGAGACTGACGTAGGACTGATGGCGGAGGAAATTGAAGAACAAATCAATCGTTGCAAGTCAAAATCCAGTTTGTTACAGATTTGGCGTTCGGCGTTCAAATGACTATTATTATACCTTTCCGGAATCGAAACGGCGAGACGAGTAAAACTCATCGCTTTGCCATGACGTATGGGCTTTTTCGGCCCTTCGAGTTCGTCTTGGACCTTAAAACAGTTAGTTTTCGATATTTTATGTTTTCTAGTTCTATTCGGATTTGGTTTTAATTCATTCCTTAGACTTTTAGGCTTGGTCATCCTAGGGTTTTGTTTCTCATATATAAGCACCCTTATAAGTAGTTGACATTCAGTTTATCAATTTTCACTACCAGGATCAGTACTTTAGCCGACGAAAGATTTTCGTCGCCTAAGTACAAAATTTCGTCGGCTAAGAAGTCGTCAGGAAAAAGCCGTCGGCCAAGACTTTAGCTGATGAAATTACTGTTCATCGTCAGCTAAAGTCATTTGTTTAGCCGACGAAAAAAGTTTTCGTCGCATAAATTCTGGAATTTAGCTGACGAATTTTTGGACCTTAGCCGACGAAATTTTATTAAATTTCGTCGGCTATAACTATTATTTTTATTTTATTTATTTATTTAACTTTAACCGACGAATTTTAATAAAATTCATCAGCTATAGTTATTTTATTATTTTTATTATTTATTTAACTTTAGCCGACGAATTTTAATAAAATTCGTCGGCTATAACTATTTTATTTTTATTTATTTATTTTTTAACTTTAGCCGACGAATTATCTTAAAATTCGTCGGCTATAGCTATTTTATTTTATTTTTCTTTTTTATTTCTTGTATTTTTGATTAAATTTTTTTTCTTTTTCGTTTTTACACCGATGGTGGAGGAGGAGAATAGGAAGAGGCTGGCTTTAGGAGGAAGAGAGAGGAGGGGAGGAGGAGGAGAATAGGCTAGGAGATCGAGGGAGAGGAGAAGGAGGAGGAGAAAGAGTTAGAGGAGGAGAAGGAGAAAGATTTAGAGGAGGAGGAGTACGTTGTTGCCGTTAGAGGAGGAGGAAGCAAGATGAAGATGAGGAGGAGGAGAAAATTAAAAGATATAGAAAATTTTGAACTTTAGCCGATGAAATATCCTAATTTCGTCGGCTAAAGTTAAAAATTTTAGTCGGAAAATTTCAAAATTTTTAAAATTTCGGCCAAAATTTTGAATTAACTTTGGCCGACTAATTTTAATAAATTTCATCGGCTATAGTTATTTATTTATTTAACTTTAGCCAACGAAATTAGGGTAATTCGTCGGCTATAGTTATTTATTTATTTTTTAATCTTAGCCGACGAATTACCCTAATTTCGTTGGCAAAAGTTATTTATTCTATTTATTTAATTTTAGCCGACAAATTACCCTAATTTCGTCGGCTAAAACCCTAAACCCTATACGTAGAAGCTTCAAATGAAAAAAAGTCGTGAAACAAGATATGACCGGAATGGTGAAATACGTCTATGGTTGAAAAATCACTTAATTCTGGTAAATTCTCGGTGCCGATAGTTGCGGTTAACGTAATTTTTCATTCTTTCTCCCTAGAGGTATCCCTAGCTCTATTGGTTATTTTTCATAAAATAACCATACTACTTGTTGCGTATCATCGATTTGAAACTATTTTCAGTTGAAGGTCCGGGTAAAATACGTAATTTAGACTGTCAAATGACCGTTTCCGTGCGTTAAGGGGTTTGACTTAGGGGATGGACCGTAAGGATCGAGCCCTTAACATTGTCGGATCAAGTTGAATTTTTTCCTATAGACATATTTCGACATAATAATCATATCAGACGGTCGGATTTTTGTTTCTCAATTTTGATCATCGTATTCACAACATGCCTACTAATATTGTATAACTTGTTTAGTAAGCTTTAAGTAAATGTTCTGTTTCAAAAACAAACTCTACGTAGAAACTTCAAACGCAAAAAAGTCGTGAAATAAGATATGACCGGAATGGTCAAATACGTCTACGGTTGAAAAATCACGTAATTCCGATGAAGTCTCAGTGCTGATAGTTGCGGTCAATACAATTTAGGGGTTTGACTTACGAGATTGACCGCCCAGATGAAGCCCTTAAATTTATCAGATCAAGTTGAATTTTTTACCATAGATATATTTCAACATATTGATGAAATTTGACCGTCGTATTTTTATTTGTGAATTTTGATGACCGAAATCACAACATGCCTACTATTTACCATTTTTTATCCATATGGGGAGCCCTATCATCGAGGGGTAAATGTCTCAAAATTTTTAGATGGACAGTTGCGTCTCATCATGTTGAGAGTTTGATGTGTTGAATATTCGACCAAAATACCTCATATAGGTGTAGATATGCCCATTTTCGTGTGTTAAGTGTTTAGAAAAACGTCATTTTGAAGTCTTAAACGAACTCGGATGGCCAAAAAAGCCTATAAATTATGGTATTTTCCATGAGTTTGACTCATAGAGCCGTTCCGCTTTCAAATTGATATCACAATAGTCAATCGGTCACCGAAATATCCATAGTGCAATTTTGTAACTGAAAGGTAGCTTAGCCGACGAAATACCCTAATTTCTTTGGCTAAAGTTCACAGACTACAACCGGCGAAAAATTATTTCGTCGGCTAAAATTCCACTTTAGCTGAAGAAAATTTAACTTAGCGGACGAAAAAAAATTTCATCGACCTGCTTTTGGTTATTTCGTCGGCTAAAGTCTTTTTTCTGGTAGTGTTTTATCAAAAAACCCTAAGAATTCTTCTCTTATTTTTTGTTTACTCCAGATTTGTCATATAGAGTTTTTCGCTTGAGATCTCTCCATCTATTGGAGTGTAACTCTGGTTAGCCCTCCATACTACTACTGCGTCAATGAAACTAAAAAATAAAAAAATAAAAAATCAGTGTACTATCTTGAACTTTAGGGTTAAAATCAATTCAGACATTTTTTTAAAAAAATCCATCTTTTTAATACCCTTAACTTTTAAATGTCTACACCTTAGTCTAAATTTTCATTTTGGACTCCAAATATGACGTCAGATGTTAATGTGGAGTCGGCAAGAAAACTCTACATATTAATGATAGCTCTCAATATGTATGAAAATGATAAAAATAACTCTTACAGGTCATAAGGGTTATTTTTGATCATTTCATACATTTTGAGTGCCAATTAATATTAGTATGTACGGTCTCTTGTCGGCTCCACATCAACACCTGATATCATATTTGGAGCACAACATGAAAATTTAGACTAAGTTATAGGAATTTAAAAGTTAAGGGTACTAAAATGATGAATTTTTAAAAAGAGAGACTGATCTGATTTTAACCATAAAATTTTAGATATTAAACTGAATTTTATCCAAAAAAAAAGATACGGAATCGATTTAGCATATAATGGGTATGGTTGAAGTTTTCAACATTTACGGTGATGTAAATTCTGGTGAAACTCGTAGCTTCTGGCCAAAAACGTAATACCATCAATGGTTGAATGTTGAACCATACGGTTTATTCAGGAAGGCGCCCTAAGTTATTGAAATTTAGTCACATTTCAACATATATATCAGATCCTTACGTTTCGAAGCCCGGTGCTTGACGTATATATATGCACAGTTGACTGGTTGCTAGCTACCTCGATTTGTATGGAGCTATATATCGTGTTGGCTTTAGCCACACCTAGGGGCACGAGACAACTCTGTCTAAGGAACTCGGCTAACTAGCCCCATAACTTCGGAGAAGGGGTGCCTAGCCTCCTCACAAAGGGGGTCGCAGTGGCCATGGTAGTACTATTAATCAGCTATTCACACGCAAATCTTTGAATGAAATCAAGCTGATCTAAACGGAAATAAGAAAGAAACTATACCCATGGAGGAGAAAACCTCATCTATCCCTAAAAATTAATAGTATATACGCTGAGGAATTATCCAGAAGTTTAGTCAGGCCGATTCATTCGACCTGCTAACGTACATATATGAGCAATCATAATGTTGGCGGTAAATTGCTTAATGTTGAGTTGAAATTTGATGAACTCGAAGTTTATTGTATACAAATTAATGGTAATTATCGAAGCAAATTCATGAATGGTGGCGGTAAATTGCTTAACACTTTACAAAAGAAAAAATGAAGTCAAATGTTTAGGAATTGAGTTATTTCACTCAAACTCGGCGTATTACCTCCGCCGCCATAGACACAAATATACACTGATGTGAATGAATGGCACGAAAATGAAATCCGGCAGGTTTCAACAAATGGAAAATGTATTTAAGTTTTCCTTAGATCATATATATGCATATTCAATCGATTAATTTGTTGTAACTTGTCCAGGTATCCGTATCGAAAAGTTCATGTAAAAACCACAAGAACCGTCTGCATGCCAAATCGTTTTGAATCCTTAATTGAATCATACGTCAACGCATGGTAAGGTTCACCCTAATTTCCAAACGAAGCCCAAACCACAACTCCACAAGCAACGCGTTGCTATAACCAAATTGTTGCTCTATAAATAGAGGAAACATGCAGCTGATTGACATGCATCCATAACCAGTTCAAGATCATAAGACACAAGAACACTTATAGTAATCACAAGCTAGCAAGCATGCCTTCCCCTCAGGAATTGTTTGGAAAGGGTTCAAATGATGATTCCGACAAAGGAAGTGGTGGCTCATCTTCATTTCAGCCAACTGCTGAAGACGTATTGAGCAAATAGAAACTTGGGATACGTGCTGCAAGCTAGGTCGACTGTGCAGAATGTAGCCCTAGTCGTATGTTTCCATATCTATCAGTAGCTAGCTAGCTATATAGTTCTTGTTAGTAATTCTTTCATCATATATGTGTATATATGTGACAACATAGATATTTCAGCACTTAATTCCTTGTACTATATATATAGTGTTTGATTCAAATATGTAAGCACTTCTCGGTTCAGTTGTTAATTTGTTATGTACTACTTGTAATTAAGAAAACTTATAAACCCCTCTAGGATGTAATACATATCGAATAATTACAGAATTCACATTGTTATATACCAGTTTCTTCAATTCATATATTGTGTTGCCTTAATTCCTTTAACAATCGCCGCAAATCGATGATGGAATTTCAAATATATTGTCAAATGCATGCTCATGATTCGTGTTATAAACCATAAATACTCGGGTTTTTTTGAAATAAAAGGCCAGTGCGGTTGTCCTCAAGCTTTCATTATTGAAACCGTCAAATATAAGGAAGAGATATAAAACATGAACCCCTGATTACATTGAAGTCTCGAAATAATATAAAGAATGTCTACAAAGTACATATACTCAAACAAGTATCTACTAGTAAATAGTACTACGTACTCTAATGGCGATGCGGCTTGTGGAAAGTCGTGTTTAACCTAGATGGCAGCAAGGGGTGATCGGCGAAGCCTCAAAGCAATGCAACAGCCTTTAATGGGTAGGTGGCTTTCAAGGTGATCCTCTTTGATCGTAAGTGTTTTGTTTGCTGGTATTGATGATGGTGGATTAATTTTGACTGCCCTTAGATCGAGATGGTGGAGGGGTCATTGCTCAGGTGGCGACGCAGCATCAGCGGAAAAGGAGTCTTGCTGGTGTTCAGCTTAGGTGGCTAAGGCGAGGGTTTTAAGATTAGCATCAGATCTGGTGCAATCTTGGGCTGATGGAAGAGCAGCTGAACACCGGCAAGGCTGCATCTAGATGACAATCGAAGGTGGCTTCGTCGTATCTTGGAGCAGATGATGGATCTGTTGAGGCCTTTGGACTGAAGGTGACAGGAGTCTGGCTTCGCACGACAACCAATCTGAAGCTGTGGTGGTTTGACGGCGAACTGAGTTCTTCAAAGATGACGACGCCGGTTCAAAGCCCTCAAGCAAGGGTTATTATGTTTAGGGGGTGTAGTTAGGCTAATGGGTCTCAGCCTGGAACTGTGAAGATGGAGCTTGTAGGGCTCAAGCTGTGGGCGGGACGAAATGATAATGTTTTTGCATCCTCACTTAGTTTTACTTGTTTTATTTTATTTGGTCTTCTATAGTGTCCGTCGTACACTTGTAGGTTTTCTTATCGTTCCACCTTAAGGTTAAACGATTAGACATATTCTATGTATAGTTGTGATCTTGTATCACAAACTTTTTATCTGCTCATTGTCTGTAGAGGGAGGGTATATATATGTAATGGTCCTTTATGGCTTGAGTATCAATATATCATCATTGATGTTATTAAAAAAAATTATCTATTGTAGAAAAGAAAATCACAAAATCTCAAGAAAATAAGTTAAACTTCAACAACTCTTCTATTTTAGTATACAAAATTAAATGTTTTTGTATAATTTAATGAGTATAAAGAAATATATAAATTTATTCTTCAAATCAAACCCTACATATCTGATTAATTGTTTTCATCTTATGACGTTTTGTTCTTTTTTTTAAGAAAGAGAACGAATTCAAAAAGTCAAACAATGAAGTTTACATGGAGAATATAAAAAATGACGATCTCTTGAAAAACTTGTTGTTAACAAAGTTTTGGTTTGCCACTCTAGGTTGAGTAATGAAAGTTGCCCTTGTATGGCTTTTGATAAAAAAACAGTTTTGGTTTCATAATTAATAGTAAAAAAAGATTGAAATGTCTATGAAATGTCATCATATGTCTATATGTAGATGATATGCTCATTGTGGGGAGCAATGAGAAGGCGATCAAATTTACTAAATATATGTTACGATCTCGATTTGAGATAAAAGATATGAGACTTGCTAATGTAATTTTAGGGATAAAAATTAAAAGAACGTCAGATAGTCTTGTGTTGATTCAAACACATCATGTAGATAATATCCTTAAGAAAGTTGACAAGGAAGACTCTGGAATTTACAGGACACAAGTAGATGTAACTTTACACCTGTCCAAAAACAAAGGGAAAAGTCTCTCAGTTAGAATACTCGAGAGTGATTAGAAGTCTAATGTACTTAACATGTTGTACAAGACTAGATTTGGCTTATGCGGTGAGTAAGCTAAGTAGGTACACGAGTAATCCATGGACTCTGCAATGGCAAGTGATTGGAAGAGTAAGATATACTTGTAAATATGGACTGCACTGTATAACATACTTTGCTGTCATAGAGGAGTTTACTGATTCATTCGACCTGCTAACGGACATATATGAGCTATGCAGCTGTCATAATGTTGAGTTGAAATTTGATGAACTCGAAGTTTATTGGATACAAATTAATGGTAATTATCGAAGCAAATTCATGAATGGTGGCGGTAAATTGCTTAACACTTTACAAAAGAAAAAATGAAGTCAAATGTTTAGGAATTGAGTTATTTCACTCAAACTCGGCGTATTACCTCCGCCGCCATAGACACAAATATACACTGATGTGAATGAATGGCACGAAAATGAAATCCGGCAGGTTTCAACAAATGGAAAATGTATTTAAGTTTTCCTTAGATCATATATATGCATATTCAATCGATTTATTTGTTGTACCTTGTCCAGGTATCCGTATCGAAAAGTTCATGTAAAAACCACAAGAACCGTCTGCATGCCAAATCGTTTTGAATCCTTAATTGAATCATACGTCAACTCATGGTAAGGTTCACCCTAATTTCCAAACGAAGCCCAAACCACAACTCCACAAGCAACGCGTTGCTATAACCAAATTGTTGCTCTATAAATAGAGGAAACATGCAGCTGATTGACATGCATCCATAACCAGTTCAAGATCATAAGACACAAGAACACTTATAGTAATCACAAGCTAGCAAGCATGCCTTCCCCTCAGGAATTGTTTGGAAAGGGTTCAAATGATGATTCCGACAAAGGAAGTGGTGGCTCATCTTCATTTCAGCCAACTGCTGAAGACTTATTGAGCAAATAGAAACTTAGGATACGTGCTGCGAGCTAGGTCGACGGTGCAGAATGTAGCCCCTAGTCGTATATGTTTCCAGATCTCTCAGTAGCTAGCTAGCTATAGTTCTTGTTAGTAATTCTTTCGTCATATATGTGTATATATATGACAACATAGATATATCAGCACTTAATTCCTTGTACTATATATATAGTGTTTGATTCAAATATGTAAGCACTTCTCGGTTCAGTTGTTAATTTGTTATGTAGTACTTGTAAATAATGTTTTTAATCTCATGATTAATTACTTTTTAAATAAAGTTTCTAAAAGATAGACCTAAAAGACTCCTTATTAATTATGAAAAAGAGTAAAATTATCTTATAGTTACTTGCGAGTGAGGATATTTGATTAAGATAGCTATCTCTTCACATAAGACAGTAAAATATGAGCCAAAACGGTTGACCGTACGTTCTTTGGATATACAGAAAATAACCACGCGTATCGGTTTATTGTTATATATACTACTTGTAAATAAGCAAGGTTTCTAATCTCATGGCTAATTACCTTTTAAATAAGGTTTTTAAAAAGTAGACAGAAAAAACTTCTTATGAATTGTGAAAATGAGTAAAACTTTCTTATGGTTACTTGGGAGTGTGAGGATATTTGGTTAAGATAGCTATCCCTCCACAAAAGACAGTAAAAAATGGGCCAAAACGGTTGACTATGCGTTATTTGGATATGCAGAAAATAACAACGCGTATCGGTTTATTGTGAAAAAATCTCAAATTAAGGATATACACAAGAACACGCTCATAGAATTATCGAGAAATACTTTATTTTTTAAAAATATATTTATATGAAAATGTGAGGAAGAATCGCTACAAAAAAAGAGTTAGCTTCGCCGGTTTGCATCGGCGAGCTGTTGCCGTCGTCAAAATTGGACTTTTCACTTCGGCAAAACAAGACCGTCGCAAGAATTGAGACCGAGTTCGTAGGCCGTCGCAAATGGGGTAGCCAATCTTTAATATAAGCTTCGCTAATCGTTTGCGGTGGCAAAACTCTGAATCCACCTTCTCCAATGTTCGTAGGCCGTTGACCGACACTTCTGAATCCACCTTCTCCAATGTACCAATTTGAGTCGTATTCAACTCCGAGTACTCGCTTTTGCTTCGCTTATCGTTTAGTTTTTACAGATTTAGTAGTATAATTTGGTCCTGTATTTGGATATGGTCTGAGGAGGGAGAACTGAAGAGATGAAGGTGCTGCGTTTTCTGGTGGTGGTTCAAGGTTCTCTGGCGATCTTTCATTTCGATTCAGGTATAAAAGTCGGTCCATTTGATGAGCTTTACATGCATGTATGCTTAAATTCTAGTTTGGTTCGGTTTTGGAGAAGTTGAGTTTTAGCAGAGGAGGACCGCCGTGCGTGGTCACTATGCACGGCGGCGGTAAAGGTGTTTTTGACTGTTTTGTTGTTTTGGTATCATGTGGGAGTTGAATTGATATGTAGCTATGTATATCATATCCAATTTTGATTATGGATCGAAGGTTTGGAGTTTTGATGTGTCGGGACAGTGTTGTAGCTGCTGTGCTCGACGGTGGTGTGTGGCGGTGATGCTGGTTTTCTTAGCACAATATTAATCTAGTTCTTGCTATTGGTGTTGATTAGGCAAAGAATTGTGCAACTGGAGAAGGATGATCGGGAGGTAGAAATGTGTTGTTAAGGGATGCATATGTGTTCTGGGTTTTGGTAAGTCTATGGCCATGCTAATTTTGATACAAGTTGCGGGACAGAAATTAGCATAGTCGAGTGGAGTTGGAAGTAGAGATAATTGGATAGCTACGTTGATGGAAGCTAATGTTTAATTGTGAGTTCTGGGCTTTATTTTCATTGAAGATGAAGTGGGACACTTGGAATATCGATACTGTGTAGATTAAGTTCCACTAAGTTTCATAGTTAGCTTTATGAGTTGATGATTATAATGGTTTTGGGATTGACAGAATTGTAGGGTAGGCAAGCCTAGTTCGACTGCAGCGTTTTCAGCTATTTTGGGCAGAGTAATTAGTATGTTGTGTTCATATCATGCATTGTTTCCATTTTGTATTCAAATTGGATTATGGAAGCAAGTGGTGGAGTTGTCCAGGTTATTGTTATCTTTTGAAGTTTGTTGATGTGTTGGCAGATGGTGTATATGGGTTCCATTGCTAAATGTATGGAGTTGGTGGTTAGAAATGCATATGGACTGAAGTGTGGATTAATGTTCATGGGTGTCCAAAGTAGATTTTGGGGTCAAGTTAGTACTTGGTGCATAATTGGGATAAGACTCGTCGACGTTCTCGGAATAAAGACTTGTCGAGTGATCACTTGACTGGTTGTTATTTTAATTCCTTCAGGATTCATGTTTTAATAATCTATATTTGCTTGAATTCCTAAATAATAGCATTTGATGTTTCACCTGACGTTTCTTTTTATGTTGAGGTTAGTTTGTACAATGTGAAGTGAAATAGTTGCTAGATCAAGTAAATCTTTCTTGACTATGCTAATTAGAATTTATTTATTTTAGTTAATAAGTTATTTATCTTTCTCATATTGCTTAAGAGATGAATCATTATAGACTTAGATTATCTTTTTTGTGTGAGCATAATATTGTGACAATTGTTTTTAAATGATGTGGGTTTGATGCTGATGTTTCTTGTCTATTCTTTGCAGGTTTTTGTGCTCTGCCGTTCTATCTCGTTCAAGGGGCCAAACCCTTTCTTTTATTGTTAAAGAAGGTACTTGCAAGTTTTGGGTTCTTGTTTATAGTCTGAGATTTTTCTTATTGAACTAAGTCTTGACATTCATGTGAATTCTTGATACTGCAGTTCCATTGCATTCTTGATAGAGTAATACTCCTATTTTTTGAAGGTTTTGTGCTGTCATTTTATCTCATCAAGGGATCAACCCCTTTATTTTACTGTTTAAGGAGGTGCTTGTAAGTCTGGGGTTTCTCCTTTATAACCTGGGATTAATCATGTAAATTCTTCCAATACACTATATAAAGAAATTAATTGGGAAAATGTTTGTTTGACAGGTTTGAGTTTCGAACTTGAGATGGGATGTTTTTTTATTAACTGGCCTTAATGCTGTAATTGGAAGAGCCTCAGTGGTTCATGAATTGAAGGATGATTTTCAAAAGGGTGAGTATGTTATTTTTATTTTTAGCTCTACTAGCCTCTCACTTGCTTTATCGTTACAATTTTAATTATCTCTTAACAAATAATTCTATATTAGTTGTGAATACTACAATGATTTGGTGAATTCTAAAGTAAATTTCTGCATTGAATTGAAATATGGTTACTTCATGTATTATGTAGGTTGTCTGTATCAAAGAGTTGCAGTAGTTGGTAGTGCTTAGTAGTTGGTAGTGCTTACTCTAATGCTTATGAAGTGTTGTTGTGTAGTTCTCGAAGGATTAGAGATACATACTTGCTGGAGTACCTCCATTTTGAGAGACAGATAACTACCTGGAGGCTTTATGATCTTGTAAACCGTTTGCTTCATTTTCTTGTGAACATGTTAGGTTTAACATTAAAATGTACCATTCATAGCATTAGGCTTATTCCTTGTATGTTTTATGCAAATAATAAAGAAAAATTTGTAGTGTATAATTGTATGGCAGAATTTTTTTTATTCATAAATAACTCTTTCGCCACGGCGTTGTTACCGTCGCAAAGCATTGGTCGCAAATACTTTTTTTGCGACGGCATGGGTTTTCCGTCGTTAATGGTCTTGCGATGGCGTATTTGCTGTCGCAAATAGTATTGACGATACAACTATTTGCGACCGACGCTTTGCCGTCACGAATACTTTTTTGCGACGGAAAAACGGCTTTTGACGACGGTTTTGTGCCGTGGCCAAAATATTTTTTTTTGTAGTGAATCAAATTCTTCTAAAATTGAGTCAAATACGTAAGAAAATCAGACAAATAAATCCTTAAAAGGTAGAGCCTGAAAATGTAAAACCTGAAAAGTAGAACCTAGACGGAGCAAAAGAGTAAGGATAGAAAAATCTTTTGGCTTCGATATTTTGACATATATGTTTGAGGATGAACCTCAGACATATACAGAGGCAATAAGATCCACTGATGCTCCGTTATGAAAAGAGACGATTAAGAGTGAAATAAACTCAATTATGCAAAATCATACTTGAAAACTAGTGGATCTTCCACAAGGTGTAAGCCCTTAGGTTCCAAATGGATTTTTAAAAGAAAGATGAAAGCAGATGAGACCATAGACAAATACAAGGCAAAACTTGTCATAAAAGGATACAAATAAAAGGAAGTCCTAGACTATCTCGACATATATTCTCATGTGACGAGAATAACCTCCATTAGGATGGTACTTGCCATCGCGGCTTTGCGTAAGCTAGAAATACATAAATTGATGTTAAAACTGTTTTCTTGTATGGGAATGTTGAGGAGGAAATCTACATGGAACAACCTGAGGGTTTTTCTGTCCCATGTCAAGGGAAGAAAACGTGCAAATTAGTAAAGTCCATGTATGACTTGAAACAAGCTCCACAACAATGACATGAGAAATTTGAAAATGTTATGATCACTAATAGTTAGAAAACCAACGAATGTGACAATTAAATGAAATCAAGCAGATCTAAACGGAAATAACAAAGAAACTATACCCATGGAGGAGAAAACCTCATCTATCCCTAAAAATTAATAGTATATACGCTGAGGAATTATCCAGAAGTTTAGTCAGGCCGATTCATTCGACCTGCTAACGTACATATATGAGCTATGCAACTGTCATAATGTTGAGTTGAAATTTGATGAACTCGAAGTTTATTGTATACAAATTAATGGTAATTATCGAAGCAAATTCATGAATGGTGGCGGGAAATTGGTTAACACTATACAAAAGAAAAAAAATCTTCATGTTTAGGAATTGAGTTATTTCACTCAAACTCGGCGTCTTACCTCAGCCGCCATAGACACAAATATACAGATGTGAATGAATGGCACGAAAATGAAATCCTGCAGGTTTCAACAAATGGAAAATGTATTTAAGTTTTCCTTAAATCATATATATGCATATTCAATCGATTAATTTGTTGTAACTTGTCCAGGTATCCGTATCGAAAAGTTCATGTAAAAACCACAAGAACCGTCTGCATGCCAAATCGTTTTGAATCCTTAATTGAATCATACGTCAACGCATGGTAAGGTTCACCCTAATTTCCAAACGAAGCCCAAACCACAACTCCACAAGCAACGCGTTGCTATAACCAAATTGTTGCTCTATAAATAGAGGAAACATGCAGCTGATTGACATGCATCCATAACCAGTTCAAGATCATAAGACACAAGAACACTTATAGTAATCACAAGCTAGCAAGCATGCCTTCCCCTCAGGAATTGTTTGGAAAGGGTTCAAATGATGATTCCGACAAAGGAAGTGGTGGCTCATCTTCATTTCAGCCAACTGCTGAAGACGTATTGAGCAAATAGAAACTTGGGATACGTGCTGCAAGCTAGGTCGACTGTGCAGAATGTAGCCCTAGTCGTATGTTTCCATATCTATCAGTAGCTAGCTAGCTATATAGTTCTTGTTAGTAATTCTTTCATCATATATGTGTATATATGTGACAACATAGATATTTCAGCACTTAATTCCTTGTACTATATATATAGTGTTTGATTCAAATATGTAAGCACTTCTCGGTTCAGTTGTTAATTTGTTATGTACTACTTGTAATTAAGAAAACTTATAAACCCCACTAGGATGTAATACATATCGAATAATTACAGAATTCACATTGTTATATACCAGTTTCTTCAATTCATATATTGTGTTGCCTTAATTCCTTTAACAATCGCCGCAAATCGATGATGGAATTTCAAATATATTGTCAAATGCATGCTCATGATTCGTGTTATAAACCATAATACTCGGGTTTTTTTTGAAATAAAAGGCCAGTGCGGTTGTCCTCAAGCTTTCATTATTGAAACCGTCAAATATAAGGAAGAGATATAAAACATGAACCCCTGATTACATTGAAGTCTCGAAATAATATAAAGAATGTCTACAAAGTACATATACTCAAACAAGTATCTACTAGTAAATAGTACTACGTACTCTAATGGCGATGCGGCTTGTGGAAAGTCGTGTTTAACCTAGATGGCAGCAAGGGGTGATCGGCGAAGCCTCAAAGCAATGCAACAGCCTTTAATGGGTAGGTGGCTTTCAAGGTGATCCTCTTTGATCGTAAGTGTTTTGTTTGCTGGTATTGATGATGGTTGCGTAATTTTGACTGCCCTTGAATTGAGATGGTGTAGGGGTCATTGCTCAGGTGGCGACGCAACATCAGCAAAAAAGGAGTCTTGCTGGTGTTAGGGTTAGGTGGCTAAGGCGAGGGTTTTAAGATTAGCATCAGATCTGGTGCAATCTTGGGCTGATGGAAGAGCGGCTGAACACCGGCAAGGCTGCATCTAGATGACAATCGAAGGTGGCTTCGTCGTATCTTGGAGTAGATGATGGATCTGTTGAGGCCTTTGGACTGAAGGTGACAGGAGTCTGGCTTCTCACGACAACCAATCTGAAGCTGTGGTGGTTTGATGGCGAACTGAGTTCTTCAAAGATGACGACGCCGGTTCAAAGCCCTCAAGCAAGGGTTGTTATGTTTAGGGGGTGTAGTTAGGCTGATGGGCCTCAGCCTGGACCTGTGAAGATGGAGCTTGTAGGGCTCAAGCTGTGGGCGGGACGAAATGATAATGTTTTTGCATCCTCACTTAGTTTTACTTGTTTTATTTTTTTTGGTCTTCTATAGTGTCCGTCGTACACTTGTAGGTTTTGTTATCGTTGCAACTTAAGGTTAAACGATTAGACATATTCTGTGTATAGTTGTGATCTTGTATCACAAACTTTTTATCTACTCATTGTCTGTAGAGGGAGGGTATATATATGTAATGGTCCTTTATAGCTTGAGTATCAATATATCATCATTGATGTTATTAAAAAAATTATCTATTGTAGAAAAGAAAATCACAAAAATCTCAAGAAAATAAGTTAAACTTCAACAACTCTTCTATTTTAGTATACAAAGTTAAATGTTTTTGTATAATTTAATGAGTATAAAGAAATATATAAATTTATTCTTCAAATCAAACCCTACATATCTGATTAATTGTTTTCATCTTATGATGTTTTGTTCTTTTTTTAAGAAAGAGAACGAATTCAAAAAGTCAAACAATGAAGTTTACATGGAGAATATAAAAAAATAAAAATAAAAAATGACTATCTCTTGAAAAACTTGTTGTTAACAAAGTCTTGGTTTGCCACTCTAGCTTGAGTAATGAAAGTTGCCCATGTATGGCTTTTGATAAAAAAAACAAAGTTTTGGTTTCATAATTAATAGTAAAAAAAGATCGAAATGTCTATGAATTAGCTACGTACGGTTACTCAGTATAGTAAAGTTCGTCACGTTTTGATCCTGAACTAATCCCCCAATTACAAGTAACCCTCATATCGCATATCAGGCGAGGGAACAAAGTTCTATTATCTCCTCCAGAGCTCTTATTACATGTATAATTTCTTACCCTATCACTCGTGTATTTATGCATGTGGATGCAGTGGATGTGGATGCAGTGGTTGTTGTATGTGACCTCTAATATGGTATATATGCATTATTTACTAAGGTTATTGGTTTTGCAGCAGTTGCTACATTTTAACAAAGCTGAATAAACTTTTGAGTTTTCATTCTTATACTTCAAGCGCACTAGTCAGCTGTTGTTTCTACTTTTTAAATGTTCATTGATTAGTTTACAGCAGGGCTGCTCAGGCGCGGGATAGCTGTGCGGGACAAAACTAGACAAAACGGTGACAACCGTCTGATATTTAATGAATTGATCAAACGGACATGATCAATTCATTAAACATCGGACGGTTGTCGTCGTTTCGTCCTGCACAGCTATCCTGTGCCTGAGCAAGTTTGTAGTTTACAGACTGTGTTGGTGCAAATGAGAGATTGTTGGTACTAATATGGATTCAAACACACTGTCAGCATTTAGATCAAAATATGTGTTGAACATGGATTGAATAACAGTAAGTATTAGACTTAAACTGTGTTTCATACGTACAAGTGATCTGAGTTGTATATCGGTTGGATTACTTGAAGGTTGATTGCATTAAACCTGTAATACATTCGAGTTATAGTATTCATCTAATAAACTTCATATATACTCAATATTGTTCTCTTTTGCTCTTGAAATAGTGGTTGCCAGGTGCATCAATAACACATGATATATATATATATATATAGAATTTGATAAAAACATTTCCCGTCGTAATCTTTATAGACAACAATATCCTTTAATTGAACAAAGAAAACAGTTATTTCAAAATTAGAAAAATTATATGCTTTAAAATCAAATTGAAATATTCTTTCTCGATTATATCGATTTATTAAATAACAAAATACAAACATAAACCAAATCTAAATGGAAAACCACTAATTCAATAATTACATCGACTCATCCACTAGTTGAAACTATAGTCATTGATCACCTTCATACACATGTCATGGCTTCACCATTCAAAATTCTTATATATATATATATATATAGTTTTTCTTAGGTAAGGATGTTCTTAACTTAAGTTTGGTAATGATTTCTTGAATTGGCCAACTTTTAGATCAAAATTTCTCATCTTAACCGGTCATAATCTAGATATATATGTATATAGATCATCTATGTAAAATTTCAGCTCATTTGGTGATCGTTAGGGTATTCAAAACTATGATTTACAGGGAAGAACACGAACGGTTCCATTTGAACAGATACGTTTCGTTCATTGTATTTGTACATTTTCAAGGCCTTAACGATTACCAAATGAGCTGAAATTTTGCAGAGATGATCTATACATATATATCTAGATTATGAACAGTTAAGATGCGAAAATTTAATCTAAAGGTTGGTTAAATTAAGGAAATACGCACCAAATTTATGGTAAGAACGTCCTTAGAATATATATATATATATATATATATTAAGAGAGAATTATATATATTTTTTCTTGAAGGGAGATTTATATTTTTTTATTTCAAAGGAAATGTACAGTACCTTAACTGCCAGATTGTTAATATATGTCTTGAACCAGTCATCCGGGGTACCAACTATTCGGGGATCTCGCTGGGTTATGGTTTTCTGTTGAGTTTAGTATATAGGGTTTAGGGTTTAGTATATAAACGTCCTAAACCTAATTGTATTAAGCATTCGGTGTTTGTTTTTCCTCAAGATAATAAAACTGTTATCCTCTAGCCGTGAACGTAGCTAACACATCGTTAGTGAACCACGTAAATCTGTGTTCTTTTTTACATTCGTTACAACACAGATCAATCTGGTGCTTCAATTCTATATCAAACATTGAATTTCTAACATGCTGAAGTTTGGTTTAACTATGTGAAAGGAATACCTACTATAGGTGTATATATAACATTCATGAGGACAACTTGCTGAAGCTTATCGAGGTGATTTTAATCAAGTTCGAAAATCACGTAAAATGATTTTTTTGGTTACAACGTAAAGGATTTCTTTGAAAAACAAAAAAGGAATATGTTGAGAAAAAGAAGAAAAAACAAGGATGAAAGTAGAATTAGATAACAATATAATTAACCATGGTTATAGTGGTTAAACACAACAGACATTTTTGAAGGTATAAACACAACAGTCATGTGTCATCGTTTAGATGGGTGGCATGGAAGCAAATTTGTATCTTGCATTGCAATACAACTTTTCTTATCCTTCACTTTATTTGATTAGATCAATAACAAGAATTTCATTAATGAAGAATATAAAATTACACCTTATCCTTCAGCGTCGGTGAGGAAGGTTTGTTAATTAGTTTTTGCCTCTTGTTTTGAGTCGGACCTTCTGTTAGTAGAAACTTTCAATTTGAAGCCAGTGAGCAACTTGTTTCAAAACTCATTGTCATAATAACCTTCTTTCTTTTGTTAAAAAGGAGAGAAAAAAAACAAAATTTATGAAGCGAAAATACTCAAATCGGGAGCCTAGCTAGCAGCACCCTAGAGCTCCTTAATTAGCCTGAAACACAAAGTTTATTCGTCTTATTCGCCAGACCAAGTTCTCATTTCCACAGCTCACATTTCTGCCATTTAGTTCCTCTCCGCATTGTAGGACAAAATGACAGCTTCACGTTGAGCATTGACAAAGCGATTCAACCTTCCCTCACTCACACCAAAAGCAGCTGCAAGTTCTTGACCTCTTAGAGCCTGCAGCACCGAGCTAGAGCCTGCCAAAAACTGTGGGTGGTTCTGCTGCGGCGAGGTAGTGAAGCCAAAAATCTCAAGTTGCTCGTTGTTAGAAGCCACTTGGACAAATGGGAAGTACCTTGGCACCCAATACACACTCCCTTGCTTTAGGTGTGCCTTCATTGCCAAGGTTCCATTTGGAAACACAATCTGGAGATGTCCTGAGCCTCTTGTAACGATGCCGTATTCGGTTGCTGTCGGGTTCACATGTGGTGCCAACATTGACCCTGCATTGAGACTAATGAGGTGAACGCCGACGCCAGAGTGCTGTAGGGGAGAGAAGTTAGACTCATCAACTGCGAGGGTCCATCCATGGTGGTTCTGGAAATTTGGCTTTCTGTTGTAGAGGTTGTTGTTGGACTCATGGAAGTGGTGATGATGATGCTGCTGCCTCTTCTCTGTTTCAGGTGTTCCAAACACGGAGTTCAACAGTTTCGTCCATGATCGAGTAAGGGTTTTCTCTGGTTCTTCTGAGAGGTCCACCAATTTCTTCAACTCCTGTAGTCTGTCCTGCTCTTTCATGCTTACGAATTTACTCCAAAGGTTTGATGATGAATGAGAATTATTTAGATGTACGATTGCACCATCGCGATGCCTTGTCAAAACCTGCCTTATTTCTGAAGATGAGACCTGAAATTAATGGACGAAAAGTGTGTCAGTCATCCTCATTGTCATGCATGCATGCTATTCAAAATGCTTTGTCTATTACAAATCCAAGTAATGGGTGCAATCTTGAAACCTTGGATATGATGCGAACCCTTGGAATTCTAGCGATTATTCGGATTAGAAATGTAAGATTATGAAGACAAGGGGAGGATTCAAAACTGAAGTTATGTAATACAATACTTACATTAAATGCACTTGTGAGAATTTCCGAATCAAACCCAGAAAGTACAGATTTCGGGTTGGTTCCTCCACCAATGAAGAAATTCTGCATTTGTGAAAACAAAATCAGCTCTATAACAGTAGCTATGTACAAGCATTGAGAATCTGATGATTAATCAACAAGATTGATTATGATTAAGAAATGGTTGGTGTACCTCCAAAGTACCCATTCTCAAACTGTCAGATGTGTCAACACTCAGAATGATCTGAAGTCTCTGGTGCTCAGAATGACCTGATGAACTTTCTGAACTCTCCTGAGCATTCTGCATGTAGAATGTGGAACCTGCTGGGATCCTGTGCACATCCCCAGCCTGCAATTGTCTCTCTTTCAGTTCATGATGGTGTACCAGTCCCAGGCTTCCTTGCCCTGCAAGAAAATATATTAAATGTTCAATTACACTATTGATAACATTGTAAATTTTGAGAAAAAAAGAAGTATATATACCTCTTTGGACAAAGAGGATCAAACTGGAGTCGAGGTACTGAGGGATGAAGAGGGAGTTAGGTTCCAAAGTGAGAAACCCAACATTGATATGCCTATCGACAATACTTTGACCTACACTTCTCACCACCCTCAATTCCCCAGCTTCAGTTTTCACGAGAACCCTTGATCGTTGCAGAAGGAAATAATGGTGATTTCGGCTGTGTTGATGATGATGATGCCCTTCCGACCCCTCTCTCTGATCCATTCCCCAGTCTTCATCTTCATGATTGAAGCTCATAGTCATTGCCATGACATGTACTCCATAGGAGAGCACAAGGACAAGAGCCAGGAGGCTGACCATCACTTTGTTTCCCATATTTGATCAATGTGTTGCTTTCTTCTCTGAGTATTACTCGAATGAGTTTGTGTGAAATGGTGGAGTGGAGTAGGGGGTTTAAATAGAGGGGAGCAACAGAGTTGAGGGAGACAAGTGTACGTGCATCCGAGCAGAGAAGGTTTCCAACAGTATTAAACTAGAGAGATTAAGCTAGTCTTCAGCTCGATCTTGAATTTCTCAGTGTAACCATTCTCCTTTCTACTCGTTCTCGACACAAAAGCAATACTTTACAAAAACTTGTATGAATTTTAATTTGATATACCAAAAATTATTGGGTGCACCGTCACACTTATCAATTTTAATTTGACATTCCAAAAATTATTCGATGCACCGTCACTATTAGTGACTAACCTAATTCACACAATCATCTCCGCACCAACAGTGCACTGTTTACTTTTGTTTTTTCTGTTTTTTTTTATCTTTTACTGGTGTATGAATGGAATGCTCTCTTGATATGCTGTATACGTTTTGTTAATTGTAAGAAAAACCAACGTTAACCTGTCCAAATGCGATTAATATCAGTGTTCTCTAAAATTCGACATTTTAACATCCCGTTAACCACTTTTACCCCCAAATTAGAAAGCCTCAAATCCACTCCAAGCAATGAAGCGGCCATACTTTCAATTGAATACTTGAAACAAAGTTATTGAAATCCTTCGGATTGAAAAGTTCAAATGGTTAAGCAATCGTTTTGACCTCGAAACATTTCTTACAAATTTGCAATCAACTTAAGTAGTTTTATGACCAGAATATTTATAACCACTGTAACAAATAAGCACTTCATTGAACTATAGTTGCATATGAGTAATTAGTTTCACTCGAATCTTGTGTTTCACAAGGTTGATTGAAGGTCTCGGACTCAGTTTTCCGATGCAGGTTGAGGTCTCAGTTTTTTCAACCAGGTCGAAGGTCTCAGTCGGATCCAATCAATCCATGATAGTTAAGATCTTGTTCGTATAAGATTTCCTAACAATATAGATACATAAAATCCTATGTCAATCTCACCAATCTAGTGCTCCATAAATGTACACTCGCTTTTCAATCTCACTTGCAAGATATAAAAGAAAAATGTATCAAGAGTTATGAAATTATTATCTTAGGAGCTATGCGAGTAATAGGGTAGCAAAATGTGCTAACAAGTGAACTAACAGATTCTGTATCAGTTTCACTAGTTTCAAAAATCTAAAACATAGTTTACAGAAAATCGATCGGGTAACAAAATTGGAAGTACTGTATGCTATAGGGAACTATGAGGCTACCCTCGTACAGATAATACTAGGTCTTCTAGTAATAACAATAACACTGGCAAAACTGACCTGTAGGAGGACTGAAAGGGAAGTTGTCAAGATTTCACCTGCAAGTACCTCCTTGAATGCTATCTTGATCATACAAGTGTCTTCTTCAAGATTAGCAAGTCCATCTATAAATGACTGAACTAGAGTTTTTGGTCTCATGGTAAATCGTATTTCACATGTCCAAGATATAGACCACAAGCAGGTGCCATGGGGCTAGCAGCAGTCACTGTCTTTGCATTCAAGATCCTCTCCACTGTGTATTCCATTTTTATCATGGAGAGGAAAAAAAGGTTACCAAATAGCAAGATAATACCAAATTACAAGATATTTTGGAGAAATAAAAGAAAAATAAGCCCTACCGTCGGGTACTTTTAGATCTCCGGTTCCAACACATTTGAGGACACCAACAAGCAGTCTTACCTGCATAAATTTTACAATATCAGTGAATAGGTCCTAAAGGAATTGAACTCCAGTAAACAGATAGGTAGGACTCCGTATATCTAATCACTTAAAAAACCTATCAGAATTTGTTTCAGTTGGAAAACAAATTATTCAATATTGTTGTGGCAATTGAAGTGAGGATCCATTAAATTCCATTAGAGAACATAAAATTGTAGAACGTCATAAGATGGTACTAATGGGACACAAAAATAATTACACCATTAGACTAGAAGTCCAAAACATGGTAAAAGTTGTTAGTCAATGGGAAAGGGAAAGCAATAAATTTGGAGTTCAAGTGGAAAAAAGAAGTTAATATATATATAAATATTTATTCAGATTGAATATTCCAATTGACCCTCTTAATTAACTTATTCATGGCAACCTTATGTTATTTCTTGGGTATGTCCGAACAATCTTATGGATGCATAGCGGAATAGTTTAAAAAGTTATTATGGTGGACCCAAAAGTAACAAAAAAACAGTAAAAACACAAAAGACCTCACCACCCCTAAAGATGGATACTGATAACAAAGCACGTATGGACTCACCATCAACGAAAGCATTAATACTGAACAGTGGACACTCAAAGAACATAAACAGTACACCTTAATAAACATGACACCTAGAAGACAGTATCAAGACCTGGTGGTATAGAAAGGCACGTGCTCTCGTGGTTATCACAAAGCATCTGTGTCTTTTCCTCAAGCCAAATCCTTGACCAGTTCCTCCATTGAAACTAGGGTGGCAGTCGGCCTCACCTTTCTTGCTGCAGTGAACATCTTTCTGCACTAAATTACTTGTCCTCTCTGTCATTGTTGGAAGGTTTGGAGATGAGATAACCTCAGACACATTCAACTCATCTAGTGTTCTGATCGGTGACTTCGCCTGAAAAGAATGTCCTTTTTAAACCCTACATAGTCTTTTCCATTTTATATATCTAGAGAACATCCAACCACAGGTGAAAAACAGCAAACACAGAATTTGCAGGACAGGGTAAACTGAGCATGCTATTGTATTGTGGTCAAAATAAAGCAGCCAACCTAAATTAATCTGTCGGTCTAGATTCTAAATACACCAACAAAGATCTTTTCATATCTTTTCTACTTCAAATCCACAGATTTATGTATTAGAGTGCTGTAATCAATAAGAACCCCATTCCTTAGATTTGGGGTCACAGTGTCCAATTGGACCCCTACAAATTATTTGAATTATTTTTCCAAGACAACAAGAAACATACTACTAAAACTCAATCATGAACAAGGTTTCCCAAACCAAGGCCATCTATCGAAATGCTATCTATTTTACAAAACAATAAGGTAAGCTCAGAGAGGCTCCAAAATTCAAATGGTTAAATATCTGTAAAAATGGGTGGTTACCAAAGCTGTCTTCATTATATAATACACATTTCATCTCATTATACAATATCAGTGAAAAAAGAAAAAAACAGAGAGAACTACCTGACAACCTGCTGCTCTAAAGGAACTAAAATCATGGTGTCCAACCAGAATTTTGCAGGCTTCCTGCAAGATTTAAAATGATGAAATTTCCTGGAGAATGTTGATTACTAAGATATGTACCCAAGCCGACATAATGTGTTGTGAAAACTGTTAACTGGACCTGCATTGCCAAAACATCCAGCTCCTCAGGTATATGCCATGCACGGTCTTTTTCAAAGGTTGACAAAGGCTCTGGCCCAGATAGGAAGCGATAGAAGTACCTGAATGTAGTTTAAAGGAAGTTCTAAAAAAGAATGTAGTTTACAGGAAAAAACTCAAACATCTTCCGTAGAGATTTGAAGTATTTAAATATAATATACATATATGCATGGCCTAACTGCAGAATTCTGTCGAAGGTATCCTGAAAGGAAGCCATTAAACTGAATATTCAAATTGCAATCAACTCCATAACTCAACCATTGGTTATGATCACTCTACAAAATGTTTCTATGGTGGGCACCAGAAGCTCATCAACAAGTAGCGGTGCATGCAATACAAGCCTGAGATCCTATCCTAGTGTTCTGTTTCTATAGACTAGACAATGTACTCTTACGTAGGACTGTAGGAGTTTCTCAAACTTAAAATGACACCGTTTGGCTTCCGTATTTATACTTCTGTTAGTCCCTCACAAAACCAAGATAGATATCTTTCCCCTATAAAGAGCCTCCAGAACCCCTAAAATTATAAAGGAAAGTAATTCCCTCAAGTTCCATGAGCTTCCTACTCATATTGGTGGTATTATTCGGTTCTCTATGCTTTATGATGGCTAAATGACAATTAATAAGCAACTATACTATTTTTTTGTTTCCTTTTGTACAATAAGTCAAGTCTCAAGTACCTCAAAAACCTTATAAGGTGTGATGGGAGATAAATGCCTAATATTTACGCCTTTGTCAATGAGAACCTTTGATCTGACCTACGTACAGATCTACCAGACTAACTTGGAAATTATAATGAACTGTGCATAAGTAAGTTTTCAGGACTACTATTAACAAAGATCAATGTCCTGTATGGATTTACGTTCCCTTGACCTATTATAGATTCACGAGTACCTACGTGCGTTCTTGGGCTTTAAATCTAGAATGAAAATCAGACGGAACACTTCGAACATCGACCACCATTACATCACCTTCATTCTTCTGATGAGACAAAAAAAATGCATCAGAATTGCCTCTGGTCTGGTTTTCAGATCCACATTTTTCAATCTACAAGCCAAGAAAAACAATACCTGTAAGAAATGGTTCACAGCCCTTTGGACCACTATAGGTTCATGAGGTGGTAACTACAAGTCAACATATAAAATTTAGCAAAAAGAACTGTTAAATGTATCATCCCTTCTTTTCTGTCCAAAGAAGAAGAGAAATGTGATATATTTGGTTCCCTTCATACATGCAAAATATTTCAAAAGAAGATAACTTTTAGATAACATACCACTTCCCCAGGCTTTCTTTTGCTTATGCGCTCAATATCTACATGACAAACATTGGATAAAGCATGAACACCTGCATCCTACAACATAAAAGGATGCATCCACCTCATGTCCCACATAATAATACAAATGCCAGAAAGTAAACAAGACAAAGCAGTTGTCACACCCCGATCCTAGAATTATTTTACGGTTGGTGACTTTGGTCTTTTACCATTTAAAGTGACCGTTTAACCGTACAATTATCGTGAAGTTGACTTTTCGTTAAGTCAAGAATTTGGGAAAACTTCCTTCTTGAAAGTTGTCGAGGGCGTCGTTACGAGTTCATGGACACGTAGCACGCTCAAATCGGAGTTCGTATGGGAAAGTTATAAACAAAAGTATAAAGTTACTTTGCGGTAAAAATGCTATATATAGGAGTTACCGGGGTGAAAAATCAGATTTTTCACCCCAGCCCCTTTTTCTCTCTCCCCGCGCCTTCTCCTTTCCGATCGGGAAAAACTGCGCCGAGCTTCCGGCCGCCCTAGCGCCGCCGTTCGGCCACCAACCGCCGGCGCACCGGTCCCAAAAGCTCGGCCTCCGAGTCTACTTCAATCCTAGGTAAGCTTTCCGACCTAACTCGCCGTAAATCGGGAGAAATTCCGATTTGTTCTTGATGTGTACAGTAGATTTTCGGGATTGAATTTCTCCCTCCCTAGATCACCAATTGTTGAGTTCTTTATATGTTTAGGATGGGTTTTAGGTGTACTACAATCCCCTAGAATTTGGTAGCTTGATTTGAAGTGTGTAGGGAGAATTGAGGATTTGAAGTTTGGTAGTGTAATTTTTCGGGGTTTACTGTTTATCGAGTTTTTGACCTAGTTAGAGGCCGAATTGGCCTTCGAGTTGAACTAGAAAGTTGTCCCAATTGACGAGACGAAGCTACTGGTAAAATTTGGTGGCGATCCGAGGTCGCCGGAATTCTGGCCGGAATTTCTGCCGGCGGCCGCCGGTGGCGGCGGAGCTGGCGGCGGTGCCGCCACTTTTTGGGCAGTTTTTCATGTCCATTAATTAGTACATATTGTGAGGAGTCTATGGTTAAAATTTGGTAATTTTTGGAGGTGTTTTGGTTAGGTTTTGGAATTGTTTTAGTTTAGTATTATTGGCAGATAATTAAATATTATTCCGACCATCGATTATTGCCGGTTAAGGTTTAAGGATTATTTTAAGGACTCCTAAGGTATTGGTGAAATGGTTGAATGGGTGTCCATAGTAATTCAACGACTTATTACGTGACACCCTAACGTCAAGTTAAAGTAATAAAGGAAAGTTCAGAAGCTGAGTCGGACTTCCGGTAAATTGAGTTAAGAGTCGATAACCGGGAAAGAAAGTTATAAAGGTTAAAGTGCTATAAGAAAGGAACTTGGTCAACATGTGGTCAAATAGGATTTCCTGGTCAAACTAGGAAAAGACCAAGTCAACTGTGGTATGACTAATGTGATGATTTGTTGTACAGTCTCTGGTCGGACGTGAGACGGGCTCGACTACGCGGGTAGTTCGAGAGTTTCGCTCGAGGAGCTTTCCGAGCGGGAAGAAGGTCGAAATAGTACTGTGAGTGGACATATTATTTTAAATAAATGCATGCCTTAATTATTGAGTTAATTGCATGGTGTTTATGATTGTTTCCGAAAATTATATCCTTCTCGGGTTCTTGAACGTATTTACATTATTACTCAATTTTCTATTTCTTCCGAAAATGGTTATAGACGGTGAGGGTCGTCCTTCGAATGGAATTGAACCCGAGACTTCGTTGGAAATTGGTTTTATGCATATATGACAAGGAATTGTTTTAATTAATTGTTTTGGGAAGAGAATTTGATTAATGTTTATTTTAAGGGTTGACCAATAAATATGCTAGCTAGAGTAGCGTGAGGGCGCTACTAGAGCTCTTAGCTCCGACCCTAGCCTGAGAGGTCAGGCAAACTACGTAGTGCACTATGAGGGTTGACCGTATCACTTTATTTAGAGCTCTTAGCTCCGACCCTGGTCTGAGTGGACAGACAAGCCTGAGAGGTCAGGTTGATATTATAAGGGTTGACCGTTATCACATATTCTAGAGCTCTTAGCTCCGACCCTGGTCTGAGTGGACAGACAAGCCTGAGAGGTCAGGTTGATATTATAAGGGTTGACCGTTATCACATATTCTAGAGCTCTTAGCTCCGACCCTGGTCTGAGAGGACAGACAAGCCTGAGAGGTCAGGTTGATATTATAAAGGTTGACCGTATTATTTTATTTAGCTAGCATAGCGTAGCGTGAGGGCGCTACTAGAGCTCTTAGCTCCGACCCTAGCCTGAGAGGTCAGGCAAACTACGTAGTGCACTATGAGGGTTGACCGTATCACTTTATTTAGAGCTCTTAGCTCCGAACCTGGTCTGAGTGGACAGACAAGCCTGAGAGATCAGGTTGATATTATAAGGGTTGACCGTTATCACATATTCTAGAGCTCTTAGCTCCGACCCTGGTCTGAGAGGATAGACAAGCCTGAGAGGTCAGGTTGATATTATAAGGGTTGACCGTATTATTTTATTTAGCTAGCATAGCGTAGCGTGAGGGCGCTACTATAGGTCTTAGCTCCGACCCTAGTCTGAGAGGTCAGACTTATTATGTTTGGTGAACATTTCTCTTCCCATATTCCTTGCTGGTTTATCTTATCATGCATTTGCGGAAATTTAGTAATTGTGGGCATGCATAAATGATTTTTAAATTGATATACTTTTGGGAGAGCATTACAGGAAATGGAGCTTTTATATTTGATTTTCGTCCACTCACTCTAACAGTTTTTAAATGTTTCTCCCCTGGGCCTTTCGTTTTTAAATGCCCAGTGATGCAGGGTTCTTGAGAGGAGGTCGAGCGCGTACGAGAGTCGAGGCATAGTCGATTATTCCGTTGCTGCTCGAAATTCTTTGGGGTAATCATCTCTGTAGACTGCTCTGACTAACCCGGTTTAGTTAGTTTTGTAGGAAGGGTTGGCCATTTTAAGGGGGTTTCGGTAAGAAGTTCCCTTGAGGTGGTCCCCGCAGGATTTACTTCGGGTTAAAGGGGTTTAACCCGGGGTGGGTCCTGTCAGCAGTACTGACTGAAAGAAACTTCTGTTGCATGCAAATATATAAATTTAATTCAATATCAGAAAATTTAGTTTCTTTACAAAATAGTTGTGTTTATTTAAAGTTCTATAATAATAAAAAAATCAAATTATTAAATTAATTCGTAGAGATGCTGTCATAAATAATAAAAAATATGGGACACATGGTGGGAAGTAAATATCATAGCTACATGTCTGAACTCAAAGTCAGTATAACCAGTACACAGTTGTAAGTATGGAACCTTAAATTATATTGGGTTTCTTGAATCAAGTAATTGTGGTTATACATTTAGATAAAAGACATTTGAAGAAATAAATTCTCTGTGACATTCTTAATTTACTATTCTGACTCCAGTTCGGCAAAGCATGTACAGAGTAACATTACTCAAATGGTTCTAGCACATCAATCCAAACTTATGAAAATTAGCTATGATTAATAGACAAGCTACGAAGGCTTCCACATACCAAGTCTTTAATACACGCACCACAATCAGAATATGGTTCCAAAAACTAAAATCCCATTTTTCTAAACAAGACTTGCAGCCTTTGCAAAGTTATAGTATACTTTAGGGGAGGAAAAATTCTGACTGCTCTGATGCAAGTTTTATTTCCCTAAACTATTCATAGATATACTGAATTATAGGGCAAACTAAAACTGACATTGCTACATGTGTGATAACCAAAGAACAAGAAAAATGAAAAGTTGCAATCTTGTGCTAATGGTAAACAAAAAGTATAGAAGTAGTTCAAATTGACAAGAGTGGTAAACAAAACATAAACTTACGGTTCGACTCGAACAGAAAATTGACACTGGCTGCCCAATAAATTTGCGAAAAGCTTCCTGCACAAATGCAAACAAAACTAATCATTACTCCATTCTCAGGAAAATTTGCAATTTTAAAAGAAAAGAGAGAGTGGAAATGGACCTCAAGAACGCCAACAACAGTGCGGCAATTGGACTGTTGCTGAGAGCCAGAGAAGCGAGTGCCAATGTACTCTATTGCGATCAGATAGCGTTGAATTCCCGGGGGCTTGCTCATGGATTCTTCTTCGTCTGTGGTTTTGGAAATCTTTGAAGGTCTTTTGGGAGATTGGGAGCGGCTTTCTAGTGAGTGCTTCTGGTTTTCTGACATGGGTTTAGGGGGGCTGTTAGGGTTTTGGGAAGCAAGCCTTTCAATTGCCTGGGTTGCTATCGAAGACGAAAAGAAGAAATGAGAGGACCAGTACCCGACCCGAGTCAGTTCTTGAGTGAGAGGGTCGGCTGCTAGTTAACCTAATTTTACTTTTTTTTTGTTTTTGTATTTCTTTTCCAGTCCACAAGTTAAAAAAATATTTATTGCCACACACGGTCTAAAAATTCTGAACCGCACCTGCTGCATAAACATTACAGATAATTTTTTTATGTATTTAAATTTTTATTTTATTTTTATTAAGTTTAATTTCGTCGATCGGAGCTTGATTTTTGTTGTTTGTCCTTAGAGTTGGCAAACGGGCTGGCCCAGCCTGGCTCGTTTAATCAGGTTTCGGGCAGTGCTTGGGCCAGTCCATGACGGTCCACATCTTAACGGGCTCGAGTTGGTCCATTTACTCAAATCTAAAGCCCGGCTCACTGTCCAAACCCATAACATATTTGACCGTGCTCGGGCCGGATCGAGCCCATTAACGAGCCCGTTTGTAGTTAAAAATAGAAATTAGTTCAAAATTGATATCATAGTATACCAAAACAAAAACAAATAAAAAATAATTCACATTTTCTACCGATAATTTGTTTTTCTTGCCAACAAACTAAAGAAATATATGATATATGAATCATATGATCATTATTTATACTTGGTAATGTTTTAAAAAATTTTATGGGTCTAAAAAATCAAAATGAATAATTATTAGTATTTATAAGTTATTGTTCATACTTAAAACAAAATTTATATTATTTATAAATATATAATCTTCATATTATAAAGAAAAAATATATTTTTTAAAACGGACCGGACAGTGAGTCTTACCTTATCGTGTTTAGGCCGGACTGGGCCTATAACGGGCTCTCGTGGGCTCATTTTTCTAGGTCCGGTCCGGTCCATTAAGATAACGTGCTTGGACCGTATCAGGCTGATAACGCTCTCGTGTCGTATCGAACCATTTTTAAACATGTCGTGTCCGTGCTTTACGACCCGTTTGTCACGTGTATTTGTGCTGTTCTAAAACTTGGAATCTTGTTAAATAACGATTTGACTTTCATTTTCTGTCCCGTTTCAAAAACTTGTATGACCCGATGCACCAAGTGCACCCAGACTCCCCGAATGAGTCGGTTTCATTTTTAGATCTGGATAACATTGTGACAAACAGCAAAGCAACCACAACCACCCATATATAGTGCCAGACAGCAAAGCAAGCAAATTTAGATACAGATCGGAGGGAGTTGAGCTCAACTTGCTTTCTCAGAGAGTCGAGACCCAGAGATGATGGAATTGAAAAGAAGAGCGACAAGCAGAGGTATGGCTTTTCTTCATTTCACTCCTCGTATTGCTTTGTTTCATTCTCTACACACGATGCCGAGCAAGTCTAGAGAGACCCATCGGCAGTCGAAGCCCAAACTGGAGGACGCCTTGGAGCTGCAGGACGAAATGCTTCGAAGACGTCATCTGCCGTTTGCTGTTCAGTTGACTCAGATATTGGGTCAACTCGTCAAACTCCAACAATTTGAAGCAGTCCTCTCTCTGAATAGACAACTGGGTCTCGTCGGAATCCCTTCTGATGCTTATACTCTAGCCGTTACCGTCAATTGCTACTGTCATCTGAACCGTATGGAGTAGGCCTTCCGATGCGCTTGTAAGGACGGATGGTTGTGCAAGCCAAAAGTGTGGTTCAAATTATGATTCAAAGAAGAATCGAACCTCGCATGATTACATACAATTCCCTTATGGATGGTCCCTGTTTGCGAGGAGAAATGGAGAACGCAAAACAAGTTTTTGATCTAATGGTTAGCAAGGGCTTCTCCATTGATGTTCATAGCTGTAGCATACTGATTAACGGATATTGCAAGGCTAAAAAAATCGATAAGGCTTACAAGGTTTTTAAGGAAATGCCTCGTAGGGGAATTGTTCCTGAAGCAGAAAAGTTGTTCAGGAAGCAGAAAAGTTGATGGTTTATGTAAAGCAGGGAGACTACAAGAAGCAGAAAAGTTGTTCTCAGAGTTGAAAGTTTGTGGCCTACTTAATGGCCTCTGTAACAACCAACAACTGTCTGAGTCATTTGAATTTCGTAGAGAGATGGAAGGGAACAAGTTGAAACTAAATGTTGTGGCTTACAATACTATGATTGAAGGTTTGTTTAAAGCTGGGAAAATTGAATCTGCAACAGAGGTCTTCTCTGGTTTATTATCGAGAGGAGTATGCACATACAATATAATGATCCAGCGACTTTGTATCGGTGACATCTTAGCTGAAGCAGAAAAGTTGCTCAGAGAAATGGAGCAAAAAGGCTGTTCTGCTGATGGCTGCACCTATAACACAATTATCTGGGGGTTTATCTATAATAATGAGACATCGAGGGCTACAAGTCTTATTGAAGAAATGAGTGAGGGGTTTCTCTGGAGATGCATCAACTAAGGAATTAATTGTTGATTTGTTGTCGAAGACCCTGTATTATTAGCATGGCTTAAAGATAAAGTCGAAGTTAATTGAATATTTGAAATAGGTATTTCAATTTCACTATGAAATTTGAAACTGCTGTAATGTTGCTCCTGTAATTAGCAACTTTGGATGTTTTGTGAATCCTTTTTGCAAGACCACCATTGAAACACAGTGTCAGTTCTCGTTTTGCACTCCAATATTGGGTCACATACTTACACATATATTTTTTATATATATGAATATTGACCTATTGGGTCACATTTGGTTTCTCTATCATTGTTTAAATGTGTGCAGTGTGTGTATATGCAGTTGTGTGTGTGTGTGGTTGTGTACACACATGATAGACTGAATATTAGTTGCTGGCAACAAATTTACCTGATGATGTATCATTCAACTGGTAGGATGCCACAGTTATTATTCTTCAATTTTTGTTTGTTTAATATCTGTGTCCTAAACTTTTGAATATTACAATATGAAAAATGCCAACTGCGAGGATGCTGCATCAGAGCAGATTCAAGATTTGTTTGACTCAGGGAGTCGCCTCTGTTTAACCCATAGGAGTTAGATCCGGATATGCATCAGTTATTCAATAGGTTATCCTGGCTTACCCATCTCAATGTGAATTTTGTGTTTTGCTTCAGATTGATGAATCATGAGATGATGAAATTTTATGTCTTGTAATATCCGTATGATATGCTGTGACTAATTGTTGCATAGATTGTAGGTATGTAACCAGGTAGGCAAGTCAAACAGAGTTGCTGTCCTTTCGGTTGATGAGGTGGGTGCAGAGAGAACTTCTTGAGTTTTGTTGGAAATGGGCGATTCCGATTCCCACAGATCTCTGGATTTGGCCCAAGGTCAGTTGAAGCAATAAAAGTACATTTTGGTTTGTGTTAAAAAAAATTATTGTTATTTTGTTTTGTTGGCCGTGTGGAACTTTGAAATTATTGGGTTTAGTTATAGTGTAGCTGGAGATTTTTTTATTTTTTTAAGGAACTTGCTTAAGAGTGTGATGAGGTCGAATTATTATTTCTGTGCAGCATAGTTAGTATGCTGCAATCACAAAATTACCAATTCAATTGATCTTTCTAGTTTATAGGCTGTTCATTTGTATCATCATGGGGTTGGGGTTTAGGCTACTAGCTCAATATTTGCCTTAGTATGATGGCCTCACTCAAAGGCTTATTGAAGTTGAGGATATTAAAGACTGCCTCATTGAATAAGAGTACAAATACTGTGTTTTGTTATCTTGGTCTGCTAATTAGAACCAAGAATTTATGAGAATTGGCTTGAACATTTTCGGCCAAGGTAGTCAGGAATGCTGAAAATGATTTCTTCCACCCTCAAAAGGAGGAAGATTGATCTGTATAGAGTTTGTTAGGTTTGGGTTCGAGTGACCGTAGCTTTATGCCATTTATTGGTTACCAATTTGAGCAGAGAAAGAAGATAAGGTTCCCTCGAGGCCCTGGTTCGTGAGCTAGATTGGATTAGATTAGTATTCAGATGGATTATTAGACTAGGAGAAACCTAAATTCACTCATGTTTGTTTAGTTCAGGAAAAAGATGGATGATAAATCATCATGAATTGAAGAATTGATTCAGTATGTCAATTGTAAAAGACTTATCTTTACTCAGTCGTCAGATTTTTTTTCCCACTTAAACTGGTTTGTCATCAGGAGTTCATGACATACCATAATGATTAGTGGACTTTCTAAAGGATGCCTATTAAGTGAAGCAGAAGTTTTACTCAGAGAAATGGAACAAAAAGGGTGTTCTGCTGGCTGGACGCATGGACCTATTACAAGCTATATTAGAGCTATTACAAGCTCTTGCTCCGCATTTTTTTTGTTCTCTCAGTTCACTTTAACCATGTATACAGAGAAACAAACTTTCCAACATATGCCTTTGCAAATGAAGGTCACCAACTCCCTAATGGTCATGTGTGGCAAGATGGATCCCCAAGAGCTTTGTGGAGATCTGTTATTTGATAATGTAAGCTCGGTTGCCTGAGATGTTTCTCTTTGTATTGGTTTAGTTTTTGTATAGAAAAAGTAGGTTAGAACAAAACAAGAAGGCCGATTGCATGAGTCATTATTGGACCGGTTCAGCAAAAAACCGATTTTACAAGCACGGTACAGTATATCCTATATCCTATATTGACATTCACGACGGACAAGCACGATTTAAGAGCAGCGAAGGCATATATCCTATATCTTGAAACCACGTGAGGAGCACGTGCCATAGAGTCGGGGACGTTTCGAATAACTTGCCCCAGTCACCAACGGTCATTTCTGATCCACAATGACGGAGTCAGCACGACTCCTCTCAATCCCAACAGAGATTGTGAGCGACGAAGAGATGGCTCACATCGAAGCCGCCATGCTCTCCGCTCGCTCTGTATTGCTCCCTTCGTTTCGGTCCTCCTCTCAATCATCTCACTTCCCTTCCAACCTCGGTCGGTCCCTTCACTCCGTCACTCGGAACCTTTCGGGTTGCTCCCAACCCGATATCGAGGATTCGGGCGAGTTCAACAATAAGAAGAAGACCCGGTTGGGTGAGCCGTTATTGGATCGGTTCAGGAACAAGAAGGCCTTGTCCGCCACCGATTTTACTAGCACGGTAATGTCTTGGGCTTTTGGGGAACTGGGTTTGGTTTGTTTTGGTCAATTTTGAAGCTTTGTGTTTGATTGGGAATCTTGGTGGGATTTTATGAACTGGATTCTTTTGTACTATTGTGTTTTGGGTGATTGGGTTTTGTTTGTTTTGGTCTATTTTGAAGCTTTGTGTTCAATTGTGAGTGTGGAATGATAATGAACCGGGATTTGGATGAACTCTTGGCTTGGGGACTGTTTGTTAAATCTTTTGGGTAATTGGGTTTTGGTTTTTTTTTGTCAATGTTGAAACTTTGTGTTTGGTTATGAATCTTGGGTGGGTTTGGATTATACAAGCTGGGTTTTGGATGAAATTGTGGGCTTGGGGGACTGTTTGTTCAATGTTTTGGCTGATTAGGTTTTGGTTTGTTTTTGCAATTTTGAAGCTTTTTGCTTGATTGTGAATCCTGTGGGATTTTAGTGATATGGGTTTGGATGGCTTTGTTGTACTTTTGAGTTCAGCTGAGGTTTGAAGTGTTTATTACAATGAGTTTTGAGGATAGATTGTCAATATCTGTGTTGAAAGAGAATGCATCCAAGTCTATTCCCATTTAAATGAGGCAACTATGAGATTCACTAAGATTTGTTCTCAAATGTTTGCAATAGGAATGGTGTGAGAAACAAAAAGAGTTTGTTCTCCTCGATGGTAAGAGCATAGTCACTCAGGCCATGAAAACTGGTAAAGAGCGCCATGCAAAACTCGAAGAAGAGGTATGCATCAGAAACAAAATTTTACTATCTTCAGGTTTTTTGCAGCATGAGGCAATGAATTTTCTGACCATCAACATTTAAATGGTATCAAGCAAAAAGATTTGGTGGTCGAATGAAGTGGATTTACATATTGAAATAATAGTCAGCTTTTGGTAGATGAACTGAGTTTTCATCCCACTAAAAGAACAAGCTCCTCATGTTCCATACTTTTTGGTAGTAGCATTGGAATTTTTGAGTTTGACTTTTAGATTTCATACCTGCTATGCACATGTCAAGAAGCGAATCAATGGTTTAGATTCCTATACTAATCACAATCTGGTTATATTCCTCTGCAGGTTGTTACGAGAGTTAAAGTTGATGTCAAATCAGAAGAAGACTATTGGGCTTTGAGGCTTTTGAGTTTTATTACCGGCATAAATCAATTATATTTTGATGGATTGACTCGAGAGCTGTTTCTGTAAGTTAGATCATCAGTTGTCTCCTGATTACATTTTTGACTCTTAATCCATTATTCATGCAACATATAATGTCCAAAATGGACAATTGACGTTATAGTCCTAGGCTATGTGAGAAAAAGAACTTCTGTTGAGATAATCCTTAGTTTAAATGAGTTAGACAATGATATTACTGGGTCATTAATCCCGATGGCTCGTTTTTGTTACGGGGTTCCGTATTTCTCATCTTTGAAGAATGTCATATGGGCCAAACTTACAGCTCCAGTCCGTGCTTATCATTCTCACTATAGCTTGGATTTGTGCATTTTTGGTAGAATTATCAGTGCCAACTAAAGTTTTTACATGTTATCATGTGCAACTGTGATACCCAATTTAAATAGCTAAATGGTTAGAAACTGTCATATGCCTACAGGTCTACTCCATCGGTTCTAGCTTTTTAAATAGAATTGAATTGTATTTCCAAACTAATTTAAAATCAAATATGTCAAATGAATGAAAAGACAGTGTTTAAAAGTTTTAAGTTTAACGTACTTGAGTTCTCTTTCCTTCAAGCTAAATGTTGATATAAAATTTGGCTGGCTCTGAAGCAATTTATATAGCTCCAACAAAGTAAACTTTGGCTAGTCAGTGGGGCTACTCAATGTGATTAAGAAACTCTGATATACAGAATTGACTGTTGATGATTATCAGTATTAGAAATGATACATGATGAGGAAGCTTTAGTAACATCGGGTTACTGTACTGTCGATAAGTTGAGAGGATTGATTCTCATAAAATAATTTGTTATGCTTCCCTTGAACTGATGCACTCATGTACTTATATTGGAATTTATTTGAATTGTCTACATCCTTTTCTTGTTGATAAAGTTAGAACATTGATTTTTGCAATTCCTATCTTCTTTCCTTAAGTGATTGCCTCTTTCTTATGATAATAGCATAGGCTTTGGAGAAGGTATATGGATGGTGGGTGTGATTGATGAGGTTCAAATGCCGGACACAGAAACCCAGAGAAATCCATTATTAGTTGACACAAAGACTCGTGTGAAAGCTGAACTTCCTTCCGAACCACAAAGAAGGAATGGAAGGTATGCACTTATTGCTTTTCTTAGCCATTGATGAGAAAGGCCCTAAAATATAGCCATGATGAGCAAATACATTTTGGCAGGTTTCAACTGATGTTCTACAAGCATTTGTGGGATATCTTAGTTACTTTTGGTTTCCCCTCCGAACAATTCTATGATAATTATTCCTTAAATCCTGATTGTGAGTTATCTGAAGAAATCAGGGAGGTCATGGCTAAATCAGGGTGCCCAGCAAAGGTAAAGATACTATCCCGTTGATATATTAGTCTGTAAATCTGGTTCTGTTGGCGCATAATGTTCTTGATGTTACCATATATTTAAGGCAGGTGCAGGGATATTATTGATGATTTTTCCAGCCTGAAAATGGCATGAGTTGGTGCATACATAAGATTGTGATACCATGGAGTTTTCCTATTACTAGTGCAATTCATATTTTCTTTACTTGGTTTGCAGACCCTTGATGATGTGGTGAGATACTATAAAAATACCTGGATCACGCTACCCCTTGCTCATGACCAACTTCTATTGAGGTGACTAGAATATATGTTTTATGATGGAGATTTCTCCTTCGTTATCTGGTCGTATATTTTGGCATATACAGTTATTGAAGTTCCCATTATATGAAGATATTTTACCTAGTAGTTAAAATAGGTAGAAGAATTGAACCGATTATTCACTAGGAGCACTCTAGAGCTAACCATCCCTTAGACCAATTATTTAGTCGCATATTGCCATATCTGGCATTCAGTTTTTAGGTCTCTGAGTTGATCACTTCGTCTTTCACTCATAATGAACAGTGGAGATGCCGTATGCAACTGAAAAAGTTTGTCTGTTATTTTCAAAATACTTAGTTGACTGGTTAGCTTTAGAGCGTGCCTTTAAAATTGAATATATAATGTTGCGGGGAGAGGCATTGATATGCTAATTCTTTTTTATGTGATCAATTTGCTAATAATAGAAATTAGCTTGGATGCATCGATCCACTAATTCACGATGGCTAGACACTGATATGATTGTTTGAGTCAGATACGAGTTACAAAAAGACCATTCAGTAATCGGTGAAGATCAATTTCCATACGTCTCTGATGTGTTTAAGGAGCAACTTCAGACTTCTCTTGAGTTCTGGCAAGGAAAGCGAGAAGCCAGCTACACTCCCATAGAAGAGCGATGGAAATGCCGCTACTGTCAATTTGCTAAAATTTGTCCTGCAGCTCCTGCTAATAGTAACACTAGTAGTAGCAATATGCCTAGTTAGAGAAGGGACTTGCATTTGTGTTGTTTCAAATCAGTGTCCTTACAGGCGTTGCTTCATAGAGAAGCATCGAGTTTTAGAGTTGCTTCATAGAGGTTGTGAGCGTGGCTCGTGGCTGTGTCATGTAGGCATTGTTTGGCAAAATTCAGTTGCTATGTTGAAGCAATTTGCAATGTAAATCCTCCTATCAAGTTACTCAAATGATTATCAGCTCAATTTATCATTATACCGTTCATATCAAAAGATTGCCATTTCTACCCAGGCACCCAGCAGCACTCATTTCATATTTTCATTTCAAAGTTATACTTGCATCCATTCCCAAGTTGCAAATGAAACTGATTTCATAATATTTTTTATACCTTTTTCTTTTTAAAAAGAATAATCTACTCGTATCATTAATAAATATGAACGATTACAAATACGTCAACCTGGAAGATAAAACAAGCCTATAAAAGTCGCCAACTGGTGTCACAAAAGAAGATCACTACTACATAGTACAAACCCAGTTCTTGTTTGGCGTCACACACACTGGTGTTCTCTCAAGTCTGAACCCAAGTGATGTATTCATAGTTAGACAATCAGGATCAGGTTATCACCCAGTTCAGTATTCTTTACTTACAGTCATATTTACTATAATCCGGGTCTTCCAATTGTTAATGGCCAAGCATTATTTGATGTTACTGCTTTGTTTTACACCTTCATATGAATCTTATCTGCATATTGTTGGTGGATTTGAACATTTTGCTGACTATATGCCACTGAAATTGAAACCACATTATACTGCCCACCAGGTGTTCGATATAATGCCTCTGACAACTGACTTGCGATGATTTCTACTTCACCGTAGAAGTTATTGTTATAAGTGCATGTTAATTGATGTGGGTCATATGTAATGACTCGAATCTTGATGGCTGTTTAACTGTTGTACATTTTTCGGGTCTATGTCGATCGTTGCTGTCGGCAGTAAGATGGGTTTAGATCAGTGTACATTGGTTGTAGAACTAGGTTTGGTTTGTCATTCAAACTCCTTGGGCTATTGTTACTTTCCTTATACTTTGACATAAACGCCTACTACGCGTTAGCTTTGATTTGTCAGCATATCTATGTTGAGAGACCATGTATGAGCTACTGTAGGGAAAAGAGGTTGATATTCATGTGGTTTATCTTAGAAAAGATGTAGATTTATATACTTGAACTCGTACATACACACATTTCACCTATACATTCATGTTATTTAATTGGCATCTAAGCACACTCCTTTTGAGGCTGTAGAGAACTATTTTGGAATATGCTATTCAATCGTTTTGGGACTTGATTAATCAGTTGGTCTATTTTGAAAATGACGAGTGTTCATTTTGTTGAACATTCTGGCATTATGGTTGGTAGCATGTAGTGCATTTTTTCCACTTTTCACTAAGATTAATTATTAGTTGTCATAGGTACTGCTCAAAAACAGACTTTTTATCTGGTTTGACCAATTTTTATGTAAATTTGATGGTCATATATATTAATGCCACAGATGTGAGCAAGCACTGCTAGAAGAAGAGATTATTGGTGGAAGACAAAGATATGTGCTCTACATTCTATTGTTAAAATTAAGTAGCAGACGATCACAATTTTGTTTGGAATACTAGTCTGGGAGGCAACATCAGAGATCTGTATGACTATGCTCACACAGAGTTTAGTGTTAGCCAGCATACCTTTTCTTAGAGGATTTTCATCAGTAGCAACTACCTCTCTTAAAACTGGAGATATATTAAAGCGAGCTAGAATTTTCACAAGTGAAGATATCTTGGATTACTCTAAAGTGAGTCATGACTCTAATCCTCTGCATTTTAATTCTGCGTCTGCTCAAAATGCTGGATTCCATGACCGAATAGTCCACGGGATGCTTGTTGCTGCCCTGTTTCCCAGGATCATATCTTCTCATTTTGTAAGTCACATGGCTCTTCTCATGAAACTTTCCCATATGTACCTTTGTCTAACTTCTTGGTATTGATATGGTATTTTTTTAGCCTGGGGCTATATATGTATCCCAAAGTCTACATTTCAGGTCACCTGTCTATATTGGAGAAGAGATAGTTGGTGAGGTACAAGCCGTTAATATAAGAGAGCAAAAGAACAGATACATGTAAGCTACATTATTATTGTCCGAACAGTTATGACTTCTGCGGTAGGTCTAACAAATTTTGCAACTTGAACTTAGGTTTGGTTTTTTCTTGTGTGGTTCAGAGCAAAGTTCAAGACAGCTTGCTTTAAGAATGATTCTGTTGTTATTGATGGTGAGGCAATGGCTATCTTACCTACACTTGCCGTGGAAGGAGAGAATACTTCGTGAGAAACTTGTTCTAGACTTAAATATTAACCTGCAAGGCAATGTCTCGATCGAACCTTATTTGCTTCAGACTTCAAAACCTTTGATTGTTGCTCTATCTAGAGATATGGTTATAACTGCATTTTGTCCATCTACCTCGCCCCAAAATTTCTCTAGTTCATTGGTATTGTTTTCTTCGAAGAAATATTATTGAATCAAGAAATACGAAATTCGAAAAATCTCTGTAACCAAATTCATGTATTATGGGTTCAGTAAATTTGCTTTGTATCGTCTGTTTCAGAATATACTTATTCATCCATATGTAGGGTTCACAGTTGGATCTTCATAACTACTACTCTACTAGCAGCAAATTAGCAATCTCAATTCATTTCATCAGCACTCTCAATTAAGACCATCTCCAACAATTTCCCTAAATTCTTGGTTTTCTCAATTTTGGAAAAGATTTTGGTGTTTTGCCCTAACATAATCTTTATAATTTTCTTTAAAATAGGAAAACAAAACCCAAAATCTCTAAAATTATTATGTTCAAACTCCAACAGTTTCTCTATTTTAGAGATTCTGACATTTATTACAACCATAAAATATAATACATCATTATTATTAGTACAAAAATATATATTTTTTTATTATTACAATACATTACTCAATTAAAAATATTCTATATTTTGTCTCTTTCTTGTTGGAACATGTGAAAAATTTAATTTTGAGAAGGAATGCATTGATGCAAATTTGAGGAATAAACCCTTGTTTTTCATCTCTTTCCCTAATTTAGATAATGAGTTGGAGAAACTGTTGGACTGAAAAATAGCTCAATATTCTCTAAAATTGAGGAAAACAAGAAAATGAGGAAGTTGTTGGAGATGTTCTAAATTTTTCATATTTGCAGCAAACTCTAAAATTTTGAAAGAAAAATTTGGGAAATGAACATGAAATCTCCAAAATAGAGAATCTGTTTGAGTTAGCAAATAAAAATTGCTTGAAATATTGACTTTTGCTTCTTCGTTATAAAAAATTATAAAAAAGCTGTTAAAAATAGTCAAGAGTCGAACAAATAGAATGGTCATAGGTTAGTCTTTGAAACTTGCATTACAGTCTGAAGGTCCAAGTTGCAACTTTTCATTATCCCACGCCCAAAAATCAAACGTCTATTTTTAGAGAAATGAACCACATACCTAGACCAGTTCTCTTGGGAGAAGGAAGGACAACCATTACAATTTTCAATAACTCTGGAAGAGTAAAAGTTGAAAACCCTTCTGTCACAAGTCCCAACATGCATTCATTTTATAAGAATAAGAGGATCACAGAACTTGCATCTCTATCTTTTGGGTTTAAGGTGATTTTTTTCTCCATTTCAATTCATATTTTCTCTTTGTTCTATATGTACAATAATTCATATTTCTGAATGCAGACGTTTATGTAAATGGAGGATTAACGAAGATGGGAAGACTTAAACACAGACTGCTTGATGAATATTCGTGGAAGAGTGGGTGTGGATTCACTGCTCTTGGATGTTCCCTTTGTATGCAAGACATGGTTTAGGGCAAGCCTCGATCCCTCGTGCTGGGAATTTCCAACATTTCCTAAACTCTGGACTGACATTTGTGTCTTTGACATTGGTTATGAAGATCGGGATTTTGATACCTTTGCTGATAGATATGCATATCGGTATCAAGTTCGTCAGAGTCTTTGCACTGTTGCTTCATTTGTGGTTTATTGTAACTCGTAGCAGGGGGTATTCTACTTCTCTCAGGCTACCTGTTTGCTCTTCAATTGAGTTGAGACAGATTGCTGATGTGTATGTTATCTGTTTCTAGTATCTCATATCTTAGACCTTAACTTGCTTCCGGTTGCTTCAGGCAGTTGTTTTAGCTTTGTTTTATTGTTTATATAAATCTGGCAGATATTAAGAATACCCAATACATCTAAATTTTTGTGTGCTCTCTTTTAGATAAATAGTTATATACTGTGCCATGGTTCTTACCTGTTTCCTTTTTCTTTTTCTTTTTCTTTTTCTTTTTTTTCTTGCAGATGTCCTGACCTCAAGGTTCTGTCATTACCTAGGTCTTTACAATTTGTTAAGTTGAACACAATTCTAGAAATTATTGGCAATTGGAACTACTTGGAGACATTGTTTTTGACAGACAGCGTTGGTATGGAGAAAATCCTGTCACGGATCAGCATTTGCTGTAAAAATTTCTTTTGTGTACATGTGTTTAATGCAGATGTATCTGAAGATGATGTAATGGCAATTGTTAGCCACCTCCCTAAGCTGAAGCAGTTGAGCTTGATAAATGTGCTTATCGATCGGGACAATCTTGTGAAATTGCTTAGACGATGCAGAGATCTTGTTCTGTTGGATGTAAGAGATTGTGAAGGTTTTGATGAGGGTGATTCTGAAATATTAAAGCCCTATGTAATACATACCCTATCTGCAATCGGATAAATTGTCTTTTGATGCCCACTATCATCTAATTTAATATTATATTGGAAAATTAGTACTGCAGTGCTAATTTTGAAACAACATTTCTGCAAGTTTATGAACAGATGATTTCAGCTCTTTTATGGTTCTCACTGGAAATGATCAAACCAATTACAACAAAAACAACCTGTCCACTGATTAAAGGCGTTGATTGATTGTCCACAAATTCAATATTGGAAACCTGCCAGCAGAAGTAAATTCAAGTAATTATTAGGTTCAAAAGGAACATCCGAGGTCTAGAATAATGAATACCTGTTACATTATGTCCAAAAGTTAAATTCTGTTACAAGACAAGTGCAACACCCTTTAATCATTCCATATTTTGTAATCTTGCTATGATCTTGAGACATGAACTATGTGCAGAAGTTACTGAATGGATATTCCACATAGAAATTCATGATGGAACAATTATGTTCATGAATTTCCTTTTTGAAAATGCCAACCACCATTTATTAGGAGTCCCATTAGATTTATAAGCAACGCTCAACAATCTCCCACTCGCTTCTTCCCTTATCTGCTTCAAATAATTCCGGAGCAATTCTGCATTGAAATTTTTTTAAAGAACAATATAAGTTTAAACTTTACATGTCTGGAGCTCAGTACATCATATGGGAGTGAGAGGATCATAAGATGGTCAAAGCGCAATGCCAAAGAGCAAGTTATATGACAGTCTCAACAGTTGTATTCCAATGCTGTCCCAAAAGGAGATTACATGTCTGTATTAACAAATCAAGTTGAACATCATGGAGACATGCAAAAATCTTAACTTAAGCATCATGATTCAGAACCAACTAGACGATTTAACCATCTATTCATATCCCATGTTATATGTGAAAACAGTAAGATTAATGAAACTAAATCAGATAGTTCCAATTCCTGATTTAGATAGTAAAATCCATGGAAGTAACATTTGAGAAACCTAAACTCTATTTCAGAGAAACCGGACAGTTCAGCTAGGAATTGATCAAACGAAATAAAAAAACTACTGTAAACATCTGCAACAACTGGATTTGTAACACTTCTTAAAAATAATAAAAATCCTTAAGACTAAAGTCAAGCACAGATAGGAATGAAACCTCACCTGCTTCCTTGTCAGATTGAGGCAAGGGAAAGAGGCCTGGCAAAGGGAAACCTGGCTCACCAGGCACAGGAACCTTTTCCAGACCTAAATTAATGATCGCCTTGGTACCTTCAGCCAAAGTTCTGCAACCTTCCAGCCTCTTCAAAGCCACATTAATGTAGAATGTCAAATATATCAACAGCTTATCAGCCGAGCTCTTGATATCAAAGTTTCTAAAGAAGACATTAGCGCGGAAGAATGTAATTGCCTCATCAACAATATCAGTCCTATCTGCACAGAAGAAGGCTTCCTCAGACTGAAAAACATAACGTAGAACAACAATTTGAAAACAGCCAGCTTCGCAATGTATTACTAGTAGGATACCCATATAAATAATACCTTGTTCTGAAACCGGAGCTGGACCCTTTATATGGCTTTTCAAAGGCAGCAGAGGGAACCCACAAGCTTTAGTAATTCCTTCCTCATCCACAAAACTAGAGTGATAAACCTATCAAACGCGATTTTCGTAACCTTTATTTAACATCCTCACAACACAACTATTCTCAAGTACTAAAACACACACAATATGTAAAGCACGAGAATTAGATTGTCAACAATCCAATTCAAGCTTGATCCTTTACCATGTTTTAGATAAAAACGAAGCTGTACCCCCAATTCAAGCTCAAAATCAAACCCTTCTCCAAAAACGATTGGGTATTCTTACTATTCTGCAAAGGAACATGAAACAGCTTAAAACATTGGATGAAAAATTGAATATATGATATATGCTTCTTAAAGTTCCTTCCTTTCTCCAGGGAAATGGTGCCCAGATGAACACCAACCCCAATTGGATCAATGAAATCAATATTCTACGATGCTTTAGATGAAGAAAATTACCAAAGAAAAAAGAAAGCAAATCCCATATGAAAGAGAAGCAATACACCCAGAGAGATGAAAATAATTATTGGGTAATAATTACAGTACCCGATGTAATAAACCAGCTGAAGAGATTTGGAAATGGTTGATCGAGCTTCAGAGATTGAGAAAGAGAGACTTTTTTTTGGCAAAGAGAGACTTTGGCTCTTGCTATTGGTTATGATTCTATACTGAAGCCGAGACCAGTACTACCTCCAATCTTCACCGTTCAAATTCCAGTGCTAAGGTCCTACCAACGCCCACCCCTTCTCATCTAAAATAAAACCCTATGTTGGGATATCTATCCCTCGAGATTATGAGACCATACTTGTGGTTTATAAGGGTTTTGACTTCTCTCTTCATTGTCAATTGGTTTTGAAGTTGAACCTCAAACAACTTTTTCATAATACCAGAGCGTCGTTCCTCGGCCTAAAATCTCGACCAACAAACAACCTCTCTCTCGGCAAATCCTACAAACCTCGATCAAGTTTTTTCTCTCTCGATAACACCCTAAATACCTCGACCAAAATCTCACCTCTACCATGGATAGTGACGAACATAAAGCTCTAGTGTTATTGAAGGAGAAAATTTTGAAAGAAGCAGCAGCCTCTCCTTCAGGGCCTTATGCACGTACACCTAAACCATGAGATCATTCTAATCACCCTCTCTATCTCCATCATTCCAACCAACCAGGGGCTATATTAGTCCCTCAAGCGTTGATGGAAGACAATTATGATGAATGGTTTGGATCCATGAGTATGGCTTTGACGATCAAGAATAAGATCGGTTTTGTCAATGGCTCTAGCACTTGACAAATTGCTCAAGATGATGAGCAACAACAATGAGATCGTTGTGATACGTTAGTCAAGACTTGGCTAACCGGTTCCATGTCGAAAGAAATCTCCAAAAGTGTTAAGCATTGTAAGACAGCTCGGGCAATCTGGACTGAACTTAAAGAGAGATTTAGTCAGACAAACATGGTGCAATTATTCAATCTTGAGAACGCTATCATACGTGTCTACAAGGTTTAGACTTGGTGACAACATTCTACACAAAGCTCAAGAGTTTATGGGACGAAAGGGATTCAGTGTGTGGCCTAACAGTATGTAACTGTGAAGATGGAATGAAACTTGGTGAGTATGTCAAGAACCAACAAACCATGAAGTTCCTCATGGGACTTAATGACAGTTATGATGCTTTGCGGAGTAATATTATCTCTGTCGATCCTCTTCCTAGTGTCAATAAGGCATATGCAATGGCACTGCGCCAAGAAAAACAAGTGCAAGCCTCAAGCCATAACAAGACCTTAGATGTAGCAGCTTTCTTGGTTCACAAGTCAAGTCGTGACACTGAGAGGGCTTCTACAAGTGTCACGCCCCAGCCCAAGTTTACCTTCCTAACCTGGGTTAGGACGTGCGGGACCCATTCTAAGAGAGATTTACTAGAAATCCTTCTTGAGAAGGGATAACCCTTTTTCCCAAACCATTTTCAAACGATCCAAACGAAACCGGAATAGGCCTCACAACCGGAGGTTATCCCGATTTCCTCATTTGGATCTCAAACCATTCATTTAGAGGACCTAGGGTTCTAATAATATTTGTGACTGCACCCGAAACCCGGTCAGGCTGCCTACGTACCCTGTACTCAGGGATCAAGCCATACGTAACTCTTATTTTAAGTAACGCCCTAACCGGGCTAAATCCCGCTTTTCTATAAATCGGTCGATCTAATAGTATGGATAGCAAACATCTATTGGATATCCGGAGTTTAACCTCTCTGCTGAGGTATCCACCGACCATCTAACCGTTGGGATTAACCCTAACATTCCACCGTACATATAAAAAATATCCACACACAAACACACAAATATAAAATAGAGACAACCTTGAAAATATATAAATCCCCTAAGGGCATATAAGTAAAACCACACCAAGGTACCCGTGTAGTTAACTTGAATTCTTAAGGGCAGTATTATCAATTCACACTTAATGGCAGCTTGGTAAATATGCTAAACTGTCAGGGGTATTTTAGAAATTTCAGCCCTAATGGCAGCCCTTGTAAATAGACAAAATTGTCAGGGGCAGTACGATCTTTTTAACCTCAGTGGCAGTCTCGTAAATATATAAATCTATCAAGGGCATTTTTGGGTTTTCAGTCCTAGTGGCAGTCTTGTAAATATACAAAATAGACAGGGGTATTTATGGAATCTCCAAACTCAGTGGCAGTCTGGTAATTATCTCAAACTACTAGGGGTATTTCTGGAATTTCAGCCTTGAGGTCATCCCTGTAATTTCCACAAACTGTCAGGGGCAGTTCCAACATTTTACACCGTGGTAAAACAGTAAAAGGTAACTCTGCTGCGGTAAAAACCAGGGTTTTTACCCATGAGTATCCCGACCGGCAGGTTCGCCAAAAAAGCTTGGTTTTTACGGCCAAACCAGGCTTCTATGCCTTCACAACCCACTTCTACAACTACCCAGCAACCTAAAGAAGCTAAAAAGGAGAGAAAAGGTGAAGGTTTATACCTCAGGATCTATCCATTGGTTTTCCGGTGAGTCTCCTCCGGCGGAGCTCCTCTGGCTTCTTCCTCCTTCTTCCTTCCTCTTGGTGCTGCCTGGAGCTTCCTCAGCTCTCAAATGGACTGGTTCGACCTGAAATTAAGAGGCAGCCCCTCGAGCTTTCTCCCACCTCCAACTGGCGGCGGTCACGGTGGCTCTGGCGTGGCTGGAGGCCAGGGCTTGATCGCTGAGGCGAGGCAAGCCTGATGGTGGTGGCGGTGGGGTATCACTCGTGGCGGTGAGGCTCCGCCGAGGGAGGAAGCAGAGAGAGAAGGATCGAGGGGGAGGAGAGAGAGAGAACTGTTCAGTCAACCCCCTATATATAAACGAAATCAACGGCCTAGATTTGATCTCACGAATTCAACGGCCCAGATCAACTGAATACCCAGATTGCTAAATTCAGAGCTTCGATACAAACAAGAGAGAGAAATTAATTTGTTTACCTGTGAACCCTAGCTTCACCTCGCAGCCTCAACCTTAACTCCTGAAGCAGAGAAGAACAGAATGGAGGCGCAGATGTCAGATTAGGTTTATATTGCCTGGTTATCTCTTGTAAATTGTTGGTATTAACAGGGGCACCAAACGTCATTTAAAAAATTTCATTAAACTCGCGCGAAAGAAGATGACCAGCTTCTTATTTTTTCTTATAAAACACCTACTTTTTTTTAAAAGTAACTTTTTAAACTTTTACCAAACACTAAAACCTCCGTAGCTTAAAAGCACCAGAGTTTAAAAGCTCTCCAAACACACCCACGTATAATACTAGAATATGATCATATACCACCACTGTTACCCAATAGATCCACTGGCGCATCAATAATATCTACTTTTTGGTTAGTGCAGTTTTGTGTATACATAAATGAAGGTTTGGATAAAAATTACAAAATGACATTTCTCGGTAAAGTTTGAGTAATTTTTTAGATCCTTTCAAAAACAGTCTGTGGTAATATTTAAGACACAATATAGCAATATTTAAGACACAACATAGCATTAGACGAAACATTCTATGTGTAAGATCAATGTTTTCAAAACTGACGCCGTCCTTTCACACGCGCATAAAGGAAGAAAATTTTCTGTCTTCATTTGTGTGTCTCTTTTTCTGTCTCGTATTCAACTATTGACACGTGTTTTTCACATCATCAACCCTAACACATATTTAACAAAGTTAAATAAAAATTATTTTCTTTTTCTAATGACATGAAGTTTAATGACACATGAATTGAATGGAAAAAAGAAAAAGAGACACACAAATTGGGGACATAAGATTTTCTACCGCGCGTGAAGACTAGTCATTTTTAATGTTTAATTGGATCTTGAATATTGATAAAACTGTTTAGGGTAAAAAAATCTCAAACTTTAGGGCAATTGGAGATCGGAAGGAGAAGGAAGACTCGATGACATATTTCCTTGTGTAATTTTCTTTCAAAATTAAGTATTTTAGTAATTGTATGATGAGATTATGAGTATTGTTGGTTTTTTTTTGAAGAGTTATTGTTGGAATGTTGGTGGTGGGCTAGAGATTGTGTTATATAAAGTAGATTTTTTGTGTTTTGATCAAGGACTAAAATATTGATAATTATGAAAACTTTGATAGGTCTGAAATAAATATTTCGATAGATATATAAAGAAATTATCAAATATCGATAGAAATATTTCTAAAAATTCATATATTTGACTAAAAATAGGCTAAATATAAAATATCGAAAAAATATGAAAAATCAATATCAGTGTTTGTAAAAAATAGAAATTTCAAGAAAATATCTAGAATATTTTAGATACTTAAAAAGAAATTCTTGTATACACGACATATATATACACAATACAATTTTAATCATTTTTAATAATTTATATATTTAACAACTGCTACATTACTATTATATCCTCTAGTGGCTTTGATATTTGGCGGAAGTAATGGTCCTATTTGAACCCTCCTATTTACCCGTTCACTACCTTCTGAGCCAAAATCAGAACAGTTTTGAAGTCTGGGTTCGTGTCAAGTATTTAACATGGCGGAGGACGGCGGCATAGCCCAGACCGAGTTTTTCGACGGTGAAATAATTTCAGAGATTCTTGCGAGACTTCCCGTCAAAACCCTGATGCGATTCCTGTGCGTATCCAAGTCGTGGAGTGCTCTGATCATCGATCCTTACTTCACTAAGAAGCACTTGGACTACTTGGAAAAGGGCATTACCGAGAACACCTCAAGGCTCCTTTATTCATTGGACCCTCCCCAATCTCTTGACCACGAAGCACTCAAGGAGGATCTGAAGAATCATAGAGATGGCCATTTCGCCAACAGAGAGCTTGATGTTCAGGTACTGCTCCCTCGCTATTGTCCTAAAAGTGTCGTTGGTTGTTGCCACGGGTTGTTATGTATTGTAGTCGAAGAGAAAGATGGAGGATACCTTATGTTATGGAATCCATGCACTAATTACTCCAGGAAGTTACCGGGGATTAATTTCCCAATAGGCAACCCTAAACATATGAGGACTGGTGAATTTTGTGGGTTTGGTTATGATAATGCTACTGATGATTACAAGGTCATACTGGGATATCAAATGTTAGGGAAAGTAACCATTGTTCATGTTTTTGCTCTAAAAGTCTGCGTCTCTCAAGGGCCGCATGTGTATCTCTTCCAAGATCCCTCAATTTTGCCTTAGAGCCACAAGCTCACTAGACGTCAAGTTCACACCGGGTGGGTCGAACACCACTTCTTCTCTTCGTCTCGACCTTGCCATTATACAGTCCTCCACCTCCTACAGTAGTGGATTAACGAGGACACATAAGAACTCGCGTCCTCAGGAGGACGCCTACTTCCTAAAGCAATTCCTATGTCAGCCAAAATTTTGTCCACTTCTTCGTCTATCCGGTACGAGGTGTCGGAGTCTAAATCCGTAGAACTGGATAAAATAATGACTTCCTCGCTTGACACTCGCACCAGATCCGACATATCCTACACCCAAAACAGAGTTAGACTCTCGCTATCTCAAACCCCATTTCTTCTAAGTCACAGAAAACCCACAACTCATTCATATCATCCCGAAATACAAGGATCCACCCAGAAACATGCAATACACCTAGAACCCAGAAAATCCCTATCAATCAAACAAAACACTGAATACAAAAAGGAGTGAGATCATACATTTTGTGGATTGGATATGTGTTGTTGAGCGGTGATGCAAGTTGCAAACAGTGGAGCTCTCACACATAGATTGAACAATCCCCAGATTCAGTTTCATGTTTGCCTGTTGATCGAATTCTACAACACTCGATTTCGCCGACTCACTCTTCCTCTCTCTCTCTTTCTCGGTTTTTAAACAACAACAAAACTCCATCTTCCACACAGCCACTATTTATAGTGGTATGAATTAATAACGACTGTTTAAGGCAAAATGATGCAACGGCCCGATTCGTGCTAAAATCACCCATGATTACTATACGCATTAACCCACGTCACGCGTGGGGCACACACGCGTTAAACACGTGCAGCGTATATGCTTTTATTGGGCAGAGTGGACCGTTAACGACTCTGTATATCCCATAAATGACCACGTATCCGTCATAGACTGGCCATCTATGAGGTGCGAGTGATATATGACTAGTGTCAAGAATGAGATCCCGCTACAACACGTCCCATGTCGTTTTATATGAAAAAACACCTGTGAGTTCGAGACCTCACTACAACGCCTCAAAATAGGCACAAACAGCGGAACCATGCTACCTACCATCATTCTCGCGATCCTCCAACGGGACCTTGCATCCATAAATTGGGACAGGAATACTCCTTGAGGAGCCCTAAAATGCTAGAATAACTCAGTTGATCAGAGCATATAGCAGAAAAAACAGCATTCGCGCCTACGACTTTCTGACATGTCGATACTCGCTACTCATGCAACATACCCTCGGGAAACAAAAAACCTGGAAACAGGCACTCTTTATACTTCGAACTCACGCATGAGGACTTGGGGATTCATTGCCATCCCTTCCCTACTCCCGACACTCCCCACCTGAGAGTCTTCGTTGACTGGGAACTTAGGGACTTGTTAACACATGATGCAAACACTTTTCCCGTGCCAAATAACGGACTCTATACCCGGTCGCTAGAAGTCATTCCGACCTCGACGCCGCCTCTGGTACAAACCAAACACCTAAACTCCTAGAGTTGAGATCAAACATGCTTGTTGTAGTCCTCTTGGATCAGTTCCATACCCCTCAAATATGGGTGCTGGGAAGGATCACGAACCCGGTCTCATATCAAGAAAGGAGGACACGATCCTCAATGCAACTTTATAAGGTGAAGGGACAAACCCTGTTACCAGTAAGTTTTGTTAATCTCAAGCTCTACCAAGTCTCTTACCCACATCGACACTAACTTAGACATCGAAGATTCGAAGGCTGGGTCACCCAGTCTCAACTCCTGACGCTTATTTTTGCCTGTGTAGGACGCCTTGGACTAAGGAAACCAGTGTCCTATCCTATATCACGATCTCAGAACAACGTAGTAACATATTCATATCCATCTTTGATCTTCTCCTAGATACACTCTGATTTCTCTCTATTGATGAGAATGTTCAATGTTCTAGTAAGGATCTAGATAGGCTATATAGGGGCTGTTGTGTAGTTTCTCAAGTGTTGCAGTTAGTTACTTGACAGTTCATTCCATCAAGAAACTGTTAATAACTTTCTTTTGTCTGAATCATTATCTTTTTTCTTATATTTTTAAAAAAGATGATCAAAGGATTTCACTCTTATCCTCGTGATGACTCAAACCTATGACTTCGTCAATAGGTAGTGGATGCGCTTATCTTATCTTAATGATTCCACTTAGAATTCTAATATATATATATATAAGGGATCCCATTTTTTGACATGTACGAGGGATCGGGGATACACCAACTTTATGATCACAAAATCACATCTCTACTGTTCAATATGTAGTTCTATATGAGTAGATTACTTTTGCAAAATTTCATCCAAATTGGTAATCGTTAAGGTACTCGAAACTACGAATTAAAGTAAAAGCATGAACGGTTCAGGTTTGACAAATTTGATTCGTCAATTGATTTCAGTTAGTTCAAGCCTTAATGATCACTAAATTAGATGAAATTTTATATAGATGATCTTAATATATGCATCTAAATATTAAACGGTGGAGATGTTGATATGTGATCAAAAATTTAGTGTAACCTTCAATCCTTCATGTATGTCAAAAAATGGATCCCTTAGTGGAAGGGTCCTCTACATGTATGTATATATATAGACACACACAATACCTATCCAGAGAGGAATCCTGCTTTGAAATTAAAGTGTGAGACTATTATTTGGCTCACTTGTAAGCCACATTTTCACATCACAACCGTTCAATGTCTAGAATAGAGTGCAGATCACTCCTACCAAGTTTCATCTAATTTGGAAAACATTTAAACTTCCGTAATCACGATTTACACGAATGGTTTATTTTTGATAGATTTTGTTCTATTAATTCATTTAATCTAAAACAGTACCTAAATGATCTCTAAATTAGATGAAACTTGACATAATGATCTACACACTATGCTCAAGACATGGAGCAGTAGAGATGTGAAAATGTGACTTACAAGTAAGTCAAATAATAGTCTCACACTTTAATTTCAAAGCAGGATTCCTCTCTGGATAGGAGTGTGTGTGTGTGTGTGTATATATATATATATAACAATTCAATTAATACACATAGGTATATATAAGTTATATTTTGTGTTTTATTTATTCTGTTCAAAAGCTTGTTCAAGACTAATAAATATAATTTTAGTTTTATATGCAACATCTTACATTTACTGTTTAGAACATGGCAGAGGACATAAGCTCTAAGCGACCTCAGTTCGAGTTTTTCGAGCGGAATCATTTTAGAGATTTTGGCGAGGGGCGGAACTATTAAGGGGCTAGAAGGGGTTACAACCCTCCCGGTGACTTTGAAAAATTCCCTTAATGACAGCCTAATTGTGTATTTATTAGGTTTAATTCCAAAATTTTGGTATCAATGGCCCCTTTGGGTATCTTTTTTTAGAGTAATCAATAGAGAGTTTCATTAACGGGAATACAGATTACAACCATGAGAGACAACAGTGGTGGAAATAAATTCTCCTCTCCTCTACCTACTCGAAAATCCAATGATTACAGTAGACAATAACTGAAATGGGTTCAACCGTAACCTAACATAATCCAAAAGTACTGATACATCCTTACAGTCCACCTCAAGAAGAAGAAAAAACTCTTTTAAACACTACATGCCAAAGTTACCAGCATATATGCACATGTAACCTCCACATTACATAATTGACAACAAGAACAAACCGACATTGATATAGTCCATGAAAATGAGACCATAACCATGGCTCACCCCATGACACTACCAACGACAACAACCCTTAAAAGCCCTCTCTTAAATAGGAGGGACCACTAACTAACCAAAACTCTCTCAAAGAGGAGGGATCACTAACCAACCAAAAAAAACTAAAAAAGAGACTCCCCATCCATGTTACTAATGGTGATTATGAATCATAATTATGTTTTATTGTTAATTGCACATTTAGAGGAAGAGCAAAAGTCTTGAGCTAAATCTTTGGTTTTATTGCAGCTCGATCACCAATATTATCTCTAAACGACTAGAAATATTAGCTTTTATTATTATAAATTAAAAACAATCAACTCAAACAAAATCAAATCAAAGAAAGAGTGAGAATGATATGAGAACTCTATCTCCTACATTTCAGCATCTCCTCCACACAAAAGAGTTTGAAGAGTACATTTATAGGAAGGAAATAGAGATTATTCTACTCAAATTCATCAATTCCATTTACAGCAGCATTTAGAGATGTTCTTTTAATTATAATTTTGGCTGTAATAATGTCTATTTTGAATGCAGGTTCATCAGAAGTTGAAAACAATTGATTCATTCTTTAAAAGAAAACAAGTAGAGGCTTCTACAAACAACTTTTGTTCAGACAGAGAATCTAGAGGTGGTACTGTTAAACCTCATTCTAATATATTTTTACAGAACAAAAGAAGATTGACTTGAGATATCAATTGAGCTCTTTTGAGATCGATGTGCATAATAATCATACCCTATCGTCATTGTCATTTATCTCTAAATTATGCAGAAAGTTGATGGAAACAATAAAGAGACAAAACATGTATTATTTAATTAATAGATTAATTCGCCTTGTTCTAACTAGGACATTTTGAAAATCATTAAAACAAGGCCGAGAAACAAAAAAAAGATGGTTTTTAATAGATAACTTGACTATCTACGTTGAAAGAGAAAAAATTGCCTCTCCGGGATTTTATTTCAAGTTCCGCCACTACTGGCGAGACTGCCTGTCAAAACTCTGTTGCGATTCCGGTGTGTATCCAAGTCGTGGAATGCCCTATGATCCTTACTTGATGAAGAAGCACTTGAGCTACTTGAAAAAGGCATCACCGACCACACCTCAAGCTCCTGTATTCATTGGACCACGAAGCATTGAAGGATCTAAAGGATCATAGTGATGGTTGTTTTGCCAACAGAGAGCTTGATTTTCCGGTAGGGATGTTCCCGCCCAATCCTCATGGTACAAGTGCTTTGGGTTGTTGCGATATAATGGATATATAGGTAGTTATGTAGTTAAAGTCTTTCTTTTGATCTTTCATGATTTCAGTAAGAGATTAGAAATTACAGATAGGTTTAAACCATGCTCAGTAAAACCATCTAATGAATCCGTAACTATTCTGTACCTGAATTTTTCCAAATTTTATGCTTTAATTCGTTTGGCTGAGCTTTTCAGTATTGCGAATTTGCAACGTAGTAATTGTAATTCATAGAAGCTAAACTGCTAAACTAGATAGTGCTCCAGCCCCTCTGAAGAAAGAAATAATGACTATTCTATAGAAACCAGTGTCCACTGTGCAAGAAAGAGTCCCCAAGGGCCAAGCAACCTGAGGACGGGAGATGAAGCTGGAAAATCTTCAAGTAACAAAGGAAAACATCAGTTGCAGGGTTTAGTGGCTTGTGTGGGCATGCAGGGCTGGATCAACGTTGTAAAATCTGACAAATTTGAAAGGTTTACGACAAGATTTGAGTACGTGCACCAACACAAAGAGCCATGATGGCTAATACCAAATCTGGGAGTGTATGATACGTGAGAACCACAAAATGCTGGAAATTGAGTCAAAAAACCTCAGCCACTGCTCTACTTTCGGAAAATGAATGGAGAAGGTAGAAAGGGGAGGCACAAGGCAGAACCAAATGGAAAGAGCATAGCTTTAACCCTACCAGACAGGTTAAGTTTCACTGGTCATAAGACCAGGCCAATTGCTATAAATCTAACAAAGTGCACATGACAAAAGACTCGAAAGAGGATGAATTTCTTGCAGATCATGTAAATCTTCATATCTGGCTTACTGGCTAGCGGCTATTATCAATAAAAGATAACACAAGGCTATTCCAACTCCATTTCCAGACATCCAACTCCAAGTGAGCAATTTTTTCAGAAGTATCACTTGTGCAGGTAACATGTACTGAAACTACCTATACAAATTTCAGTATAGTTGGCGGTTAAGAATTTATACAATGGGCCGCAAAACTGAGATATTTTACAATTTACATGCACCAATCTCTACCGCATTCCTAATGAAGAACTAGACAGACTCCACCACCACTAGCTTTCTCAGGAGACGAGGTGAAGTTACAAGTGGAAAAAAGAAGATAAAACTATTTCATTATGTAACCAAGTCCCTTCCATCATACCTGTGAATATTGTATAAAAGAAAGTATGCTACATCTGTATCTCCCAGTTGATCGTTTTTGGTACGGTTAGCTGCTCTCTTGAGAGAGTGAGGAAGCGGCTTTGTCAGTCTCACCTGCCGCAGTATTTGACTTAATGTAGGAGCGAGCAATTTCCAGCATATTCTCAACCTCTTTCTTGTACTACATTTAGTGAAAAAATTTATCATAAACCATTCAATAAGGCAGCTTATCAGAGAGGGAATAAAATATGAGCCCACATAACACACCTCATTAACAGCGCTCGATTTTATTTTAGACTGCATCACACACCATTTCTTAAAATGTGCACCTGCAACAAGTAGCAAATTGCGACCAATTTGTCAAAGAATTCCAAGAAATAAAAGATTGCTTCATTTTGGTAAACAAAAATGCAGCATGTCCCTTCCTAGCTTTCATACGTCACACGAATTCCACAACAATTCATGCACACGATTCCACCGTGTAAAAGGTAACAAATAATCATGTTTCATGCAATTGTTAGCAACAGCATACATCAGAACTGCAGACCATAAGCTCAGGATCAAGTGGGCAATTTATACTTACCCACTTTTATATCTATAATACATGAGTTTTCAGCATTAGTCTCCAACTTCCACCTACAATGGATCTGGAACAATGATTGAATGTCAGCAGAATATTCAGATAATGACAGCCAAACAATACCAACTAATCCCTTAATATCAGTTCATCACCAACTCCATACTGTAATAAGCTGACAGATAATATATTATATATTTATATAGTTTATCCATATAATGACATAAATAGAAACTCCCTAATGTTGTTGAAGAACACTAAAGCCAGCACTTCATGAACTAGTCCAGTATTTGTAATAAACTGAAGATAGCTGATTCTCCAAGAAAGAAAATTGATTGAATACTGAGAACAGTGTTGACATTGACATCATGCATACTGAAGGAAGAAACGTAATAAGAGGATCCTACGGTTAGAACACTTTTGTTTTAGTTCCACTAGGCCAGTGATTTAGTTTTCCAAGTTCACTAGGCTAGTGATTCAGTGATTTGCAGCCCTTTTTAGCCTTTTGTGCGAACATGACACGTTATCATAAACACCAAGGAATTTCTGGAGAGTACTGACAGTACGAATATGTCCAAAGTAATGTATAACTTAGATTAATATGACATGCAGACATACCTCAAAGTAAGAACCAAATGGAACATCATGAGCCTGTTGTACTGTCTCAAACACCTGAAACAAGAAACAAACTCCTGAAAAAATAGTAAGGAAATAAAAATTGCTTAGAATATCCAAACACAAGGAAATGTGTAGGCAAAATAATGAAAAGGACAAAGAACAGATTACAAATTACGTAAATAACGGGAACACTTAACAAAATTTTAACAGTTGACAGAGCAGAAGTATATAAGTTCTCGCACCAGTGTATCCTTTTCAGGTGACAGAACAGCATGCTGCCACTCTGTCATTGCAGTGTCTGGAGGACACATGGGACTGTTACAAAGACCCCTGAATGTTATTTCTCTTACTTGGCCATCATATTCATCTGCTGGATGCCACTGTCCAATCTGCAAATAGAAAATTTCAGATTGATACACAAATACACATAAAATATGTGCGGTCCCTACAAGAGGTGTGTATTTTTGAGAATGTGTAGTTTCTACATGGCTATGAAGAAGCACTCTGGATCTCATAAGCCCCCTTCACTTTACCTTTCAATTTCATTGGCATGCATCCTTTTAGCTACCACATTATCCCTTGCACATGTTTATAATAAAAAGGGACGTCATGAAATAAATGCTTGGACTTGATGGAACACAAAAAAGTACTTACGACAAGATTAGTATCCTTTCGTGCTGAACGATACTCAATTGTAAAATTTGAATTGTCATTCAACAATAAATTGAAGAAATTCTCAGCTGTGCAGGGGAAAGCATCCTGAAAAAAAGACTAATCAGTGACTGCTTAGAATAATCCAACCTCTCAGTTGAGTTAAAAAAATGATATGCATTACATTAAATATACTGTTCACAGCTTCATCCTTAATAAAAGCTTGGAGCTTCCCAGTATTGGGGATGATATCTTCAGGAATCATAGTCTGACTTCCTCTTATAGAACTGCTATGTGCACGCAATGCTGACTCTGCCTTCTCCTAGATACGAGAAACAACATATCAGAAGAGAAATATACTCTCTGTCCAACCAGTTCTAAATACGTAGATACGAAGATCACGAAGTAAAAAGATGATCAGCAATACAGGGGAGATTAAAATACACTTTAAAATGGGAAAATGTAAGACTGATCAAAGCCATAAGAGTTTGTTTTTCCAAAAGTTCTGCACACATGCTGAAGAATACATGTACAAAACTAAGCTTGAAAAGCCTAACTTTTAGCTTTTTAATCAATGGTGCTTTCATCTCTATATAAGTAAACTAAAGTTTAAAGTTTAAACCAGAGAATTTGTCACAGACAATAAACTTTACAAGACAAGTGGTATCAACCTTCTTTTCAGCTTCTAGCATTGCATGATAATTCTTTCTTGCACGCTGAAGAGCTCTGAATGCATGATTCCTGTTCCAAAATGATGCAAATTTATATCTGGCTCTACCTGGCAATGGGAAAGCAAAATAAAAACACAGAACACCATATTACCAGGTATTTCATGTTAATGGGGTTTCCAAGAGCAGTCCACAAAATAATTATTATAAACAGAAAAATAAAAATAAATACATTATATTCATATGGCACATCGTGTCAAAATTAAGCTAGTATGTAACAGTTAACCAAAAAAGATAACTACGAGTTAGAAATCCTAACATCTGTATGTCCTGTTGGTGATATAAGTACCCAAAACAAGAACAAGAAAATAATGAAGAGATAAATTTACAGTGTAGTGTTAATGTGTTATACATCCACAAGTTAGGTTCTAACTTCTACCGTTTCCTACTCTAAATGTAAAACGACAAAGTAACACAAACTCTCCTTTAGCTAATTTTGTTCAAAAGTTGTCAGGGAGCTGACATAGTAAAATACAGCACTCAGACAGCAATAATGTCCTTGAAGAAAAAAAACAGTGACCCAAAATCAGTTTCAGCTTCTCAAACTTTAAAAGCCACCATCTCCCGGTATCACCAGGAATGCCAACCAGGAACTAATGGCATTATGCCTCCACCTCCGAAACATTAGTTAGGTGTACCATACCGTTTTAATTCATTAATTAGAAAGTAAAATAGAAGAGGCAGATCTTAACTGCCAGAAGGGTACACCTTACGTAGAACCATGGAATATCCACACCGAGTCCCATCAAATATTAACTACCGCAACATGTAGGCAATGATGTTCATAAAAGGCACATGAAACATCAGTCAGAGATTCTTAGGTGGATTAATCTGGATTCTTTGAATCTTTATAAAGAGCTAAACGCGATGTTTTGAAAGAAAATTGATAATGAACTATGATGCTCTGTTATGAAGGATGGGTGTGATTCCATCCTCCGGGCACTGTTTGTGTCATACCAAAGCCAGGTGTAGTGCCTCAGATTTTCTAGTTTCTCTAAGAGAGACATAAGGGTGTAAAGCAGGATGTTTTTCTCCTGTCCGTGTGAGATGCAAACTTAGTTTAGAGGTAGATGCCAAAGGCAACACAGGTACAACTCATCTTCATCTGCTCTTCTATTTTAACGATTTCATCTTTCCAATCATCCACCAGACTTCCCAACCACCAGCAAATTGTATTTGAAAAGCCTAATTTTCAATATGCTAGAAATTTATTTATCTTACTATACTTCACTATTTTTGAAAATTGTCCATTGACACTATTCAGAGTCACAATCAGAACTGTTCTAGATACCATACCTCCAAAAGAAAAACGGTACTTTTTCATTCCCATACCCTGAGATACTCTTGCAATCAATTGGATACAAAGAAAAAGCAAAACAAAAACAGATGCGATGAGATAACCACTCATATGTAACTCCTATTCACAAGTAAAAGAACCAAATTACTGACCATCAGGACTCCCCAAAGGAGGTACACCATGCCCACCAGCCCCCATGCGGAGTATAATTGTTACAGCAGGATTAATGAATGCATGCTGAGTCCTCCGAATCTTTACAAACAAAAGACCCCACAGGATTAAGCATTGAAAATCATTCAACAATTGGATCTCAATGAGTGAGAGAGAGAGAGGACCTCATCAATATCACCAACTGGTATGAGCACCTGTCAAAAGTAAAAAAGTACTCAGATATTGTTTTACTTAACACCTATAGTATAACATATCCAAAACACGAATTAGCATCAACTTATAGGTTTTCCATATCAATTCAATGACATGCATTTATACATTATTTGATTCCCAAGTCAAGATAACAAAGAAACATCATCTACAAAAAAATATAAAAATAAATAAATAATCAGGTTGTGTAGAGCCAGTTCGCTGAAATTTGCAATTCTAGTTTCATGCTATTCTACCTTTTTACCTTTTAAAACTTGTCCAAGAGGCAAAGCATGGACCATATTACATAAACCATTAAGAATTAAGAGAAGTATGAATATGAGCCTTCTTTGCGGTTCTACATGTGTCATGTGTGTCTTTCCAAAAAAGTTTAAAGTTTCAAAAATATCATTTGTGGAAAACAATAACAATGATAAAATCATTAGAAGAAGAAATGTAATTACATTTCTTGCAACACGCTTTCAGTTCTCATATCAAGGTAAGTATTTCATAATGTTGATGAAATTCATAAGATGTATGCAACATAAATCATATATCAGTTTCCAGTACCAAAGGTACATTTATCTTCACTTTATAATTATGTATTCATTGTGCGCAAGGGCTGAACCTTGAATGTGTATAGGACTGCTAAGTGGACTAAACTCAAGTGAAAAAGTAGAATGAAGATCGGTTATTAGCTTGGGTCAGGCTACATGCAAATCATGTAGTATTTTATTCTTCTTCAAAAAAGCTACCTGGGCCTTAGGGTCTCTGCCAGGGATCAGGCATGGTCATTAGATTGCGGCAAGCACTTACCATTAATGAATTTTATATTGAGCATAATATATGTCAATGGTGACATGGACATTCTCAGACCTAAAGAGAGATAAGAGCAATTTGAAAAGCTAAACTATACAAGAGTTACACCAACATATAAACCGGAAAAAGCAAATTTATTGATTTGTAAAGTAGCTCACAGCTGATATAATCCCATCATCGAGATAAATAGATAAATAAATAAATAAATAAACGTAATAACTCCAACTATTCAATTATCATAAAGTATATATCAACTGTTCATATTTTTGTACCAGTATTCATAAGATGGCTAATAAATTAATGTACGAAGTATTTTCCCTTGCTTCTGTAACTAGGTTATTAATATCGCTGGTACCTCAGCAAAATTTCAATACCATAGAAGTATAATTATAATATCTAAATTGCTTAAAGATGTTTATTAAGGTCGGCTGTTCTTTGTTTGTGCATTATAGTTGAAGTAAACCAATGTTAAATAAAGGTAATAGCACGATCAAACATTACAAGTTTATTTCAAGCCTGACAGGAAAATTATAATTTGTCTGACCTTCATTTGCTTAGAGAACACATTAGAGTGGAAGCAAATGTGCCATGCAGATACATACATGCGTCCATGATATAAGAACGACCTCTCAAGTGCACATGAGTAACTATTTTCTGCAAGCTGAAAAATTCAAACACAGTACAATTATCAGAAAATATAGAATGTAATTAATGGGTAAACGAGCTAACGTACAAACATTAGACATTCTCATTGAAAGATCTGTATATTAAGGTATACAAAAATTCAACCCAAGTCACCTCATCAGGAAGTAGATTAAATATGGTTTGAAGGGGCCCAGGCTTTTGATGAACGACTGTGGGTCCTTCTTTATCTGAAGGTATCCTTCTTCGACCATTAGCTCCAGCATAACCATTCACAACCCTACCACTGGTTTCGAGGTAATAAGACATAAAGATATAATAAAAGGGCCTTAATAAAAATAATAACTAACAATATTAAATTACTAAAAAAGGGAAGGAGTGTGGAGTGTAAAATCGTGTGTGGTTTCACTCCGCTTAAATAAGTCATCATTATCAATACTAACATCAAAAATGTGTTTTTATTTATCGGTCTAGAGAGCTTGATTGGAGAAAACCGGAGTATTACAATATGCTGACTATGGGCTGCATATGAAAATGTGAAACCTTTAGTCCTACTTGGCAGTAAATGGAAAATAAAAGAAATTTTTTGAAATCAAAAGTTTCAGAGCATACAAACAGTAAAATAAAACTCAGCTAGTATATTCACTTCTAGGGCATGACTAAGAATCGCACATCACCAGTAAAGTTCTACTTTTGAATTACATGAATAAAATAAATGGCTGTTGAGATAAGCTGAAAGAACATGTTGGAAATACATAAAAATGAGAAAGGCTACCTTGGAGAAGTTATAGGAAGTTTTAATGATTTTATATGGAGACAAACCTGACAAGCATAAAGAACACTAATATAATTAGGCAAAAAGAAGGATACGAATCAAAAACAAAAACAAAAAGGTTTAGACGTCTAGTAGAGAGTTACCTGACCCGATGGGCTATTTAATGTATACCACAATGGACCTGTTTGACCCTCACTTTCGACTGGAACAGTGACTGAACCAAGAACTGCGCTTTTCCAGATAATATCCCAGTCGTATATTGTCACATTAATCTGCTAGGCCAGTAGGAAAATACATCACTTATTTATTGGCAATTGGTAGATACATCACTTATTTATTGGCAATTGGTAGATACATCAGTTTAATAACTACAGGTCCATAATCACTTACGAAAATAAGACTTTCTTCCTTGATATTGTACTTGTAAAAGTAAACATTATAAAGGACCAAGAACAAATGCTAACCTTGTGTTTCCTAATGATATCATAACAGAATGTAGATATACTTAATCCAATCTTAATTCTAACTAGGGAGATGAATACCCAATTAATCTTACCCAGCAACATGGAAATGCAATACAAAGAATTGACAAAAACATCAACAATCAGATCTTACCAAATATCAAATAGGACAACATTGTGAACGTGATACGTAGAAATAAACTATAATAGGGTAACACAAAAGAAGTTGGTGTATCTCCAGATAATTAGTCAATTTCTCGCAATTAACTAACTCCAAACAAAGACAATATGTGGAGAGCAAACTGAATTTTGTTATCACAAAATCATTTTAAGAAAATATATATAGATTAACTGCTTTGTTATAAGGTATACAACAAATATATTGACAAGGGCCCCTCTCATGAGCATGAAATAATTTAGATCCAGACTGCCTGGAATTAAATGAAACATAGTTTACATTTCATGGGAAACCTACTTTTATCAATCAAAACTTGATGCCATCAAAAGTACTGGTATAAACATTCAATTCATAATTGAACTCAGAATGACAGTGCAAACACAAAAGTGCTATAAAGCATGATTTCTACCTGGACAGGAAGCTCATCAACAGAAAAATTAAACTCCTCTCCCCACATGGGATTTCTTGAACCGGGGACCATTGAACTGCACCAGCAACAATAGTGCTTTAGCCTTCTAAGTTACACAAACACTCACAAATACCTACTAAATTCATTATTGCAGTGAACTTTGCACTCCCCTTTTATAAAATCCTTAGTACATGTTATAATGTTATCTATAAGTGCTTGAAAGGGAAGTGTAAGTGTATAAAGGGAGTGTGAAAATCAATTCCCTTAGTTAAAAACATAAAGTAGCAAACTATACGAACAAAAATTAGGTAACCTGAATCGCTTTTCTGTTCCACAAGTGATGATGGCATATGGATCTGACGTGCCATTTAAATTTGCACCAATAAGATTCTTAGCAGCTAGCAGCTCAACCTGCAGAGTATTACAAGCAAGCACGGTCACATTAGTAAGAGCATTTCATAATCTTCTTTCTGATACAAACATGCATTTCGGCCATCTCATTAACTCATTACTCATTAGAAATAATAAAGATATGAATTTCCAAAACAGGAATCGAGTTATAAATAAAGCAAACACAAAAACAGCTCTTTATTCCTTCCTGTCTTCACAGATTCAAGCAAAAATACAATAGTCCATCATCTTATACCTTGATTAAATATGCAGAATTGTTTTGTGCATCCCCTTTCAACACGCCGAGCTACAAAATAAATGCAAATTACATGTCAGAGAAGTTAAAAATTACTCCATCAATGGAGAGTTATTAGCAAATGCATCATGTAACATCAATGATATCCAAAGAAAAGTGAGTAAAGACCACATTTGTAAACTTCAGAAAGCCAGCACACCAATTTCAGCTTCGAAAACCAATTATGTTTCGAAAACATGACTTTATAAGTAGCTTAGGGTTTGAGAGTTGGTGTAAATCTTTTTGATATAGTACTTTTGATGGCAGTACACTCAGACACCAAAAAGGATATTCATAGAGAACATTCAAACTAAAACAAGATCAAAAACTCAAATTAGTAAATTGACCTTCTCCTCTATGGCATCCCCAGATTCACCAGAATTGTCAGCAAGTGAGCGATCACCGCAGCCATCTCCACAGCCTCTGTACGTGAATAACCAGTAAGCAAAGATCACATAGATGGAGGCAGCAACAGTAACCTTGATCTCCCACAAGGACGGCATGAGGAAATCCAGCGACATAGATTCCATGATGCCTTTAAACTCTGAATGTAATCAGAAACGGTGAAAGAGTATTAGCTTGTGCAGAAGAATTAGGGTTTCAAGGACTGTCCCAATATCCCATCACTGAATCCATGAAGATCATGTCAGGTCCATGTTAGAAGATTCTACTGAATGTTTGAAATAATACGCCCTTGATATAGACAGCCCAAGAACTTACATTAAACCATTATAAAAGTTCAAACTTAGAATCAAATCAAAGAGCATGCCATCAAAATTCTCTTCCCTGATTTATCACGATAAACCAGAAATCATAAACACATTAACAACGAACTATCAGTCCATGCTATTCAAAATTATCTTCCCAAACTAGCATATAGTAACGAAGCCTTGTTAAAGCATCGAAAAATATCACTTGGCTCTTACTTGTCAAACTCATGAACTACATAAAACATGTTCATTGAAATGTACGCAAACTAAAATCATAAACATTTGAGAAAGCAAAAGACTGAACTCACAGTGAATATGGCAGGCTAGGAACAGCACACGAATACACAATCCCTCCCAGGATAGTCACGGGAAGAGGGCTCCACCGTCTCACCTAAAAAAGATGGGTCTTGTGATTAATTTCAACTCGATAACAATTTCTCATTTAACATAATATGTGAACACAACCTGATGGCAATCAGTCCTCAACGATACATACAACTGTCACAAAATTGTTCTCCGAGCCCTAATTATATTTAAGATCACCAAACCATATCCTCCGATCTCTATTATCTTCATACTTAAATCATTTTCTTTCTACTCATCAACAACACTAGAACAAACACCAGCTGTTACATTTCTCACCAAATTCCGGTTATTTTTCATGTCAGGTTAATTTTTGTGTATCCTACGGCGTCTAATAAGGTTGATAAAGAGCCACAGCACAATTCACTGGAAATCAAAATTCATAACTGAAAATCAAAATCCATAAGGTATATGCAAATTCATGCCCAAAAGAAACGCTGTCAATTGTAGACTTTATACCTCGCAAATTGACCGGAATTCAGGGAAACCGCCGGAAAAGCTCAGAGCTTGTCGTGTTTGACTTGTCGGGCAGAGGGGGGAGATGGTAGCGATGGATAGGTTGGGAGGAGATGGAGAGAGTGGTGTGAGTATCGTCGGCGGAGGTGGCTTGAAACGTCGCCGGTAGGGGGCTGAAGATTCGGGAGTCTGGCGCGTGTTGAATGATTCTGGGTTTTTGGGTGGGTTGGTCTGACTCGGCGACCTTTTATGATCCTCTTTTTTGTTTCTTTTCTTTGGAATGCCCGTTATTAAGTTTGAAAAGTCTTTAATCAGAAAAAGAAAAAGAATTTTTTTTGAAGTCTTTTTTTTTCTTTGTGAGAATGAGTTTTGAAAAGTCTGAATCCCTATCCACGTCAAGTACATTTTTAACAATTACATACATAAAAGTGGTTATATATATATATAAAAATTCTATGATATCTAACTTTGAGTTTAGTGTGGATTTTTTTAATTGACTAACGTTTATATCATATTTTTTCATTTTGACCGTGTAGTTTCTAGATATATATAAGTAGATTATCTATGTAAAATTTCAACTAATTTGGTGATCGTTAAGGCATTAAAAACTGTGATTTACAGAGAAGAACACGAACGGTTTAAGTTATACAGATTCAATTCGTTCATTGTATTTATACGTTTTTGAGACCTTAAAGATTACCAAATCAGCTGAAATTTTGCATAGATTATATATATATATATATATATATATATATATATATTCTGAATAGTTAACATGAGAAAATTTGATTGAAAATGGGTCAAATTAAGAAAATCTGCACCAAAGTTAAGATAAGGGCGTCCTTAGCTGAGAATACATATATATAGAGGGCCGATGTGAGGCGGACGTCCGCACCGTACTTAAAGTACGGATTTTCTACGTTTTTAGCTATCAGACGTCGGCGATGGAGCTGCACTTACCGGATGAACACTAGATGCATCCTAGACGGTCTTACCATGAAGAAGAAGACCAAGTAGATTGGGATATATCCTTGTGCTCAAAAGAACATTTCCTTTTGAGAATGTATCTGGTCCTGTTTGGTTGGAAAGTTATTGATGCCTCAGGCTTTTAATAAAAGAACGTTCATGAAAATGTTTCAAATGTCTTTACGTCTCAATGGTTGATATTATGTTCTTTTTTTTAAACGAGGCTAAATCGGCCGCCCTCATACCTTAACCATTAATGAAACCGTAGAATACAAGGGGGTCGGGGGACATAAAGCCTGAATCTCATATTGCCTGAACATCCTGAAATAATACCAGAAGTTTTCAATCCTATGCATTTTAACAAGTACCATTTTTTAGCAAAGAGTGTATCATTTGCTACTCAATTTGCTTTACAATTTCGACGACATACCAGAAAGACAATGCTCATACAGAGCCCTAAATTACTATGTCTATCAGCTTTCCTATATATTATACTATCACTGGAAAGATGGTACTAGTGACCCTAAATTTCATTTTGTCACTTGGAGGCTGCGACCATTTGACGAATCAAAGAACTCGGTGCCTTCCTAGAACAAACATGGTACGCAAGACGCGTAAGCTAGGACATAGCCCATGTCTCCAAACCAAAAGTTGGTTCATACTTATAGAAACCATAAGATAAATTGCAGCTACAAAAACGGAATAAATAAATAATAGAAACAACCCAGCCCGTGTTAGACCCAAAACTGACCCATGCCCATGATCCGTCTAAGAATGTGGAAAGAGCCCACTCGGCCCAGAAACGTTTGTCCAATTGAAGCAGGTTCCAAATCATGTATATATATCACCTAGTTCAACCGAGACGATTCCCTCTACTCCAATTTGCCCACATTTTTCATTTCCCACATTTCTGGTTTCCAAAAACAACTCCCAAGCTCTCCTAAACCCTCTCTAAAACCCCAAATCCAAGAAAGCTCTCATCTTTCTGGGTTTTAGCGTCTTCTTCTTCTTTACTTTCCAGCAAATCAATCAGCTCAGCTCTGATAATTAAACCCTCTGTAAGCCCTCTTCTTTCTGGGTCTTCTTCTTCGTGAAGCTGCCTGTGATCATCAAAAAACTTAAACCCCCAAGACGAAGATCAAGAAAGCATGGCCAACCGTGAAGAAGAACACGAGAAACAGAGAGATCAGATTCCACCCAAGAATCTTCATGATCAAGACAAAGACAGTGATGATGAAGATGATGGTGGGGATAAGAAGACACAAAACCTGCTGGGTAACCCCTCATCCAAGAAAGAGAAATCAGGAAGTGCTTCTGATAAAAGAAAGTGGGATTCTGTGCAAGATGATGAAAGCAGCACCAAGAAGAAGAATTGGCTAAGTAAGAGTGATCTTGGGTTTAGTTCTTTTGCGAGTAGTAGGACTAGTGTTGAAGTAGGTGGACTTGGGAGTGGAGAAGGGGGTGGTGCCTTAAGGAAGAACAATGCTGGTCTGAAAATAGGGTCTAGTAGGAGCAGTGTGAGTAGTGGAGAAGTGGGTGGTGCATCTGGGTTTGTTTCCAAGGAATATAAGTGCACATATTGCTCCAGGAAGTTTGACAAAAAAGAGGCTCTTGGTGGCCATATGTCATCTCATGCTATACAAAGGGACAAACAAACTCGTGCTATACAAAGGGCCTTACACACTGGAGAGGGTCTCACAGTAACAATGTCTGAAGAAGCATTTCCTGAAGACACTGGAGAAGCAGTGGCTGAAGACACTACAGAAGCATTGCCTGATAACAGTGAACAAGAATTGCCTGAAGCTGGTGCATCTGGGTCTGGTTCCAAAAAGTTTGTGTGCAAATATTGTGGCAAAACGTTTCCAAGTTTTCAGGCTAAGGCAGGCCATACGGGCTGGTGTAAGAAAGGTCTTCAAAGTGGTGAGGCCAAAGAGGCCGGTGAAGATGGTGACAATTCAGCTGCTTAATGTGGTTTATCTTTAGGTGGAAGACTTAAGGGAAGCTGAATCAACAAGCTCCTATTTGTTTTCACTTTAAAGATTCTTATGTTTTGTTTCTTTCATAGATCAGAGCAGGTTCAGTGATTCGCTATTATGTTGATAAAGCTGAAATGCTGGTGCATCAGTATTTCAGTACCCAAATCAACTGCAGAATAAAGATTCCTATGCTATGTTTTTTGTGTACATCTCTCTTCTAGCTATTTGAGTATATTAGCTCTCCTGGTAACTGTGGCATATTTTACTTTTAGTACTGAGAAGAATCAAGAATGTAGTTCATTAAGCCTGAATTCAGTATACACAAATAGGAAAATTTCTGGGTATTTCTTTGATGAAGCTTTGGGGTCATTTACATGTTAGCTAGAACTACACTCCATGCCAAGTTTATGCTGCCAGATGAGTCTTTTCACCCCTAGTATGTCAACAACAAATATCTGATATGCCTGGCGAATGCGCAGAAATCGCAGTATAGTATAATTAGGTGCATTCCATTGCTATATGATGCGATTTGGCCTTGACACAAATCACAAATGTGTAGATAACTTGGTCTCATTTTAATGCCCGCTGAGGTGTGGGATTCAGAGATGAACTTTTACATATAGATACATATAGAAATGTGAAGTAAGCAATTCTCTGTCAAACATTACTGAACCTGAAACTTTTAGTGCTTTCTACATCAAACAGTACTGTACTTGATAAGTTGATAGCAACTGGAAACATTGGGAGTCATTGTCTTTTGAATGCAGCTTCAAAATAGTCAGAAATAGGTGCTCACTGCAAGCTTTTCCCTGTTTAGAGGTGAATAATACTTGAATTTCTTAACACAGGGCAATGGCAATTCTGAATTTCCTTCCTAACCTCAACTTCTAGGTTTTCAGGAAAGTCGTCTAATCGCCTTACTACTCAGATGTAAAGAGCTTGAGCTTCTGGATGTCAACAATAGTTGAGTTTAGATGAGGATTATGAAGAGGTATTAAAGCTCTCTTCACATTATATCGAGTTGATACACAGCAAAAGGCTGTGCCTCCCAAAACGTTAGGCACATTCAAATTGTTACTATTAAGAGATCTTAGTCCCGAGTCTGTTCGTTTTTGTTAAAGTATTTCATATATGTGAAGTTGTAAACTACACCAGTCTTTAAGCTATAGCTCAAATTTGCAATTTCCATACAAATGAATACAATACTATCAGACAGACTTATCGTATCAAAATTTTCCTCATTTCATGTCGTATGCAAAAGTTTCTCCTCTACTTGGCAGTTGAGCTCTCTCTTCATTTCATCTCCAGCATCATCAAAGGAAACTGACTACTGTATTCTACTGTTATGTCAATGTCAATCTAGTCCGCGAACTATGCCAAGGAAAACATGACTTCAGTAAACTCCATAAACTTTGAGTGGTCAAAGTAGGAACCTCTGTCACGAATGAACACTACTATTGGATCAACATTGATACTGTAGTAATGAGTACTGACTGCACAGAAGAGGGAAAACCTAGAGCAACAACCACATACAAAATCTTGCAGAGTTTGCTAGTCTGTTTAAAAAGATTCTTTTCAACAAGAGACCCTCACTGGTGAACCGAATTTTAGTTTTTCATTATATAGTATCTAGAATTTGTGACATTTACATAAATTTTATTCCTCATACAGTACACAAAAAAATACAGTACTGATTTAATTAACAGTCAATTCAATATCATTTTTTTTACTTTTTCTTGGAGGAGTTAAAGGGTCAGAAGAGTGCCACTGCATATTTAAGGTGATTATGTTCCCAAAGGAGATGTACAGTCTCACACAGAAATATCTACATCAGTACATTGAAAAATCTGTTTTGGGGAGATGGAAGGTTAAAGTTGTTTTAATTTTCAACTTGAATAGAGTGGTTCCTTTTCAATATAAAAAGAGTTCCATATGCGTTTAAGAACGCACTCTTCTATCATTTCATGAACAAGGTGCTATGATCTTTCGTTTTGTTCTATATAAACTGATTGTTGATTCTGTATTTCTGTATGATGATATTTTTGTTATTTTTAATTTGTATATGGAGGGTGGACGAAGGTGGGAGGACTTAAACATGGCCTGCTTGATAAATGTACTTGGAAGAGTTGGTGTGGAGTCACTGCTATTGGATGTCCCTTTTGTGTGCAAGTCATGGTACAAGGCAACACTCAATCCTTCTTGTTGGGAATGTCTTCATTTTCCTCATCTTGGATGCCGCTATTGTTCAAAAGGCAACGATGAATCCTTCCAGAAAAGGTTCACACTGATACTGCACTAGTGAAGTTTGTTGCCAATCGTAGCAGAGGGAGAGCTACTTCCCTCAAGTTAACTTCCTGTTTACGAGGATTGTTTAAAAATTCTTCAAAAATGTAAGTTTTTTCATGTATGTGGAATATCTTTGTATCTGTTTTTATCAGATAAACTTTTGATTCTCTTGAAGGCTATGGTCAATAAAATTTTAAATTTTTGCAGGTTTCCTGAGCTCAAGGTTCTATCATTGCCCATGAGTATGAAATTTTACAAGTCCAAAATGATCCCTAATCTTATTGGAAAATGGAAACACTTGGAGTCATTGACTTTCCGACGCTGCTATGGTATGCAGACAATTCTGCTTGAAATCAGCCGTAACTGCTAGAAGCTTTCTTTTATTACAATTGGTTGCTGCCTACGTTTGTGTGGACAAAGCATTAACAATTGCTGTCTTTCTGCCTAAGATCAAGCAGTTGATTTTAAGAGGGGGATTATAGATCATGATAATCTTATTATGATACTGCAGCATTGCAAAGAGCTTGTGCTTCTAGATGTCCGTGACTGTGTTGATTTTGATCCGTCTGATGATGAAGTACTTAAGCTTGCTTCTCTTACGGTTCTCAGTCATTCTTCTTTTGCAGCTTTGATTAAAGAAATGCAAAAAATGAGTACTATAAGCAAGGGAGTCCTTCTAACATTTAAGACTAGTCGAAATTTTTTGAATTAATTACTTATTATACTAACTTTTTGATCAAAATTTCACATTTCTACCGTTGATGTTATAGATTTATATAAGTAGATCAATCATACAAAATTTCAGCAAAATTAGTCATAGTTAAGTACTAGTTTTAGATCAAATCAATGGACGAACCAAATTTGTTAAACATGAACCGTTTAATCAATGGACGAACCAAATTTGTTAAACATGAACCGTTTAAGTTTATAATTGGTAAATCATACTTATGAATGGCTTAATGATTTTTAATTTAGTTGAAAATTTGTAAAAATGATCTACACATAAATATTTATAAAATGAACAGTTAAGATGTGGATATAAGATCGAAAAGCGGGATAAATTGAAAAATCCTAGAGGCACTCACTAGAAAGGCTCCCCTATAAGCAATAAGCAGTGTTCGAAAAATCGGCCTAGGCGGCCGTGGCATGCCGACCCGATTTTGCCCAAAACTATGAAAAAATCGGAGTTGGCTTTTTATCGAAAAATCGGGTGCCTAGGCGGGCTGGGCGGCGGGCTGGGCGCCTGGGCGGGTTTAAGAAAAAATTGATCTGTCGTTGCACTTTCTTAGATTTAGACTTCTCCATTCGACACTTTTTTTAGGTTTAGGCGACAGTCTCCATTCGCCTCTCGAATTCTCAAAAACCCAGCGCCTCTCGAATTCTCTCTCTCGCAAAAACCCACCAGCGCTGCCACCCATCGGCCCAGCCACCTTCGGCGTCGCGTCCCAGCAGCCCTGCGAGTCTCCGCGACGGCGTTTTGACCCACCTACCTCGCGAGCTTCGGCCTCCACGTGCTCCACCGGCGATTCCTATCGGTAATTCTTCAGAGAAGTTACGAAGTTTCTGTTTGAAGTTTCTGTTGATTCCTATCGATTCCTCAGGCTCAGCGACGCCTCAAGGCCATTAACGGCCACCTCATCTCCGACGTAACCGAGTCCGAGTCCATACTCCGCCCCAACTCCACTGCCGGCGAGTTCGTTTCCGGTCCGCTTCTCCTCTCTCTCTCTCTCTCTTATTTTTCTGCTCTATGTTGTTTATGTGGTGTTGCAGCTCAATTTTGTTTTCGTATACGGAAATGGATAGATAGGTACGTTATTCAGTGAAGTGTCTGTTTCAAGTTTCTGTTTGAGTCTCTGTTTGAGTCTCTGTTGAAGTTTCTGTTTGAGTCTCTGATCAAGTTTATGTTTGAGTTTGTTGAAGTTTGTTTTCTGCCCTATGAAGTTTCTGTTTCAAGTTTCTGTTTCAGTGTATTCAGAATCGATCAGTCTCTGTTGAAGTTTGTTTTCTGCAATCATTTTTCAGGCCTCTAATGGCTGCAAATGAATCTTCTGGAGCATCTAATTCAATGACATCTTCAGATAATTCATTGAAGCGTAATTCAAGTGATATGGGGTGGGAGTTTGCGGTATTGGCGGATCCTACTAATCCGGATAAGTTAAAATGTAAGTTTTGCATGAAAGTGGTTAGTGGTGGAATATATAGAATGAAGCAACACATAGCCAATATCAAGGGAAATATATCCTCATGTTCAATGTGTACGGAGGAGGCTAAAGATGGGAATAAAGAAGGTAGCTTTGGGAGACCGGTGGCCAAGATGGGATGCACTAAAACCATTGACACTTTTGATCCGGGTATGCATATTTACAATTCTTTATTTTCTTTATCACCAATTGATATATATTTTTTTAATATTGTTCAATTTGTGTTTTCTTAGTTGGTTGGTGGGGCACTTATGGAAATGGTGTACCAAATTTGCAAAGAATGGCAAGAAGGATCCTCTCATTAACATCAAGTTCATCCGGGTGTGAAAGAAATTGGAGCACATTTGAGAGGATACAAACAAAGAAAAGGAATAGACTAGATACAACAAGGTTAAATAATCTAGTCTATGTCCAATTCAATTCCAAGATGAAGGAGAAGAGGGAAAAGGTAATGAAGATGGGAAGAGATGTACTTCTTGCTAATGATGCTAGTAAGGCTCAAGGATGGATTGTAGATGGTGGTGATGAAGATGTTGATGAAGAGGGAATGGTTGGAGAAATGGATTTTCAATTAAGAGAACTTCATGAAGAAGATTTTGTTTCGGATGAGGAAGAAGATGAAGAAGAGGTTGAGTTTGAACCGGACACGGAAGTAGTCTTGGAAGGCTTTCAAGAAGAGATAGAAGTCTAAGTTTTCAATTGCTATGTTTGTTTTTGTTGTAATATATGCTAGACACTTTTATTTTGTAGTAGTAGTACTTGATTGTCTTTGCATGGGTTTAGACACTTTTATTTTGTGGTAGTAGTACTTGATTGTCTTTGCATGTTTGAGTTTATATGTATGTTTTTATGATCAGTTTTCGTTTTAGAGTTGTTTAGAAGCTCTTGTATTATTATTTGATTGTTGATGGATCAATTTGGTTGTTGGTAAATGTCTATTTCAGTATTATATATAATTAAAATTATATTATAAAATATAAATATATATATATTTTTAAAAAATGTAAAACCGCCTAGGCCCCGCCTAGGCGCTCTGGGCGCTAGAAGGTGGCTGACCGTCCGACTAGCGCCTAGCGTTTTTTTGAACACTGGCAATAAGTCTATGGAACACATTTGTTGTTGCTTCTTATTTATGTTAATTATGTTATAGTGTTTCCAAATGCATTCAAAAGTAGACCTGTAAATGGATCGGATTTAGACTAGATTGACTTAGATCTGGATCCGTAATACAAACTTTAGATCCAGATCTGACCTGTTTAATAGCTCGATCCAAATCTGAATCTGTCAGGTTAACGGATACCCGATCAGTTAATCTGATTCGTTTATAATAATAAATATTTCAAGTTTTAATAATAATTTTATAGTTTTTTCATTAAACATTTATGAAATTTTATAAAAAAAAAATAAATGTTTACATCAAAAATTGAATTACATGTCTAAAATACTCTTTAACGGTACACTAATATAATTAAAATATTTGACCTCAAATGTTTTTTAGCATAGATACATATGTATTAACAACTTTCAACTTCATCAAAACATACTTTATAGACAATTTAGATATGAATTTTTAAATTATCTAGATAATTATCATATTGTTTAATATGAATTTTCAACTTCATCAAAACATATTTTAGAGACAATTTTGATATGAATTTTTAGATTATCTAGATAATTATCATATTGTTTAATATTTATTAATAATATTGTATTCATAAAAATATTATTTAATTATTTTTAAACGGATCGGATCAACCAAGTTTCAGATCTGATCTGCTTAGTAAACTGGTTAACGGATTCGGGTTCTTAACGGATCAACAGTCAAATTTTTGATCCAAACCCATTTAAAAACCAATGATCCGGAACAGGTATGGATAAAATCAAGTTCATTTACAGGTCTATTTAAAAGACTAGCTTTAATTAATGTTGTATCTCGAATAAGGAGACTCGAGTTGTTTTCACACCTTTTTTTCATTAATAAATGACGTTTTTCAAGTTTTTGAAGAAAATCATCCAGAAAGATGGAGTTCAGAGCTATAATTCAAGTCTGCGATCGCCTATATACAAGCTATCAAAATGTTACCGCATTTTCTTGTTACATGCAAAATTGCTCCTCCACTCAGCTGTTGAGCTCTCTATTCATCACCAAAGGGGACTAGTGTTGCGCAGTTATGTCAACGTGTTTCCCTAGTCTGACTGTGTTTCCCACACATTGTTCATTACAACAATTCTCTACAGTTGCCCAAACTTTGTGTAGATGAAAGGCTAATGAATGGACTTAAACCTAGACTGGCAAATATCCTATCCTAGTTGGAAGGAACATGTTACAGGGCAGTAGCCGCGGTTAGATAAATTGCATTCATGAGTTAACAAAATCTCTTTCCACAACTGTTCCATTTATTGAAAAGAGCTCGAGGTCCAGGATGCCAGCAATCTAGTTAGTTTTGATGAGGATTGTGAACAAGTATTGAAGCTTGTTGTCGCACCTACTAATGTGAAAAGGGCCAAAGGACAGAGAAAGGAAGGGGTGGCGAATGAGCATCCAGTCGATACTACAGTGTTTAAGCTATAGCTCAAGTTTGCAATTGCCTATATATACAATACTATCAGACAGACTATCATATCAAATTTTTCCTCATTTTGTTCTGTATGCAAAAGTTTCTCCTCCACTTGGCGGTTGAGCTCTCTCTTCATTTCAACCCCAGCATCATCAAAGGAAACGGTATTCTACTGTTATGTCAAGGTCAATCTAGTCTGCGAATTAAGCCAGAGAAAGGATGGCTTCAGTAAAACTCTAGCGGCCCCTGAATGGTGGCAGGTGGGTCAATAGCAATACGAGTAGCCTTCCCTTCTAAATGCAAATTGTGTAACAAGTTGGCCTCCTTAGCTCCAATACCCTTTGCAGTCCATAAGGTAATATGTGGCCACTCATTTTTGGAGAGGACTGTTTCACCTTCAACAGAGCCAGGGCTTGCTTCAAACGCTGCCATTTTATCCGTGAAGAGCAGTGCCGTTACATCCACAGGGACTTGTTTGTGTAGAAAGATGCCATAATTAGCCACTGCAGTAACACCATGACTTCTCCTGTGTGCAAGAGTAACATGGGCCTTATTAATCTTGTTCTCTAAATTCTTGTCTTTGAGGAAAGCTGCGACTTTACCATCTTTCCGAGCCAACTGCTTGAAAATAAATCATAAGTAAAAACAATCATGGGGATAAAAACAGATGTACTATCATGGTCTCCCAAGAAATACCTTTTCAATTCAATTTCTAAACGAGCTACCTAAGATTGAGCAATAGAAGTTGTTTCAAAACAAAAGAGAGGCTGCAATTATGGAAAAATAAATAAAAAACACTCCGCCACAAGAAATCACTATCACCCGAGAAAGCAATGAATCAAATAGAATATTACGAACCATTTTGATCAAACAAAAGTTATTGCAGATCAGCACAGTTCATCAGTTTATGATTACTCTGAAGTCTAAATATAAGACCCACCTTTTTGTATACTATATAATGCAAGAAAACTAGAGTTCAACTTAGACATGGCAGTCAATTGAATATATCCATGCAACTATGCATGGCTGAAAGTTGGTGATCACAAATTATCAAACCGAAGGCAAAATGATGGGTTCCTCTTGGACTGGCTAAGTACTAAGTAAATATATATAATATGATTTGCAATGGAACAGCAAAACATGCCTAGTCAGAAACTGGTATGTGGGAGATTAGATGCAAAATGATGGGTTCCTCTTGGACTGGCTAAGTACTAAGTAAATATATATAATATGATTTGCAATGGAACAGCAAAACATGCCGTCAGAAAAGTAACTGGTATGTGGGAGATTAGATGAATTAATGTTAGTTATTTGTCCAAACAAACATGGGAAAACAGACAGAAGTTGAAAGTCAGATAAATGAAATTTTGCAATTTAGATCCTAGTTTTGGATTGTACTAAAGATATAAGAGGGGCAAAATTTGCACTTATTCAGTAGAGTTGAATCAATTTCCACAAACTAATGACAAGTAAAGGAACTTTGGAAGAATAGAAGAGAAAGAAAACATGTACTTACATTGTCAAGCAAACCTTTGATTTCGGCAACAGGTAGACTAATGGCAGCAAAAACAATGGCCCCGATCATCCTCTTCCCAGAATCTGGAGTTCTATATTCTGGAGTCTTGTACTCACCTTTTGCAATCTTACTGAGCTCTTCTGATACTTCTTTAAGAGCTGACTCAAAAGGAACCTGGAGACATAAGATGGTATAGAAAGGTCAGTGTGATCTGAAAAAAAAACTAATTCCAGCGACGATCAATATAAATAATATTGGATGACAGCTGGAGTCAATAGCCACCAGAAACCAATTATTACACAAAGAGATATTAAATATATACCAACCTGAACAGAATTCAAATATTCTGAGTTTCCAAATAAAACATCCCGCAACTGTTTCTCCCATTTAGCCCACTCATTTGCATAGGTTCCCTTGGTAGACTCCAATCTGAGTACAGGTTCAGAAACCAAGAACATAAGATTCATAATCAATCAAAGCAGGAGAATAATGGATTGAAAAGAAGCCAAGTAACAGAGTCATGCTACTATTGGAAAAGGGTTGAAACAATACAGTGTAAGAACACAGTTGAAAGCTTCTCTAATGGAAAAACCAAGTGGGAAAGGAAAATGAAAAGAACATCTGTTTTCAAAAAAGATCTAGTCTACCAGAAAAGTTTACATTCTTTTCTTCACAATTGAAATTGAAAGAGTTCCATTGAACGCGATTTAATACACAAGAAAATCAAAAAGCCCACACAAGGTTGCCTTTGCAGTACGTCTTTTACTGATATTTCAACTTCAAGATTAAACTTTTATAAATGGGTTAAAAGAAAATACTGAAATTAGATACAGGTCTTCAGTCAACAAATAACATCAACACTATGAAAACAGTCTAAAACATGCATAATGTTGCAATACCAACCTTCCATTTGTCTTGGTGTGAAGCTTGTATAAATTTATTCCCTCCTCAAGAGTTGACTTCACGGGATTGGGTAATGTATTCCTGGGAATGCAAAGTGACTATCATATGAGAGTAATTGCATGGCAAGAACAACAGGACACATCATCTATGGTTGTTGCATTTTATTGAATAACTATCACAGTACAAACAATTTGTCACATTTTCCTTCAAGTTCAATTTTCAAACATAGAAGTATTATTACCACAAGTGATAGAAAAACTTTATGTACAGTAATATAAATAAGTTAAATACAGTGTTGCACTAAAATTTATAATACAACCATTATTTATGCACACATATTATGCAAGCAAATCCCCATCTCAATTGCTACATGCTACATTATTTGACCTATTATGAAAATCCTTGAGTTTTAACTTTTGTGCTCATCAGAATTTGATTCACTCAAAACAAATGTAAAAGGTGCTGTATTTAACAATGATCAGAAAACATAAATTGTGGTTCAAAAGCAGAAAAGAACCAATGTGAGAAGTGAGATGTATAAACCTGTTTAATATTTTGTTGTTCTTAAATATAACTAAAGTTAAAATTAAAATGAACTACCTATCAGATTTCAGCAGTGGTATCTTGACAAGTGAGCCAAAACGCTCAACTAATTCACCATCAAATTCGGCACGACTCTGAGAAATTCAGACTACAATAATTCAGAAAACTGCAATATTGGGTATATCAATATAACATGAACAAGAATTTTTCAATGGATAAGCCATACTTTGCCCTCATAGAGGTGATAGAACATTAGTAGCACATAGCCAGCATTTGGAGAATTCTTGTCCAGGTTTCCCTTCAGAAATTTAGAACATGCAAGGGAGGAAGCTGTTAATGATAAGGTATGATGATATCTTTGAACAAGAAAAAGAGAAGAAAATTTAACTAAGTGCCTACCGGATGATTAGCACGTTGAAGCACACGATACATGAAAACCGCTAATGCATCAAGAGAAAATGGATTTGAATCAGTACCTGCACATTTAAAGGCCAGTGTAAGACCACCCAAAAGAGATCCCATATTTCATCACTAGGGTAATCATGGTGCATCCTTTTCAATATGAATTTAATAAATCAAAAACTTGAACCAATAAATAACAGCATAAAAACAACAGAACCTTCAGAATCAGGAACAACAGGAACTGCAGAGGCCCCTGTTCTGTGGCACATGTCTTCAATCTGCAACAACAAACAAGAGAAAATATTAGTATAGTTCTGATAAGGCAAAAGCAGATCTTCATTTAATAAGAATGCAAAAGAATTGTTTTTCAGCTTCCTCATCATATTTTACCAAAGAAAAAGTTCAATCCAAAACTCAGGAGTCTTTTCCAAAACTTCCATAGACTAGTCATCTTAATAATTTGACATTCACCAAAAGCATTTGGGTCTCCATTTTAAGCAAAAAAAATCTCCACGTCTACTAGATGGAACACATTTTCTGGATATTCAATGATGAATTGCATAATCACCTGTTGAGAATCATCACATAAGAAGAGGAAGAAAGTATATTACCTGTCTCCACACTTCTTCATTTGGTGCATTCTTGTCTGCAAGCATTATAGAATACGGTTTTTTCTTCCATTCATCAGCAACCTTCTGCCAATATCTTCCTGTTCACAACAATGAACAAATAATTGTTATCATACTAACTCTTGTTCATCAATCATCCAAACAGAAATTGTCTGGATAAAGACATGAATTGTCGACTGAGAAGCCCTTATTCTCGATATAGTTTGAGCTTGCCATCCTACCCATTTAGGCCAACAACTTGTGTAAATTTTAGTTTGCAATTGCAACGGAAGTATCTTGATAGAGTATTCACCAACTTCAAAAATGCTGAGATGTGCTTATCAAAAATTAATAGTCTGCAACAGTTTCTGGACAAATAATTACCTTTAATAAGGTCACCCATAAGAGTGTGAACTGGCCTATCATCCCCAAATCCTCCAGGGGCTTTGAGTAATTCCTTGCATAGTGCAGACTTAGCAGAACCAGGTAGTCCTGAAAATGCCAACCCAAGAAAAGGAAATCAAGACACAGAGTATATGAAAAGTTGCATAAACTATAGCTATAAGTGTGAGTAAATAAACATAAGGACCCCTATAACAAAACAAGTGCAGATATCCATAAGGTAGAGCACATGACCATCAAGAACTTCAAACAGAAACATAACTGAAAGGGGCACTGATGTAAAAAACTTTGAATTTCCAAGTTCTACTACTTGTAAGAATCTACAGCAAAGAGAAACATAAACATTGCACAAAACCTCAATCTGTCCAAATTTTTTTCCATGGCAATATGAACATAGTATGATTAGACATTCAAGGAAGCAATCAAAACACCACCAAAAGGGAAAAGTTGTTACCAGGAAAGAATACAATCAAACCCTCAACTTTAGGAATGATGTCCCGAGTTGAGGCAGAGGGGCTTGATGGTCCAAACTCCTGAAGATCACCCACTTCATCTCGTCCACCCTCAATTATGGTCAAGAAGTCTTCAGCCCTTACCAAGTTTCCAGAAGATCCTATAAGAGCCTGATTCTGTGGGCTCCGTTTTGCATATTGTTCAAGGAAAGGCGCAAGAATGTAGGAGCGAGCAATTTCCAGCATATTCTCAACCTCTTTCTTGTACTACATTTAGTGAAAAAATTTATCATAAACCATTCAATAAGGCAGCTTATCAGAGAGGGAATAAAATATGAGCCCACATAACACACCTCATTAACAGCGCTCGATTTTATTTTAGACTGCATCACACACCATTTCTTAAAATGTGCACCTGCAACAAGTAGCAAATTGCGACCAATTTGTCAAAGAATTCCAAAAAATAAAAGATTACTTCATTTTGGTAAACAAAAATGCATCATGTCCCTTCCTAGCTTTCATACGTCACACGAATTCCACAACAATTCATGCACACGATTCCACCGTGTAAAAGGTAACAAATAATCACGTTTCATGCAATTGTTAGCAACAGCATACATCAGAACTGCAGACCATAAGCTCAGGATCAAGTGGGCAATTTATACTTACCCACTTTTATATCTATAATACATGAGTTTTCAGCATTAGTCTCCAACTTCCACCTACAATGGATCTGGAACAATGATTGAATGTCAGCAGAATATTCAGATAATGACAGCCAAACAATACCAACTAATCCCTTAATATCAGTTCATCACCAACTCCATACTGTAATAAGCTGACAGATAATATATTATATATTTATATAGTTGATCCATATAATGACATAAATAGAAACTCCCTAATGTTGTTGCAGAACACTAAAGCCAGCACTTCATGAACTAGTCCAGTATTTGTAATAAACTGAAGATAGCTGATTCTCCAAGAAAGAAATTGATTGAATACTGAGAACAGTGTTGACATTGACATCATGCATACTGAAGGAAGAAAAGTAATAAGAGGATCCTACGGTTAGAACACTTTTGTTTTAGTTCCACTAGGCCAGTGAATTAGTTTTCCAAGTTCACTAGGCCAGTGATTCAGTGATTTGCAGCCCTTTTTAGCCTTTTGTGCGAACATGACACATTATCATAAACACCAAGGAATTTCTGGAGAGTACTGACAGTACGAATATGTCCAAAGTAACGTACAACTTAGATTAATATGACATGCAGACATACCTCAAAGTAAGAACCAAATGGAACATCATGAGCCTGTTGTACTGTCTCAAACACCTGAAACAAGAAACAAACTCCTGAAAAAATAGTAAGGAAATAAAAATTGCTTAGAATATCCAAACACAAGGAAATGTGTAGGCAAAATAATGAAAAGGACAAAGAACAGATTACAAATTACGTAAATAACTAAATAACGGGAACACTTAACAAAATTTTAACAGTTGACAGAGCAGAAGTATATAAGTTCTCGCACCAGTGTATCCTTTTCAGGTGACAGAACAGCATGCTGCCACTCTGTCATTGCAGTGTCTGGAGGACACATGGGACTGTTACAAAGACCCCTGAATGTTATTTCTCTTACTTGGCCATCATATTCATCTGCTGGATGCCACTGTCCAATCTGCAAATAGAAAATTTCAGATTGGTACACAAATACACATAAAATATGTGCGGTCCCTACAAGAGGTGTGTATTTTTGAGAATGTGTAGTTTCTACATGGCTATGAAGAAGCACTCTGGATCTCATAAGCCCCCTTCACTTTACCTTTCAATTTCATTGGCATGCATCCTTTTAGCTACCACATTATCCCTTGCACATGTTTATAATAAAAAGGGACGTCATGAAATAAATGCTTGGACTTGATGGAACACAAAAAAGTACTTACGACAAGATTAGTATCCTTTCGTGCTGAACGATACTCAATTGTAAAATTTGAATTGTCATTCAACAATAAATTGAAGAAATTCTCAGCTGTGCAGGGGAAAGCATCCTGGAAAAAAGACTAATCAGTGACTGCTTAGAATAATCCAACCTCTCAGTTGAGTTAAAAAAATGATATGCATTACATTAAATATACTGTTCACAGCTTCATCCTTAATAAAAGCTTGGAGCTTCCCAGTATTGGGGATGATATCTTCAGGAATCATAGTCTGACTTCCTCTTATAGAACTGCTATGTGCACGCAATGCTGACTCTGCCTTCTCCTAGATACGAGAAACAACATATCAGAAGAGAAATATACTCTCTGTCCAACCAGTTCTAAATACGTAGATACGAAGATCACGAAGTAAAAAGATGATCAGCAATACAGGGGAGATTAAAATACACTTTAAAATGGGAAAATGTAAGACTGATCAAAGCCATAAGAGTTTGTTTTTCCAAAAGTTCTGCACACATGCTGAAGAATACATGTACAAAACTAAGCTTGAAAAGCCTAACTTTTAGCTTTTTAATCAATGGTGCTTTCATCTCTATATAAGTAAACTAAAGTTTAAAGTTTAAACCAGAGAATTTGTCACAGACAATAAACTTTACAAGACAAGTGGTATCAACCTTCTTTTCAGCTTCTAGCATTGCATGATAATTCTTTCTTGCACGCTGAAGAGCTCTGAATGCATGATTCCTGTTCCAAAATGATGCAAATTTATATCTGGCTCTACCTGGCAATGGGAAAGCAAAATAAAAACACATAAGACCATATTACCAGGTATTTCATGTTAATGGGGTTTCCAAGAGCAGTTCACAAAATAATTATTATAAACAGAAAAATAAAAATAAATACATTATATTCATATGGCACATCGTGTCAAGCTAGTATGTAACAGTTAACCAAAAAAGATAACTACGAGTTAGAAATCCTAACATCTGTATGTCCTGTTGGTGATATAAGTACCCAAAACAAGAACAAGAAAATAATGAAGAGATAAATTTACAGTGTAGTGTTAATGTGTTATACATCCACAAGTTAGGTTCTAACTTCTACTGTTTCCTACTCTAAATGTAAAACGAAACGACAAAGTAACACAAACTCTCCTTTAGCTAATTTTGTTCAAAAGTTGTCAGGGAGCTGACATAGTAAAATACAGCACTCAGACAGCAATAATGTCCTTGAAGAAAAAAAACAGTGACCCAAAATCAGTTTCAGCTTCTCAAACTTTAAAAGCCACCATCTCCCGGTATCACCAGGAATGCCAACCAGGAACTAATGGCATTATGCCTCCACCTCTGAAACATTAGTTAGGAGTACCATACCGTTTTAATTCATTAATTAGAAAGTAAAATAGAAGAGGCAGATCTTAACTGCCAGAAGGGTACACCTTACGTAGAACCACGGAATATCCACATCGAGTCCCATCAAATATTAACTACCGCAACATGTAGGCAATGATGTTCATAAAAGGCACATGAAACATCAGTCAGAGATTCTTAGGTGGATTAATCTGGATTCTTTGAATCTTTATAAAGAGCTAAACGCGATGCTTTGAAAGAAAATTGATAATGAACTATGATGCTCTGTTATGAAGGATGGGTGTGATTCCATCCTCCGGGCACTGTTTGTGTCATACCAAAGCCTGGTGTAGTGCCTCAGATTTTCTAGTTTCTCTAAGAGAGACATAAGGGTGTAAAGCAGGATGTTTTTCTCCTGTCCGTGAGATGCAACCTTAGTTTAGAGGTAGATGCCAAAGGCAACACAGGTACAACTCATCTTCATCTGCTCTTCTATTTTAACGATTTCATCTTTCCAATCATCCACCAGACTTCCCAACCACCAGCAAATTGTATTTGAAAAGCCTAATTTTCAATATGCTAGACATTTATTTATCTTACTATACTTCACTATTTTTGAAAATTGTCCATTGACACTATTCAGAGTCACAATCAGAACTGTTCTAGATACCATACCTCCAAAAGAAAAACGGTACTTTTTCATTCCCATACCCTGAGATACTCTTGCAATCAATTGGATACAAGGAAAAAGCAAAACAAAAACAGATGCGATGAGATAACCACTCATATGTAACTCCTATTCACAAGTAAAAGAACCAAATTACTGACCATCAGGACTCCCCAAAGGAGGTACACCATGCCCACCAGCCCCCATGCGGAGTATAATTGTTACAGCAGGATTAATGAATGCATGCTGAGTCCTCCGAATCTTTACAAACAAAAGACCCCACAGGATTAAGCATTGAAAATCATTCAACAATTGGATCTCAATGAGTGAGAGAGAGAGAGGACCTCATCAATATCACCAACTGGTATGAGCACCTGTCAAAAGTAAAAAAGTACTCAGATATTATTTTACTTAACACCTATAGTATAACATATCCAAAACAAGAATTAGCATCAACTTATAGGTTTTCCATATCAATTCAATGACATGCATTTATACATTATTTGATTCCCAAGTCAAGATAACAAAGAAACATCATCTACAAAAAAATATAAAAATAAATAAATAATCAGGTTGTGTAGAGCCAGTTCGCTGAAATTTGCAATTCTAGTTTCATGCTATTCTACCTTTTTACCTTTTAAAACTTGTCCAAGAGGCAAAGCATGGACCATATTACATAAACCATTAAGAATTAAGAGAAGTATGAATATGTGCCTTCTTTGCGGTTCTACATGTGTCATGTGTGTCTTTCCAAAAAAGTTTAAAGTTTCAAAAATATCATTTGTGGAAAACAATAACAATGATAAAATCATTAGAAGAAGAAATGTAATTACATTTCTTGCAACACGCTTTCAGTTCTCATATCAAGGTAAGTATTTCATAATGTTGATGAAATTCATAAGATGTATGCAACATAAATCATATATCAGTTTCCAGTACCAAATGTACATTTATCTTCACTTTATAATTATGTATTCATTGTGCGCAAGGGCTGAACCTTGAATGTGTATAGGACTGCTAAGTGGACTAAACTCAAGTGAAAAAGTAGAATGAAGATCGGTTATTAGCTTGGGTCAGGCTACATGCAAATCATGTAGTATTTTATTCTTCTTCAAAAAAGCTACCTGGGCCTTAGGGTCTCTGCCAGGGATCAGGCATGGTCATTAGATTGCGGCAAGCACTTACCATTAATGAATTTTATATTGAGCATAATATATGTCAATGGTGACATGGACATTCTCAGACCTAAAGAGAGATAAGAGCAATTTGAAAAGCTAAACTATACAAGAGTTGCACCAACATATAAACCGGAAAAAGCAAATTTATTGATTTGTAAAGTAGCTCACAGCTGATATAATCCCATCATCGAGATAAATAGATAAATAAATAAACGTAATAACTCCAACTATTCAATTATCATAAAGTATATATCAACTGTTCATATTTTTGTACCAGTATTCATAAGATGGCTAATAAATTAATGTACGAAGTATTTTCCCTTGCTTCTGTAGGTTATTAATATCGCTGGTACCTCAGCAAAATTTCAATACCATAGAAGTATAATTATAATATCTAAATTGCTTAAAGATGTTTATTAAGGTCGGCTGTTCTTTGTTTGTGCATTATAGTTGAAGTAAACCAATGTTAAATAAAGGTAATAGCACGATCAAACATTACAAGTTTATTTCAAGCCTGACGGGAAAATTATAATTTGTCTGACCTTCATTTGCTTAGAGAACACATTAGAGTGGAAGCAAATGTGCCATGCAGATACATACATGCGTCCATGATATAAGAACGACCTCTCAAGTGCACATGAGTAACTATTTTCTGCAAGCTGAAACATTCAAACACAGTACAATTATCAGAAAATATGGAATGTATTTAATGGGTAAACGAGCTAACATACAAACATTAGACATTCTCATTGAAAGATCTGTATATTAAGGTATACAAAAATTCAACCCAAGTCACCTCATCAGGAAGTAGATTAAATATGGTTTGAAGGGGCCCAGGCTTTTGATGAACGACTGTGGGTCCTTCTTTATCTGAAGGTATCCTTCTTCGACCATTAGCTCCAGCATAACCATTCACAACCCTACCACTGGTTTCGAGGTAATAAGACAAAGATATAATAAAAGGGCCTTAATAAAAATAATAACTAACAATATTAAATTACTAAAAAAGGGAAGGAGTGTGGAGTGTAAAATTGTGTGTGGTTTCACTCCGCTTAAATAAGTCATCACTATCAATACTAACATCAAAAATGTGTTTTTATTTATCGGTCTAGAGAGCTTGATTGGAGAAAACCGGAGTATTACAATATGCTGACTATGGGCTGCATATGAAAATGTGAAACTTTTAGTCCTACTTGGCAGTAAATGGAAAATAAAAGAAATTTTTTGAAATCAAAAGTTTCAGAGCATACAAACAGTAAAATAAAACTCAGCTAGTATATTCACTTCTAGGGCATGACTAAGAATCGCACATCACCAGTAAAGTTCTACTTTTGAATTACATGAATAAAATAAATGGCTGTTGAGATAAGCTGAAAGAACATGTTGGAAATACATAAAAATGAGAAAGGCTACCTTGGAGAAGTTATAGGAAGTTTTAATGATTTTATATGGAGACAAACCTGACAAGCATAAAGAACACTAATATAATTAGGCAAAAAGAAGGATACTAATCAAAAACAAAAACAAAAAGGTTTAGACGTCTAGTAGAGAGTTACCTGACCCGATGGGCTATTTAATGTATACCACAATGGACCTGTTTGACCCTCACTTTCGACTGGAACAGTGACTGAACCAAGAACTGCGCTTTTCCAGATAATATCCCAGTCGTATATTGTCACATTAATCTGCTAGGCCAGTAGGAAAATACATCACTTATTTATTCGCAATTGGTAGATACATCACTTATTTATTGGCAATTGGTAGATACATCAGTTTAATAACTACAGGTCCATAATCACTTACGAAAATAAGACTTTCTTCCCTGATATTGTACTTGTAAAAGTAAACATTATAAAGGATCAAGAACAAATGCTAACCTTGTGTTTCCTAATAATATCATAATAGAATGTAGATATACTTAATCCAATCTTAATTCTAACTAGGGAGATGAATACCCAACTAATCTTACCCAGCAACATGGAAATGCAATACAAAGAATTGACAAAAACATCAACAATCAGATCTTACCAAATATCAAATAGGACAACATTGTGAACGTGATACGTAGAAATAAACTATAATAGGGTAACACAAAAGAAGTTGGTGATCTCCAGATAATTAGTCAATTTCTCGCAATTAACTAACTCCAAACAAAGACAATATGTGGAGAGCAAACTGAATTTTGTTATCACAAAATCATTTTAAGAAAATATATATAGATTAACTGCTTTGTTATAAGGTATACAACAAATATATTGACAAGGGCCCCTCTCATGAGCATGAAATAATTTAGATCCAGACTGCCTGGAATTAAATGAAACATAGTTTACATTTCATGGGAAACCTACTTTTATCAATCAAAACTTGATGCCATCAAAAGTACTGGTATAAACATTCAATTCATAATTGAACTCAGAATGACAGTGCAAACACAAAAGTGCTATAAAGCATGATTTCTACCTGGACAGGAAGCTCATCAACAGAAAAATTAAACTCCTCTCCCCACATGGGATTTCTTGAACCGGGGACCATTGAACTGCACCAGCAACAATAGTGCTTTAGCCTTCTAAGTTACACAAACACTCACAAATACCTACTAAATTCATTATTGCAGTGAACTTTGCACTCCCCTTTTATAAAATCCTTAGTACATGTTATAATGTTATCTATAAGTGCTTGAAAGGGAAGTGTAAGTGTATAAAGGGAGTGTGAAAATCAATTCCCTTAGTTAAAAACATAAAGTAGCAAACTATACGAACAAAAATTAGGTAACCTGAATCGCTTTTCTGTTCCACAAGTGATGATGGCATATGGATCTGACGTGCCATTTAAATTTGCACCAATAAGATTCTTAGCAGCTAACAGCTCAACCTGCAGAGTATTACAAGCAAGCACGGTCACATTAGTAAGAGCATTTCATAATCTTCTTTCTGATACAAACATGCATTTCGGCCATCTCATTAACTCATTACTCATTAGAAATAATAAAGATATGAATTTCCAAAACAGGAATTGAGTTATAAATAAAGCAAACACAAAAACAGCTCTTTATTCCTTCCTGTCTTCACAGATTCAAGCAAAAATACAATAGTCCATCATCTTATACCTTGATTAAATATGCAGAATTGTTTTGTGCATCCCCTTTCAACACGCCGAGCTACAAAATAAATGCAAATTACATGTCAGAGAAGTTAAAAATTACTCCATCAATGGAGAGTTATTAGCAAATGCATCATGTAACATCAATGATATCCAAAGAAAAGTGAGTAAAGACCACATTTGTAAACTTAGGAAAGCCAGCACACCAATTTCAGCTTCGAAAACCAATTATGTTTCGAAAACATGACTTTATAAGTAGCTTAGGGTTTGAGAGTTGAGACAGGTGTAAATCTTTTTGATATAGTACTTTTGATGGCAGTACACTCAGACACCAAAAAGGATATTCATAGAGAACATTCAAACTAAAACAAGATCAAAAACTCAAATTAGTAAATTGACCTTCTCCTCTATGGCATCCCCAGATTCACCAGAATTGTCAGCAAGTGAGCGATCACCGCAGCCATCTCCACAGCCTCTGTAAGTGAATAACCAGTAAGCAAAGATCACATAGATGGAGGCAGCAACAGTAACCTTGATCTCCCACAAGGACGGCATGAGGAAATCCAGCGACATAGATTCCATGATGCCTTTAAACTCTGAATGTAATCAGAAACGGTGAAAGAGTATTAGCTTGTGCAGAAGAATTAGGGTTTCAAGGACTGTCCCAATATCCCATCACTGAATCCATGAAGATCATGTCAGGTCCATGTTAGAAGATTCTACTGAATGTTTGAAATAATACGCCCTTGATATAGACAGCCCAAGAACTTGCATTAACCCATTCTAAAAGTTCAAACTTAGAATCAAATCAAAGAGCATGCCATCAAAATTCTCTTCCCTGATTTATCACGATAAACCAGAAATCATAAACACAATAACAACGAACTATCAGTCCATGCTATTCAAAATTATCTTCCCAAACTAGCATATAGTAACGAAGCCTTGTTAAAGCATCGAAAAATATCACTTGGCTCTTACTTGTCAAACTCATGAACTACATAAAACATGTTCATTGAAATGTACGCAAACTAAAATCATAAACATTTGAGAAAGCAAAAGACTGAACTCACAGTGAATATGGCAGGCTAGGAACAGCACACGAATACACAATCCCTCCCAGGATAGTCACGGGAAGAGGGCTCCACCGTCTCACCTAAAAAAGATGGGTCTTGTGATTAATTTCAACTCGATAACAATTTCTCATTTAACATAATATGTGAACACAACCTGATGGCAATCAGTCCTCAACGATACATACAACTGTCACAAAATTGTTCTCCGAGCCCTAATTATATTTAAGATCACCAAACCATATCCTCCGATCTCTATTATCTTCATACTTAAATCATTTTCTTTCTACTCATCAACAACACTAGAACAAACACCAGCTGTTACATTTCTCACCAAATTCCGGTTATTTTTCATGTCAGGTTAATTTTTGTGTATCCTACGGCGTCTAATAAGGTTGATAAAGAGCCACAGCACAATTCACTGGAAATCAAAATTCATAACTGAAAATCAAAATCCATAAGGTATATGCAAATTCATGCCCAAAAGAAACGCTGTCAATTGTAGACTTTATACCTCGCAAATTGACCGGAATTCAGGGAAACCGCCGGAAAAGCTCAGAGCTGTATGATCCGCTTGTCGGAATTCAGTCAATTGTGTTTGACTTGTCGGGCAGAGGGGGGAGATGGTAGCGACCTTCTATGATCCTCTTTTTTGATTCTTTTCTTTGGAATGCCCGTTATTAAGTTTGAAAAGTCTTCAATGAGAAAAAGAAAAATAAATTTTTTTGAAGTCTTTTTTTTCTTTGTGAGAATGAGTTTTGAAAACTCTGAATCACTATCCACGGCAAGTACATTTTTAACAATTACAAGCATAAAAGTGGTTATATATATATATATATATAGTTTTGAAAAGTCTGAATCACTATCCACGGCAAGTACATTTTTAACAATTACAAGCATCACTATCCACGGCAAGTACATTTTTAACAATTACAAGCATAAAAGTGGTTATATATATATATAGTTTTGAAAAGTCTGAATCACTATCCACGGCAAGTACATTTCCCTATATAACATTCGTGGGCCACTATTCATAAGCCGAAGAAGCCTCGGCTCGGTTCTCCAGAGCCGACACTGTTCATCCAGCCACAGCTCTTTCCATCTACAATTTCTCGATCATTCCATGCTTTTTCTCAATCGTTCCTCATTCATCTCTGCTCCTCCCATCATGCCATTCATCTCTGCTCCTCCCATCAACCGAAACCTTCAATCATCGATCAAAGTAACCGAGGCTCGCCATTCACCCAGCTCTTCCACAAAATCTCCCAACATCTTCTTACCTGCTTAAATCTGATTCTTCACCCCACCTTCCTACCTCTCTCTCCTTCTCCATCGATCTCTTCGACTGATAGAAAATAGTACATCCCAAGAGATGTAGTGGCCTTCTTCTCCATCTCTCGGTATCTCCTCTTCTTCCCGATCTCTTCTGATGCCTCCAGTTCTTCTTCCCTCACCGCTCACTCGATCTCCTGCTACCCTCTCGATTACGACCGTTAATTGCATAAACCCTACTGCCGCGACCCCGACGGTGGCAGCGGGGGAGGTGGCCTCGGCTCTGTTCTCCGGAACCGTCACTGTTCACGGAGCCACCGCTCATTCTATCTGCTTTTTCTCAATTCAGGCCAATCGGTAATTCTTGGTCTGCAACTAAACTCTTGATTCATACCCAGCAACCCAAGTTAATATATAAGAAAATAGCTGAGGCCATTAGTTGTGGCTGCACCTTCCTCATTCAAGATTTTCTCTTGAACTTTCTTTGAGCTTCCTCCCATTCTGTCGAGAACAGAGACTGGGTCGAGAGCGAGAGAGAGACTGCCATCTTGCTCGCCTCTGTCTCCTCTCTCTACCCATCCTAACAAAATCAACATACAGCCGCTTCCGATCGACATCGTTTTGATATAATCAAGTAAGTGTCTTTGTTTTTTTGATGTTCAGTTTGTGTCTGTTTGGTGTTCAGTTGGTTTTAGTTTTTTGGGTTCTGTAGTTTCAGGGAGATGGCTGTGACGGTGAGGCAGATGGCTTTGATAGTGGGTGTTTTTGGTGTGCTATATTTCGTTTTCGGGATTATTGCCGAGAACAAGGTAATTTTTGGTCAATTATGAATGAGGTTATGTGTGATTGGATCAATTGGTGAATTTTGTATCAAAGCATTTGATGGTTTATTTGATCCATATTATTCAATTGACGATTGTTATTTGTTCATGGTGGTTCTTTATATTCAAAAATTGGATTTCGATTGTATCATATATGTGAGGTTGGAGTAATTGTGTAATTCAATGGTGGTAGAACATTGAATTTAGTAATCTTCTTCCCTTGGATAGTGTCAGTATTGTGTGAATCGTCAATGCCTTGAATCATAAGAATCATGGTGCCTGGATAGATCAATCTTTAAGAAAGCAATAGTTTTTTTGTCAGAGTCAAATTTAGAGCAGAAACCTTCATTCTCTCATCTCAATTTCGAGCCTGTTGAGCTTTGATTTTCAGTTTCTAGACCTAATCCTTCATTCCTCTTCTTTTCTGGGTTGATGTCTCGACGAGTTCCGCTTCGTCCTCCGGTCACAGCAGCGCCTGCACGCACGGGGAGGAGCCTTGGAGAAGAGGTAAAAAGCTTCAATGATTTTGTATATGTAATTTATTTTTGATGACGAGCTGCAAAAATGGTTGCTTTTGATCGAGTAGGGAAGAATGATTGCAATTATATTAAAAGAAAGACAGTAGATTGATTTTCCCATCTTCAGATACGATAAGAGGACTTATAGCTTTTATGAGGTCAAGGATCTAGAATTGCAATGTGATTAAATGAGTACGTAGTGTGTGGATTGAGTCCTTTTTTGATATTTGAATTTGAGTGTCTTATTATTTACATAACCAGTTGGATTTTGCTTTGGGTCTTATGAATGTAACTTCTTCTTTTTTGCAGGTTCCGGTTAAGGTGATTGTGAGTTGAGGTATGTGTTGTATTTATTTTACTTCTCATATAGGATTTGAATCCAGACCTTTTGATAACTTTGGCATATATAGAATGCATCTGAAATCAATTGAAAATCCAAAAATGTACCCATTGCATGTGAATGATGATAGTTCTGAGCAATTTTTTGTTTGATTGCTTTGTATGACCTCTCTTGAAAAAGGAAAAAAAATCACATCCAGTATATAAAAACAAGATATGTCTTCTAAACCAAATTCATTCATATTTCAATCTTTGTGTATTTCGTTATCTGCATTTTGGGATTCACGTCTTATGTAGGCAGGTGTTTTTAGGTATGAGTGCTGGCAAATATATACATGAACTAAACTGCAGGCCGCAAATTCAATTCTAGCATTTACGCTATTTCCCCTATATAAAATTGTGCTCCATCTCTTTCACTGTTGCAAAGCTGCATCCTTCCTCGGCGAGCCGGTCCTGTTTGCTGAGGCCACCACCCGAGCAGATCCGACACTATTCCTAAGGACTCTCTCTCTCTCTCTCTCTCTCTCCGAGATCAGATCCAACACTCCTCACCACTCACCCACCTTCTGCAGATCTCCCAAAATCTCACCTGCCCAAATCTGCCCCTCGCTCACCCACCTTCCAAGCTCAGAGAATTTTCCTGCTTCTCTCTCTCTCTCCATCTCTTCCAGTCTTCCAAAGCTGTCCTTTTGACCTGTTACTCAAATTCAACCATAGAGCCATCTCTCTCGCCGTCTCCTGGACCTTATAGAGCGATCTCTTTTCTTCTATTCTGGCAAATGTTGCTTTCTCTCAGTGGGCACACACCTCCAGAGAATTCCAGATCGATCTTGAGACCCTTGCTTTGCCCTTTTCTCACCTTCTGCTCTCTATGGCATTTCCTTTGACTTTCTCCAACGAGGAGTGATCCAACTCAGCTCTCTCCACAATAGTAAATTCCTTCCCCAAATGCCGGGCTTGAGTAGGTAAGATCTTTTTCGTTTTTGCTTTTAGAGGTTCTGGTATATTAGTGTCTGGTGACGCCTTACTGTTCCTAAGGGAATGGTTTGCGCCGGCGATTCTGTCCCTCCCTCCACTCTCCTCTGTTGATTTACTTGCTTTGCCCCTCCTTTGCCCGCGTCACTGCGTGTTCGCGCCGGAAGCGAACACCTGTCCCACTTCACCGCTTCATTCTTTGGGTTTGGATGATTTAGATTTTTACCGGCTCTGCTGATCGGATTCTTTTTTGGGGGGTTTCTTATGTTGGTTTCTTTCATTGTTTCCAGATTACGTGCCCATAATTTCAATTTCTTTATTTTCTCCCTATAATCATTCTTTATTAGGGGATTCCAAGCCCAGAATTTTATAATTTGAATATTGGTTTGATGCTTATTTATTAAACTGAACGTTGAGTGTAAGTTGATATTGATATGGCTGGGTTATAGTCTTATAAGACCATTATTGTTTTTAATGTTAGTTTTCTGCTCTGATATTCTACAGTCACTTGCACGTTCTCTACTTTGAGTGAAGAGCAATATTGTTTGACTTCATCATTTTATCTGTAATGAAAATAAAGCATAATACATTGCAAAATCATACTTGAAGTGATAACCTGGACTCGGCTTGGAATTCATGGCCAACTGGTAAGTGGCTTTTCTTGAAATGTTGAACAAAATCAATGGTAAGTATGATTGATTAATATTATTGATTGCTCAACTATAACTATCAAAAATTAGTTTTGTATATAGCTATGGTACTGTTAAATTTTATAAATAGTTAGTTTTCATTCCACAGGTAAAACTTACTCATTTTTCTAGAGGATTGGAATTGCCACTTTGCCGTTCTTGCCCAAAATAAGTACAATGAATATCAATGCAAACAGTTGAAAAATTCGGAATCAACGACCTAAAGAACTAAATGATCTTAATTACAGGTTAGTCCATCATGCTTCAGATAAATCAACATACTATGAATTCCAAACATTGCTTTTTATTTGGTCACATTCAAAACATAAAAAAATTGAAAGCCGCTTGGTCATCAGTTTTTCCTTTTCCTATTTTCATTCTATCTGCTTTTTCTCAATCCTTCCTCATCCAACTGCTCCCATCGTTCCATGCTTTTTCTCAATCCTTCCCCTTTCCTCATCCAACTGCTTCCATCATTCCATTCATCTCCACTCCTCCCATCCACCTGCTCTCTCTCAACCGAAACCTTTTGAGGATTTGTAATCCTTTCTAGATTTTTAAAGTACCTGAATCAATTTAAGCATAAAATAAAAAAACAACACAGGCGAAAAACCTATTTTTGTTGTTGTCTCTTTATAAATCAAGTTTGTTTACTGTTTTGTTGGTGGTAATTATTTGAACTAGAACTTCTTTGAAATGAAGGGATTTTGCATATCCTCTTCACTTTATGTAATAACAAGACAAGTATTCATTCTGAGTTGAGCACATGAACTTAAAGAATGGATCTTCTATATTCTGTTAGGGATCCCTCTTTTTTTTGTCATTTTAGATTCTGAAATTACTGTGGAGTAGACAGATTTCTAAGTTAAAAAAACCAAAGTAGATTTTAGACAATTGGACGCATACTGTGTGTTTTTGCAAGTTTCCAACTCTTCTACAAAAAATGGTAAATAAAAGCATCATTACATACGCCCATATGAATTATAATACTCATAATGCTCCTAAAATCAACACTTAGGAACTGAAGTAGTACACGAGAGGTTTTTTCTAGGTCCATGCATACATTGAATTTGCCAAGTCTTTATCCCCTTTTGGTTTTAACAAATCATAAATAGGACCAAGAACAACACAATTCATGCTAATCCAAGATTACCAGTTAATTTGCTAGAATATATCAGTATGCCTGGTCATGAAGGGGGTCATTCAGAAATATTTATATCTAGATTCTGGCTATGCTTCTTATCAACTATTGTTGTTTTTGTATGTTGCCTAAACTCCTTGAAACGTTTGATATTGTTGGTCTGTGATCACCAATCTGGTCCTTAAAAATTCCATGGAATCAGTTCTTCCATACATAAATAGGAGATCATCTCCTTTTTGAGTTTTCTCTCTCTTATATCATTATGATTATTACAATTGGATCAGACCGGTGGACCATTTAGTTTGTTTTGATTTCGAACACTAATATCAGTTGGTGTATAATTTCTCGATTTTGCTTCTCATTAGGCATGAGTACTGTTTTTGGAATTTGTGGCAAAAATTGAGCTTGGTTTATGATGTGTATAATGTTTGCGAATTGGTTTGTTTGGCTTGGTTTAGTTTATCCACGGGGAGGTGTCTACAAAGATGTTTTACACAATATATTAAATTGATCACCTTATTGTATCAATTTTCTAATGTCATCTCTGTAACTCGAAAGTTTTGTCGCATTTGATCTACACAAATCAATACCTGAAATGTATCTTAAATATTTATACACATTAAACACTTTGTTTCATATTATTTACCAATACATAATTTTTTTCTCACATACTTATTGACAAAATAACAACAATATAACATTTAAGAAGCAACCCTAGAGTTTTGCGACACCTACTGTCCCAATTTTCAATACCTTTTTTTCTTTTTACGTTTGTCCACTTTTTTTAGTTTGTGTTGTTTTCTTTTGTTTAGTGAAAATTTATAGACAGACTATTGTGTATGTGTGACATGTTAAGCGGTATTGCCATCTTTTATTGTATCTTTAAATATATGACACCTAATCGTACATCTTATGTAATATTTATTCTCATATTAGATATATTATGTACATCTTATGTATGCACTTATGTATTCTCTATCTTCTTCGTGATCTTATGAATGAGTTTCAAAAGGTATACAATGTTTTCTTCGCGATCATGTGCCAACATTGATATTTGGTTTTTTTCTCGCTCATATTAGAAGCTTGGGTGCTTAGATTATGTTTAGTTTCGCTTCGATTAAAAGATAACGTGTTTTGATCGTTCTCATCCTTATCATTATGTCAAAATTGTTTTATCAAGTATTGTTGTACATGTCAATTAGAACAACCCGCGCTGGCGCGGGCATATTACCTAGTTTTTAACAATTACAAGCATAAAAGTGGTTATATATATATATATAATTTTTTATGATATCTTTACTTTGAGTTTAGTGCGGATTTTTTGAATTGACTAACGTTTATATCATATTTTTTTTTCATTTTGACTGTTCAGTTTTTAGATATATATGAGTAGATCATCTATGTAAAATTTCAACTAATTTGGTGATCGTTAAGGCATTCAAAACTGTGATTTACAGAGAAAAACACGATGAAATTTTGAATTGAATTGAATCACACGTTTTTAAGACCTTAAAGATTACCAAATTAGCTGAAATTTTGCATAGATTATATATATATATATATATATTCTGAATAGTTAACATGAGAAAATTTGATTGAAAATGGGTCAAATTAAGAAAATCTGCATCAAAGTTAAGGTAATGACGTCCTTAGCTGAGAATACATATATATAGAGGGTCGATGTGAGGCGGACGTCCGCACCGTACTTAAAGTACGGATTTTGTACGTTTTTAGCTATCAGACGTCGGCGATGGAGCTGCGCTTACCGGATGAACACTAGATGCATCCTAGACGGTCTTACCACGAAGAAGAAGACCAAGTAGATCGGGATATATCGTTGTGCTCAAAAGAACATTTCTGTTTGAGAATGTATCCGGTCCTGTTTGGTTGGGAAGTTATTGATGCCTCGGGCTTTCAATAAAAGAACGTTTATGGAAATGTTTCAAATGTCTTTACGTCTCAATGGTTGATATTATGTTCTTTTTTAAACGAGGCTAAATCGGCCGCCCTCATACCTTAACCATTAATGAAACCGTAGACTACAAGGGGGTCGAGAGACATAAAGCCTGAATCTCATATTGCCTGAACATCCTGAAATAATACCAGAAGTTTTAAATCCTATGCATTTTAACAAGTACCATTTTTTAGCAAAGAGTGTATCATTTGCTACTCAATTTCCTTTACAATTTCGGCGACATACCGGAAAGACAATGCTCATACAGAGCCCTAAATTACTATGTCTTTCAGCTTTCCTATATATTATACTGTCACTGGAAGATGGTACTAGTGATCCTAAATTTCATTTTGTCACTAGGAGGTTGCGACCATTTGACAAATCAAAGAACTCGGCGCCTTCCTAGAACAAACATGGTACGCAAGACGCGTAAGCTAGGACATAGCCCATGTCTCCAAACCAAAAGTTGGTTCATACTTATAGAAACCATAAGATAAATTGCAGCTACAAAAACGAAATAAATAAAAAATAGAAACAACCCAGCCCATGTTAGACCCAAAACTGACCCAGGCCCATGATCCGTCTAAGAATGTGGAAAGAGCCCACTCGGCCCAGAAACGTTTGCCATCTCCCCGTCGTTGCACCACCTCGCTCCATCATTGGACAAACCCACACCGTTGTCGTTGTACCAGCGCTCACGCACAGCGACAATCTGGACCAGAGGTGATGATCTCTATTGACTTAGTTGGAGTTTGGCATCGTCGTACTCAGATCAAATCTATCTCCCCGTACTAGAGAGATCACCAATCTCAGCTTTCTGATACGATCCTCTGCTCCGACGAGCCATGGCTCTACAGAGAGGTGTAGGTCGTCGGCAACCTCTCCTCACCACTCTCATCCACCATCGATCCCAAACGTGCTTCTGACCATCACAAACCCCTCTCACCATTCTTAACCTGGATCTTAGACCTAGGGTATTACCACCAACACTGACAGCAACCAAGACAGGCGCCAAATAAAGAATCCTGTCTGACAACGGCGTCGCTCAGACGTGTTTCCAGATGGAGAAAGAAACGGATGAATACTTTTTGTATGGAAGCAACAGTTATGTAGATTAGGGAAGAAGAACAAGGGATTTGGGATTGAGTAAGAACAAGGAGGGACATAAAGAATAGATGAAGAGGGAATACACAGAAGAAATTGAAGAATTTGGAAGATCGCAAGGAATTATCAATTTTAGGCTGATACCATTTAGAAATTGTATTTCCTTAATCCAAATGATTTACAGACTTCACGTATATAACAGTGCCTTATACTTGCAATGATTATAATTAACTAATTACAAGATCCATATGATTAGCCTAAGATCAATACAAACAACAATTACCATATCTAGATTATATCAGTTAGGGTTGTAAGTCGACTCGAGCCGCTCGAGTTTGACTCGTATTCGGCATGGTATTTTGCTCTTTTGACTCGTGTTCGTAAGATAAATGAGCCGAGCTTGAGCTCAATATGAAACCTGACAACAAAACGAGCCGAGCTTGAACAAAGAGGTATTCGGCTTGTTTAGCTCATGAGTAGCTCGTTTTTTATGAGTAGTCCGAGCTCGTTAAAAGTTCGACTCGTTCATTAAAGTCCGACTAATTATATTATATATTATATTTATATGAGAAAATTTATTTATTTTTTATAGTTTTTTATTACCGTCCTATTTAATTTGATGAGAATCTTAAATATTTTAAGTAAAATATATTAGAAGCAACCAGCACCATCTAACCCTAAAACTCAATATAAAAGAGACGAATTGGCATGCATAGCCGCACCATATTTGAGCCCTAAACTTACACTCAAACTATTATTTTTGGCATGAAGCACAAAGAGGTAGTCTCACTAATCTGCTCATTCTATCTTAATTAGTTTTATTTAGAATTAAATTTAGTTTAACCCCATGAAGTTTAGGGACAACTTCATGTTAGTCCTTAAACTTTCAATTTCATCAGAATACCCGTTAAGTTTTCTAAATTCAATCAGTCATGTCCAATTTAACAAATATCGTCCAACTTGCCCGTGTGATTTTCTTATCTAATAGCTTTGGTAGTGTGGGGGGCCGGCGATAGAGGTAATGTTTAAGAGGGGAATGAATAATATAACATTTGAAATTAAGGGAATGATGATGAAGATTGTCCAGATGTCATTGAGAGCAATTTGAAAAGATTTTATGAGGGAGGATAGAAAAAGAAAGAATATTGAAAATGACCCTTCTAGCCTTTTCAATGGCCATATTAATAGACTTAAAGTCCAATTTAGATATAGTTTGTTAAACTGGGTACGACTGATTAAATTTGAAAAGCTTAAGGGGCATTATGATGAAATTGAAAGTTTAAGGACTAACATGGAGTTACCCCTAAACTTCAATGAGGTAAACTGAATTTAATTCTTTTATTTATATATCATAGGTCTTTGCTATAGTTCTTGATTTATATATATGTTGTCTCGGAATCAAATTTTAGTTGGAACTAAGCCCAATGATGCCACACGAATTGATTTAACATCTAAATTTTAGACTTCAATCATTACGTAAACCAAAGCATTCTTATCTAAAGTTACTAATTCATTTATAATTGTTTATTTATTTTATAGATGGTGAAGAGTTGGTGCGATTTCTGCTTGGAAGAGTGACTAATCGACGATGTTTTGAGTTAGTCTACTGATGGCAGAAGGATCCATTCTTATTTAAATAGTTCAAATTTCAACTTTAAGTTTGATTAGCCATTTTGAAGGCATTTTAAAGGATTTGCTTGATTGTTAGATATCAAATTTGGATAATTAATTTAATTTTTTTTCTTTTAATTTAAATTCAAACGAGCCAAGCTGACCTGAGCCAAGCTCGAGCTTATTCAAGCTGAGCCGAGCTTGAAAACGATAAAAAAGCAAGCTTTAGCCCGGCTCGAACTCGAAAAAAAAATCAAATGAGCCAAACATATCCTAACTATCAAAAAATTGCATTTTCATATCCTAAGTTTCATTCCGTTAACATTTTGATATCGTAACCACTAACACCGTTAAAATTTAAGGATATTTTCATCATTTCATCAAATGTATCATTTTTCACATTTACTTTAACAAAAAAAAATATTTTTTGAGGTTATCAAATACAAATAGAACAATTTATTTTAGCAAAAATATTTTAAAAAAAACAAATCAAAAATTAAATATTTATTTTTGCAACAATAGTGATAAAAGTTAGTAGACTTCATGTATGTATATGAAACTTAATATAGATTCTTGTAAAATACTTAAAGTTCTAGGAAATATCAAAGATATTTTAGTCCATGATCACAAATTCAAAATAATCAATTGATTTAGCTGAATAAATTATGTTATTGAGTACGTTTGAACAATAGCAATGAAAAACATTTAATTTTAATAACAATCTTAACGTATAATTTTCATATCTATCCGATATTATATATTTAATCTATTTTTGGTCAAGTATACCAATTTTATATAAAGTTTGATAAAATTTTCATAGATATACGATTTTTTCTCGATACATCCATCGAGATTTTCTTTTTTCGAACTACATATATTTTATGATCGTCGATATTTTAATTTTTAATTGTGATTGGTCCTAAGTTAGTCCTAATTTTTCTTTAATTAATTACTGTAATAACGGCCACAGTACAGAGCGGAAGGGATGGCAAATAGGCATCGAATCAATACACATTCCTCCACCAAAGGGCTGTGTCTCCTAAAACTTCAGGCACATTCAAATTGTTACTTTTTCTGACCGGTTAATCCGATCCTAATTTTCCTTTAGTTTTTTTATTTAAGGGAAAATTAGGATTTATAAAAAGCTTATTGGATCGCACAATCCAGACCCACCAGAGTTTGGACCAAGATTAAAGCCCAACCGGCCAACCCGTTTGTCCAATTGAAGCAGGGTCCAAATCATGTATATATATCACCTAGTTCAACCGAGACGATTCCCTCTACTCCAATTTGCCCACATTTTTCATTTCCCACATTTCTGGTTTCCAAAACAACTCCCAAGCTCTCCTAAACCCTCTCTAAAACCCCAAATCCAAGAAAGCTCTCATCTTTCTGAGTTTTAACTTCTTCTTCTTCTTCTTCTTCTTCTTCTTCTTCTTCTTTACTTTCCAGCAAATCAATCAGCTCAGCTCTGATAATTAAACCCTCTGTAAGCCCTCTTCTTTCTGGGTCTTCTTCTTTGTGAAGCTGCCTGTGATCATCAAAAAGCTTAAACCCCCAAGAAGACGAAGATCAAGAAAGCATGGCCAACCGTGAAGAAGAACACGAGAAACAGAGAGATCAGATTCCACCCAAGAATCTTCATGATCAAGACAAAGACGAAGACAGTGATGATGAAGATGATGGTGGGGATAAGAAGACACAAAACCTGCTGGGTAACCCCTCATCCAAGAAAGAGAAATCAGGAAGTGCTTCTGATAAAAGAAAGTGGGATTCTGTGCAACAATGTCTGAAGAAGCATTTCCTGAAGACACTGGAGAAGCAGTGGCTGAAGACACTACAGAAGCATTGCCTGATAACAGTGAACAAGAATTGCCTGAAGCTGGTGCATCTGGGTCTGGTTCCAAAAAGTTTGTGTGCAAATATTGTGGCAAAACGTTTCCAAGTTTTCAGGCTAAGGCAGGCCATACGGGCTGGTGTAAGAAAGGTCTTCAAAGTGGTGAGGCCAAAGAGGCCGGTGAAGATGGTGAGAATTCAGCTGCTTAATGTGGTTTATCTTTAGGTGGAAGACTTAAGGGAAGCTGAATCAACAAGCTCCTATTTGTTTTCACTTTAAAGATTCTTATGTTTTGTTTCTTTCATAGATCAGAGCAGGTTCAGTGATTCACTATTATGTTGATAAAGCTGAAATGCTGGTGCATCAGTATTTCAGTACCCAAATCAACTGCAGAATAAAGATTCCTATGCTATGTTTTTTGTGTACATCTCTCTTCTAGCTATTTGAGTATATTAGCTCTCCTGGTAACTGTGGCATATTTTACTTTTAGTACTGAGAAGAATCAAGAATGTAGTTCATTAAGCCTGAATTCAGTATACACAAATAGGAAAATTTCTGGGTATTTCTTTGATGAAGCTTTGGGGTCATTTACATGTTAGCTAGAACTACACTCCATGCCAAGTTTATGCTGCCAGATGAGTCTTTTCACCCCTAGTATGTCAACAACAAATATCTGATATGCCTGGCGAATGCGCAGAAATCGCAGTATAGTATAATTAGGTGCATTCCATTGCTGTATGATGCGATTTGGCCTTGACACAAATCACAAATGTGTAGATAACTTGGTCTCATTTTAATGCCCGCTGAGGTGTGGGATTCAGAGATGAACTTTTACATATAGATACATATAGAAATGTGAAGTAAGCAATTCTCTGTCAAACATTACTGAACCTGAAACTTTTAGTGCTTTCTACATCAAACAGTACTGTACTTGATAAGTTGATAGCAACTGGAAACATTGGGAGTCATTGTCTTTTGAATGCAGCTTCAAAATAGTCAGAAATAGGTGCTCACTGCAAGCTTTTCCCTGTTTAGAGGTGAATAATACTTGAATTTCTTAACACAGGGCAATGGCAATTCTGAATTTCCTTCCTAACCTCAACTTCTAGGTTTTCAGGAAAGTCGTCTAATCGCCTTACTACTCAGATGTAAAGAGCTTGAGCTTCTGGATGTCAACAATAGTTGAGTTTAGATGAGGATTATGAAGAGGTATTAAAGCTCTCTTCACATTATATCGAGTTGATACACAGCAAAAGGCTGTGCCTCCCAAAACGTTAGGCACATTCAAATTGTTACTATTAAGAGATCTTAGTCCCGAGTCTGTTCGTTTTTGTTAAAGTATTTCATATATGTGAAGTTGTAAACTACACCAGTCTTTAAGCTATAGCTCAAAATTGCAATTGCCATACAAATGAATACAATACTATCAGACAGACTTATCGTATCAAAATTTTCCTCATTTCATGTCGTATGCAAAAGTTTCTCCTCTACTTGGCAGTTGAGTTCTCTCTTCATTTCATCTCCAGCATCATCAAAGGAAACTGACTACTGTATTCTACTGTTATGTCAATGTCAATCTAGTCCGCGAACTATGCCAAGGAAAACATGACCAGTAAAACTCCATAAACTTTGAGTGGTCAAAGTAGGAACCTCTGTCACGAATGAACACTACTATTGGATCAACATTGATACTGTAGTAATGAGTACTGACTGCACAGAAGAGGGAAAACCTAGAGCAACAACCACATACAAAATCTTGCAGAGTTTGCTAGTCTGTTTAAAAAGATTATTTTCAACAAGAGACCCTCACTGGTGAACCGAATTTTAGTTTTTCATTATATAGTATCTATAATTTGTGACATTTACATAAATTTTATTCCTCATACAGTACACAAAAAAATACAGTACTGATTTAATTAACAGTCAATTCAATATCATTTTTTTTACTTTTTCTTGGAGGAGTTAAAGGGTCAGAAGAGTGCCACTGCATATTTAAGGTGATTATGTTCCCAAAGGAGATGTTCAGTCTCACACAGAAATATCTACATCCTCGGTAAACTCGGGGACGCCTCTTTGACGTGTTTGTTCTTTACACGGGAAAACTTGGAACATAAGGGAGTTCGCTATTTCTGGAGCCGTGTGACCCGTTAAAGGGACCACGAGTCTTACCCGGAAACAATTGGTGCTCTCGTTGAGAGTCGAACTCAAGACCCTCTCGTTTAATATTTTGAAGAACAATGGTGGAAATGGCAGGAGAACAAGATCCAATTAGGAGGCTTAACTTCTCAGGGGATAATAACCCGGGGGCCTCCGAGACCCAGTTTGGCCAAACAGATTTGGCAGCAGCATTTGAGCTCTTGAAAAAGGACTTTCTCGCTCAGAAGGAGCAATCTTCTCGAGAACATACCGAGTTAATGACGTTAAGGGAGCAGTTAGCAACTATCCAGGCCGAGCATGGTCTTTTTCAGGCAACCCTAACCCAGAGGGCGAATGCCAATGGGACGTCAGCCAGACTCGCTGATGTGATAACCCCAGAGGGGAATCCTCCGGGTTATGGAAACCCGCGAACTTTTGACAGTGCATACATCTCACCCGCTATTCTCCCACCTATTGCCCACCCTACCCCAATTCCCCAAATTATTCATCTCTCAAATCCTCTGTTTAATCACAATCTTTCAGGACCCCCCACCTCCAGAGCCAGTATTAAATCAACCACTTCCCCCAGCTGATGCCCAGACCCGGCTTCTCTTACAGTTGACGCAAACTGTGACTCAACTTGAGCAGCGTCTTAACTCGGGGACAGGACAACAGCAGTATCAACCCCTTATTACCCGTGCAAGCCTATTCTCTACCCGGATTCAAGCAGATAAAAAGCTCCCGGAAGCTAAGTCATTTAAGATCAAGAAGTATGCCGGAACGGGCTGCCCATATGCATACTTAGAGTTGTTCCAGTCTCAGTTGGATTCAACCCGGTTCACGGATGCCCAAGCATGTCATGCCTTCCAGGAGACACTCAGTGAGGAGGCATTGAGTTGGTTCCTTAAGTTGCCAGCTTTGTCAGTAGAGAGCTATGATCAGCTAACACAGAAGTTCCTTTCCCGGTTTATCTAACTGTCTAGTGCCAACCGAAGCACCACTTCACTGTTCAGAGTGCAGCAAAGGGATGATGAGAGCTTGAAAGTCTTTGTAACCTGTTGGTTATCTACGACTTCCAAATTTGGGCACTTAGATGAATCAGTGGCATCAGAGGCGTTCTTGCAGCGCTCAAGCCAACCCGCTTTGTGGTTGAGCTCAGGAAGCAGCGGTTCAGGTGCTACGATGATTTGATTAATGAAGTAACTCGGCAAGCTCAAGCCGAGTATGACACCTTCGGGGAACGCCAGACGAATACCGGGTTTACAAGCCAGCGAGCTGACGGATGGAGAAAGGAATGGCAGAATAAGAATAGCCAGGGGCACTACGGCAAAAGTTCGAGCAGACCAAGAGATAAGCCAAGAGAAGCTCCATACCCGAGATCCCCAGCCCGGGAGGCAAAAAACCCATACATTCCTCGATATGAAGTGTTAACCAATTTAACCGCCTCCTATGAAGAAATTTGGAACCGCCATAAGAATGACATTCCCCCGGCTCCCAAAAGGAAATTTCCTAAAAAGGCAGGGCCGGACAACGGGCAACATTGTGCCTATCACAACGAGTCCGACCACACTACCAACCGGTGTTTTGCCCTTCGAAACAGCATTGAACATATGATTCAGAACGGCAAGTTACAGCAGTATAAGTCACCCGCTACAGGTGTCAACATGATTGAAGTATATGGGGAGATAATGACAATTCACGGGGGTGGCACCGAAGGAGTATCAGGTCACCGGGCCAAAAGACTTTGTCCAAGAGGCCCAGAGTTGGAGATAATGCAGCTTCGTCAAGAATGCCGCAAAGAACTGGTTCCTTGGGATACCGTGTCATTTTCTCATTCTGAAGACACGCTGAAAATGCATCATAATGATCCTTTCATAATTACTCTTCAGATTGACCATTGGCGAACTCGGCGAGTTCTGATAGACACGGGAGCCGCTGTCAGTGTCATGTTCAGCAGCTGCTATAAAGGGTTTAAAAGAGGAAGAGATAAGCTGTATAGAAACCAAGAGCCATTAATCAGTTTTTCAGGCGAAACAACTCAACCATTGGGGTCAGATCAGTTAACGGTTACAGTTGAAACCGGGCACCAGTCCACAAGAATTGTGGTTCCCTTCATAATTGTGGACTGCCCATCATCCTATAATGCCATACTTAGGAGAGATGCTCTTTGGGGTCTGCAGAGTTTTATAGCAGGTCATATGCTGCTTATGAAGGTGCCTACACCCCGGGGCTGGGTTACAATTCGGGGAGATCAAGAAGCCGTTGTCAGATGCAACGCGATAACAACAGCTCATGCCCAGCATGAAATGTTTTCAGCGGGTTTTTCCTTATCCCCATTTGACAAACCTGATGACCATAGGGATGACCCCGATTCCTTGCCCATCAGTAAGACTGCACAGAAGAAGAGCCAGAAGTATCCCGCCAAGTTTCCCCGGCCAGCCCCAATTGAAGCAACAGAATGGATTCAGATTTCAGAGGAGTACCCGGAAAGGAAGATTTGCATTGGCACATGCCTTGACCCAGAGGTCAAAACCTGGATAATCGAGCTTCTAACCCGGAAGTAGAAAGTGTTTGCATGGTCATATGCCGACATGCCCGGGATCTCTCCAGAGGTTATGACACATTCCCTCAATATTATCCCGGGTATTAAACCGGTACGACAGAAGCGTCGTGCATTTTGTGCAGAGAAATATAAGACCATCCAAGCAAAAGTTAAAGTCTTAAGGACATCGGGTTCATTGCAGATGCAACATACCCAGATTGGCTGGCCAATGTTGTGATGGTCAAGAAAGCAAATGGAAAGTGGAGGATGTGTGTCGACTACACAGATTTGAACAAGGCTTGCCCAAAAGATAGTTTTCCCCTTCCCAAGATTGATCAACTGGTCGATTCAACCGCGGGCCACCCGCAGCTGAGTTTTATAGATGCATACTCGGGGTTTAACCAAGTTCCGATGAAACCCGCGGATCAAGAGCATACATCTTTTACACCGGACAAGGTGATGTCTTTTGGACTCCGGAATGCAGGAGCCACATTCCAGCGCCTGGTAGTGGGCATGTTTGCAAACCAACTCGGGGATACTATGGAGGTTTATATAGATGACATGTTGGTAAAAAGCCGGGAGACAAGTAAACACCCGGATGACTTGGAGACCGTTATTGACATTGCCTTGAGCAGGGGAATGAGATTAAACCCGGAGAAATGTGTTTTTGGCGTTTCAGGAGGAAAGTTTCTCGGGTTTATGGTTAGCGCTTGGGGGATTGAGGCAAACCCAGATAAGGTTCAAGCAGTTTTGGCTATGGAACCGCCAAAGACCAGAAATGAAGTCCAGAAGCTTACAGGTAGGCTAGTGGCCTTATCTCGGTTTATATCCAGGTTGACAGATAAGTGTGCCCCCTTCTTCAAAATTCTTAAGAGTCAACACCGGGAGCAGATTACATGGCAGGAAGAGCACAATCAAGCTTTTGAAAAATTGAAGGAATACTTGGCATCAGTTCATTCCTTATCCAGACCTAACCCGGGGGAAATCCTCTATCTATACCTAGCGGTGTCTCAAACAGCTGTGAGTTGTGCCTTGGTGAGAAAACCAGAGTCTGACAAACTGCCGGTCTATTATACGGGAAAATGATTCACTGATCCTGAAACTCGGTATCCAGATATTGAGAAACTTGCCTTGGCCTTGGTTGTAGCGGCAAGAAAGCTCAGACCCTATTTTCAGGCACATTCAATCCATGTGCTCACCAACCAACCACTACGGCAGGTTCTGCAGAAGCCGGAGACTTCAGGAAGATTGGTCAAGTGGGCAATTGAGTTGGGGGAGCATGACTTGCACTTTAAACCGCGCACGGCAATTAAAGGGCAGGCAGCAGCAGACTTTATTGCCGAGTTTATCCCAGCAGAATCCACAGTTACTGAAACTCTCGCTACAGAAGGTGACCCGGAGAGGTGGCAGATATTTGTAGATGGATCAGTTAATCAGAAGCAGTGTGGAGCAGGAGTTGCATTGGTGGACCCGGAAGGGAACATGTTTGACTATGCTTTACGTTTTAACTTCAAAGCATCAAACAACACGGCTGAGTACGAAGCCTTAATCAAGGGGCTTCAACTCGCTAAAGAAATGGGAGCCCGGCATCTTCACATATTGAGTGATTCTCAACTGGTGGTGCAGCAGGTTAACGGCGGGTTTCAGGCAAAGGAAGCACATATTTCCTCCTATCAAAAGTTAGCGGCTTTCTTGCTTGAAAAATTTGACACCTTTGAGATTACTCAGATACCGAGGCAGCAGAATGTGAGAGCAGATACTCTGGCTAGGATTGCAACAGGGGAGGATCCCAATGCCGAGTTTAAAGGCCTACTAGTCGAGACGTTGGAGAAACCAAGTATCTCACTCTCCTTTTCTGAGATTTTTGCAGTAGAAGCAAAGCCACCACCATCTTGGATGGATGAGTTCATTAACTTCATCCAACATGGAACCTTACCTGAGGACCCGGTAGCAGCCAAACGACTCCGGGTTCGAGCGGCACAGTATAGTATCCGTGATGGGAAGTTGTATCGACGAGGACATACTTTCCTTTATTTGAAGTGTATTACACCCGAGGAGGGAGACCGGGTTTTGCAGTCACTTCACAGCGGGGTATGTGGAAATCACTTTGGAGCCCGTAACCTGGCTTTCAAAACCCTCAGAATGGGATATTACTGGCCTTTCCTGGAACAGGATGCCAGAGTCGTGGTAGATTCCTGTCTTCAATGTCACCGGTTTGCAGCCTTTCCCTGGGCCCCCTCAGTCCCGCTATCGGTCATCATTTCTCCATATTCATTTTGCATGTGGGGGATTGATTTTATTGGACCTCTACCCACAGCACCGGGACAGTTCAAACACGCCATTGTCTCAGTGGATTATAATTCCAAGTGGATAGAAGCTCAACCCTTGGCTCGGATCACAACCGCAAATGTTAAGAAATTTCTCTGGAACAATGTCTTTTGCCGGTTTGGAATCCCAGAGACGTTTATCACAGATAACGGGACACAGTTTGATAATGACGAGTTCCGGGAGTTCTTACATTCCAATGTGACAAAGGTGCTATATGCCTCCCCTGCACACTTGCAGACTAATGGACAAACCGAGGCTGTTAACAAGCTCATCAAGCAAGTTTTGAAGAAGAAGCTGGAGGATGCAAAGGGTTTATGGGCTGAAAAACTGCCAGAAGTTTTGTGGGCACTTAGAACAACTCCAACAGAGGCCAATGGGGAGAGCCCATTTTTATGAATTTTGGTTCTGAGGCAGTAATCCCGGTAGAGATGGAAGTCCCTAGTGACCGGGTACAACTGTTCGACCCGGCAACCAATAATGAAGGCATTCACCTTAACCTAGACCTACTGGAGGAACGCCGGGAACGTGCACATCTCCGGAATATCAACAAGAAGCAAAAAGTGGCCAAACATTACAATTCCCGGGTTATCAAGCGCCCACTCAAACTCGGAGATTGGGTAATGAAGGAAGTTATCCCTAAGCCAACGGGATTGAAAGCTCTGTGGGAAGGTCCATATGAAATTGTTAAAGTAGTGGGCCCGGCCACATTTTACATCAGGGGTACAGATGGAGTTACGCTTCCACGGCCATGGAACGCACAACATCTACAACTCTTCCCCAAATAGGTACCAAGTTATCTACAAATGTCCAAAGTTATTGTGTTTTGATGTTATATATAAAGACTTTCAGGCCCACATAATGCATAAAACCTTACCGGGTTATGTTTATCAATCAGTTTGTTGAATGGATGCAGCCTTTAGCGGCACTACTTATATGCCTTACTCGGCAATCTCCATATGACATGAAATATTGCAAGCCTTAACGGCCTTATTTCACTGTCAAGACTCGGCAATCTTCATATGACTTGAAATGTTGCAAGCCTTTCACGGCTTTATTTCAACCCTTGGAAGTCCTAATAGACTCGTAAACCCCTAGCGGCCCTTGAAAGTCTTAACGGACCCGTAAAGCCCTAGCGGCCCTATTTTCATTTTATAACGTTAACATGCCGAAAAATGCATCAGATTACCGTGTTATTTGACAGGAAAAATTATGCAAAGGAAAAGCTTGAATACTTTCATTCAAAAATGTCAGTTACAAAGTAGAAAACCGCTACAAATAAAAGCTAGTCTACAAAAGCAAAAACAAAAAATCATCAGAAGTTCCAGCTCATGGTGCTGCAGACCCGCTACCCCGGCCAGTGCTCGACCCGCCACGTCCTCCCCGAGGCCGTATGATGAACTGTCCTCCACGGGGTAGTGGCCGGTTTTGAGGACCCCCGACAATACCGCCACGGGATGCACTTCTCCTGGCTACTGAAGCAGGAACCGGGGGACTCCGAACCGGGTTTGTGGGAGCTCTAGGCTTTGCAGCCACATCAGGATTTGGCCGGGGGCGCCCGCAACCTCGTCAGGTCTGACATGCCCTTGGTGACCATCATAACCCGCTTTGTCGAGCCAGCCTTGGCGAATTCCGGCACTAACGATTTCAGCACGAGCCTCAGCCCTTGCCGTCCGCAGCTTTAAATCAAACTCGGGGCTGGCCAGAAACTCGGAGACAGCAGAGTCCTTGGCCCGGGAAACAGCCTGAACCAAATCTCCCTTTTGCTGCTCCAAAGAAGTCACTTGTTGCTGCAGCGCCTGGTTCTGTTCGGTCAGCTGAGCTATAACGGCATCTTGAGAACACCGGTCCTCCCGGTGACCCTCGATAACCTTCTCTAGCTCCGAGTTTTTGGCCACCAACTCTGCCACTTGATCTTCTACCCTAGCCAACTCCTTCCAAGACGAAACTGCTGATGCGCTGGCCTCTTCCCGGACACGAGCCAAGCATTCCTCGCTCGCCGTCACCTGGTCTCGGGCTGCCCGGAGGTCGTCCTTGAGCACTCTCTCTCTCTCGGGGATACCTTCATTGATTAGCCGGTCAGTTGCCAAGTATGACATCCTGACCGCCTACATAAAACAGATACCGGGTTAATATCCAGAAAAAAAAAAACTAACACAAGTCACACAAAGAAACACTTACCCGCATTAGTTTCTCTTGTGTCCTCCGGGCAGCAATTACCGGGTCTTCATGCTCCAGGATGCAGGAGTCGGCAGCACAGTTCTTCATGTCCGCTACCATCCTCTGGATGGGCACGTCCGCCATCCCTCCACTCGCCAGTTCTTCCATGATCTCGTGGATGGCCTGGTGCTGCTTCCTCTCCTTCCTCTCTTTCCTCTCCTTCCTCCTCTTCCTCCTCTCGGACCTCGCAGAGCTGGATGCCTCCCGGGTGTGTTTACGAGAGGGAACGGGTTCCACTTCGTGAACATCATCACTCCCGTCACTCCCCTCACGGTTCTCCTCACTCCCTATCACCCTTTCACCCCTTCAACCTCTTCACCCCCGTCATCATCCTCATTTTCAGTAAACTCTTCTTCACCCGGGAACACAGATGAGGGAACTGCACTCATCACCGGTTCTTCAAACTCCACCTCTTCTTCGTCTGCAAAGGGGAATTGAGTCATCGGTTCTTCAATCACCGGGTCTTCCGCCACCTCCTCCGCGGGGTTCCCCACAATCTCTTCTTCTCCCTCCTGGTACACCTCCGTACCGAGTACCTCAGCCAGGTACCCGGGGATCTCGTTGAAATACAGGGTATCAACGAAGAATTTCTGAGTATCCCCTTGCTCGGTTTCTGGGCGCAGGAAGGCCGCTTTCGTGGTTAGGTCAATGTCATACAGTTGACCATCTGTTGCTTGCGTCCGGATCCCGGCCCATACAACCTTATCTTCAAACCCGTCGTATATCCCCAGGTTCTTCCGCTTGGTAAACTCCATCGGTAGAAGAGCTACATACAGAACATATAACTCGTTAGACAAGAGCATATGACAACAGAAGTTTTAAGGACATTGGACAAACCTGGGAGCTCCATCAACCGGCATCTGCCGTACACGTATAGCCTACAGAGCCGGTATGAACTCCGGTCATCTTGACCACGGAAGGCTCATAGCATCCTCCGGATCCTCTTCTCCATCACCGGCTCTAGAGGAATGTCGGGGACATCTGCAACACAAACAACATAATTATAACCCGGGACAGAGAAAACAAAGAAAAACCCGGAGAGAAAGAAGGACTTACTCATCAATTGTTGGAAGTCAACCGGTACTTGGAGCGCGTAGTCCGGGTTTTGAAAGTTTCTTATTAGGAAACTTTTCTCCCTCCAAGTCCTGCTCACTGAGGATGGCAGGTCCTCGACGATCTTCTTAAAAGCCGCTATGGATTTCAATTGGATAGTCCCGCTGAAACCCGCCTTCCGGGAGTACTCGGCCCGGTACATGGCATGCAACTCGTGGTATGTCGGCATCTGCTGCTTCAATACCTTGTACATGACGCACAACCCGAGAAGCTGCCTCCACGTGTTCGGGCCAATCTGCCCGATAGCGAAGTTGCTTGCAGTTAAGAGGTACTGCACCTCTATTTTTAACGGGAGTGACAGGCCGCACCGCAGCTGGTACTCGTGGCACAGCGTCCACCCATCCCCGGGAGCGAAGAATTGGTCCTCGGGTTCTAAAGGCCGTATCTCCACGGACTCGGGGATCTTCCAGTTGCTCCTCAACTCCACTATCTCCTCCTCTATCAGTGAATACCCGGGAGGGTCGAGAGCGGTTCCATCAGTGAAGGTTACAAAGTTGGACTCGGGGAGATGAGTGTCCATTGCTTCATTGGCCATCTGCAAAACCAGAAAACACGGGAACGTCAAAGAAAAACCCAGATAACCCGGGGAACGCAAAGTTAAATTACCACCCAGAATAACGTAGAAACCCAGAAAAACCTTCTTGGAAACCCAGAAACAGCACAAATATCATCCAAAAACACAGAAAAAGAGGGGAGGAGAAGCCATACCTTTGCTGGGAACGTTTGAAGGGGTTTTGAGGCAGATTCGAGACTTGGAAACGAAAGAAACAGAGACAGGAAAGAGAGCGAAAGCAGAAAAGCTCGAAAAAGTTATCGGGTTTGGAGGTGAGACAAAACTGTCACTCTCACCCCTATTTATACAGTTAAAGGCGTGCACTGAAGGGACGTTTCGGTTTTTCGAGCAAAACGCCACGTGTCACGCATGCCGCGTCCCAAAACCCTAAAAATTTTCAAATTTCCCCCCACTACAACCCGGAGACATCGTTTTAAATTCCAAATGTGAAGAGGGTCTGCGGGTTACGCTTGCGTACGGACTTGGGGGACTGGATACCCCGGGTTTGGCTGCTGACTTTGTAACCCGGTAAAGAAAAGATTTTAAGTCCCCACCCAAGCGTGCCCCTTGACTGAGGACTTGGGGGACTTGTTTATAGGTGGAACCTAATATTTCACCTTTACCGGGTTACAATTCAAGAAATAACCTCTAAATGTCTAATTAATTATTAAATATGCATTGTTAATTATGCTTGAATTATTGTTTATAGGGTGAAAACCCAATTAAATGTGAGAAGCCACTCTGGGTCCTTTGTCTGGGCCCAATTCGCCATAAAGCTAAGTAAAAGCAAGGGAAACTGTTCCCACATTGGAAAAGGACAAGGAATGCTGTCTTTAGTGCTACTATAAATACCAGCGCATGCTTCCCGGTAAAGGTACGCGCGACTTCTTGACTATTCTTGAGTTTTCTGCTTAACTGACAGAGTTTAACTTAAGCATCGGAGTGGCTTTCCTCGGTAAACCCGGGGACGCCTCTTTGACGTGTTTGTTCTTTATACAGGAAAACTCAGAACATAAGGGAGTTCGCTATTTCTGGAGCCGTGTGACCCGTTAAAGGGACCACGAGTCTTACCCGGAAACAAATCTGTCAGGTTAACAGATATCCGATCAGTTAATCTGATTCGTTTATAATAATAAATGTTTTAAATTTTAATAATAATTTTGTAGTTTTTTCATTAAACATTGATGAAATTTTATAAGAAAATAAATGTTTACATCAAAAATTGAATTACATGTCTAAAATACTCTTTAACGGTACACTAGTATAATTAAAATATTTGACCTCAAATGTTTTTTTAGCATAGATACATATGTATTAACAACTTTCAACTTCATCATTAGATATGAATTTTTAGATTATCTAGATAATTATCATATTTTTTAATATTTATTAATAATATTATATTCATAAAAATATTATTTAATTATTTTTAAACGGATCAGATCAACCAAGTTTCAGATCTGATCTGCTTAGTAAACTGGTTAACGGATTCGGGTTCTTAACGGATCAACGGGTCAAATTTTTGATCCAAACCCATTTAAAAACCAAGGATCCGGAACGGGTCTGGATAAAATCAAGTTCATTTACATGTCTATTTAAAAGACTAGCTTTAATTAATGTTGTATCTCGAATAAGGAGACTGTTTAGTTGTTTTCACACCTTTTTTTCATTAATAAATGACGTTTTTCAAGTTTTTGAAGAAAATCATCCAGAAAGATGGAGTTCCATATATGCTTGGTATGAGCTATAATTCAAGTTTGCGATCGCCTATATACAAGCTATCAAAATGTTACCGCATTTTCTTGTTACATGCAAAATTGCTCCTCCACTCGGCTGTTGAGCTCTCTATTCATCACCAAAGGGGACTAGTGTTCCGCTGTTATGTCAACGTGTTTCCCTAGTCTCACTGTGTTTCCCACACATTGTTCATTACAACAATTCTCTACAGTTGCCCAAACTTTGTGTAGATGAAAGGCTAATGAATGGACTTAAACCTAGACTGGCAAATATCCTATCCTAGTTGGAAGGAACATGTTACAGGGCAGTAGCAGCGGTTAGATAAATTGCATTCATGAGTTAACAAAATCTTTCCACAACTGTTCCATTTATTGAAAAGAGCTCGAGGTCCAGGATGCCAGCAATCTAGTTAGTTTTTATGAGGATTGTGAACAAGTATTGAAGCTTGTTGTCGCACCTCCTAATGTGATAAGGGCCATAGGACAGAGAAAGGAAGGGGTGGCGAATGAGCATCCAGTCGATACTACAGTGTTTAAGCTATAGCTCAAGTTTGCAATTGCCTATATATACAATACTATCAGATAGACTATCATATCAAATTTTTCCTCATTTTGTTCTGTATGCAAAAGTTTCTCCTCCACTTGGCGGTTGAGCTCTCTCTTCATTTCAACCCCAGCATCATCAAAGGAAACGGTATTCTACTGTTATGTCAAGGTCAATCTAGTCTGCGAATTAAGCCAGAGAAAGGATGGCTTCAGTAAAACTCTAGCGGCCCCTGAATGGTGGCAGGTGGGTCAATAGCAATACGAGTAGCCTTCCCTTCTAAATGCAAATTGTGTAACAAGTTGGCCTCCTTAGCTCCAATACCCTCTGCAGTCCATAAGGTAATATGTGGCCACTCATTTTTGGAGAGGACTGTTTCACCTTCAACAGAGCCAGGGCTTGCTTCAAACGCTGCCATTTTATCCGTGAAGAGCAGTGCCGTTATATCCACAGGGACTTGTTTGTGTAGGAAGATGCCATAATTAGCCACTGCAGTAACACCATGACTTCTCTTGTGTGCAAGAGTAACATGGGCCTTATTAATCTTGTTCTCTAAATTCTTGTCTTTGAGGAAAGCTGCGACTTTACCATCTTTCCCAGCCAACTGCTTGAAAATAAATCATAAGTAAAAACAATCATGGGGATAAAAACAGATGTACTATCATGGTCTCCCAAGAAATACCTTTTCAATTCAATTTCTAAACGAGCTACCTAAGATTGAGCAATAGAAGTTTCAAAACAAAAGAGAGGCTGCAATTATGGAAAAATAAATAAAAAACACTCCGCCACAAGAAATCACTATCACCCGAGAAAGCAATGAATCAAATAGAATATTACGAACCATTTTGATCAAACAAAAGTTATTGCAGATCAGCACAGTTCATCAGTTCATGATTACTCTGAAATCTAAATATAAGACCCACCTTTTTGTATACTATATAATGCAAGAAAACTAGAGTTCAACTTAGACATGGCAGTCAATTAAATATATCCATGCAACTATGCATGGCTGAAAGTTGGTGATCACAACTTATCAAACCGAAGGCAAAATGATGGGTTCCTCTTGGACTGGCTAAGTAATAAGTAAATATATATATAATATGATTTGCAATGGAACAGCAAAACATGCCTAGTCAGAAACTGGTATGTGGGAGATTAGATGCAAAATGATGGGTTCCTCTTGGACTGGCTAAGTACTAAGTAAATATATATAATATGATTTGCAATGGAACAGCAAAACATGCCGTCAGAAAAGTAACTGGTATGTGGGAGATTAGATGAATTAATGTTAGTTATTTGTCCAAACAAACATGGGAAAACAGACAGAAGTTGAAAGTCAGATAAATGAAATTTTGCAATTTAGATCCTAGTTTTGGATTGTACTAAAGATATAAGAGGGGCAAAATTTGCACTTATTCAGTAGAGTTGAATCAATTTCCACAAACTAATGACAAGTAAAGGAACTTTGGAAGAATAGAAGAGAAAGAAAACATGTACTTACATTGTCAAGCAAACCTTTGATTTCGGCAACAGGTAGACTAATGGCAGCAAAAACAATGGCCCCGATCATCCTCTTCCCAGAATCTGGAGTTCTATATTCTGGAGTCTTGTACTCACCTTTTGCAATCTTACTGAGCTCTTCTGATACTTCTTTAAGAGCTGACTCAAAAGGAACCTGGAGACATAAGATGGTATAGAAAGGTCAGTGTGATCTGAAAAAAAAACTAATTCCAGCGACGATCAATATAAATAATATTGGATGACAGCTGGAGTCAATAGCCACCAGAAACCAATTATTACACAAAGAGATATTAAATATATACCAACCTGAACAGAATTCAAATATTCTGAGTTTCCAAATAAAACATCCCGCAACTGTTTCTCCCATTTAGCCCACTCATTTGCATAGGTTCCCTTGGTAGACTCCAATCTGAGTACAGGTTCAGAAACCAAGAACATAAGATTCATAATCAATCAAAGCAGGAGAATAATGGATTGAAAAGAAGCCAAGTAACAGAGTCATGCTACTATTGGAAAAGGGTTGAAACAATAGTGTAAGAACACAGTTGAAAGCTTCTCTAATGGAAAAACCAAGTGGGAAAGGAAAATGAAAAGAACATCTGTTTTCAAAAAAGATCTAGTCTACCAGAAAAGTTTACATTCTTTTCTTCACAATTGAAATTGAAAGAGTTCCATTGAACGCGATTTAATACACAAGAAAATCAAAAAGCCCACACAAGGTTGCCTTTGCAGTACGTCTTTTACTGATATTTCAACTTCAAGATTAAACTTTTATAAATGGGTTAAAAGAAAATACTGAAATTAGATACAGGTCTTCAGTCAACAAATAACATCAACACTATGAAAACAGTCTAAAACATGCATAATGTTGCAATACCAACCTTCCATTTGTCTTGGTGTGAAGCTTGTATAAATTTATTCCCTCCTCAAGAGTTGACTTCACGGGATTGGGTAATGTATTCCTGGGAATGCAAAGTGACTATCATATGAGAGTAATTGCATGGCAAGAACAACAGGACACATCATCTATGGTTGTTGCATTTTATTGAATAACTATCACAGTACAAACAATTTGTCACATTTTCCTTCAAGTTCAATTTTCAAACATAGAAGTATTATTACCACAAGTGATAGAAAAACTTTATGTACAGTAATATAAATAAGTTAAATACAGTGTTGCACTAAAATTTATAATACAACCATTATTTATGCACACATATTATGCAAGCAAATCCCCATCTCAATTGCTACATGCTACATTATTTGACCTATTATGAAAATCCTTGAGTTTTAACTTTTGTGCTCATCAGAATTTGATTCACTCAAAACAAATGTAAAAGGTGCTGTATTTAACAATGATCAGAAAACATAAATTGTGGTTCAAAAGCAGAAAAGAACCAATGTGAGAAGTGAGATGTAGAAACCTGTTTAATATTTTGTTGTTCTTAAATATAACTAAAGTTAAAATTAAAATGAACTACCTATCAGATTTCAGCAGTGGTATCTTGACAAGTGAGCCAAAACGCTCAACTAATTCACCATCAAATTCGGCACGACTCTGAGAAATTCAGACTACAATAATTCAGAAAACTGCAATATTGGGTATATCAATATAACATGAACAAGAATTTTTCAATGGATAAGCCATACTTTGCCCTCATAGAGGTGATAGAACATTAGTAGCACATAGCCAGCATTTGGAGAATTCTTGTCCAGGTTTCCCTTCAGAAATTTAGAACATGCAAGGGAGGAAGCTGTTAATGATAAGGTATGATGATATCTTTGAACAAGAAAAAGAGAAGAAAATTTAACTAAGTGCCTACCGGATGATTAGCACGTTGAAGCACACGATACATGAAAACCGCTAATGCATCAAGAGAAAATGGATTTGAATCAGTACCTGCACATTTAAAGGCCAGTGTAAGACCACCCAAAAGAGATCCCATATTTCATCACTAGGGTAATCATGGTGCATCCTTTTCAATATGAATTTAATAAATCAAAAACTTGAACCAATAAATAACAGCATAAAAACAACAGAACCTTCAGAATCAGGAACAACAGGAACTGCAGAGGCCCCCGTTCTGTGGCACATGTCTTCAATCTGCAACAACAAACAAGAGAAAATATTAGTATAGTTCTGATAAGGCAAAAGCAGATCTTCATTTAATAAGAATGCAAAAGAATTGTTTTTCAGCTTCCTCATCATATTTTACCAAAGAAAAAGTTCAATCCAAAACTCAGGAGTCTTTTCCAAAACTTCCATAGACTAGTCATCTTAATAATTTGACATTCACCAAAAGCATTTTGGTCTCCATTTTAAGCAAAAAAAATCTCCACGTCTACTAGATGGAACACATTTTCTGGATATTCAATGATGAATTGCATAATCACCTGTTGAGAATCATCACATAAGAAGAGGAAGAAAGTATATTACCTGTCTCCACACTTCTTCATTTGGTGCATTCTTGTCTGCAAGCATTATAGAATACGGTTTTTTCTTCCATTCATCAGCAACCTTCTGCCAATATCTTCCTGTTCACAACAATGAACAAATAATTGTTATCATACTAACTCTTGTTCATCAATCATCCAAACAGAAATTGTCTGGATAAAGACATGAATTGTCGACTGAGAAGCCCTTATTCTCGATATAGTTTGAGCTTGCCATCCTACCCATTTAGGCCAACAACTTGTGTAAATTTTAGTTTGCAATTGCAACGGAAGTATCTTGATAGAGTATTCACCAACTTCAAAAATGCTGAGATGTGCTTATCAAAAATTAATAGTCTGCAACAGTTTCTGGACAAATAATTACCTTTAATAAGGTCACCCATAAGAGTGTGAACTGGCCTATCATCCCCAAATCCTCCAGGGGCTTTGAGTAATTCCTTGCATAGTGCAGACTTAGCAGAACCAGGTAGTCCTGAAAATGCCAACCCAAGAAAAGGAAATCAAGACACAGAGTATATGAAAAGTTGCATAAACTATAGCTATAAGTGTGAGTAAATAAACATAAGGACCCCTATAACAAAACAAGTGCAGATATCCATAAGGTAGAGCACATGACCATCAAGAACTTCAAACAGAAACATAACTGAAAGGGGCACTGATGTAAAAAACTTTGAATTTCCAAGTTCTACTACTTGTAAGAATCTACAGCAAAGAGAAACATAAACATTGCACAAAACCTCAATCTGTCCAAATTTTTTTCCATGGCAATATGAACATAGTATGATTAGACATTCAAGGAAGCAATCAAAACACCACCAAAAGGGAAAAGTTGTTACCAGGAAAGAATACAATCAAACCCTCAACTTTAGGAATGATGTCCCGAGTTGAGGCAGAGGGGCTTGATGGTCCAAACTCCTGAAGATCACCCACTTCATCTCGTCCACCCTCAATTATGGTCAAGAAGTCTTCAGCCCTTACCAAGTTTCCAGCAGATCCTATAAGAGCCTGATTCTGTGGGCTCCGTTTTGCATATTGTTCAAGGAAAGGCTCAGCCTCACTGAGGTACACTAATGATGATAGCTGTTTGTTTCCACATTTCCGTCGTATGTACACAGCCCTGAAATGAACCAAAAAAATCCTACTGACTCAGAGAACAAAATCACAAGTCTTTAGGTGGAGAGAAAACTTTAACACAGTTAGGCTACATAAAATCACCATTCATCAAGCATTTTGCTGAGTTCTGTCTGCTTTCCAGCTGAAGTGCCCCATATTTTCATTTGCCTATGACAACAGAAGAAATGAACAATTAGTCTTATGCAAGACCCGGTCAGACTAACAAAGAAAGTTTACAGTTCCTCAGAACTACTACAGGGCACAGCTTATGGATTCTGTCTAATTGTAGTAAGTAACAACCAGTATACCCCTTAAGTAATCAAACAGTAGCCGATTAATGTAACATTTCTAAATACTTCAATGAAATGAGGCTTATAAATCATTACAGTGGCTAAAATTTGGCTAGTAATGCTTTACAGAAAAGACTTTTGAGAAGGAAAGTGAAGTGGAATTTGAATATAATACATGAAGATTTATCCATAAGTATTGTGAATAGTGATAATACAATTGGTCAGTCTTAAATTCCTGATAATATTAAATGAGATAAAATCTGTCATTCTGAAGGTGTTCGGAATCAGTAAGTCTTAGTATTCAAGTTCCAGAGATTAAAATGGAATTCTGGGATCCATAAGAAATTTTAACATTATATAAGCAGAATTACCAATCAGGTAAATTAAAAAAAATGCCCATTTACGCAAAACTATTCTCTTTTTTCCTCCAGTTTTTATAGGACAATAACCGTATTTTATAATTGAAATGTACCCTAAACCTGCAGATGACCCATTTCACATACATCATGTGAGACAAGCTCAGAGCCTCACCTCAAGTAATAGGCTTTATAAGCAGCTGGACCTTCTTTAAAAAGAATTGACAAACCATTGCGGATCAAAAAGGTACGCAACTGCAACAAAGGATAAGCACCATCAAACCATGTGGATCAAGTTATAGGCTTTAATAGTGCCTATTGTATACATTACACTGTATGTAGTAAGTAATAAAAAAAATAGCAAAACTAAAAATTGAAAATTAAATAGTTCATATTGCTGGTTTTGCACTGTTCCCAAAGCTTAATGTCTCAAATTATTTCATACGTAATAGAATCAATTCTTTAAAAATCATAATATTCTTTTCCTCCCAAGATTGCCTCCAATCATATAGCATTTTCATGGTGAGTCTGCTAGTACCAACTAGACCAACATCACAAAACCCAAAGAGCTGAAGCCCCATGTTCTTCAGAATTTTCAAAAACCAACAGAACAATGACAAAAGTGGAAAGAGAAAGTCAAGAATGTTGACTTTGGCAGGTAATTGTTAAACATTCTGTGTCTCACTTCCAATTACTGCAAAGTTTTAATTTAATACTATATGACCATCATTATTACATATTGAGCCAGCCTCTCATTTTTAAAACGGCCATTTCTTAGTAACCCAACATATAAGATACTTTTACATAGCTGGCTGGCTTTATGGCTAGCTGGTTTCATCCCTTACACAGTGTAGTCCTTTCACATCCAGTACCCAATATTTGCCCTTTCTGACCAAAACAATGCAGCACGTCCATAAAAAAGTAAAAAAAATTAAAAGGGTAAAAACCGTTCAAAAGCAACTACAACAGCAACAATCAGGAATACAAAGTCAAACATTTTGTCAATTGCTAGTCTGCTACTATATTATACCCTTGTTAACCCGAAAGAAATAAATATAACCCTGCTACTATTATTATACCTACTACTTCAGGTAATCGATTTCAAACAAGAAAAAGATATATATCAGGTATATATATTTGACAAGTAAAGAGATCAATCACAATCAGTATTGCACCTTCATAGAGTTTTAAAAAGAATAAAGTTGAATTATTTATGATATGAATTGTACCTTATAGGTAAGAAATTTCAATTTGATCATTAAGTTTGCATCTTCATCAGCCAATCCATGTTTTCCTGACATACCATTGCCACCATCTTCCTCCACGACAGTGCTTTTGTTTTTTGCAATAGCAGCAGCTTTCTCATTGCTTGCCTTAAACAAATTAATGTCGACAAAAAAACCTACAGAAATATGATACCGAATGAACACCTAAAGTTAAAATATAGGACAAGTGTTTATGTCACACCACTCATCCCCGCTCTCCCAGGCCGCTGGCCTCATTCATACCAAAATAAAGGTACAAGAAATGTTGTCTTGGTATCTCTGAATATATGCTTATAAGTTAATACATGGAAACAACATTAGAGAATCATTGTCCATATATACTAACATGCATACTTCTCATGAACATTATTCAATAATCAAAAGAATATTACCTTGTCCATAACATAACATGATCAAACAATAAAGGTTTAGAAGATGTTGTCTTTAAATCTCTGAATATACACATTTCAAACATGGAAACATCATTGGAGAGGCCAACCAAAATGAGAATCATTGTCCACTTTGCCATGTACCAACAGGGGTTTTTTATTTGCCATTCAAAAAAACAATCCGAATATAGTACCCATCTATGATAGAAATCAGAATTGACCGATTACAATCCTAAGCATATATTTTACTTCAGATTATTATGTTGAGCAAGATCTTTTACCTCGATATAAAGGCCACAGTCCTGGCTTCGACCTGAAATGCACCCAATTATATAGAGACAATTACATAAACGTCTAATTGAAAAATATAAATATAAAAAATTAGATAGACTATTGACTAAACAATACCTCATCTCATTCTGATAACGCCGAAATGCAGAGTCACTATGGACATGAATGACCATTTTGTAAAAAAGGTTGTCACTGGACATGGCATCATGTTTGTGGAAGTTATGGTAGCATTTAAAGGCAGCAGGAAAACGCTTTTCTCTCATCAGACGTATCATTTCCTGATTTGTAATGTATATTATTATCAAGGGAAGAGCCCAACTCAAAATTAAGAACACATTTAAACAGTGGATAGCTTGAACAAACATTCTCAAAAACATTAAGTGATAAAATATTGGACTTTCCATAAGCAATTCAATAAGTTACTCTATGAGGAAAAAATAGAAGGTACTCTTCAACGGACCAGATACAGAGAGAATAAGATATCTGCTAGATCATTAAAACTGAGAGCTTGTTGTTCATCTCTTCAATAACTTGTCTGTAATTAACAAAATAGTTTCCGTTTTACTCTACTTTACTATGTGAATTGACAATTATACCCTTACTGGCTTAAAAATAATAGATGATAAAGTCAACACATAAATGGTGTGCGGATGGACTTTTAGAAGCATGTTAATATGTGAACAAACATAACTCAATAGATTAAAAACATATAAATGGTGTGTGGATGGACTTTTACAGAATATTTAATGTGAACGAAAATATACAAACACGTCTTAAGACTTCCAGAAGTATAATTTGATACAACAATATCTGAAAATTAGCTTGAAATGGAACAGAGTCTGACTTGCAATTTGGTGGTAGAATAATCAGCAGGATGAGATTGTAAAAATTTTGATACCACTGCTTTATCTGCATTTCTAGAATGGGCATCACCAGCTCCTCCAAACCAGTCTGAATGGTCTGGGCAAAAAGAGGAGCCAACTCCTGAGAGAAGTGCTTTTATTGGCTGCAAAGGGATTATCAGAAAGTCAATAACTTGTATTTGATCTATTTTTCATTTTTACTAGCTTCATACCGTGCGATGTACATGTGATTGGCAAAGCCTCTTTATATATATTTTCAGTTTTTTTATAATTTTTTTACTGTAGTTACTACTTTAGAAATTTATTATGAATTTCATATTTTTCAGGCTAAAGAGTATCTTTGACAATTCATATTTTGGTGAATTTGTGATACCATAAGTGCTTGGGTTTATAATATAGCGATCCCCATATTAGAAAAATTAATCATTACCTGTGTTTCATCCGACCTATTTGCAGCACAAATCTCCCTTAGGCTTGGTCCCAAATCAAGACCAGCTGAAATACATCAAAACCTCATGTTAAATAATTGTGCCACACTGTTGGGTTATCAACTAGACTAGCTAAGATTTCAGATCAAACAGTTTGACTTGTGCTTATATCATCACTTTAACATTCCAAACTGTAACATAGTTTATAAAGAGGTATCCTCTTTCATGTAAGTAAATGACTACAATGTTGGACCGCATCCACTTGTAGTTCACATTCAAAGATCACCGTCACGGAATGTCAACCAAATCAGTAATTGTTTACCATTTCATAATTAAATGATCAGAGAATAGTTACCGATTTGGCTGATTATTGATGATCTAGCAATGTACACTTCGATACGGGAACAATAATGCAAGGTGGGACACAATTAACTTATCCAGTTAATTTGACTGATCAAAACATCATAAATGACAGAACGAACCATCATACCTCCTTCCATTGGTGGAGGAGGGAAATCTTTCAAGACCTTCACCATGTGCTTTGAGCTATCATGGCTTACAATACGAGCAACAATACCCTCTAAGATTTCACCCTGCTCCTTCACATGATCTTTTGAACCTGCATATTAAAGGATAATTTAGTTCTGCATCTAACAATATTTCAACTAATGATAACAAAGAAATAGAACCAAATGAATGAGTCTATGGTGCATGTAGAGCAGAAAATGACAAAAAATAATTATATAATGCATTTGAGAGGTTACCTGGTATAGATATATCTGCAACGTCATCAAGAGCTCTGCATACAGTTGTTGTAGTTCCTTCTTCACACAGGGCATCAAAGGCAGCAAAAAAAGAAGTCACCGCTTTCCTTTATATACAAAAAAGGAATGGATTACCACAACAAATCACAATACTATGACCTTACTGCAAAAAAAATTTAGAGGGGTTATACAAATATGAGAATCAAACCTTACACTATGATTCATAATAGTATCTCCTTGTCGAGTTAAATCAGATATAATTTAACATGCTCTAACGTATATTAACAGTGGTTATATACATAAATACAGGGCCCTTCTAATGTAAATTAACAGTGGTTATATACATAAATATACATATACAGGGCCCTTCTAATGAGGAAGGGTCCTGTATATGTGTGTGTGTGTGTGTGTGTATCAAAAGCTTAATCCACTTTTCAATTTGGATATATAATGAAGTGTTGACTTTTTTAGTTCAAGTTCTCAAAACATTGCACTTAGCTAATGGGAAGTACCTATCAAGAAGACTCGAATCTAGATCTAAAAGTTTATTCAGTTAGCTTTACCACACATAAACTTCTAATGTAAGATGAACCAGTCAACTTACAACCTTTCCCAAACCACTGCTTTTGACCTAAAGCTCTTTTCCAACTGTCCAACCATTTGGTGTATATCTACTTGTAACATTAAGCACCTAGAATGTCATACATATATTTAAACTCCAGCCTTGCCCTCATCCTATAGCCACATCTCAAATTGGATAACAGCATGAATGGCGGCAGCAAAAAACATTACTGTTTAAAATAGTAACCATGATTCATACACAACAATCATATAACCATTGATCTACCATGAGTAGAGCTGGTCATTACCTTGTTGAGAATAGCCATATGTGATTTGTAGGAAGGCGCCATTTCCGACAGAAAGCAATAATCTCAGGGGTTGAGTAGAACTTTGGCTTCCCATTGCCTAGCTCTGTGACTGCTGTCACCACAACTGTTCAATACAAAATCCATATAAGAATGAAAGCTTTTACTTTTCCTCTCTTTTAAAGATGGAACATAAGGAATGAGAATTACTTCTGACAGTACTAATGAATAATGTGCAACAGGAAATATGTTTTTTGTGACCCAAAGAAAGGTACAACTGTGCTACAATTAGAAAAAGCATGGTCTTTCAAGGAACTAGATAAAGACTGCAGATATTTTTATTCAACCAACAAGGACCAGCAACAAAGTTTTAACTTCTTAAGTACTACTAAAAACGTCTGTGGAAATAAAAGAAAAGAAAAGAAAAGAAAAGAAAAAACAGTACATTGACTATGATCTTCTAGCCCCTTATTGTTGTGGAGGAAAATCAGACTTTTTGCATAGGATAATAAAATGACGATAACCAAATTTAACTTGTACCGAGTAGAACTCAAACAAGATATGAGATAAGATCATTGTAGCCCCAAAATAAAGGTACATCTGTATACAAAGAAATACAAGAACCTTATAGAATAGACCTTTTGTACATATTGTGGGGAAAAGAACAATCAACCATATCCCTCCAGATCATTCTAGTTCATGACAGTCATATTATTTCATCTATAAACATGTATTCTTTATATGCATTTATACAGCAAAATGAGGATGGTTGCAGCTGTGCGGGGTATTGGGTAGAAAACCACAAAGATCTTGCTAACATGATAACATAACCCTGTCCCTGAGACTAACCTAGCTTCACTACATGTCAATTCAAGGAATTTCTTTATCATATACATTTAATAGATATCATCCAAAAGTGTACCGTTTGAACTAAATGATTTGAATATATATATATATATATATATATATATATATAATTAACAGAATAGGACTTGAAAAACAAAGATTTTTTTTCAAATAAAAAGACAAAAAGATGGGTATGCAACTTTTGAATAAAGTGTGAAAAGGGCAGGACTCTGGAAAAGGAAAACTTCAGAACTGTATCAAAAGTTGTGAATCTATAAGAGTTCAGAAAAAACTAATGGCGACACCCATTTGATTTCATGAATAAGAATTCAGAATCAATGCACACAGCACACAACATTGAGAGCTTGTGATTTCACTTTCAAGTTCATGTAAAGGAGATGATTCACAAACATCGATGATGCAGCACAATATACATGGGGCTAAAACAGCAAACAAAGACAATAGACAAAAGAGAGACATTGGATAAAGGTACAATAGAGATTCAGGAACTAAATCAACTAACGGAGGTAACAGTTTAGATTCATTTTGACATGTGGAATCACCATAATAATGGTCCCATTCCAGCATGTTCAAACAGCTACATAGAGGATCCCTATGGGAAGACAGAAGCTCGATTTGACACTAATCTAGTCAAGAAAGAGTATTTTAAATTTAAAGAGAACATAGTAATTTAAATCGCAAAAAGAAAAGGAGAGAAACACTCAGTACCAAAATCTTCATTTGGACGCTGTCCATGGTCTCCCAGAACAGCAGTTACAAGCTCCATTGATATGCACATATGGTTCCTCTGCAGGAGTACAACAAAATGAAGGATTCAGGAAGGCAGAGAAGGAACATGGCTGCAGGAGTATATATTAATAATAATTGGTTGCCAAGTTATTTCTCATTATAGATATGATATGACTGAATAATTCTTTCGGTCAGAGAAGGGAAAACTTTAACAGAGATTAGTGTAATGCCATTTTTCTTTAGTATCAGGTCATGTGAATAACACCTCCAGGAAATCATTGAACTCTGCTTGCTTTTTTGCGGCTTCAGATCCCCATGCCTCACAAAACATCCGTCCAAGAACAAACACACCAACAGCTGTATATCTGTAAAAGTACAATATTCAGCTAAAAATACATAGACATAATTGTGACATAAAGCATAATTTCTTGTTCAGCAAAGTTTATCTTGATCATGTTTCCTCCATTGGTTTCTCAACTTGTTTTTTTAGAATGTTTCATCTTTTATTCATTAACCACATTGAACAGCTTAAACATAATAAAGGAAAAATGAAGTATTATAAATATGGGGAAGAAACAGTTCACCTACATATTACCAAAGCTGTTTTTGGCATAAGCACCACCCTCATTACCAGCATACATAAAAAGTGACCCGGAATGTTTAAGTGAAACCTGCAAGAATGGTCATAATCAATAAACCTCCATGAAGATCATTTTGGTCAATAAAGATCGAAACTAGGTTATGAAAAACTCTAAATCTTTTAATAGTACAACACTTGAGGAACCAAACGTAGGATATGCATCACTAGAGTAAATATAAAAGTCAACAGTGGTACATGAACACACAAAGTAATTTACATTGTACAAAATAATAAAGAATTCTTACCTCCAAGGTAGCCAAGCCTTTAGATACCATCTCAATCATCCTTGTCCTAATCTGAACAGAAGAAAGAAAAAAAGGCAAGATAATCAATCAAAGAAGAAAACCATCAAAGTGATAAAGTCACATTAATAAAGTACCAAAAAAACATTCTCGTGTGTATTTCTTAACTAGATGACATGATCCAACAATGCAAGCACATAGTTACAGTCGAAATGATTTTTATCAGCACAATATTAGGTAAGGATATTCCCATTAAAGAAATGCAAAGGAAACCAAGAAGTTTGACAGGTAAAATGAGTGAAGAGGACCAAGAGAACAAAAGAAAAAAGAGCCGCACCTCCTGATCGGACTTCTCATTTTCAAATTTAGGATAGAATGTAGCTCGTATTTGCACCTGAGCATACGTTGAGTTGTCCACTGTAAAATTTTCCAAGAGATTACCCTTGAACACCTTACTTGCACCAGAACTGCTTTTCTGAGGAGCTGTTAATCCAACTCCATTTCGCTGTAATCCAGCTGTACTTTTATCAACAGGCACTTCAGCTTCTACTGTCGATCCACCTACAGTTCCATCAGATATAGGCTTCCAGATTCCGTTTTGACCTTGTAATGGAACCGGATTCACTTGTACCCTCCCAAACTGTATAGGTTGAACCGATGCTTGAGTTTGCCCACTGCTTCTACTAGTGCTTCCACTAGCACTCCATTCACCAAGTCTGTTATTGCCGGAGCTGTTGGTTTTTGTTTTCTCCCTCCACTTTTGCCCATCCCTTTGCTGCAAGACAAACCAAAATATCTCAATCATTCTATCAAAACCTCAAGAGACCAAATTTCCATTGAAACAACCACATTCATAGTCTTCACCACAATCCAGTTAGGCTCTCGTATGCAATTTCTAAATCCTAACCAACTCTAGCAACACTAACATTACCTACAATTTGAAATTGGTATCATAGATGTAAATTTTGGACAACTACGGTAAATAATCATATACCACAGGAAATTACAAAGGTAAATTCAACTAGTTCATCCACAACAAAACCTAAGCATTTCAAATTTGAGTTTGCATACTAATTCATCTCCGGCTGTAAAATCAGGCTACAAAATTCACTCGACTAGGATCACAAACCAAAAACGCACCACTCAAAACGCAATCGCAACGAGAACAAGCTCCAAAAACACAGAAAACAATGGCGGAAATTCCAGAAACGTAAACAAGAAATCCTAAAAACGCGAAAATGAGCACCTGACTGTACGGCATGGTTGAATGCCCGAGAGAGATGGAGGGGGAGAATGAGCGAGATGATGATGACCTAAGGAAGAAGAAGGCTGAGGAAGGAGGAGGAAGAGTGATAGAGAGCGCGTAGAGAATCCTGTGCGGAGGTAACATTCAATAGCTAATGTAGGCCTGCGGTGGGAAGCTCCTACTCGTCTCGCTTCTATTTATACGTGGCTCTGTGCGTGACCGCCAACTAGTCGAAGCCCACGAACGGCGACTGGGCTCGGTGGGAGAGAGAGGCGGTGCTGACTCTGTGGGGTTCGAGTGTGTCTCGATACACAGTAACTGGTTATACCCGCGCGGTTGATTTCATTTTTTTGTCCTTAAATGAGACGGGGTTTATTTGATTGGTTATGGGGAGTGGTGAGGATATTATCGTGGATGTATAATCGCATATTAGTGGCAGAAAGGGAATTTTTTTTACATTGGATGACTTGAGTATCCAAATGAAAAGGTAATTTCCTTTACCAAAAAAATTAAAAGGTGATTTGTGTAATCCTTTGAATCTGAAGTTGAACGTTGTACTAGCTGAAAATGATAGATAACAAACAACAATACTGAAGCATGAGTTGGACAGCACGAACCTTAAAACATACATTTGATGGGATGATAAATTAGCATAGACCTGGACAGTACAACGACAGATGAGATTACATGGGTGCAGAAATAACGCGGTCACTACGTCGATTTTGGCTTCAGACGAGTTGTCTGGTCTTTTTTGTTGTCTGTCGTCTATTGAGCAGTTGTCTGATAGGCCTTCGGTTAACGGGCGAAATCGGTCGTCTGAAAGAGGTCACACGACAGACTGTTTGTCATGTAAACTTGGTCACACGAAAGACAGTAAGTCGTCTGAAGAAGGTCACATGACAAATAATATGTCACCCGTAAACATCCAAGTTTTAAACGTAAAAAATGAACATGTCGTATGACAATCGTTACAACGATAGATAATCGTCCTTACACAACCGATGAATATGCACATGATTTCACCCGTTTGTCATCTGAATAGACTCTAAGGCACTTGTCTGTCGTCTTCTATAATCTCAGACGACATACACCATTATCTTTATGTCGTCTCACACCAATTCATACGTTATATTTATGTCGTCTGATATGCACCTCAGACGGCTTGCACTAATATCTTCTTTTACTTTAAGACGACATATAAATATCGTTTTAAAGACATAGATACGTCTAAGTTTAGAAGACTATATGTTGTCTGATGTTAGTTTGTATGTCAATTTCTATTGAATTTTAATGTCTCAACAAGAACATTTACACAACATAATTCATAATTATTAAATGTATTCTCATTGCCAAAATCCAACAGATTTATAAAGAGTTGTTTGTTCTAAAGTTGCTACTACACTTTCCTATAGAATAGTTTATATAAAACTTCATAAAACCTGAAAAGACCTATAAGCTACAAATCAATGAGTTATTATAATGATCTACAATACATCTATTGTATAACTCTAGAGTGTAGAAAGTCCTTCTAACTATAATGATATACTCTTTCAAATCCAAACTTGGTATCCACCATTTACTCTAGTGTCTCTTGCCAAATTGAACCAATAGTTTTTTAGTTTTAATTGTTTTCTCTTTATAAAGTCTTGTACATGGCTTCTGAAATTAAGACAACAAGATTGCAACAAGGTAACCTATCATTTGTGCAACATCTTGGCAAAAAGGAACTAACAAAATTGCAAGGTAACCTATCATTTGTGCAACATCTTGGCAATATGAAAATCAAATGGAATAAGTTGGATCTGTATAGGCCACACACAACTGATTCAGCTGTCTAATTGAAGCGAGCAGAAGAGGACAAAGTTTTCCAACTTCTGGCAAACCTTGGATCAAAATATGAGGATCATAAGAGTCACCTGTTGATGACACTTGAGCTACCTTCTTTTCAGATGGTATGCAACACGATTCAACGAGAAGAAATGAGGAAGAATGTAATGAATGTTGATCTAGCTGTTGGAGAATTAGATGCCAAGATCTCAGAATCTAGAGCTTTTACAAGCAACAACAGACCTTACAAAGGAAGAAGTCCAGATCTCAAGTGCATTCACTGTGAACGTGTTGGACGTTCTGGAATTGGACATCTCAAGGAAACCTGTTGGATTCTCCATCCTGAGCTCAAGCCAAAGTTCACTGATGACCAGAAGTATGCATGAAGGAAATCTACAACTGGTTTTTGTATTTTTGTTTTGTTGGAGGGAATTTAGCTACATGAAGGAGCAATAAGCAAATTGTGGTGGCCATGTCCAGTGTTGAGGCTAAATATCAAGTCATGACTTCTACTGCTTGTGAGTTGATTTGGTTAAGTACATTGCTGAAAGATTTGGGGTTAGAATGTCAAAAGCCTATCATTCTGCATTGTGACAACCACATTGCAATGCACAACGCTGCAAACCTTGTGTTTCATGAACGAACCAAGCATATTAAAGCTGATTGTCACTACATCAGAGATCAAGTCCAGTCTAACATCCTCACCACTGCCTATGTTCGATATGGTGATTAATTAACAGATGTATTCACCAAAGTTCTCCCTAATGCTCAGTTTCATCGATTATTGTCCAAGCTTGGATCAAGCCTCTCCCTTGATCCAGTTTGAGAGGGAGTGTTGAAGTTATCATACTAATGGAGTTGTGGTTATACTGCTGTGTTTTAGGCTGAAGAAATGATCAGTGTTTTTTGTCACACCCCGAATCTTTTGAAGTTAATAAAAGTTATCTTCTCCGTTTACTATTAGAAATTACCGTATCTATTTTGGAAAAGTGTCGGTAATTAAATTCTCAGAGAGTAGATTTTGAGAAGATAATTAGAAAATTTCGGTGAATTTTTATTCTGGTTGACGACGTCTTATTTCGAAGAAGAAAGAAAAATGGTAAAGGAGTTAGAAAAGTTTCCGTTTCAGGAAACTTTCTATTTTTCCTTTCTTTCCTCTTTTTCTTTCCTTTTCCCCCGGTTTCTTTCTTTCTCTCTCCTTCTTCTTTTCTTCTTCTTCCTCCTGGCGCTCGACTCCCTCTTCCTCCCTCACTGTGCTCGCCGCTGTTCTCCCTCCACCGGCCACCGTTTGACGCGCCACCGGTCCCGGTCGACTCGCCTCCACCTCCGCCGTCGATCTGGGCGGCCATCCGTGGCAGAGGAACGCTGGAGAGGGAGAGGAAGCCTGCAACAGGGACTGCAACAGTGACTGCTCACCTGGGTCGCCCTCCTCCGCCCGTCGCGCCGATTCTGGTGGGTAAGGGAAGGACCGCCGCCCTCCCTGGAAGCTCCATTTGCAAGGAGACAGCCCATAACAGACCGGGTAAGGAGATCAAGCTTCGGGTAGTGATTTTTGGGAATTTTACTGTTCATGGTTGATTTAAGTTAGTTAGGCTTTGATTCGAGTTGTGTTGTGGTTAGAGAAGTTGTTGTGGAAGAGGAGGCGGTGCTAGTGATGGCCGGAGATCGTCGGTCGGAGGCTTGCCGGCCGGCGACTGTGTTTGCACAGTGAAAGGGGTATTTTGGTCATTTTACCCATGATTTTTGAATAATTGTTAATTATTTACTATTGTGGTAAAAGTGGTTTCACTTGGGGTAAAAGGTATGTTTGGAAAGGGATTGGAAAGCTTTGGTAAAGAAATTGGAATGATCGGTATTTAGGGTTACCCCGGTAATTGTCGTCCGACATAGGATATAATAAGGTTGGACTTAAGTATAAGCTGAGTTGTTGGTTAAGTCGGTAAAGTGTTATGGTTATCGGAAATAAATGATAACTGGAAATCCTGGAAAATGTCGGGTCGGTAATTGGGAATTAAATCTAATTGTTGAAAAGTTGTTAAAAGAAAGGAACTTGGTCAACACGTGGTCAAATAGGATTTCCTGGTCAAACTAGGAAAAGACCAAGTCAACTGTGAACAACTAATATGATGATTTGTTGTACAGTCTCTGGTCGGACGTGAGACGGGCTCGACTACGCGGGTAGTTCGAGGGTTTCGCTCGAGGAGCTTTCCGAGCGGGAAGGTCGCAATAGTACTGTGAGTGGACAGATTATTTTTTAAAATGAATGCATGCCTTAATTATTGATTTAATTGCATGGTTTTTATGATTGTTTCGAGAATGATATGTTCCTCGGGTGCTTGGATGTTTTATTTGGATTTATGCATATATGTCGAGGAATAGTTTTACTTATTTGTTTGGGAAGAGTATTTGAGTAAGGTATTGTTGTGAATTTCTATTATGTGTTGTCCAATGATTATGCTAGCTAGAGTAGCGTGAGGGCGCTACTAGAGCTCTTAGCTCCGACCCTAGCCTGAGAGGTCAGGCAAATTACGTAGTGCACTATGAGGGTTGTCCACCATCATCTTACCTAGAGCTCTTAGCTCCGACCCTGGTCTGAGAGGACAGACAAGCCTAAGAGGTCAGGCTGATATTATAAGGGTTGTCCATTACCATTTTACCTAGAGCTCTTAGCTCCGACCCTGGTCTGAGAGGACAGACAAGCCTGAGAGGTCAGGCTGATATTATAAGGGTTGTCCATTACCATTTTATATAGCTAGCATAGCGTGAGGGCGCAACTAGAGCTCTTAGCTCCGACCCTAGTCTGAGAGGTCAGACTTATTATGTTTGTGAACATTTCTCTTCCCATATTCCTTACTGGTTTATCTTACCATGCATTTGTGGAAATTTAGTAATTGTGGGCATGCATAAATGTTATTTAAATCATTAAAGTTTTGGGAGAGCATTAAAGGAAATAGAGTTTTCATATTTGATTTTCGTCCACTCACTCTAACAGTTTTTAAATGTTTCTCCCCTGGGCCTTTCGTTTTTAAATGCCCAGTGATGCAGGGTTCTTGAGAGGAGGTCGAGCGCGTACGAGAGTCGAGGCATAGTCGATCATTCCGTTGCTGCTTGAAATTCTTTGGGGTAATCATCTCTGTAGACTGCTCTGACTAACCCGGTTTTAGCTAGTTTTGTAGGAAGGGTTGGCCATTTCAAGGGGGTTTCGGTAAGAAGTTCCCTTGAGGTGGTCCCCGCAGGATTTACTTCGGGTTAAAGGGGTTTAACCCGGGGTGGGTCCTGACATTGGTATCAGAGCATTAGGTTATCGTTTCCTGTTACTACCTCATATACTTGGTATCACTTAGTGTCTATAGAGTGACGGTCCGACCGCGGCGGATCCATCGACATTTTATGCTTTGGACGCTTAGTGTTTATTGAGGATATGAGTTAGTACTTCCTGATTGAGATATGGACCGGGTGGTCCTATAAACGATCGAATCTTCAAGACTATGCCTCAGTACGCCGACCTCACAATGAACTCCTGTAAGGAACAAGGTTAGCTCGTTGCGTATTGATTGATGAGTCCCCAAGGATTTATTGAGAGTTGAGTTGGGGATCGAGCTGTAAACTCACGTTGTTTAACGAGCTTGAACATTATGTGTGGGTACTAGGTAGTGAACAGTTAATTCACACCTGGAAGGCTGTTATGGTTGTTGGCAGGGATGTTGCAGAAACCTAAGGCGAGGCTTTAGTGTTCGGGTTATGAGACTCTCAGCAGTGAAGAGTCATAAGAGTTATGAAAGAGATTGCATCCTGCGATGGAAAAAGAGCTGTAGTCGCTTAGCGCGATCATTCAGAGAGGATGAATATTAAGATTTGACGACTGCCAAGACTTTGTTGAGGTTCGTCATTAGTGTGGTTTCAGAGAAACCAACAGACATATGAAAGTGGAATGACTTAAGGAATTTGTGTGTTGTTATTTTGTGGTCTGGATTCTGGTGACTAGTCCATGAGGTGACACTACTGGAAAATGTTAAGGAAGTAAAGGCTGTTTTGGTCACTCGATGTTTATGGAACAACCACTGGAACTGATGGTTTGGGTCACCTTGGTACTGACATTGTTGTCGTCAGCTACGATCAGACCCATTTCGTTTCAGCCACCCATGATTGGGGTACTAGAAAGATTCGAATTGTTAGTGAGTCCGAGTATGATTTAAATTTGGTGGTGACAGTGGTCATTGGGCCATTTATCGTGGAGGCAGAAATTAAATCGTGTCATCAGATCTTGGGGCTCATGTCAACCTTAAGGTGAGTTATCCACCTGTGGTCAAAGTATTTTATTAGTACACCTGGGGAGGGGTCTCCAGGTTGGCTGTGTTAGAGATCGATTTTCAGATCGTGAAAGCGTTACTAGTGGTAATTAAAGGTAATGGGTTTCGGAATCTAAAGGAATTGTTGGAAGTGGCAATAAGCCACCGGGTCATGGACCAAGGGTGCTTGGGGTACCGGAGAGAGTGATACGAGTCTTGATGGACTTTGTATTAATTGCGGTGTAGGAACCGGTCGTTGTGCAAACAGCACTGTTTTGACGGCTGAAGATGTACATGGGTATACCCCACAGGAGCACGTGTACCCTCTTGTGTAGGGAAGTGATAAAGTGAAATTTGGGTAGCACATGCTGGTAAGGCATAATTATCGTGTGCAGCTGTGTGTGGTCAAAATGACACCAGGTAAGTGACTAAGGCTGATGATGACTTCATTTTAAGAAGGTGTCATGAGAGTTTCATTTATTGAGAACGGAGATTAAAGACGTTTGGTTAGAAGTTTCTGTGTAAAACGTCAATTAAATGGTTTAATGTCGTTAGTAGGTGGAAGGATGTTTTCTGAGATAAATGCACGGAAAAGGTGAAGTGACAGCAGTGGGGTAAGGTTTACTGAATCGTTGAATAGGAGTGAGAATGATTGTAGATGGTCAAGCTTCAACCTGCAACCAAAGTCGTCCGTTATGACACTTGGTTTCATCGAAGGTGATTAACTGAGCTTGATAGCATGAGAATTTGTGCACTCACCGGCTGTGGTTTAATCAAGTATTGTAAACGAAGGTGAACCTAGTCATGTTTGGGATTCATAAGTTACACCCACTGCAGTGACAGGAAATATTCTCAATGTGATCTGTGGAATGAGGATTTGATCTGGGAAATTGAATTTTGGTGTACATAATGAAATCCTATGAGGATTGAGAAATTGTTGGCACTGCTATGGTCATGGGTCATTTGAGTAGTGACCCTACTTGTTAGGAATTTTTGACCTAGCGGCAGTTCTTGGTGCCACAAGTGTAGAATAGTAGCAAGAAAAGTCATTGGAGGTGACTCTCTAAATTGTCAACATTTCGGTGAGTGTGAAATGCGGTGGAACTAGGAAAGGTTTTCCTTGATGACTCAAAGGTGTTACGAGTCTAAGTTTGGTAATATTTGTTACTGAAATTGATAAGGTATGTTGCTAAGTTAAGCAACCCTCCATTGGGAATCATGGAGTGATTAAGCCACGTTCAGATTAAGTTATGATCTGAGGGGATGTTAACGTGTGACGGTGGATCTTGTAAGCTAGAATCTGAAGTGGTAATTTGACTTTCGGTGCACGCAGTTATTTTGTCTTTTAATTGGAATGGTAAGTGGTTGTGCATCTTGAATCTTACCCAAATAGAGGATACGGTGGATGGTAAACTTGCAGAGCATGGGGGACAGTTTTGTTAAGAACGGCATAGTTGTGCGAGTTGACCCTGTGATGTTCACGCGCCCAATGCGGTGATGGCATTTGAGTAATTGTGCCTTGTTGACTTGATGACTGGTGATCAAAGTGGCTAAGTTCGGTGTGAAATAAATTCCTGATGCTTTGATCAGGGGTTTCTTTGGGTGTGCACCAGTGGCACTAAAGTTTATATAGATGTCCGATCTGGTTAAATGTCCAAAGTTGTCGGTTATTACCGGACGTTGTGGTAATGGAGACATCCGAGAATGAAATGTCCTTGTTGAGCGGGTAAGGCTCTGGGATTCTTTCAATGGTAAGTCTATCCCTGTTTGCAATACGGATAATGCTTAATAGATGCACAGTTATGGTTAAAGTGCAAGTTTGGCACTATGCGTCGTTCCAGGCTGAGGTAAGGGACAGAGAGGCCAGTGGCACCTCACCTTTGAGTAGTACGGTTATGTTTTACCAGTTGTTAAGTACGCTGTGACCCCACAAAGTGATAATTGAGTTGGCGACTCTAATGTTTGGCTTGTGAGTAAAAGTCAGGATTTGTATTGTCAGATTAGTTACGTGTGCGGTACGTAGCCTGACAAATTGTCTTCATGCGAGGAGTAAGTATTGTTGGCTCTCGATGTCTGGAGACTTGTATCTCCCCGATTTAAAGGCTATGGTTTTGGTTTTATGCTAAAAATTCATGGCAATTCATGTCCTGTGTGTACAAGTGATTTGAGTAAGGATAGATCAAGGGAAGACAATTACTCTACAACAGGACAACTTGACAGAATAAGTTATAGAAAGCGTAAACCAAATCAGGGAGCCCGGTTCAAATGAGGTGATGGTTTGTGTAACACAAGCTATCATGGTTTTCTCGTGGACTTGTGTTGTCAGTAGATTTGACTCCACGTGGTATTATGTTACCAGAGGATTTAAATCCATTAGTGACATCGAACCCTACTCCTCAGGCGTAGTAATCATTTCCTGCATAGGGAATGTGGGAGGTGATATCTAAGTTCAACGAAAGAATACGAGTATTCTTGAAGAAATTTTACTCGCGACAAGCGAGGTGTTATTGGATTGTGACGACGTCACACGCGGTTGGTAAGGACAATGTTGGTGTTTGTTTGACTAAACGAGAAGGGATATGAGGTTATTTACTGGTCGAAGTTGTTGTGTTGTGCAGTTGGATTTTCAAGGATATGGTTATAATCCGGTTTAGACAACAGGGAATTGTTGCCAAAGGATATTTTCGGCGTGTGACAGAATTTATCATCATTTGGTGAAAAACAAAAGTGATTTTCGCGAGGATTACAGATGGTGGAGCAGCTTAGGCAGTGTCGTATTCCACCTCATTAATGAGATGGAGTACAGTAAGAATTCGGTGATTCAGTTAGGCAATGATTCAAGAGAAAATCATTGTGATTCACGGTAAGGCTTCAGATGCTTTAGTTTTGACCCGAGAAGAGTGGTCGGGTGTCAGAAAAAGAGAAAGTATTGGAGGTTATCATCCACGTAGGAAGGAGTGCTACATTGGCTAGATGTGACATGTGACAAGGTTACATGAGTTTGACGAGTATGTTGGGTATCTTTAGAGTTAATGGATGTCTAGTGTCACGTATGTCCATGTTACGAGAATAAGTTTACTACCTTACATCCTGTCATTAGACTTCCGGTTAGTACTGGAAGTTGGCTTTTAACAGTAAGGATGTGGATTGTAAAAGGCAGGTGATTAGGGTTTTGACAATGCTATTCGTGAAGAGTCTCAGAAAAGTTCTCAGAAAGAAGTTGATATTGGAGAATAATATCATTATCTAAGTGATACTATCCCCCACTGTGTCGGACTTTGAGTATAGAAATTTCGAGGACGAAATTTTTATAAGGTGGGGAGAATTGTCACACCCCGAATCTTTTGAAGTTAATAAAAGTTATCTTCTCCGTTTACTATTAGAAATTACCGTATCTATTTTGGAAAAGTGTCGGTAATTAAATTCTCAGAGAGTAGATTTTAAGAAGATAATTAGAAAATTTCGGTGAATTTTTATTCTGGTTGACGACTTCTTATTTCGAAGAAGAAAGAAAAATGGTAAAGGAGTTAGAAAAATTTCCGTTTCAGGAAACTTTCTATTTTTCCTTTCTTTCCTCTTTTTCTTTCCTTTTCCCCCGGTTTCTTTCTTTCTCTCTCCTTCTTCTTTTCTTCTTCTTCCTCCTGGCGCTCGACTCCCTCTTCCTCCCTCACTGTGCTCGCCGCTGTTCTCCCTCCACCGGTCACCGTTTGACGCGCCACCGGTCCCGGTCGACTCGCCTCCACCTCCGCCGTCGATCTGGGCGGCCATCCGTGGCAGAGGAACGCTGGAGAGGGAGAGGAAGCCTGCAACAGGGACTGCAACAGTGACTGCTCACCTGGGTCGCCCTCCTCCGCCCGTCGCGCCGATTCTGGTGGGTAAGGGAAGGACCGCCGCCCTCCCTGGAAGCTCCATTTGCAAGGAGACAGCCCATAACAGACCGGGTAAGGAGATCAAGCTTCGGGTAGTGATTTTTGGGAATTTTACTGTTCATGGTTGATTTAAGTTAGTTAGGCTTTGATTCGAGTTGTGTTGTGGTTAGAGAAGTTGTTGTGGAAGAGGAGGCGGTGCTAGTGATGGCCGGAGATCGTCGGTCGGAGGCTTGCCGGCCGGCGACTGTGTTTGCACAGTGAAAGGGGTATTTTGGTCATTTTACCCATGATTTTTGAATAATTGTTAATTATTTACTATTGTGGTAAAAGTGGTTTCACTTGGGGTAAAAGGTATGTTTGGAAAGGGATTGGAAAGCTTTGGTAAAGAAATTGGAATGATCGGTATTTAGGGTTACCCCGGTAATTGTCGTCCGACATAGGATATAATAAGGTTGGACTTAAGTATAAGCTGAGTTGTTGGTTAAGTCGGTAAAGTGTTATGGTTATCGGAAATAAATGATAACTGGAAATCCTGGAAAATGTCGGGTCGGTAATTGGGAATTAAATCTAATTGTTGAAAAGTTGTTAAAAGAAAGGAACTTGGTCAACACGTGGTCAAATAGGATTTCCTGGTCAAACTAGGAAAAGACCAAGTCAACTGTGAACAACTAATATGATGATTTGTTGTACAGTCTCTGGTCGGACGTGAGACGGGCTCGACTACGCGGGTAGTTCGAGGGTTTCGCTCGAGGAGCTTTCCGAGCGGGAAGGTCGCAATAGTACTGTGAGTGGACAGATTATTTTTTAAAATGAATGCATGCCTTAATTATTGATTTAATTGCATGGTTTTTATGATTGTTTCGAGAATGATATGTTCCTCGGGTGCTTGGATGTTTTATTTGGATTTATGCATATATGTCGAGGAATAGTTTTACTTATTTGTTTGGGAAGAGTATTTGAGTAAGGTATTGTTGTGAATTTCTATTATGGGTTGTCCAATGATTATGCTAGCTAGAGTAGCGTGAGGGCGCTACTAGAGCTCTTAGCTCCGACCCTAGCCTGAGAGGTCAGGCAAATTACGTAGTGCACTATGAGGGTTGTCCACCATCATCTTACCTAGAGCTCTTAGCTCCGACCCTGGTCTGAGAGGACAGACAAGCCTGAGAGGTCTGGCTGATATTATAAGGGTTGTCCATTACCATTTTACCTAGAGCTCTTAGCTCCGACCCTGGTCTGAGAGGACAGACAAGCCTGAGAGGTCAGGCTGATATTATAAGGGTTGTCCATTACCATTTTATATAGCTAGCATAGCGTGAGGGCGCAACTAGAGCTCTTAGCTCCGACCCTAGTCTGAGAGGTCAGACTTATTATGTTTGTGAACATTTCTCTTCCCATATTCCTTACTGGTTTATCTTACCATGCATTTGTGGAAATTTAGTAATTGTGGGCATGCATAAATGTTATTTAAATCATTAAAGTTTTGGGAGAGCATTAAAGGAAATAGAGTTTTCATATTTGATTTTCGTCCACTCACTCTAACAGTTTTTAAATGTTTCTCCCCTGGGCCTTTCGTTTTTAAATGCCCAGTGATGCAGGGTTCTTGAGAGGAGGTCGAGCGCGTACGAGAGTCGAGGCATAGTCGATCATTCCGTTGCTGCTTGAAATTCTTTGGGGTAATCATCTCTGTAGACTGCTCTGACTAACCCGGTTTTAGCTAGTTTTGTAGGAAGGGTTGGCCATTTCAAGGGGGTTTCGGTAAGAAGTTCCCTTGAGGTGGTCCCCGCAGGATTTACTTCGGGTTAAAGGGGTTTAACCCGGGGTGGGTCCTGACATTTTTAGTCTTCTCTTCTTCAATGTGATATTTTTTCTTCCTCAGCAAGCAAGATCAATTTGGTGTGAAGATCATATCTTGTTGGTGGCGCGTTTTGTGCCCTACTCTCTGATCGAGATATATATATTTCAAGTTAATTATAGAAGATCTATAATCCAATGTAAACATCATTAGCTTAACCATTAGATTTTTCTAAATGTTCTTAGTTTGAACCAAAAGTTTTTTTGGTGTTGATTGTTTTCTCTTTTTAAACTCTTGTGGATGGCTTCTGAAAATAAGCCATCTTTATCTTGTTAATCATCTTTTTTTATCTTGTTAATCTTCTTTAGTTTACAACAAATCCTGCATTGGGAAACGCTCTCTAACCCAAAACCTTTTTTGATTTGGTTTTTATTTTTTGTAGATTTAAACTATAGGGGTTTTGGTAGGAACATGTATGGCCTGGTCCACAAGACTTGACGTCTTCCCCACGGTTACACAGTATGCATATATAAAGCTTTGCTTAGTAGGGAATACTAGCTCTAGATTTTGAGTCCGCTATTTTGGTTCTGCAGTATTCCTCTAAATAAAACATCAGATCCTACTCATCCAAGTTCCATAGAGCCAAAGATGGTCGAACCATTCTCGTATACATTGCAGCAGCCTATCATATGGGTTGCGCCTCATGACCCTACCCTTCCCATACCATGGAAGGGTTTGATTGATCCTTTCACAGGTTGGCTATATTTCTGGAACCCTGTAACTAATGTTACCCAGTATGAAAGGCCAGCTGCCCCTCTACATCATCATCAGTTTTACCTACAGCAAAATCCATATCCATGGCTTTCTCCTCATCCCCAGTACTCTCTCCGGTACCCAAAACCAATCTCTACGTCTCATTCCCCCGGTGCATGGCTTCCTCCTCATCCATATCCATGGCCGCAACCCCACTACTCTCCGCACTGGGTTACCATTCCATTCAACCACCCACGACATAGACCGTTCAGTCGGGAGAAAGGTGAAGATAGGATCAGTGAATTACCTGATGAACTCATCTCCCACATACTATGTTTTCTTCCAACAATATCTGCCGTGAGGACCACTGTTTTGTCCAAAAGATGGAACAATTTGTGGACTCATGTTCGCCATCTAGACTTCGACATATATAGAGACATGAATACAGAGAAGATCAGCTATCGGGAACGTTTTGAGAAATTGGTATACTGTGTATTTCTCCGTCTGTCTTCATCAGACATTGGAAAATTTCTTCTTAGAGGCGGGGAAAGCTTTGACTCTACTCCTATGTATGATTGGATTTGTGCTGCCGTCTCGCGCAATGTAGTTGAACTTGATCTTAGAATTGTTGAAATACCTGATCCGCCGTATCTTCGTAAGCTACCTAAAAGCCTTTTCTCATGCAAGAGCCTGAAGGTTTTGAAATTGTGGGTACAGAGTATAGCAGTTCGAGAACCTCCTACATCTGCAGGGTCGTGGTTCCCAAGTCTCAAGATCTTCCATGTCACAGTCATAGGTCCCAATGATAATGAGAGTGTCGTAAATCTTCTTTCTTACTTCCCTGTGCTCGATGATTTGAGCATACATGTAAAGGTCGATTACTGGGATTGGCTATCTGGCAAAATCAATGTCAAAGTTTCTACCCCAGAACTGAAGACGTTGAGGTTAAGTATGGAACTTGCGAAAACGGATTACGAAATAAGAGAGGACTTAATAGGACAGATATATGAAATCGTAAAGCAGAACAGTTATTGGGTCGATGCCCCAAAGCTTGAAAACCTTGAAGTTATACAGATTCCCTTGTCCAATTATATTTTAGAGAACCCAAAATCCGTAGTCAATGCCAGTATTGCTTTCGACTCCCTTGCTGAAGAAGAAGACTGGCCTTCCTTTCCGGACAGTAAATATCAGATTTTGACCGGAATATCTAATGTTAAATGTCTCTCTCTTTCAGCTCAACCATTCGCGGTAATCAAGTTTATACTATAACTCTTATTTTATTTTTTTCATCATAGACCTTTATTGTTGTATATATATTAGTAATGTTCTATTCTCTGGATGGCTGTATGCCCGATCACCACAGGCTTCAAACCTCCCTGTGTTTGGTAACTTGAACCAATTGAGGCTGGTTCTACGTAATCGTCATAGCTGGGAGTCTCTAACAGAGCTGCTCCACAAAACACCAAAGCTGGAAGATCTAGATCTTGTGTTGGAAGATGTAAGAAGATTTGTAAGTGTACAAGTATATGATATTATCACCACACTTATATGGAATTCTTATTTCCTGAACTCTTATTTTATCCTCAGGGAACCAAAGGCGAGGAAGATTATCCAGAACTTGAATGGAATCCACCTGAGCTTGTGCCTGATTGTTTGTCATCAAACCTCAAGACAATCTCCATAAGAGGATTCGAGGGTCTACAAGTTGAAACTAAATTAGCAAAATACATGCTACTGCGTGGTTGTCATTTGAATAAGATGACCATCTATACATGTATGTTCAGGAAAGAAGAGGCTTGCGATGATCTATTGACCCTTCCGAGAGCAGAGACTTGTCAAGTGGAATTCAAGGAATTGCGATTATAAATTTTCAAGGCAGCAGATTTATTATTCGGATAACTTGCTCAAGTGAATGTCTTGGCTCATACAATGGAAGCGATTTGGACACGAGCGGTGTAATGTGCCACTTCTGCTTTGAGGCCAATTGCGCTTCTTGTCCACTTCTGCTTTGTAAATCCTTGTGATCATACATCATTTCCTAATGCCGTAGTTTTGTTGTTTTATTCATTGACATATACGTTGTGGTAAAGATCTCCCTCCCCTATATCTAAATCGTAGTCTTGTTTTAATTTCTGTGTATTTTGTATACAAATTTCTACACATCCATGGGTAGATGGCTAAATAATGAAATAAACTGGTCTGTGCCTAATCCTTCATCTCTTGGGATTAAACTATGGGTCCTAGAACTAACTTATCTAGTTTAAGTCAGTAGTAAACTAAAAATCAGTTACTAGTGGCTTGTGTTGTAGTTTTGTTGTTGCTTTGATGTATTAAAAAACATTTGAGGAAACTTTAACCATAAGTTTTTTTGTGTGATGTAAGGACGTTAATAGTTTTATTTATCACCACTTGAGAGTAAGTACAACAATAGGAATCTAATCCGCCAGCAGGGGCAATCTTGCGAGACTACCTAGTACACACCAAACAATATCTTTATGTTGAAGACTATGTGATGAAACACTGACCACTCTTCCGTGATAGCAAACGAGAGAAGTAAGCAGCCACCGAGAGTACATGGAGGAAGAGACTAAATCCATAACCTATAATTATTGACTACTTTAAGGACCACCTAGTGCAGAGGGGGCTACCCCAGAGCATCAAAAACACCTGATTAAAAATCAATAACTAAGTGTTATAATATTCAGACCAATAACTTACACTAATTTATGACAAGAATGTTAAATGTTTATGAGTTAACGGTTTCATAAGTTACATGAGTTAGTGGTATTAGGAGTTAGTATCTCATAAGTTACAAGACATTAAGTCTTAAGTTGCAAGGTGTTAAGTCTTAAGTTACATAAGAAAGTGAGATTTTTGGAGTTGTGGTGAGTCATTGAGTTTCATGTAGCACCATAACAAAAGACGTTGAAACTATGGACGTCAGGAAATGGGTAAACATGGGAGGAGAAGGTATAATGTGAACCTTAAGCAGAACAGGTTTTGTGTCGATGCTCCAAAGCTCGAAAAGCTTGAAGTTATACAGATTCCTCTGTCAAATTATATTTTAGAGAACCCAAAATCCGTAGCCAATGCTAGTATTGCATTCAGATCCGTTACTGAAGAAGAATGGCCGTCCTTTCCGGACCGTGCATGTCAGCTTCTGACTGGAATATCTAATGTTAAATGCCTGTCTCTTTTAGATCAGCCATTGGAGGTAATCAAGTATATACTAACCCTCATTTTCTTCATAATTCTCTATTGTTGTATGTTAGTGGTTTTCTAATTTCCAGATAGTTGTTTGTGTGATCACCACTTTCGAATTCACTAATTTTCCCCAGGCTTCAAACCTCCCTGTTTTTGGTAATTTGAACCAACTGAGGCTGGTTCTCCGTGATCGTAATAGCTGGGAGTTTCTAACACAGATGCTTCAGAAAACACCAAATCTGGAAGATGCAAGTACATTTGTACAATATGATGTTGTTACCACATTTTCTTGAACTGAATACTAATTTCATGAGCACTTATCCTTATCCTCAGGGAACCGAAGGCGAGAAAGATGAACCAGAACTACAATGGACTCCACCTGTGCTTGTGCCCGAGTGTTTGTCATCAAACCTCAAGACTATCTCCATAAGTGGATTCAAGGGTCTACAAGTTGAAAGGCAAGTAGCAAAATACATGTTACTGAACGGTCATCATTTGAATAAGATGACGATTTATACTTGTATGTTGGAGAAGGATGAGCCTTGCAAAGATCTTTTGACCTTTAAGAGGGCGATGACTTGTCAATTGGAATTGCGAGCTGAAACTTGCACTCCAATTACAATTCACACTCCCACCTCCGGGTTTATGAGCTGAAAAGTCACAAATGCCCCTTTTCTTTTAGCCTTCATGAAAATAGTCTGAAACCAACCAGCTCCTTCTCTTTGTATCTTAGAAGGCTTTGCTTTGTCTCAGAGTGCAACTGTGCATTGTTATTGAAGATTGAGGAATCTACCATCCAAATCAATCCCATAAAACCCAGATTTTCCTACTTGAAATAATTGGGTGGTTGATTGCCTCACGAATTAAAAGCATTTCATAAGCGTTTGCTGCATAAATATGGAGAAATTTTTAGATATCCTCATGGACTGTCAGACTACCACGTTGTTCTGCTGGAAGACTGAAAAATTCCTCCACAAATATGCTCTATCAATATTTATGTTTCATGTATTTTCAGAACCTTTTCTCAATGTGGTCTAATTTAAAATTCTATCTCTTTTGTGTCCATATATAGCAATGCTTGTTGAAATTGCAGAAGATGCTTTTGATGTGATACAATGTAGTATAACAGAGTACTTAGTAACAAAACAAAGAGAATGTCGTATCTGTATCACTTATAGAAACTTTTCCACTGCATGAGAGAGGTTGCTAGGCATACCGATGATACAAGTGTTATATATCATAGGCTATTGTTGAGAAAGATAACACACTTCGTTGGTGTGTTTAGAACATTTTATTAATAACTCACACATCTTACATATATCCGTGAGGTATTATCGGTTAAATACCTTAACCAACCAAATTATGGCTCACCAACTAAGATATTATTTGGTTGGCTTTTAGTTGCAAAATTGCTACTAATGTCATGTATATGGGGGTAGCTAATTTTGTTGTAGACAATATTACCCTTCTAATGAGGACCTTTATAATGAGGATTATATGATGACATTTCGGTTTATGGTTTAAAAGACATATTTTTTGATCATATTTTAACATCGCATCCGTTTAGTTTTTAGGTGTATATAAGTATTATTTATACAAATTTTCAGCTAAATTAGGGATCGTTAAAGTAACAAATTAGATCAAATTAATTTTTCACTTCTTCCATTTGGGTTATAAGTATGTCATAGCGCATGTGCACTTTTGTTTATGAGCTTTCAATTTCATGTTTGGTTTGTCATTTTGACTCCCCCCGCTACTTATGCCTTGTAATTCTCTCCTCTTGTGATGTAAAGAACATACCACGATAGTTCTCCATCACACTTTACATTACTAGAGTGTTGTTGTTTCTAAACCTGTAAATAAATCAGATCTAGACCGGATGGACCAAGATCCGGATCCGTAATAGAAACTTTAGATTCAGATTCGACCCATTACCCTTCAGATCTTTAATAGCTCGATCTAAATTAGGATTCGGCGAGTTAACAGATACCCGACCTGTTAATCCGATCCGTTTATAATAATAAATATTTCAAATTTTAATAATAATTTCATAGTTTTATCATAAAACATTGATGAAATTTTATAAGAAAATAAAGGTTTACATCAAAAATTGAATTACATGCCTAAAATACACATTACACTACCAGAACAACCACTTTAGCCGACGAAATTTTTTCGTCGGCTAAACCTTAAATTTCGTCGGCTAAAGTCTTAGCCGACGACACGTCGTCGGCTAAGAAGTCTTCGGGCAAAATCCATCGACCAACACTATAGCCGACGAAATTACTGTTCATCGTCGGCTAAAGTCATTTATTTAGCCGACGAATAAATTTTTCGTCGCTTAATTTCTGGACTTTAGCCGACGAAATTTATTAAAATTCGTCGGCTATAGCTATTATTTATATTTATTTATTTAACTTTAGCCGACGAATTTTAGGGTATTTCGTCGGCTATAGTTATTATTATTTTTTTTTTAGCCGACGAATTTTATTAAATTTCGTCGGCTATAGCTATTATTTTTATTTATTTATTTAACTTTAGCCGACGAATTTTATTAAAATTCGTCGGCTAAAGTTATTATTATTTTTATGTAATTATTATTATTTTTTTTAAAACTTTAGCCGACGAATTTAAGGGTAATTCGTCGGCTATAGTTTTTTTTTCTTTTTTTTTAATTTTAGCCGACGAATTTTATTAAAATTCGTCGGCTAAAGTTATTATTTTTTTATGTAATTATTATTTTTTTAAAACTTTAGCCGACGAATTTTATTAAATTTCGTCGGCTATAGCTATTATTTTTATTTATTTATTTAACTTTAGCCGACGAATTTTATTAAAATTCGTCGGCTAAAGTTATTATTTTTTTTATGTAATTATTATTATTTTTTTAAAACTTTAGCCGACGAATTTAAGGGTAATTCGTCGGCTATAGTTTTTTTTCTTTTTTTTTTAATTTTAGCCGACGAATTTTATTAAAATTCGTCGGCTAAAGTTATTATTTTTTTATGTAATTATTATTTTTTAAAAACTTTAGCCGACGAATTTTAAGGTATTTCGTCGGCTATAGTTTTTTTTTAATTTTTTCATTTTTTTTTCTTTTTTAATTTATTGTATTTTTGATTAAAATTTTTACTTCTTTTTCGTTTTTACACCGAAAAAGGAGTAAGGAGGAGGAGGAGAAGGTTAGGAGAGGGAGAGGAGGAGGAGAAGAGGAGAGGAAGGAGGAGGAGAAGAATTTAGAGAAGTAGGAGGAGGAGGGATTTGAAGGAGGAGGAGGAGGAGGAGGAGGAGGAGAAGGTTAGGAGAGGGAGGATGAAGAGGAGGAGGAGGAGGAGGGAAGATGAAGAGGAGGAGGAGAAAAATGAAAGATATAGAAAATTTTAAACTTTAGCTTTAGTCGAAAAATTTTAAAATTTTAAAAATCCCCTCCAAAAAATTTGAATTTTTAATTTAACCTTAGCCGACGAAATACCCTAATTTCGTCGGCTATAGTTATTTATTTTATTTATTTATTAATTTAACCTTAGCCGACGAAATACCCTAATTTCGTCGGCTATAGTTATTTATTTTATTTATTTATTAATTTAACCTTAGCCGACGAATTACCCTAATTTCGTCTGCTATAGTTATTTATTTTATTTATTTATTTAACTTTAGCTGACGAAATTAGGGTAATTCGTCGGCTAAAACCCTAAACCCTATACGTAGAAGCTTCAAACGAAAAAAAGTCGTGAAATAAGATATGACCGGAATGGTGAAATACGTCTATAGTTGAAAAATCACGTAATTCCGGTAAAGTCTCGGTACCGATAATTGCGGTTAACTCAATTTTCCATTCTTTCTCCCTAGAGGTAGCCCTATCTCCGGTAGTTATTTTTCATAAAATTTTTATACCACTGGTTGCATCTCATCGATTTGAAACTATTTTCAGTTGAAGGTCCGGGCAAAATACGTAATTTAGACTGTCAAATGACAGTTTCCGTGCATTAAGGGGTTTGACTTACGTGATTGACCGTAAGGATTGAGCCCTTAACGTTGTCAGATTAAGTTAAATTTTTTTCTATATACATATTTCAACATAATGATTATATCTGACGGTCGGAATTTTGTTTCTCAACTTTGATCATCGGAATCACAACATGCGTACTAATGTTGTATAACTTGTTTACTAAGTTTTACGTAAATGTTTCGTTTCTAAACAAACTGTACGTAGAAACTTCAAACGCAAAAAAGTCGTGAAATAAGATATGAACGGAATAGTGAAATACGCCTACGGTTGAAAAATCACGTAATTCCGGTAAAGTCTCGGTGCTGATAGTTGCAGTCAATACAATATAGAGGTTTGACTTACGAGATTGACCGTCTAGATGAAGTCCTTAAATTTATCAGATAAAGTTGAATTTTTACCAGAGATATATTTCAACATATTGATGATATCTGACGGTCGTATTTTTGTTTGTGAATTTTGATGACCGGAATCACAACATGTCTACTATTTACCATTATTTATCTATACGAGGAGGCCTATCATGGAGGGGTACATGTCTCAAAATTTTTAGATAGACAATTGCGTCTCATTATGGTTAGTGTTTGTTGTGTTGAAGGTTCGGCCAAAATACCTCATATAGGTGTAGATATGGACATTTTCGTGTATTAAGCGTTTAGAAAAACTTCATTTTGAAGTCTTAAACGAACTCGGATGGCCAAAAAAGCCTATATGTCATAGCAAAGCGATGAGTTTTACTCCTACGACCGTTCTGCTTCCAAATTGGTATCACAATAGTCAATCGGACACCGAAATATCCGTAGTACAATTTTATAACTAAAAGATACTTTAGCCGACGAAATACCCTAATTTCGTCGGCTAAACTTTTCAAATTTCGTCGGTTAAAGTTCACATACTATAGCCGACGAAAAAAGCACTTTAGCCCACAAAATTTTTTTTGTCGGCTAAAATTTAACTATAGCCAACGAAAAAATTAGTTTAGCCGACGAATTTTTTTTTCGTCGGCTAAAATGCCACTTTAGCCGACGAAATTTTAACTTAGCCGACGAACAAAAAATTCGTCGGCCTGTTTTTAGATATTTCGTCGGCTATAGTCTTTTTTCTGGCAGTGTTAACTGTACACTAATATAATTAAAATATTTTGCCTCCAATGTTTTTTAACATAGATACGTAGACATTAAGAACCTTTAACTTCATCAAATCATACTTTAGAGACAATTTAGATAAGAATGTTTAGATTATCTAGATAATTATCATATTATTTAATTTTTATTAATAATATTATATTTATAAAAAATTATTTAATTATTTATAAATAGATCTAGGTCCTTAACGGATCAGATCAACAAAGATCCGGATTTGATTCGTTTAACAAACGGGTTAACAGATCCGAGTCCTTAACGAATCAACAAGTCAAATTTTTAATCTAAAACCGTTTAAAAACTACAAATTTTAAACGGATCTGGATAAAAGTCTAATTATTTATGTTGCCGGAACAAAATGTAAATGAGGGGAACATTGTCCGTTACCTATATATTTATTTACTTGCATTATTAACCGTTGGATCGTAAACCTACATTAAGGATCTCACGCATCAGCGACGTCTAAAACTCTAAATACTCATTTCTCAATCCCTTCTCCTGGTAGCCAGCCGCAGCCTCTCGAGATTGGGCCTTGAGTAGCTTCAAGCTTTGAACATTTCACTGAGCAAGGGTAAGTGCTCCTCCTTTCATCTTCCGATCAAATCTCTTATACCCAGTATTAGATTTTGTATGAACGATAAGGCTGTATTAGATTTCGTATGATTTGGTCTCAATTTGACCTTGATTTTGGGTATTGAAATCAGAAATGAAAAGGAGGGTGACCAGAGAAGATAGGATCAGCGCATTACCACAAGAAGTTATTTCTCACATACTCTCCTTCCTTCCGACGTTTGAGGCCGTGAGGACTAGTCTTTTGTCTAAGAGATGGAAAAAGATGTGGGCTTCTGTCACCACTCTAGACTTCGACGATGACAGAGATGAAGTTAGATATTTTCCCAGGTTTATCAAATGTGTACTTATGTTTCGTGACTCGTGCAACATAAAAAAATTCCAACTTAAGATTGACCATGAGTTGGACGGAGTTGAGTTGGAGGATGTTGACGATTGGATTGGCGCTGCGGTGAGGCGCGAAGTGGAAGAATTTCATTTGAAGTTGCACTATAGGTACCCTAGTAGTGTTTTTACATGCAACACAGTGAGGGCTGCGAGACTTGACATTGGCGGTACTCCCATTCCTTTTGACGATGTTGATTATCCGGCTGTGTGTTTCCCAAAACTCAAGTTTCTTCATGTAACAGTGGATCGTCCTGAGCATGAAGTACCGGAATTGGTGTTCTCTAATTGCCCTGTTGTTGAGGATATGATCATTGATGGGTCGGCCAATAACGACAATTATGATTTCAATATCGGTGCACCTGAACTGAAATCATTGTCGGTATGTTTGACAGATCCTAATGATGAGTATGAGAACAACTTTGAGGTTGATGCTCCAAAACTTGAAAAGCTTGTGCTCGAGAGCGTTTTCTTGTCCAAGTATAATTTGGAGAATGTGGAATCCCTAGTCAGTGCTAGTATCTCTTTCGATGCCATATCTGCTGCTGAATTTGAATTATTTCCGGCTCGTGCAACTGCCCTCCTGGCTGGAATCTCCAATGTCAAATATCTGTCTCTTTCGACTCATTCCTTTGAAGTAAGTATTATCCTTACTTATACTCTCTTGCATGATTTAGGATAAAAACATTATCAATCTTTATATGCTGGATACATTGATTTTTTTTATTCACTACTGTTTGGGAAGTTTGGCCTATAAATATGTAACTTCTAGATGGTCATGCCATTAATATGTAAAAAATAGAACATGCATAATAAATATACAATTATACGTTGCCGTCATCTCTTAATAATCCGTTTTGTTGTTCTTAGTATTCCCTGCTGTTTTTGTCATGTTTATGTTATCTGGGAAATTATGGATTATGATGGAAACAGTATGTTATCATTGCTCTGTGTAGAAATTTTACACTTTTGGTATACTTGAGTTATTGATAAATATATGTCCTGTAGGTTTCATATCTACCTGCTTTTAATAATTTGAAAAAATTGGATCTGCTTCTCCATAAATGCAAGTATTGGGAGTTGCTGGCAGAGCTTCTCTACAGGGCACCGAATTTAGAAGATATGGTTCTGGAAGATGTATGTGACCTTTTCTTTTTCGGGCAGAACTAAGTTATCTTTATACTTGTATTTTAGTTATTGTGAACTTGTAAGTGCAATTCCAGAATTTGCCTCAACATTTTATCCATCTTTTTTTGCCAGGGAACCAAATGTGATAATGTATGTGACCTTTTCTTTTTCGAGCAGAACTAAGTTATCTTTATACTTGTATTTTAGTTATTGTGAACTTGTAAGTGCAATTCCAGAATTTGCCTCAACATTTTATCCATCTTTTTTTGCCAGGGAACCAAATGTGATGATGAATATTCAGATCTTCCCTGGAATCCACCAGAGGTCGTGCCTATATGTTTGTCGTCACACCTAAAGACTATCACTATTAAAGGTTTCAAGGGATTGAGGGTTGAGATGGGTGTGGCCAAGTATGTGTTAAACTCTGGTCAAGTTTTGAATAAGATGGCACTTTATACTGGGTTTCTGTATACTGAAGCTGAGGAGATGAAACAGGAGTTTTTGATGTTTCATAAGGCAATGAGTTGTCAAGTTAAGTTCATCAAGATGTGATTGTTGTTAAATCAAAATTTGTGTCAAGTTTTTTGTTGTAAAAGGTTAAAATTTGCGAAAGCTTTGATGAAACTGGATATTTATATATTATCTGTATGATTCTGTTTTGTTCAAATTTTGTGTTTCTTTGGATTCTTTTATGTCAATAGTTGCTTACATATATCCTTGCTTTTGTATATCATAATGGCAAAAAATTATACATGCCATAACAGGATAAGTGAAATCTCACTTCCGAGTTCTGAGGTGATCATGAATTTACTGAGAAATGTTGAGCTTTTACTAAATGGTTACGCTTTTAATGTCAGTGGGAATTTTCCAGCTTGTTGGTATCTGGACTAAGCAGTCCCCAGTCTCAGATATGCTATACAGTCTGTAGTTGCGTCTGTCTTGGACTCTCGGTAACTCTACTAATACGTCTATCAACCTTACTACTACCACTCTGTTACATTCTCATGAATCTTCCCAATCTCCGAAACTGTGATGGATGTAAAATTGTAAATCCTTGTGATTACTTATATAACTGAGGTCATATGAATATGATATTACCGAGATCCCAAATTGGGTGCTTTGAAATATCATTTTTTGCCACTATTTTTCCAGTATTGCCCTTGTATCTATTTACACCCAGCATCTTCAGAAAATCATACCCAGCACTTTTCTCTCTTCCATTTACCAGATTTTTGTTTCAAGAACAGTACCATGATCAAGAGTAAACAATCCATTTTACCTTTAGTCCATAACCTGTATTTATATATTTAGTTCAATTTGCTTTAATATTAGCGTGGTCTATTTGACATTTTAAAAACAAACTGATATTTCAATAAGTTTTCTGTACTTCTCTGCAGTGACGAATCCAAGATGAAAACGTCACATGAGCTAAATGTAACTCATGAAAAGTTTTGTTTGACGATGTGAGAAATTTTGGCTTCGTCAAGTGTCATCCAATGGATTTAAATGAGTTAGAGTTACCTATAAGACCGGTCTTGAGTTTTCCAAGACCTAGACGAGAAACAAAAATGAGACTCTCATCTTCAAATACATTCACAATTTATATTCTGTTTAAGTAAATTAGTAACAACATACACTATAGAAAATTAGCAATTTTAATTCATATAAAGGAATGAAAAATTGGTTTTTATTTTTAGATGAGTAATAATATAAACTATATAGAAAATTAGCAATCTTAATTCATATAAAGGAATGAGAATTGAGAGAGAATTGGAGAAAATATCGTTGTTATTTTATTTTTTGGAAAAATGACCATTTACAAAAATTAAATAAAAGTTAGACTCAAACTAATGAATTGAAAAGTCAAACGTCCATTCTAATATAAAATGTATTTATTAATATCCAAATACACAAATTTTTATTAAATTAAAATCTAATTTAATATAAAATGTACATTTAAATATAAGATGTGTGCTTATATATAAAGGTACTTATTAATATAAGAGGTGTGCTTATATATACGCAAAAGTAAAAACTAATATCACAGTATAATTGAAAGGGAGAGAGATCGAGACTTAGCTTTCTCTTCTTTTAATTGTGCCTCCGCCATGCTGGGTTCTCCCAACAATTAAATTGATGAGCCAGATCAAACCGATCAACTTGGTGATCAATCAAGTTGTATTCTTCAGAAGCCAATCTGTGGCTATTGGTTGCATGAGTAAATAATTGCTTCTTTTACTTTTGTCGATCATCAGTGCTTGCATCTTTTCTTTTTGTTAAAAATGGTTTCACTTCTCCACATAATTAACTTCTTGGTCGGGCCATCAACTCTATACGCAATGGGGGCTATTGACGTTTCAAGCTTAGAATGCTTTGGTGTTGGAGCTTTGGTGGAGCAACGCTGAATGAAGTGGTGGACGTAGGCTAAGGGTGAAGTAGTAGAACGGTGGAGGCCGGAGGACAGTAGGTGCGTTCGTGGTATGGTGGACGGCTGGTGGTGCGTCAGCAATAGGAGGAGAGGCACGGCAGTACATTTGTTTTTTTAGGGTTTACTCATGGTTTTTTTTGTAAATTCGTAGCACTTTATGATGGTAATGATCGATCACTTACTAGCACGGATTACCTTCTTAATGCAGCAATATGGAAATATGAGTGAGAATGCGCTCCCATGTATGTTGAAACCTTCTTTGATCAAAGCTAATAGAAGGCTTCCATAGTAAATCTTACCGAGTCTAAAAGTTTTCCTAACAGGAATAGGAAACATATTGGCCCAGGATTCTGAAATTCAAACAGTGGCTTTTGATTGTATCTCTAAATGACTGAAGAAAATGGGAGTGCTAAGCACAAACGCAGCTGTGTTAAACACATCCAGCCATGTGGCAACACTTCAATTGCTAAAGGGTTTGAAGCCACAAACACATTTTCTCCCCTTATCTTTGTACATTTCATGCCTGTTTTATTCTTATCCTTATGGTCGGCGTCGTCGTGTCAGGGTAGAATTTTACTTTTGAAAAAGGAATTAGGGTAGACTTTTCTGGTCGGAGTCGGACCTTGTATTTCTTCTAAGTATCAGTTCTTTTTCTTCGATCGGGGAAGCGACTGAGCAGAGGGTTGAAGAAAAAGAGAAATTGAATACAAACATGAAATTTACGGAGATAAGAGGAAAAAATGTGTTTATTGCTTCTAACCCTTTAGCTAATGAAGTGCTACCACGTGGCTGGATGTGTTTAACACACGCAGTAATAAGAATATTACTCATTTCACGCCCGGGGGTTTCTAAAATTACGTTGCTGCTCGCCAACAAAACAAAAACAAAAATTTTGTAAATATGAAAATATCTTTCTATACATTCTTTTCTGGCAAAAACTTGCTATATATCCCCAACTAGAACGTCATAAAAAAGTCATGTTTAAAACCAGAGAGCCACTTCGTACGTTTAAGTTGTTCCTCCATTTCCCCCTTTTTGTAACCCTCTGTGTGATAGAGTACCTATGGTATATACACCCTTCTTCTCTGCACTAAGCCACTAACTAGAACTAGACAATCATGTTTCGGCTTGGGCCAGAACCGAATCATCGAGTGTCATCTCCTCCTGTTCTTCGGTATCAATTTGGAGAGGACTTGGGTCATCTTCTTTGGTCATGTTGATTGGCCCTTGTGGTGTTCCAAAAAGTGTAGTGAATATCTGTCTATGGCATTCTTCACAAAAGTAGAGATAGGTGAAATGGCCCTCGTAGGGGAGCTTATGTACAGCAGCCCCTGGTAAAATCCTGTGCACAAAATCAGTCATTGAAGGCGGTGCTACCTTATCATCCATCCCCTGTCAGTAAAGTGATCTCAAGTAAGTTTACTTGCAGAAAGATTGACACCTCCAAATAACTGAAGCTGATTACTGTGTTGAGATTCATTATTGTTACAAGAAAAGAACCACCAGCAATATGCTTTTAACAAGTCTGTTACCGTATTCCATCCACATTCTTCTCGCAGAAGTAATTTCTTTTCAAACTTCTCAACAGTTGTTCTTTAGAAAGTTCATGACTTCATATCTTCATGACGTAAAGCAATTTAATTACCCTGTCTAATCATTGATCTTGTTGTTATCTACTAATCAAGTAACTTAGTCTTTTATAAGAAAACTGTGCAATTATATGAGGAGCAGATTATTGGTTGGCTGTTACAAATACACAATAAGATAGAGAAGCTTCTGACCTGCCAGATGTGTATTGGTCCAAGGAAGCCGATATATTCCTCCTGAGCTGCACTGAGCACAGACTTGAGCCAATTGAGCATTCCTTTCCCTTGTTTCTTCTTCTGCAATTTGAGGTCCGCAAGGCTGAAACCCCAATTCGATACTTGCAGAACAGCTTCTTCCACAAACGGTTCTGCACTTCCCTGCCTAATGGACTCTTCAACATCCCTTTGCCAGAATTCTTCATAGATTGGATCCTCTATTAAAGCCTTATCCTGGTAAGTCGACAAAGGATTCTCAGATAGTTTCATCATGGTAATCCAGGCATTACAAATGTAAAACAAACAGAAAATAACTGAATTACAATAGTATGATAGAACCACCCTACTCACAAGGAACAGTATCCCAGTTAAATCACTAGGAGAAAAATTTTAAAGGATAGGAACAAACAGCTAAAGAAGCCGTCTCAGCACAATTTTAATATAATACTATACCGTGGCATTTGTAGAAGATCCCCCATAATAAGACGTTATATTCACATACAATGTTAAGTATATAAAAAAGGATGCATGGTTGTAAAAGTTGAAACTTAAGTTCAAATTTGCAAATGTTTACAAACAGCGATAACAATACTTACCCTCTTTCCAAGTGACAATGACAGCCATTTGTCAATTTGTCCATGCTTTCCAGATAAGAAACTCCGGTGGTAGAAGTAAGCCAGAAATCTGGGAAACCTCCTAGCTAGAAAGTACAAAAGTTGCCTCTTTCTTGTCCACTGTTTCCAGGTTCTGCGTCTCTCTTCCCTGTTCATGATTGAATCGTATGGATTAACCATTGGAGCCATCATGGCAGCACCTGCAAATTAGATCAGTAAGGATCATGAGAAAATAATACTGGAAAAAAAATATGGCAGACATCTTAATTTCCCGGAAGAAAATTTTATCATAATGAGAAACATCACAGGGTCACTAGGAAAATAAATGAAAACTAATAGAAAACGTTGTTGAACTCATCTACAACTTTAAAAAAGATATTCTATCAGGCCTCATTAAAGACTTGTCATCCATAATGACAACAACATGTCGATTGCAGATTCCGGCAAAGACTAACACATGAAAAAAAAACTTTTCAGGTAAGTAACATGAACATCAGCAACTTCAGGGAAATAGCAGAGGTGATTATTAGTATCACAATGTTCCATAACATACAGTACTCAATAACAGAACAAAAATTCCTTTGGTAATGCCGTATCAGTTCCACTTCTGGAAACCTTATCACTGCATGGTAGAACCTTTCACATATCATTAGAAGTGTAGGAGACATCATACCTGCAAGTCTATCAGGAATGTATCTGAGTGCTGCCCAGGCATGCATGCTTCCACTAGAGTATCCAACAATCCAAAACTTGTGATTAACACCAACAGCATCAGCTAAGAGCAACATATCCATGGCTGAGGTTTCAAGGTTCCTATCAGGATGAGGATCACTCTCTCCAAATCCAGGAAGATCATATGTCAATAAGCGAACACCAAACTCCTCCAATAGTGAAGCCTTAAGTCCCGGTATTCCTAATTTGAAAAACAAGATACAAAATCAAGAAAATGCATGCCTAAAATAAACAAGAATAGCAAAAACAGAAGCATTATCTGTTGGTTTAGCCACAAAAAAGCTCACCTGCAAGCCTGGAGGAAAGGAAAGAATGTGGAGAAATAATTGAAAATCTAGCTTTGTCAGTCGGAACTCCTTGCTCCTTATATGCAATGTATCTACCATCTGGAAGCATCACGCGGGCAGCACTAGGAGGATGTATGTACACCTTCTTCACTACCTCTGGAGTGGTAGGAGTAGTTTCCATGTTCACAATCAATGCTGGAAATTTGTAAGCCATGTCAGCAAAATGCACAATAAAAGACCCAAACAATCAAAGGAGAAGCAAATAGAAGAAGCCCCTGAATCATCAGATTAACAGGCGCATATACCCTAAACTTAATTCCCCCTTGCTAAACTCTAGAGCACAATCTCAGACCCTCAGTTAATTCTCAATCAGTATACAGGTAATATTCACAAGCATACAATCAAATCCAAAGAGAAAGCCTTTCAAGTTTGAGCTTTTATCATCAAAATCCCTCTGCAGGAGTTGAACCTGATCAATATTAACTTTCCCCTACAGTAAGTCAAAAATTTATTCCTACCACAACTTTTCCAGGATTTCCACAATATTCTGTAATAAATAAAAGTCCAACTTTGCTTTCCTTCTTTTTCTCATCCATAAACAGAACAAAACCTTCAGAAAGCCTATCAAATACTTTCCGGCCAATATTTCTCCGGCGAAAAACTTTCCGGCCAAAGAAACATGTCTCAAAATTCCCAAATATAACCAAAAATCCAAACTTTTTAGCATAATCAAACAACAAAAGCAAAATTATACACAACTGGAAATTCTCAGCAATCAAACAGAGCAAAATCTATGAACTCCTACATTTTGTCAACAACGAAACAACACAGGGAGACGCACCGGTAAAAGCCAAAACGGCAACGAACAGAATCACCGACCAAGCATGAACCGGCTCCTTATCCTCCGGCAAATACTCATTCAGAAACCTCAGCTTCCCCCGCAGCTTCGTCACTCTCTTCCCGAAGTACGACTCCTTCACCTTCTCGAAGCTTCGCAGAACCACCGAGTCCGGATTCCCCAAGCTCTGCCTCACAACATCCCTACAACCCTTCCCGAACTCCACCGCCATCTCCGCCGCCGCCGCAGCGAACTCCTTCAAATGCTCGCCGACTCCCTCCGGTTTAATCGCATTGATACTCGAGTCCGCCGCAACGCCGCCGTACGGCGCCGCGAAGTGACCGTTGAGAAGATCGTCGGGTCGCCAGGGCCTGGCGGTGAACGCCGTCTCCGAGTCCGCCATTGACCGGAGATCAAAGAGAGAGAAAGTGAGCGAGTGGTTTTGATTACATTGGGGTTTTGGAGAAACGAAAAGGTGAAAAGGAAAGGGACGAAAAAAGTGGGAGAGTAAGGAAGAAGAGAGTGGTTGTTGCCCTTTTTGATTTCTGGCTACCAGAAATTTCGTTTTATTTTTATTTTTTTAAGAATAATTTTATTGCGTGGGATCTGGTGCCGGTGGGTACAAGGAGGAGTGGGAATTGTGTAGGGTGGGACCGTCTGCGGGGAGAGGCGGTGTGGATTTGGCCACGTCGATGAGGGAGCGGCGTGTCACAGCGTCAGGCGGTAGTGATGGTGGAAGTGGCGGTTGTTGCGTACTAACGACTCTCTCTTTTCTCGTTTTATTGTCAGCGGCTGGGCCCCGATTCGTGATGGAATAATATTTTTAAAGAATTAGTTTTAATTTTCTAGTGGAAATTAAAATAATTGTTTTTGTATATATTCTATCACCGACCCATCTTCACCTCCGTCCACTTAGAAATAGGTCGGACTAAATTGTAGGTTTATATAGTGGGCTACACATTTATGATACCATTATGCGGATATAAGTATGCAAAATTTAATAAATAAAAAGCAGTCGTTTGAGACTATATTTATTCACAAAATTAGTTTTTTTGTTTATCGCCCTTTATTAAGATATTGTTGAATATTTCAATTTGTAAATTTGGTTACATCTCTGCTTATTTTTAATATCACATGTGTTCTATTTTGTTTTCCTTCACCGACTTGTTGGTTGAGAAAAAAAAAGATCGACTAAGATGAGAGAAAATCGATTCTCATATGTGACTACGAGAAACATCACATTTTAAAGATATTACGGTACACTAACTCGATCATATTGTGGACTCATTTGTGTTCACAAGTGGAGTAATGCATGAACAAAATGATATTGCGAACAAAATGATGATACCTTTTGGGTGTGTAGAGCATATCATGGTGGACTCAATGATTATAATGGTGGTCCAGATTACTACTGTATAATTGATACATAATTGGCTCAACACCACACCGCTGGAACAAGATTACAAGAATCACACCAATATCTACATGTCGATGAGTCACTCCAACTAATATGTTTCACTTGCAATGCCTAAGTTTTTTAGACGATGCCTAATTTGGTACCTACCTTTTTAAATCTCTTTAACATTTTCTTTCATCTCTTAGCCACATGGATTGAGTAATAATAATTCGACAAGAAGAAGAAGCAAGCCACATACCAAACGGCTGGTCTGTCATTTCATGCAATTCCAAAAATATAAAGTTAGACGTGACCCAACTCATATAATTTTATCCATGTATATCTCTATTGATCAAGTGAATTTGCCTTATTCAACTATGTATGATTGAATTTTTATAATTTCTTCAATATTACACCCCTCTTACAAACTAAATAAAACATAATAAAATAGTAATAGGAATGACAGGATAATGTGGCGTTCGATAACGTTTTCATACTTGATATGGTAATCACTATCAGAAAAAAACACTTTAGCTGACGAATAAATTTGTCAGCTCATTAAACTTTTTAGTCAGCTAAAGTAATAGTTAACGAAATTTCGTCGGTCATACTTTAGCCGACGAAAATAGTGACAGTCGTTAGCTAAAGTTCAAACTTTAGCCGACGACAAAACTCATCGTCGGCTTTAAGTTTGAACTTTTGCCTACGACTTTTTAGACTTTTATCGACTAAATTTCGTTGAACAAAACTTCCCACCCTAGTCAAAATGGTTGATCGAACATGACTTTAGCCGATGAAAGTCTTTATATATCGTCGGCTAAAGTCTGGAAAAAAAATTGCAGATTCTGAATTTCAATTCTCAGAACCTGCAAATTCCATAATTTTATTTCTACAATAGACAACAACATCCAAAATGAAAACAAAAACACATTTTCATTAACAACACACAAATTAATAAAACATAAGCGTACGTTTTAAACTTAACACTTAAAATAGTTAAGTATTCAAACTAAACTCACATAACACATAAACTAATTATCATCTATTGATCAAGTGAATTTGCCTTATTCAACTGTGTATGATTGAATTTTCATAATTTATTCAATAATACAACCATCTAGACCTCTCACAAACTAAATAAAACATAATAAAATACTAATAGAAGGGTTTAATTCCTTAATTGTCATGAAGTCCATTCGTGCAAGACCATGATGCTTGATTACATGAGGATTACATGCCTTAATAGTATTACACATGAGCACACGTCTAGGTGCAGTGAGTCTATATGCCTAACGTCCAAATTCATGCAAGCTATAATTGTGGTGCCTTAAGGATTCATTCCTTTTTTTTGTATTTGATTGCATACGGTGATACAGGACCAGAAGATATATCAAGGATACAATTATATTACCTAGGAAACGTATATATTTATATTTGACGTGAAAAATCTTTAGAGACAAATTTTTATCAATAATATTGTATCTTTATGATACATGGACCGATACCTATGGTCAAATATTTGTATACATTTTTCTTTCCTGTAAAGTTATGCTTGGCGAAGATTTACAGTTTTTGAGGATCTAATCTTTTAGGGTCTGATATGTCTTGATCTGTAAGTAAGAATAAATCTCTAATGTTCAATATACAAAGGGGTTGACGGCGAATGAAGACAACACACATCAACTTACAAATAACCTTGCATCACTGTAAAACAAGCCTTCATCAGAGCATCTCTACCAAAAAGACTCCTACAAGGTATTTTATTCCATTAAAGTCCGCCCAGTCAGCAAATCCTGCTTCTACCTCACCGAGCCCTCCCAGTCAGCAAAAATCCACCCCAATTCATAAAGATTCATCACGAGCGCAAATCCGCCAATAACCATTGTTAGAGCGTAATACCTCTTGCAAATATCTCGATTTGCTGAAGAAAAATCTTATGCGAACACCCTGTAATCCTGATATATCTATGCTCGACCACACCGACTTAAGTAAGAACAGACCATCTTACGTTAGACGGAGAAAAATTATAGTTGTTCCTCAGCTAGGTCTGAGAAAGAACCTGAGTGCTGGTTTGATCAGCGCCCGCACGTCAGTTGTTTGACGAAAAAGTCTGAAGACAAACAAGCAAGAACAAGTTGCACCTAACCCAAAGGTGTTGACACGCTACAAGAAGCATATTGTTTGTAGAAAATCTATTTACACCCCTAACAAGTTGCATGAGTTTCATATATTAATGCTATGAGAGAGGTTATATAAACTTGAACGGTTCATGTTTGACATATTTAGACCATTCATTGATTTGATCTATTTTGATGTTTTAACGATCACCAATTTGACTAAAAATTTGTAGAAATGATCTACTTATATAGACCTATAAACTAAACGGTTGAGATAAAAAAATGTGATTGAAAAGTGGGTGTAATAAACCATTAAGGAAAAAATCCTCAACTAATCTTTAACAAGAAAGACTTTAATAAATCACCCATCTTAATGCTATTGGAAACTATTTGAATATTTTTGGCCCCACAATCATCACAGTACCTCTCATTTGTTGTTTGATTTGACTTTTCATCATCCCTCATGTCCTCTCATCTTCTTTTTACCCACAATCTTACGGAATGCTAATTATACTGATAAATTATAGTGAGAGCTCATGTTAACAACACCAAGACTCAGCTCTAGAAGAAGACATGGGTATGGTTTTTTTGTCCCCACATCAAAAAATTTATGTCTGCCATATGTGTATAATGTTCTAATTATCGGCGATATATTGCTGATATTTAGAATATGATACGATAAGTACCATATCGTCTCAATATATCGGTCAACTCAAAATATCGGAGTTTGACCCAATATTTCGGTGACCTTTTTTTAAAAAAAAAGATATTTTAGTGACGTTTTGCAAATTTCGATCCCTTCTTCAGTTCTTCTCTCTCGAAGCGGGTCAGACTCGACTGAAGCACAGAGGAAGACCTCTCCATCCCGTCACCTCCTGACACCAGGCTACCCTCGTTTGGACCACCTCGACGTCGCCGACGCCCTTAGTTTCTCCGATCAAGCTGTAGAAAGAGGATTTGAAGCACCAAACTTTAGGTATCCCCACTTTCTCAACTTCTCTGATCTGCATCCACAGTAGCTTCTTAGTTTTAGTGGACAAGTACAAAGCGACATCATGAACATTGAGTTACCTAAGTATATAATGAAAGGTGTCTTTGGGAAATCATTGGCCAAATCGGGATGTGCCAAGAAAGTCTTTGATCCGGGTATGTATCTTGTTTAAATCCTATGTTATGTTGTTTATACTTTTACTTGAACCATTAGAACTATAATGTGTATGTCCTAAGTTATATGCATTTTGTTGTAGTTGCATGGTGGTATACTTATGGATTTGATGTGCCAAAATTGCAAAGAATTACAATAAGAATTCTTTCATTGACCACAAGCTCATCCGGGTGTGAGAGAAATTGGAGCACATTTCAAGGGATACACACAAAGAGGAGGAATAGGCTAGATACCTCAAGGATGAGCAAGTTGGTATATGTTCAATTCAATGTCAAAATCATCAACAAAAACCAAAGGAAGGATAAGGGAAAAGAGGTACTACTTGCCAAAGAATCTAAAGAAGCACAAGAATGACTTGTTGAAGGTAATGTCATTGAAGATATGGAAAGACATGAAGAAGTGTTCGAAATGGGTAGTGAAATACCACGCTTGAGTGGAATTCGAGACGTAAGAGAGCTTTATGAAAATGATTTTGTCTCGGAAGATGAGGAAAAAGATAACGGAGATGATGAGTTTGAGTTTGAATCCTATGATGAGAGAGTTTATGACGCATGAGCATCTCAATCTATCTTGTAAACACATATTTTTATTAGTTTGTACTTAGTAGTTCGTATTATTTATGTATTTTCATTGTCAAAACAATCAAATGTTTTTTTTCTCTAGTTTAATCGGTACATTTTGAAGTATAAGTTTTAATTTCGTAAGTTTATTTGGTATATTTTGAAGTATATGTTTATAAATATATTAAATTTAATTAAAAATTAGCAAATCCGATATAATCCGATATATCTTTATTTTACAAAATCGATACGATGCCAATAACCGTTATTTAGACCATTGTATGTGTATCAGTATAGACTACAGAGCTATCAAACACATTAAAGCTCAGTCAACTAACTCCTAGGTCTTTAAAATAACAATCTCAATAATCAAAGGTCATCTACTTATTTTGGAAAAATGATAGGAAATGTACTAATCTTAGTAGTCACTCATCTACTGTTTCTTAAAATTTTTCAGAGGCTACATCCTTGGTTTTGAAAAACTCGCGCAGAGGCTTTAGATAGAAACCCCTTTAAAAATGTCAATGGTGGGTAATCTGTAAAATGTCTTTGGAACTGCCTCTTGATAGGCTGCTGGATGAGAGCGTGGTTTCCTGAAAGCATGCCTCCAAGCCTTGAAGGAGGGTGCCACCTGTTTTCAAACGTGGGTGAAATCTCCTCAGTCGAAAATCTGAAAGCCTCCTGGCCTAGGTCGTAGGGTTTGCACTAGCTGTGGTAGTGTAAGGAATCCTCCCTCTTACCTAAACTTTTTGTAACAAAAAAAACCCTTAAAAATCAATCTTACGTACTTGGTGCCTACTTCATATGTTTTCATATACATGATTATGCCAATATCCATCTCCCGAAAACAGACAAAAAAACTGAAGGGGGTTAAAATGGTAGCTTACAGTTAATAGACACTTTTAGACTTAAACCATGCCGCATAGAATGCCTTCTTGATCATTTCAACTTGAACAGTCCTTGAACCCCATTCTGAATGTGGAATTTCATGGTAGAATTCTTCTTGTGTACCATAACGAAGACCAGGGGTGTAAGCAGTCAATTTTCCAAAAGCAGACAATTCTTCAACAGATACTGAATGTTGGAGTGAAAACAGGTTAGCACAAATGTACTCGTATATATATATATATATATATATATGGTCTTCTATTGAGGGATCTTTATTTTTGGTTTATTTATAGGGATAGACATTCGACAAACTTTTCGATCACATAACATCTCCACCATTCAATATGTAGATGCATATATATAGGTCATTTCTACAAATTTTCATCAAATTTGGTAATCGTTAAGGCTTTGAAATAACTGAAATCATTTGACGGATCAAATCTGTCAAATTTGAACCGCTAATGCCTATAATTTTAATTCACAGTTTTAAACATCTTAACGATCATCGATTTGGATGAAATTTTACAGAAGTGATCTATATATTATGACCTAAGAATTGAACGGTTAAGATTGAAAAATGTGATCGGAAAGTTTGTCAAATGCCTATTCCTATAAATAAACCAAAAATAAAGATCCTAGTGGAAAGCCCTGTATATTAAGACCCTTCTATTGAGGGGTCTCTATTTTTATTTATTTATGAGGATAGACATTCAATAAACTTTTCGATCGCATAGCATAACATCTTCACCGATCATATATAATCTGAGTTTGAAAGATATTGTTCAGTTCAGAAGACCATTTTCAGGGATTACATAAACTTCATGAAGTAGCCCATAGCTGGTCTATTCATGTACAAAAGGGACTCGTCACCAAAGGAACAGATTTTCAAGCATTGTTTGCTTCAATCCAACAGAAACTATGGCAATTAGGCAATAATATGGCAATAAATTCCCTTCTTACGATCACAAGAATCCTACATGCTGCATTTAGTACACCGTCATGGAATAGTTTCTTACCTGATGGCAAAAGTGCTTCCTCATTCAAACTTAAATGCATCCACCAAGGCACTCAAAACATAATGGGCGTAGTGACTTCTTCTCAAGTTCAGTCATTCCTGCTGCTCTAACACTAATCATTTTGAAGAAACCAGAGAAAAGGAGACTACACAAGAATATCAGTCTGAATCTCTTTTAGCATGATACACTAGTCAAAGTCGTCGTAATCATCTTGTCGCCGAACCTGTCGTCGCTGTTTATAGTAATAATCCTGTTGTTGCTATACGTGTCGTGGTCGTTGATGTCTAACAGGCTGTCCACCTCGTGGCTATTCATAGTTATAATCCTGTTGTTGCTGTACGTGTCGTGGCTGTTCACGTCTAACAGGCTGTCCACGTCGTTGCTGCTGATGTACATTGGGCTGCAGTTGTGCAAGTCCAGGCTGTCCTTGTCGTGGCTGTTCATGTATGGCATGCTGTACTCGTTGTGGCATAATGGGCTGTTGCACTTGAAATCTTTGTGGTTGTTCATGTCTAATGGGCTGTCCTTGTCGCTGGTGTTCACGCCTGATGGGCTGTTCATGTATGGCATGCTGTACTCGTTGTGGCATAATGGGCTGTTGCACTTGAAATCTTTGTGGTTGTTCATGTCTAATGGGCTGTCCTTGTCGCTGGTGTTCATGCCTGATGGGCTGCTGCACTTGTTGGGGCACTTGCCGCGGTTGCTCACGTATAATGGGGCGGACTTGTTGTGGCTGCTCGTGTATGATGTTGCGCAAATCCCAGATTGGGCAGGAACATGTTGGTTTCTTGTTCTTCCATTCAGCCCCACAAGTATAGCAGAACTCATATCCACATCTAGGAAGAGACACAAGTATGGGACAAACCACAAGAATCAGTAACTTGGTATAAAGTTGAAAGTGCAGGCAGCAGCAGTGAAAAGTCAAAAGAAGACAAATGTGGTGCAGCAAACAAAGAACATATATGATTTCTAGAGGCAAAGAGCACAAAAGTTATCTGATGGGTACACAGGACTGTTTAGATATGATCAGGATACAACAAAACCAAAAATCAAAATGTCAACATGATTGCGTGGTACCCTGTACTCAGGAATTTATATTTGCTACAGTCATTAACTCTATCCACTCTTACACTCAAGTTTGCTAATATAAGCTACCTAGATCATCTTGCTATAATTGGGTGTATATGGGATTTGATTGATTTACTGAAACACCGAAGAACACTAGTTTTAAGGTTTTACCGAAGAACACTAGTTTTAAGGTTTTACCGAAGATGATAAATAATAAGTTAATAACATAGAGATAATAAAAAGACAAAAGTCAAGTCAAATAGGAGAGAAGGGGAAGTTAGTAAATCACCTGCAAGTAATGTGGTAACAACCTTCTGCAAGTTCAACCATATTCTTGCACTTAACACACTGGCGCCAGTGTTTCTTTGTAGCCAAGGAGTTCAACAGCTGATCTTCTTGACGGGGATAGGGATGTGATCTTTTGTAATCATAGCAAGTCATATTGGAATGCCAAGGGACCTTGCAATTGATACAAAAATTGGAATGACATTTCATGCATCTCCTGGCTCCAGATTGTTCAGAACCAGCATAAAAGCTGCTTGTATATTGTAAGACCTCAGTTTTGGACATCAATGCAGAACACTTGGGATTTGGGCAATAAACTTTCTCTGTGACAGGAATAGAAGATTCCTTAATTCTTTGGGTCATAATCTCAACTAGTTTAGGTGCCAAGAATTGTGTGCAACTGTCAATATTGACCTCAGTATTACAGCCTTCATGAGGGCACTGTGCTGCCTGCCCATTAAGCAACTTAACCTCTACATGCTGTTTCATACAAGAAAAGCAATACCTGTGCAGACAACCATCAATCGAGAACATTTGCCCAATATCAGTGTCCTCAAAACAAATTACACAAGTCTCCTTCAAAGATTTTCCATTGCTAGTTTCTGCAGGCCACGTGATTTGAGAAACTATAGCCTCTCTTGCAAATTGGAAGGCAAACTTAATGTCAGTACGTGCTACAAGCGAAGGACTGCAATAATCAAATTTTCTTCGTAGAAGTCCCAGTTGATTGACTAATGTGGCAATCTTGCTGTTCCCAGGAACCACTCTGCCTGTAACCTGAATTTATGAAAAGAAACTACCTTATATAAGCGGCATGAAAGAAGAGCTTTAGTTCCTCAGCATCTTTTGATTAAGAAACAAGTTTAAAATATCATTTGAATCCTTGGAGTAGAAATATTTAGAAACAAGAAGTTTTAGAAATATTTGGAAACAAGTTTAAAATATCATTTGACTCCTGTGGAATTGAAATAGCACGCACGCGCACACACACATTTTCATACTGCAATGACAGAACAATACATCATGAATACAACTTAATGAAATTCCAATAACATGACAGTACACATGCAACATCGCTGAGAGTGAAATTTGAAATTCCACCCTATATTTACGAGTAATAAGAGCTTAGCAATTTTAAAATTTTGTTAATAGTTTTATTAGGATTACTATTGACTCCCAAAAACTCAAGTTGTATGGCGAGGACCATACAGCCTCTGCACAGAGCTAAAATAAATGGTGCCACCAGTAAAATGGCTAGAACCAAATAGCAGAATCCAACCACAAAACAGCCAAAAACCAAAAACAAAGACTAAATTGATGATATTTGTTTTGTCAGACTTCTCATAGCTGTCCATTTTGTCCTCTGGAATTGTGTTTTCCCTACGTAACTTGTCAAACTTCTGAACGAACCAAAAAGACATTTACTTCCCCTGGCCAAGCCACCAAAGATTGTAGCAAGGACTACAGACAAGTAATCAAACAGAAACTAACCTAAAACTATCAAAAAAGAAAGAAAAATTCCAACACATGTGAATTGGTGAACATCTAATTAGCTAGACACACAATGATAGAAAAAGACTGACATTTTTCAAGACATATGATGCTAGAAATCTCATATGACATTTCTCATATCAGTAAAAATGTAGTCACCGCAGAATAAAAAGATGGCCTCTTTCGGTTCATAATGAGGGCACTGTTCTACTACCAAACCCGCTTTCCAAATCCACATCCAAGCCTACCAGTTACACAAGGTCACACCACATCCTAACCAAACCAAAAATTAACAAAGACTAAAGAACCAAAGAAGCTACATTCAATCACATGTGAATCAGTCGACACCAAAAAATAAACAAAACAAACAATTAGCCAGCAAAACAAGAAGACAAAATAAAATGCTATAAACTCACATATTGGTAAAGCATGTATCCATCACAGAAAAACGTAACATTTTTCAACTCGAGAGTAAGAGCAGTCTCTAGCCCTTCAATGAGAGCCTGAAGCTCCACAGCCTCATTGCTCCTCACCACACCACCATCAAACGCCTCCAGATTCTTCCTCGCTTCGAAAATCAGATTATCTCTCGGGTCACAAATCGCAACCCCAGCCCCAGCCACCACCACCTTCGAATCCCTAACCACCTCTTCCCCAACCAAACCCTTACAATACAACCTCACACACTCAGTCTCCACCGCTGACGACGAGGAAGCGCCGTCGGCATAGTACGGCTTCTCGTAGTAGTCCCCATACTTGCTCCAGTAGTCCTCCGGGACATTGCGGACCTCAGCGGCGAAATTCTGGTCGTGAATTCGCCGGTGGAGGTCTTCTTTGCACTTTCGGATTTCGAAGAGGGATTTCTCGTGGTCTTCGTATTCCTGCGCGAATTTCTCGATGTCTTCGAGCATGAGGGCGGCGGCGAGGTCTAGTATGTCGTCGTGGATGGGCGGCGGAGGTGGCGGAGGAGGAGGGAGGGAAGATGAAGAGGGCTGGTGAGAGAGGGAGGCGGTCATGGCTTCCTGCATTTGGAGAGAGAAGGCGATGTCGAGATCGGTGTCTAGGGTTTTGGCGTCCATGAGTTCTCGGCGTTGCTCCGACAGGATGGTGTGGAGGTCGTCTCGGTAGGCAGGAGTCGCCGCCATGGTTTAGAGAGAGAGAGAGAGAGAGAGAGAGTGAGAGGCTTTGAGAAAGTGAAAGCGAAACCGAGTGAAAGAGAAAATAAAGGTATGAAGCACGGACACCCGATTTTCCTCGTATCGTTTATCAGATATGCGTACGGTTGATACGTTGAGATATGATCGGACACGCGTATCTTATTTGAACACGTTGTGGACACACGCATATTTTAGTTGGATACATAAGTATCTGGGTAGGATACAAAAATAAACAAGATACGAGGGGTAAATTGGACATTGAGCAAAACAACTCAATTAGGGCGAGATCATCTCCGGACTCCACTCTTCATCCCTCATCTCGGCACCAATTCTTCAAGGCATTGCCTTCAAGCTTCTAGGTCAACCTTGTTCTTCCTCATGTTGTGAAAGAAATTGGAGTACTTACAATTTCATTCAATCTTTGAAGATGAAAAAGATAACACCACAAAGACCAGAAGATTTGGTATTTGTGCATACCAATCTTCGCCTCTTAGCAAGGCAAAGCCCTAACTACAATGAAGGTGGAATTAAAATGTGGGATGTTGGAGGTGATGGATTTGATTCATTGGAGGACACCAATGTTGGAAGACTTGAGATTGCCGAACTTTCACTTGATGAACCACTATTAGAGTCGGTTTTGTTTGATGATGATGATGATATTAATGTGGAAAACATTAGAGTGGATAGTATTGATGACTTGATGGAGATGAATGAGAACATTTAGTTCATTTTTATTTGCATTGTAATTTGATTATGAAACTTTGTTTGGATTTGGATTGACTAAGTTTTTATTTTTGAACCTATATTATTTGCATTTCATTCATTTCTTATTATTATGCATATATATAATATTTAAAATAATAACGTGTCCACCACGTATCTATATACTATAATAAAAAAAAATTTGACGTGTCCACGTATCGTGTCGGATACGGACACACGTACCCGTATCTATGCTACTTAGAAATAAAGAGACAAAAGGGCATTTCGAGAAAATAAAAAACTGTAAGGAAATTATATTTGTCCACAACTTACATCAAAATTGAAATTTATGTTGGTTTTAAAAGTCACGACAAAATATTATTATTGTTAATAAAATGACAAATATCGATTTGCAACGAAAATTGTCGTGGTTAATATCAAATTGTGACGAAACGGTTGACATCGATTTGTGATGAAATTTGTCACGGTTTAAATCGAATTGAGTTATCATGAAATAGTGGGTTTGACCAAATTCAGTACTTGGAATTCATTATCGTATATTGATAATAATTACTTTCATCTTGTTGTTTTGATTGGCCGACACATGAGCCCTGAATTTTGAATAAAAGAGTGACGAAATTCATGTCACGTGAAAAAAAGAGGGGGAGGCAATGCCTCGAACCCACATGTCACATAAAAATCAGGCTAGTAAATGAAAAATAATGTTATTGATGTGGTTTTACATCGGTTTACTATTTGCAAAGAAAACAATAGTTTGGTTAATGTATACAAGAAATATATGGAGTTCTTGAAACAAGAAACTCACTCTATGGAAGAAGATGAGAATATTATTCTCACAGTTAAGGATTTTTAAAAGCAATTGGTACATTGCAGAAAATATGAAGCGTTTGACTTCGATATAATAGACTAAGTGACTACAAATCCGTTTATTTTTCCACGTTCTGTGAATGTATACAGCTCACATATTTGACTATAGTTACTTAGTCGTTATATTTAAAATGGTCAATACATGGATGCAATTGTTGACAATATTTGAATTTTGTTTTGCATATATGGTTCGATTTACATAAGGTATATGCTAATGCAATATGTCGCATTACGACCACATGACACTACATTGGACTACAAAAAACCACTAGTCATTATAAGGTGGCGTTTCTAAAGGCTAATATCATGCTGTGACGCAATGCACATCGTTTTTGGATCAAAGAGGATTCCTCCTTCTCTACATGATCCAACAGTGGGCTGTTGGTGGCGGTGCAGCCTCTATTTTGCCTAACTTTGACATGTTTCAAGCCTTGTTTTGTCCATTTTAGTAGTATTATATGTTATGTAATGCATTTTAAACGATTGCAATATCCTTGTTTTAATCTCCATTGAAAATTTCTATGTCTTGACATAAGACTGTTGTCTTTACATTCTAGTATGTAAATGTATTGTAGAGAGATTGAATGCTTAACTTATTGCAAGATATAAACATTTATTCAAGGATTTGGTGTTTTATAAATCCGTTGTGACTATACATAATCAAAGAGCGGATTAATGCCTAATGGCGTTATGATTCAAGTTACATATGCAATTTATGCATAAAGAAGCAATTGAACCATTCTATGACATCATGATATTCATGCCAACGTTTATCATCTGAAAACTCATTGTGAGAATACCTTAAGTATCATTATAACGAATACAACATTCATGAGTCACTATGGTTCTTTTAATTGAATCGGTTATCGTCACTATGGTTCGGTTCTTCAAATCGGTTACTGTGAAAATTGAGACATTGACTCATGTATGCTTTACATAAATCGTCCGGGAAAATTTTGGACGTGTTTTATTGATCTGTATACTAGAGAAATCACGGACATACTTTCTTTTAAGCAAAGAAGTCATTGAGATCAAAGCTCATCAAAATACAACTTTTGGGTGGCATTAAAGTTGTCCGCGTCATCCCATTGGCTATACTCGTTACTTCTTTAGTAAAGCATATTCTTTAGCAACGAATAGGAGTAACTCTCCTATACTAAAGACAATGAGACTAGCATAAACAAGATGCTAAGCCGTTGCTCACTAAATTAAGACGTTGCAATGTCTATGAGTGATTCTATAAGAATGATACATAAGATATTGGCCTAGATGACTTCTCATTGTTCACTTTGAGTCATAATGATGCTATGGTGATGTTCACAATGATTTAACTCAAAGCCATAATAATTTGATGTTATGAGAAACTTAAACAATGATTGAAAAGTTAAAAAAAACCTAAAATTTCATGTTTTTCAGTTTGCGGACCAGTCATTGTGAGGACCGGTTCACCAACCTTTAGACTGGTTCTTGAGTTTTTGTTTGCGACCATTGGTTCCTAACATCAATGCCTACGTACACACAAAATTTGGTGGCATTTAGAGACCTAAAAAGTGGTGAACCGCTCAAAATAATTGTTCATGGATGTCCGGTGACCCTGACGGCGGGTTCGATATGTTTCTGGGCGATTCTTGCACAGAGACCGACGGTTTTAGATCCCTAACTCCCATATCTACATGTGCATAAAATTTTGGTAGTGTTTGGAGCTCTAGAAGATAGTGAACTGTTAAAGGAAATGTAAAACAAAGGTTTGATAATGCTGACGGCTGGTTTAACCGTTTTCTGTCTAAAAAGATGAGAGATAGTCAAAGACAAATGAGTAGTATTGTTGGCTAAGGTGCTAAGTCTTGCACCCTCATGATCAAGGTTCGAGACCCAGAGAGAGCAACTTTTGCAAAGACAAGTCAAGTGGGTGACAAATTGACAATTGGAGCATATGCATAGAAAAGCAACTTCTGCGTGGACCAACAAAGTGATTCACAAAGGATCTGATTGATAGAGACAGTCGAAAAGGAGGTGTATTTCTAGGACCGACAAATACAAAAATCCATGTGATCTGATATTTCAAAGAGATATCAATGAGATTTTTAAAATATCACGATATTTTGACACTTTTCGACTAGATTAAAGTGGGAAGTGAAAGATATATCGAGATCCAAAAGAAACGAAAATATCGACAATATTTCACCGATATTATCGATTTTTTAGACCTTGGTTTAAATAATGACAAGAGGATTGGTGAATGAGGGCTAGTTCGGAATCCTTATGTTTGGTTCACCTAGACAGAAGACAATACACCTCAACAATTTAAAACTCACCAAGAACAGAAGAACCTAATTGTATTACACATAGGCATGGTGAAATAAAAGCAATGAGCAAATGGTGTTCATTGGTTAAAGACATCATGACATTGAACCCAAAGCAGAAGAAAAGAGGTTGAAGGAAACCCAATCAATAGAGAAAAAAAGAAAATAAGGATGGTTTTCCTAAGCAGAGAAGCAATTGATGAGGAAAAGGGTTTTAGGAATTTGAAGAGAAAAAGGAGCCTCGGTTGTTGGGAAATGACAAGAGGGGACACGTGAATACTTGGGAGAAGAAAGAAAGAGGTATGTCGTGTAACTCTTCGAATTTAATAAGGTTAAAAAGGGAATTGCACATGGTAAAATGTCGGTAGAAAACACATATTTATAGACCCGTTGGGTCTCTCTATGCTCACCCTCAGAATTCAATCCCGTTCCTCTCTCTCTCTCTCTCAACTCTCCTCGCTCTATGATTAACGATCGCCCCCAATCCAAATCGCCGCCCAATCCAAAACATCTAAAGGAACTCAAATATTTTCTCTGGAATCTGGTGTGGTAAGATTTTTTTTTCTTTTAAATTAAATATCCCACTATTTATAATTAGTTTTATTATATAATTAGTCAGTATATTCACCCTTGGATATCCATTCACATTGTTCTACAATCGGCATTGTGTGTGAGTTAGCAACCTTGTGTTTTATGATTGAATTCCATAATTGAATAATTCCATTTTGTTCTGCATAATTGAATTCCATTTTATGATTGCACATCAATCTCTTTAAAAAGAAATCAAGTTTTATTAGGCTGTGAAATGACAAGTATAAGAATTTGTATTAGCTATCTTGGAATGATGGAAATGTATTTTAGTAGGGGTTAAGATCCAGAGCTCGTTATAGTTTTCACCTATTTCGTTTTACTTGTGACTGCAGTGTCAGGGCTTCCTAGCCCCATTTGGGTCTGTAAATTTCTTGGCAAATACATATGATATGGAAACTAATAAGATTGTTTCAGAAAATGTAGCGGCCAAATGTCCTGCAAAAAGTTGAGGTTTTACTTTTCAACACTTTAAAGCCTATGCTACAATCAATGTTATTCAAATACATGTGCACTAATTATTATCCTTCTCATGTTCATAGGTTTTGGATGATCAATCTCGTGATGCATGTTTGGCTTCTTTGCTAGAAAAGTACCACAAATCCACATGGTATGAACATATACATTGTTTTTTTTTCATTTTTCTTGACTTGGTATATCTTAATTTGGGCCAAAAGTTTTGGTGTCTATCTTTATCTTTTCAAAAGTTGCACTTTGCAGTTGTAGTTCAATTTTCTTTGTAGTTCAGTTAACTGGTGTTTTTTATTTTTTCGGAAGATGATCTAAAATTTGGACCAATTTATTACTGGATCATGTTGGTGAGATCCCTACATGTACAGGGGTTCATTCTTTCAGATTACAACTTGGTCTGATAATCAAGAATGTATAAAAAATAAAAAATCTGAAAATTCATTGAGTGACAGAAAGTAATTTCATTACCAAGTATCATATCCATTTACAAGAGACATAAACTAATTTCATTACCAAGTATCATATACATTTACAAAAACTTCTAAGTAGCTACATAATCACTACCATTTGCTAGCTACATAATCACTACCATGACATAGGGTAAAACCTAAAATCAAATTTAGAATCTTCGTTGCTCAGTTGCAAGCTATTTAGCTCCTCATGATTTAATATGTTCTCAATGTCATCACCCAAATTCGCATCATATGCATCAAATTTCCCTAGTGCCACCATTTCAGCTTCGAAGGGTGACATATCCTGACATTGTTGCGTCAAGGTTTCTTCCCTTTGGTGAGGTTCAGTTGTGATTTCCTTTTGTTAAGCTTCACTTGCTGGTTGTTGCATAGTCAAAGACTCTTGTAGAGCAACAGCTGACTGATCTTTTATAGGTGTTGATTTGGCTTTTAGTGGTGTTGGATGTAGGACTTGTTGGTTGTACCATTGTTCTATCTCTTCCAAAGTGGGGAATGGTGCTGCATCTGCTACACATTGCCGTTTGAGCGGTGATTCATCAACCACCGATGCCTCACTGCTAAAATGAGTATCAACAGAATAAGCCTGCACTGTGTTCACCTCTTGTTATGTTTTTCTCTTTTGCTTTGGCAATTCATTATTGTTCCTGAGAACACATTCATTGGTTAGTTTTGAGATTTGTGATTGATTTTAGTAAGAACTCATACATGACCTAGCGTTCACCACAGACAAATTTATTCTTAGGAATGTATGTGGTCTTTTTAAGACCAATGATGGCGGTAGGCTACGAATTGTTATTCAGGAGGGACACTTCTGTGTCATGCCCTTGGCCTTTCTAAGTACCATTTTCTCTAACTTCTGACTTGTGCGAAGGCCTCTTTCCCCAACTTTTCGATTTGTGCTTTCATTCAGCGGTTTCTTGTGCTTGAAGAAATGAATGTCTTTGTACTTTCTGAGATCATTGATATGTTGTGATTCAAACTGATCCCAAATTTCCCATGGTTCAAGGTTCCCATAAAGATCGAACTAAAAAAATGGGGGTTCTCCCTGGGCAGAGATTCTCTCCCATATGGATGATGAGTTGCTGGTTAACTATCTCAAACCCATGGTCAATGGGGAAAGTGTACCTGGTCTAGGTTATGTTATTTCGATCTTTATGAGAACTTTGAACCATGAGAAATTTGGGATCAGTTTAAATCATAACATATCAATGATCTGAGAAAGTACAAAAAAATTCATTTTTTCACGCATAAGAAGTTGATGACGGAAAACACAAGTTGGAAAGTTGGGGAAAGAGGCCTTCGCACAAGTCGGAAAGTTGGAGAAAACGGTACTTGTAAAGGGCATGGTACAGAAGTGCCCTCCCTGAACAAGAATTCTCAGTTTACCGCCACCATTGGTCTTAAAAAGACTACACATACATTCTTAAGAATAAATATGTGCGTGGTGAACGCTAGGTCGTGTATGAGTTCATACTAAATCAATCTCAAAACTAACCAATGATTGTATTCTCAGGAACAATAATGAATTGTCAAAGCGAAAGAGGAGCACAAAACAAGAGGTGAACACAGTGCATGCTTATTCTGGTGATACTCATTGTGAGACATATGTGGTTGAGGAATCACCGCTCAAACGGTAACGTGTTGCAGATGCAGCATCATTCCCCACTTTAGAAGAGATAGAACAGTGGTACGACCAAGTCATGCATCCAACACCACTAGAAGCCGGACCAACACCTATAAAAGATCAGTCGGCTGTTGCTCTGTAAGGGACTTTGACTGTGCAACAACCAGCAAGTGAAGCTCAACAAAGGGAAATCACAACTGAATCTCACCAAAGGAAAGAAATCTTGACGCAGGATATGCCACCATTCGAAGCTAAAATGGTGGCACTAGGGAAATTCGATGCATATGATGTGAATTTGGGTGATGACATTGAAAACATATTGAATCATGAGGAGTTAAATAACTTGCAACTGAGCAACGATGATTCTAAATTTGTCATGGTAGTGATTATGTAGCTAGCAAGTGGTAGTGATTATGTAGCTACTTAGAAGCTTTTGTAAATGTATATACTTGGTAATGAAATTAGTTTCTATCTCTTGTAAATGTACATGATACTTAGTAATGAAATTACTTTCCGTCACTCAATGAATTTTCAGATTTTTTATTTTTTATACGTTCTTGATGATCATACCAAGTTGTAATCTTTGAAATGAGCCTCTGTACATGTAGGGATATTCCCAACATAATCCAATGATAAATTGGTCCAAATTTTAGATCATCTTTAGAAAAAATAAAAAAACACCAGTTAACTGATCTACAAAGAAAATTGAACCGCAAAGTGCAACTTTTGAAAAGATAAAAATAGGCGCAAGAACTTTTGATCCAAATTAAAATATACCAATAGCCATGAAAAATGAAAAAAATAATGTATTTGTTCATACCCTGTAGGTCAGCCGACATTGCTGCAGGATCAAGTACCCAACAACCTTTTGGAGCTTCTTGACTGGTAAGCAATTGTGCAGGGACTTGGTGAGATGATCTAAATATCTCTTCTCATGACAGCTATGGGATCCAAACAATGCCGAAACACTGTCTTTAAACCCGAAAATTCCACCAGGGGAGTTACAATAACACGAAGTTCGTCATTGTGATCTTCAACCACTTCCACCATATCATATTGGTGTCTCACTTCGTCCTTTGTCAATTCATTCCAGTCAGGAGACCAATTCTTATAGAGAGCCCAAACATCACCATTCTTAGGAAATACTAGGATATAGAGATCGTCTAATGATAGTTTTCCATAAATGATGAGAATAATAAGTTAAGATTCGAAGTTAAGTGACGATGATAGCAACTTGCCCATAATACACATTATAGCACATTACAGTACAAATGATGAAATTAAAAGCAACACACATTATAACACATAATATGTGTCTGTTACATTGTATCACAAATTTAGCACCACACATTTAGGCACATGGATAAGTACATATTACATCTTTTTTTTGTTTATGCATAAATGCTTCCAAAAACTGCTTTCGCTTGCCACATAGCCATGATCAGGAATTTCCCATAACAACAAAAAAAACTCCCAACAGACTCGAGACAGTAAACATACTGGTCTAGAAAAATAAAGAGAACATGTGTGATTGATGTTCAATCAATCTTCTCATTTTGTTCTTGAAGGCTTTAATAGTGCAGCAGAACACAGAAATTAGAGTTGTAGATGAGTGCAGATGCAAACTGAATCGTGCAGCATAATGCAAAAAGTAGAGTTGATAGTTGGAATTGCAGTTCATAGCTTGATTGAAGATCTATCTTATATATGTAGGAGCTACAGTCGAATGAAGCTCATTCTATCCACTTGTATTGTTAAACTATGATTTGAACATGCTAAGTTTCTTAGGAACATGATCAGTTATTGTGCTGACTACAATGCCTCCTAACTAAGAATTCGAAGGCGTACGAAAGTATACCGCAAATATGAAAGCTACCTTTAGCATATCTTAGTTGTTGAGCACTATTTTGTTGGTTGTCATACATAATAAGGCTAAATTGGACAGCAGATGAAACAAAATAATATAAGTTGAAGACAATGAGCTCATTTAGATAAAAATCTTTTTATATATCATATCACAGTGAAATGAGATAACTTAAAAGTGAATTTAGAAAACAATCAAGAGTCAAATACTGAAGCAGTACGTTCTATATAGAAATGTACACTTAAGAATAGAAGAATTTTGATGTGTATTGTTAAGGGACGTTAAATACATCTTGGATGCTTACTTGATACGGTTTCAAATGAAAAATCTTTAACAAATCCCAACCTACGCCGGCGCGGGGACTTAAATATGGTGATCTATTTTGAAGGAACTGCTCAAGTCCATACTCTCACATGCAAGCGGATCATTAAAGACACGATGAACCACATAACGATTCATCGCTCCATGTGGGATGCTTCCACTACCAGAACAGAGTGTTTGGGCGACGAAGCAATTTCGTCGCCCTGTTAAAAAATTTCGTCGTCCAAGATCTTAAGGGAAGAAGCGTCGTCGCCTAAGGTGTCGTCGCAAGCAGTCTGTCGCCCAAGATCTTAGGCGACGAAAGAAATCCTTGTCGTCGTAAGAGTGAGACCTTGTGTCGTCGCCTAAGAGTTAAATTAAGGCGACGACACACATTTCGTTTCCTAAACAGCCGTTCGTTTCTTAACGACAAACGTTATTACTATTAATGAAACCGCAGATACAAGAGTGAGGGATATTGATCCTTAACCCTCATAGTGTAAGAAAACCCAACAACAATATCAGCATACCCTAGGCAAACTATGCATTCAAGTAAGAAACGATTAGTAAAGAATGTCTTATTAGCGACTAAAATATGACGACACATCCGAAAGCAGATGCTCTTATAGAGCCATAAAGAACTTTGTATATCTGTTTTTCCATTATGTTAAGATTTCATCTTGCTGTAAAGGGGCTACGACAATTTAACTAAGTAAAAAACTCGCTGTCTCAATAAAACAATCATGTCATTGTGCGTGTGCACATCGCTCAAACATAAAAGAGCTTATTAATGACATAGATTCACAATTAATTAACCAACTAGAAATTATTGAATTAAAAATATAACTAAACATAATTAAAATAAGCCAAGCTGGGCCTAGAAAGAGGACCAAAGCCCAAACACCAAACCTATGGAGAAGAGAATCCCTTGCAGCTAGCCACCATTGACCTAGACCTACTGCCACCATCGCCGTCGCCGCCCGAATCTGCTCTCCAGAGCCCATATCGCTCCTCGAGGAGGCCACGAGATAGACCGGGCTTGTTCCTAGATCGGATGAAACAGAACCAATCCGGATCTAAAACTTGTTTGATCCGCGCTGCCAAGCCGTCGTGATCTCATCTTGGTCCGTCTGCTGCCAAATTTGTGGTTGTATGTCCTCTCGTTGACCTACCCTGCGTGTAGTAGGCCGGCCCCAACAAACTCCATCTCCAAGACCTCACCTCATTCTCCCCAAATAGGTCGTCGATGAAGCCCGGTAGCACACTAGTCGACATGAAGCCGACGCTCACTCGTTTTTGGGTCAGGCGCGTGCTGTAGCGCGTTTCCAAAGTTTTCTCTCATGTCAGCTAATCACTTTTCTTAGAACTAAATTGTTTGTGACGTTTGATATGTTTGTCGGTGCCATAAATAAATTGGGATTGTAGTGGAAAAATTGAATTACAATTGTACAAGATCGTTGTTGTGTTATATACAATCAACAACTAGGCTATTCTATGTGATTGCAAAGATATAAAGATGTTCTCATGTGATTTGTTGCGTACTGATGTTCGATATTGAGAATCGATACAAACATCTGTTAGTTGTTCAACTTTCTCCTGGTAGTATTATGTTCCATTCTTCTAGCTTCCCATCAGTGTCATATAACAATCTGTACTTGAATGCTGATGCATTAACCTCTTACAGATGACATTAAGCAATTACAATACAATGCATTTCCTTTGAAGAGGACATACATAAAACCTACTGATGTCTCCAGAGTTAACAAAAACTGGGGCCTTTTTCACCCTCGTTAACATCCCAACAAAAACTGACCCATGTTACAACTTAGGCTCATCTACCCCCACTTCCGAAACACTCAACCAAAAGAAGGAAGCAAAAGCTGACTATAGTAGCATAACCGTGAATTTGTGATCATACTAATATGACAACAGTAGGCTAATCCTGATCATCGTCGTGGTCATACCAGTTGTGGTCATACCAGTCGTGGCTGTCCATTTCAAAATGACGCCGTTTTCCTAGTGCAACTTGTCGTGGGAGTGCAGGTACAAAACGCTGCCCTTGACGTGGCAGCTCATGTATTATACGCTGCGCTGGGCGTGGCTGCTCATGTATAATGGGCTGCACTGGATGTGGCCGCTCATGTATTATGAAGCGCTCATCCCAGAGTGGGCAGGAACATGTTTGTTTCTTGTCCTTCCATTCAGCTCCACAAGTGTAGCAGAACTGATATCCACACCTATGAAGACAAACCACAAGCACTGGTATAACTAATGATAAATAGGATCTTCTAGAACAGAAACAAGTGATAGTAAGACAAAGTTTGCAAACAAGTACAAGCAATAATCACAATGGACACGCATATCAAACAGCACACATTAGCTATTATTTGTGGATGGATGGTAATGCGGATTATACACATAACAGTATGATAATCATATTCACTCTCGCATTCAAGTTGCTATAAATTACAGGGTAGCAACCAGCTTGATTTTACCGAGTGTCTATAATACTTTTCTTGTTTCATTCCTCAGTAACCAACCGAAAGATAAACTCCTCTCCAAATATGCTAATTGTATCCAATAAGGATCACATGACAACAACCAAAATATAGGTCAAATAGAGAGAGAGAGAGAGAGAGAGAGAGAGGGTAAAGCACCTGCAAGTAATGTGGTTACAACCTTCTGCAAGTTCAATCATGTGGTTGCACTTCTTACAGTTGCGCCACTGTTTTGCTCTAGCCAGTGAATTCAGGAGTTGATCTTCTCTGAGGGGAAATGGATGTGATTGTTTGTACTCGTCACAGCTCTTTTTGTGATGCCAAGGAACCATGCATTCAAGACAAAAATAGTAATGACATTTCATGCATTTCCTTGCTGCAGATTCTAAGGCACCAGCATAAGAAGTTTTTGTATATTCAAAGACCTCCTTTTTGGACATTAAGGCTGAACACTTGGGGTAAGGGCAATAGACTCTCTCTGTAACAGGAATAGATGATTCCTTGATTCGCTGGCTCATAACCGCAACAATATTAGGTGCCAAGAATTGTTCATAGCTATCGATATTCACCTCAGCATTACACGCTTCATGTGGACACTGTGCCACCATCCCACTAAGCAACTTTACTTCCACATGTTTTTTCATACAAGAAATGCAATATCTGTGCAGACAATCATCGATTGAAAACATGCGAGCAACATCAATTTCTTCAAAACAAATCGCACAAGTCTCCTTGAAACTCTTGCCACTCTGAGTTTTTACACACCAGCTGATCTGAGAAACTATAGCATCTCTTGCAAATTTAAATGCAAACTTTATTACACTGGGTGCTACAAGAGAAGGCCTGCAAGATTCAAATTTTCTTTGTAGAAGAGCAACTTGATTGACTAATGCTGCAATCTTGCTGTTCCCAGGAATCACTTTGTTTGTAACCTGTATTCATGAAGTGCAATCCTCTTATATCAGTTGCAGACTAAAAATTCTCAGTTATCCAGAACAGGGTATTTTATAAAATTTAAACATGACATATCCATATGAGATATCCTACAGATACAAAGTCTTAAACCTGCAAGACTTGCGACTTTGGTGAAAGTGAATTTGCATACTAATAACTAGCTAGAAACTAAGGACTTGAGTTCAGGATTTTTTTTTGGCCCACTAGTCTTGATATCAAGATACCTGTGCCAAATTCAAGTTGTTTGGAAAATGACAATGCATCTTTTCTATATAGCTATACTGAAAGTAGCACCAAAAGCACTAGCAGTGCTCCAAATCAAGGACATGGACTCATTTAACTCTCAGAACATCAGCATATTATGGAGTTGTATGAGTAACATTACATTTTCTATGCATCTATGATTTGCTCAACTAAACTTGAAGCTTCACGGCTGAAGTTCAACTAGTTAACGAATCTAATTGATCAACCAATAATTCAAGAACAACAAATTAGCCAATTAGTTAGTAATGTCCAATTGAAATCGTTATATCCAACTTCTCATACTCTTCCAGTTTCATCTGCAGTTCATTAACCTAAACCCATGGAGCGCCTAAAACCAAGCATTTCATTCAAAAAAATAACTAGCCCAGACAGGTAATAAAGGAACAAAAGGTAAGTTTAAGAACTCACATATTGGTAAAGCTTGTCGTCATCAATGAAAAAGGTGACATTTTTCAAGTCCAATGTGAGGGCTTTACTCAGCCCTTCACATAGAGCCTCCAGCTCAGCAGCTTCATTGCTCATAATCTCACCCTCAATCATCACTTCTAGATTCTTCTTCGCCTCCAAGATCAGATTATCTCTAGGATCACAGATCGCAACCCCAATCCCACCCACCGCCACCTTCACGTTCTTGACCATCTCTTCACTTATAAAGCCCTTACAATACAATCTCAAACCCTCATCAGCTTTCGAAGAAGACGACCCGTCCGTACAGTACGGCCTTTCATATTCGTCTCCGTACTCGCTCCAGTACGCCTCCGGTAAGTTTTGGACGTCGATCGCGAACTTCTGGTCGTGAATTCGACGGTCGAGATCGGCCTTGAGCTTCTTCACCTCCAACACGCTGCGTTCGTGGTCCTCGTACTCCTGAGGAAACCTATCCACGTCTTCTAGCATGAACGCTGCGGCGATGTCCAAGAGTTCGTCCTTGGGCTCGTACGGCGGCGAAGGAGGCGGAGAATGGGGAGTACTGGAGGAGGGTTGGAGAGCCAGAGACGCGGCGAGTGCTTCCTTCATTTGAAGATTGAAGGCCATGTCGAGGTCGGAGTCTAGGGTTTTGGCCGCCAAGAGCTCTCTGCGCTGCTCGGCCAGGATGGCTTGGAGGTCTTCTGCGTCTTCACGATCATCCATGATTTCTGTTTCACAGAGGAGAGTGGTGCGGACTTCTACGCGCTCCTTGGGAAATGAAGGATAGCAAATTAGCTTCTTAGAGAAAGAAGGGCGGAGATGGTCTTGGGAAACTAGAGTGGATTTGATTTTGACACAGAGACTTGTCTAATCTCACTAGCTCCAAGACTCCAACCATACTAGGAGTTACTTGTTTGTCGAAAAAAAACCGTAGTGGTTACTTTTCCGGTTTGCTATTTGGTGTCTGTTTATAGGATTTCTGCCGGGGAAATTTTTTTAGAAGAAAAAAGAAAAACTACAATACGAACCTCTTCAGTTAACCAACTTAAATCACATCTAAATGTAACGCAGGAGAGGCTTGAGGATGAATGATGTTACACCAAATTTTTGGGCTAGAGAGGGAGTTACACCAAATCTGTAAGCGCATCAGCGAGAAAATTTGCTTTTAAAAAGATAAGAGAGAAGGAGATGTTATCAAACCACATTGCTAAAGTAGCAATGTCACAGATGATAGCTATGATCCTTCAAAGAACCAACGAGGACCCTTGCATACACTTGATGACTAACATAAAGTCACCTTCAACATCAAAGTTCTTGTGGTTGAATCTTTTGACAGCTAAAATACAATCTCTAAGAGCATGACACTTGGCAACAAGAACACTTGAGGGATGGAGTTGGCGAGCACCAGCAACCAGAGGACTACCATAGGAATTTCTAATGACAAACCTAGCAACAACATAGGAGTTCAAAGCCATCAAAGTTGAGCTTGACCCAGTGTGGGGCAGGAGAAATCCACTTGATCACATCAGCTTTACTAACAACAGCAGAATTACTAGAGCCATTAACTTAACGGAGCCAACCGTGATAGTAGCTTGAATGATAGAAGTGTACCAGGGAGAATTATACGGTGTACGTGTTTCATATATGAACTCGGAATTTAATCAAACAATCAGGCCAAGTTTTTCGACAACAATCAGACCTAGTTTGGTTCAGGAATAGAAAGGAAACAAATTCTACTTTTCATTGGTTTCTAAAAAATAAAAAGCAATGACAATTCGTTCCCAATTACTTGATTCCATGAAACAAACATGACCTCAATGTCGACAAGATTAGAACCCATATGTGAGGATACTACAATACCTAAAAACATTCAATATTTGGATCACTTATTATGGTGATTACTAGTTGTAACTAGAGCATCATGTCAAATGTCACATAGTAAGAAATGAGTTAGAAATTGAGATTTTTTTAACCCATACATCAAATTCACCCCTTATGCGGATCTTAAAGTTATACACAACTAACACAAGTCCTTTGAACACCCAACTTATGCTAACTAATCCAATCATCAACATGGCCACTTATGCTGAAAGTATGTATTCCTCGTCCCAGAGCGGGCAGGGGCAAGGTTTCTTGTCCTTCCATTCAGCTCCACAAGTGTAGCAAAATTGATATCCACATCTACAAAGAGAATACAACCACGAGACAAGTCACAAGCATTAGCATAATATAGAAGCTAAAAGCACCGAGAGAAAAACTAAGGTCCTAGAATTAGAGCTGTTGATAGAAAATTAGCATCCAAACCAATGAATAAATCATAATGAAAACACATACCAACAACATCCACAGATCGGATTTGGGTGATCGATAGTGTCCATTTCACTCAAAAACTAGAGCACACTTGCAACCATATAGTAACATAGTTATTTAGGTATTTAGTTGCTGGAGTTAACCCATCTTGATTTCACTGAGCATATGTATATCTCCATACCAAACTAACCCCCTTTTAAAAAGATAGTCCTAACCTTGTGAGATTGGCATGAACAGTTTATAACTTGACAAGTGCAATATAGGAATATATATTGGTAAACTAAAAGAGTAATGTACCTGCAAGTAATGTGGTAACAACCTTGTGCAAGTTCAACCATGTGGTTGCACTTCACACACTGGCGCCAGAGTTTCCTTGTAGCAAGTGACTTCAGCATTTGATGTTCTTTAGGGGAATTGTGTGATGTTTGGTACTCATCACAGGTCAATCCAAAATGCCAAGGAACCAAGCACTTGATACAAAAGTAGTAGTGACATTTCATGCATTTTCTGGCTCCACATTCTTCAGCACCAACATAAGTAGTCTTGGTATATTCTAAGACCTTCTTCTTGGACATTAACGCAGAGCACTTGGGATATTGGCAATAGACTCTGTCCGTAACAGGAATAGAAGACTCTTCGATTCGTTGTTTCATAATTTCAATTAGTTCAGGTGCCAAGAAGAAATTCTCATAGCTATCTATATTAACCACAGATTCGCAGCTGTCATGAGGACAATGTGCCACCATCCCATTAAGCAAACTTGCTTCTACATGCTGTTTCATACAAGAAATGCAATACCTATGCAGACAACCATCGATTGAAAACATTCGAGCAACATCAGTGTCTTCATAACAAATGACACAAGTCTCTTTCAAACACTTGCCATTGCTATCTTCTGCTTCCCAGGAGATCTGAGAAACTACAGCCTCCCTCGCAAGTTTGAATGCAAACTTATTATGACCACGTTCCACGAGTACTAAAGGGCTGTAGAATTCTAATTCCTCTTGTAAAAGAGCAACTTGGTTGATTAGAGTTGCAATTTTACTGTTTCCAGTAGTAACCCCTCTGTTTGCAACCTACAATTTTAGAATTGTCAAAAAGTTATAGGTACGATGTTCCTATAAAGCCAAGAGCATACTACATATAGACAACAAGCTAAAATGAAACAAGTCCCTTATTTTGGTAAGATCTAGCTAAAATGAAACAAGTCAAAATTGGGATTTAGGAGCAAATGCAGGAAATGAGTCTCTCAAACCAAGCTCGTTTCGAGTTGTTTGTCACTAGATAGCTACTGTCATGAACAAAATACAAATGCAAACCAATGATTCAAATGAATTGATGAACATAAAAGATACCAAACTAGTTTCTGAGACTTGCATAATATTGGTAAAGCTTGCTATCATCGAAGCAAAATTCGGCATTCTTCAAGTTCAGAGCAATAGCCTTATTAAGCCCTTCGATCAGCGCCTCAAGCTCGGCAGCCTCATTGCTCAATCGCTCCCCATCAACCACAGCCTCTAGATTCTTCATCGTCTCGAAAACCAAATGATCACTTCGATCACAAATGGCAACCCCAATCCCACCCACCGCCATTTTCACATTCTTCACCACCTCTTCACTAATCAAACCCTTGCAGTACACGCTCAAACACTCCGTCTCCGACGACGAGGGATTGAGGGACAAAGAGGCGGTCATGGCTTCTTGCATTTGGTCGAAGTCGGCGTCTAGGGTTTTGGCGGGCGAGAGCTCCCTGCGCTTTTCGTTTTGGTCCGTTAGGGTTTCCATGAGAGTGAAATGAAAGAGTAAAGTTTGGTAGACCAGGAAGACCAAGAAGCGGAGAAGGTCTCTGGGAAAATGAAAGTCCGTTCGAGTCTGTGCTTCCGAATTTCTAGCGATTTTGATTTTCGTGGGAAATTGATTAACGAGTGTTTATTTAGTTTGACTGGATTTGATTGATGGGGGAGTATTTATATTAGAATTATTAAGTCATATCTCACTTTTTAATCTTATATTCACGTCTTTACCGTATAACTTATAGACATATACGAGTGGATCATACTTATATTTTCATTCAAATTAAAAATCATGAAGAGATTCATAAATATAATCCATCAATTATAACTAAAATAGTTAAGACATTTACATAATCACTGTCATAGCCACTTAAAAAAATAAAAACAAATATAAATATAATAATTAAAAGGCTTATACCACAGAGGTGCTACTCAGGCAAAGAAAAGGCTTGGAGTGTCAAGACGTGGTCGGCGACCTAATTTAGGACAATAAAAAGTAGGAGTGGGCAGTGACGTAGCTAGAAATGTTAATTAGGAGGGTCAAAATATAATTAACAATACTTTTGTAAAATAAATTTCATCATATAATTAATATGTAAATTATAAATAGATTATTACGGTACAAGAAAATAAGTATTTCTCAAACAATTAGAACTTCTTCTCAAACTTATTGGTGGGTTTTATTGATTGTTTAAGAGTTTCATATATATTGTGTCAACTAATCCATTGATTTATCATTTCATACTTCTCAAACTAATGAAATAATTAATATCTATGTAAAAATATATATTATTGTGAAGACAATTTATCATTCGTGAAAGCCCTCAAGAGAAAAGAACATGAGAAAGACGTAGAGTAAACCGAAATACACAAACCTAATCATATATAGGAATAAACAAAATTATTAATCAACATAAAAAAGATAAGAATTTTTTTTATCAAAAAAAGATAAGAATTTAAACACTAAAACAAATTGAAAATATATAAGAATGTGGTTATGTGCATGTGGGTATATGGGCCAAAGCATTGGAAACATTTCTTTTTCCATTTATGTAGGAGGGTCAAAATAATATTTTCCTCGCTGCATTGTACATATAACAATAAATTGGATGATGACATTCAAAAACTTATAGGGGTCAATTGACCCTTCTAGCCCTATTGTAGCTACGCCCTTGGGGGTGGGCGTTTTGCAACGAAAATGCGGTTACGGACCTGAATCGCACAGAAAAACACGATTTGGTAACCACACCGAATTAAAACGGTGTCGTTTTATGGTCACACCGCACCGAACCGCATAAAAGCGGTTCGATTGCAGTTTGAGGTTATAATTCAACCGATTTACACCGAACGGCACCGAATTATATTTTTCTAATTTTTTTAATTTTTCATTGGTTGAATTTGATTTGTAATATATAAAAAAATTATTTATCTTCAAGTTTGTAGTTTGCAAGTTTTTGTGTTTCCATAATAGTTGATATATGATGATTTATTGAGTAATCAAATATGATGTTTTAGTTAGTTGATTGATATTATGACGACATTTGTAGATTTGTATAGACTCTAAATGCATTCAAAATTTGTTCATGCCTTATAGAAATTGTTAGGCAAAAAATTTGGACATCCCTTATTTGTTGAAATAAATAAATCGGTTCACACCGAAATCGACTCGCACCGTACCGAAAAATTGTGTAACCGAATTATTCAAAAACCGAAAAAAAAAACGATTTGGTTGTAATTTAAAATATTATAAAACCGAAAAAACGGTTCGATTACAGTTTGAACCTTAAACCGATCCGAACCAGGCCCATCTCTAATGAAAAGTATATACATGTCTTATTTGCTTTTTTATCTCCAGCATAGCTCCATCTTGCGCAATTTCTTGGTATCTCCGCTTTACACGAGTTTAGTATGTTCTGTGCATACTGCCATGATCTGTTCTTATCAGTTAAGAGATGCAGAAACCTTAAAGTTATTGAAGTCCGAACTACACAAAAAGAGACCCCTAATACTTGGCCACAGTTATAAAAGTAAAACAATGTACATAAATTTCCAGAGAAAATTTTAGGGGAGAACCCTTTGGAGAGTGTGTCACATATCAATGGTTTCCTAATCAAAATCAGAATCTGACTCCTCATCAGATTCACCATCCTCGTCATGCAAAATATTATCCTCATGCCAGAGAGGGCATTGGCATGTTGCCTTCTTGTGTTTCCACTCAGCTCCACAATTATAGCAGAACTCATAATTACACCTAAAGAGAAATAAAAACAATCAGTGGAGGATATACATTATATACAGTCGCTAGCAAATTTGATCTTCAACACCTTAGAATTAGGAGATAACAATACAGATAAGAACCAAAAATTCACAAACCAACTAGTTAATGTAGTTAGTATCTCTAGGTTTGGTTAAAATCAAGTTATTCCTAAATCAAAGGTCAACAAGCCTTACTCAACCATACTTTCAACTATATCAACATTTGATTTTCACCCTTTTCCTCAATAACTCTTCCCACAACAGTTTCTACTTCATATACAAGATTATATGTCAGAAAGCACAGGCTGTCTTAACTCTTACAAATGTGATCACTCACTACTCTGCCCACCTCTGATGTTACCTTCAGATGCAAATTATCTCAGAATTATCATTACGATTTACTAACTATAAAATGAAAAATTAAAGCTACTCAAAACTAGAGCCAGCAAGTTAGTTTGTTAAAGACAAAAGATGGCATTTTGCTTTTCGGGTTATGACAAAGATAATAGCACTCAAAAATATCAGATTTTCAGACAAATTATGAAAGTACTTGATTTTAAAAAAATCCACTAGAAAAGAAATGAGTTAATACCTGCAAGTCATGTGGTAGCAACCTTCAATAAGTTCAATCATATGGCTGCACTTCACACACTGGCGCCAAAGCTTACTTGAGGCAAGGGAATTTAGCTTTGTGTCCTCCTCTGGAGGATTAGGATTCGACCTTTTGTATTCAGCACAGGTGATGCTTCTGTGCCAAGGGACTTTACAGTTGATGCAAAAACGGTATTGACATTTCATGCATCTCCTTAGTCCTGATAGTTCCACAGCCCCCCTCAAGGTTTCCTTAGCATATTGTAAAACCTCACCCTTCGACATTAAGAGAGAGCACCTTGGATATGGGCAATAAACCCTATCAGTTGCCAGAATTGAAGCTTCCTTTATCCGCTGGCGCATAGTGTCAACATGTTTAGGCGTCAAGAATTTCTTGCAACTGTCAACACTAAGGTCAGACTTACAACCTTCATGAGGACATGTAGGAAGGATCCCATCAAGCAACTTCACTTCCACATGCTGTTTCATACAAGAAAAGCAATACCGATGACGACAGCCATCAACTGAAAAAATCTGACTAACATCACTATCTTCCATGCAGATCACACAAGACTCTTTCACATTCTTCTTCCTAGTACTTGCCTCAGCAGGCTTCATCTGAGACTGAGACTCGATGGCATCTCTTGCAAGCTTAGATGCAAACTTAATTTCCAACCGGGGCACAAACCTGGAGTTGCATTGAGTAAACTTACTCCGAAGACTCTTAACCTGATTGACAAGATCTAATACCTTTTGCTGCTTTACTGACCACTTCCCATTAACCTGCAAATGTCAAATACAACTTAAAAGTAACATTCTTCATCACGGCATGCTATACAGTTGCAATAATAAACCCAATTCTTTACACACAGTCAAATTAAGCCATATGATGAAATTAGAGAGATGAACTTACAAACTGAAAGATGGGATTGTTATCGCAGAAGAATGTGATTCGCTTCAGTCCCAAACACAGAGCAGTAGTAAGTCCTTCGATCAAGGCCTTCAATTGGGCCGAATGTCTACTAAGCCCATTCCCAATCAACGGTTTCTTAACCGCGAAAACCAGATTATCCCCGGAATCACATACTGCTACTCCGATTCCGGCCAGCACCAATTTCTGATCCCCAACCTGTTCCTCGCTCACCAATCCCTTGAAATACAACCTGAAATCACTCTCCTCATTCTCCGCAGCCGCCGACGAAGAGCCTGCTTCAAACGGCTTGGCGAAGTCGGCGCCGGACTGTTCCCACTCGTCGTCGGGAATTTCGGCGATCTCCCTCGCGACCTCGGCGTCGTGAATCGCGCGGGCGAGGTCGACTCTCGCCCGCCGCAATTCAATCTGGCTCTGCAAGCGGTCCTTGAGCGCCCGCTCTATTCCGACGAGGGCCGGAGCGACGTCGTTTCTGGCGGCGGAGGAGGAGGGTTGAGTGGCGAGGGAGGCGGCTAGGGCTTCTTGGAGTTGGAGGTTGAAGGCGATTTCGCTGTCGGATTCGACGGAGTCAATGTCCATGAAATCGTCGTCGTCGTGGTGATCGGAGACCGTGAGGAAATCGTGGTCGACGGAGGAGCGGGGGACTCTACTGGTACTGGCCATGAGTCCTTAAAGCGAGACTAGGATTTTGGGGTGACTTAACAGTTTTGTGTTTATATCGGTTTTGGAGTTTAGGTCTTTTTAACATGCTACAAGTGTTACAACAAGTAGTAATGCGTGGATAATATTCTTAGTATGTGCTGTTTTTCAGTGTTCTATCTTCTAGAAAGAAGATTTTCAGTGTCATTACGATTACTATTGGGCTTCTGTTTTTAAGGTTGTACAACTTCCGCTTTCTACTCTTTTAAGCAAGCTTCGTGATAATTTTATGCAAATGCTTTGGTCTTTACAAATGCGTATGGTTTGTATGTTTATCATTTTCATGGGGCAACGTAGGTATCTTGTTGTCTCATACACTTCACAATAGTCTAGACTTTTTTAATCTCCATATTATCTAGCTACTTCAATTTTAGGTGGAGTCACAAAAATGAGCGCAACAATTCTTATCTTTTTGTTGGATCAGGACTTATTATTTATGTGGCATTTTAAGTGGCTTTAAATATCAAGTAATCAATGAGGAAGAAAATATTAACCACATCTTTACAGATTTCTTGAGACTAGCAGATCAGAAAAATAACATTGATAATCATAATAACATTTGTTATGATTTAGTTTCAGCTTTCCTAGTCAACTTAGGATAAGTCATTTTGACATTAGTAGTGTGCAAGTCATATGGTATTAAACAGTGTTTTATTTTAATTTTCTGCCTCTTTCCTTTTTTGTCTGAGTTGTTCCATTACGGGATCCAGATCCCTATCATCTGGTATTAAAGCTCCTATTCTGGGGCATCTCTATGGTTAACAGAAATGGTTGTGGTGCGCAGCCATCAGACGCTGCAGCTGAACTCTCAAATGTGAAATTTGATTTACAGGTTCACAAGGAGTTCACATCAGCTAATCTGAGTGAGCTGCAAACTTCTCTACTTGCTCAGCAGGAATCCTTGAACGCGTTTCGAGCAGAATACCAAGGATCGATGGATTTGTTCCGGGCTGAAATTATGGAGCAGTTTCGAGGCCTCAAGATATCAACCGATGCGGCTGTAGAAAGAGCCAACCAGACCTTGTTGAGATTTGGATCTTTACCCCCAACATCGTCTCCGGCCTTCTTTGAATCATCGTCGTCCACTAGAGCGACTGTCACCAACACAGTAGCTGTGGGAGCTGTTATCAACTCTAAACTTGTTATTGGTGCCAAACCTGTGTGATGGGTGTCGATATGGATGATAATGCTAGTGATGATTCTGAATCACTTTATGAGTTTGATACTTCCAAGCCCATAGTAACAAATGAATCAGGGACTGTGTTAAATACACTCATAGTAACTAAGGCAGGGGCCTCTAGGGTAGCTGGCATGAAGGTTTATGAGAAAAGAGAGAGTTATGTCAAGGGGAAAGGGAAGGATGTTGATGAAGGCCTCAAAACACATAATCACCGCAATCCTACAACCAGTTACATTAGTCCTAGGACAGTAATCCCTCATACCAACACCAACAGTCAATTTCCTCAAATTTTTGTTCCTAATACACATGTTGGTGCTCACTTCCCAAGTTATCCTCATAATTTTGCAACCCACAACTTTGTCCGGAACTTTGCACATTCATAGAATTTCTATACTAATTTTGCCCAGACATATACATGATCATCATACCCTTCTTACCAGCCACCACTCATGCACTAACCGTATACTTACACCCCAAATCCTAATTATATAGTAGCTACTACTACTACTACCACACATACTCCACAGTTTACTCATAGACCTTACCACACTCCATATGCTCTTGTAAATCCAAACTTACCAACAATGAAGCAATTGAAGCTGGAGTTTAGTTCTTTCAGTGGGGGTGACTCTGTTGACCGGTTGAACACGACAAACTAGTATTTTAAATTCTATCAAGTGCATGAGGAGCAGAAGTTTACATTTGCAACAATGTATCTGTGTGGGAAGGCTGTTGATAGATGGCATGCGTTCAAAGATGAGTTTTCCCCTACTTGGTAAGGTGTAGTTGATCTGTTAATGAAGGAATTTAGTGGTTACAACATGACTAATGGACAGGCTGCGCTGGTTAGGCTTTCTCAGAATGGCACTATGTATTAATTCACAAAGCTATCTATGAGGATCACTGGTTTTCCCCCAAAAACGCTGCTTGTATTATTTGTGAGTGGTTTGAAAGATAACATCATGGCCCAAGTGAAGGCTCTAAACCCCAGACATTGTATGAGGCTTGTGAGTTGGCAAAGGTGTTTGAGGAAATTGAGCATAGCAGGCCACCTAGAGGGAGATTTCAACCGAGGACAATAAATGCTGCAGTATCTAAACCATTTGTGACCAATAATCCTCCTGGGATAAATGCATTGACAGTAGCACCAACAAGAGCTCAGGCTCAGGTGGGAGGTAACAATGCAGGATGAAGTAGAATGTTATCACAGGCTGAATATAAGGAGAGAAGGGCCAGAAATCAATGTTTTTTGTGATGGACTCTTCAGACCTGGCCACAACTGCAGAAAAGGGCAGACACTTGTGGTTATAGAAGTGGAAGAAGAGGAAGTGGAGTCACCTGGATCTATTGGCAATGAAGAACAAGAAAGGGGTCAGGTGGAATTGTTGGAAGAGTCTCAGGAAATGGAAGCACAATTACATTCCATGGGGAAGGGCATGGACAACCATACTATGTAGTTGAAGGAGAGTTTCCACAGTAAGAGGTGCACATCTTAATTGATTCAGGAGCTAGTCATAATTTCATCCATTCTTCCGTTCTAAGGGGAACTAAAACGAAGATACAGTCAATGAGACCAGTGAAAGTTAAGGTGGCCAGTAGGGATGTGATGAGGACTGAGTCTCAGGCAACTGTGGAATTGAATATACAAGGATGTCTAGTGCTGGAAAATTTCTTTGTGATACTTATATCTGGATATGAAGTGGTGCTGGGTACTTCTTGGTTGAATAAATTAGGAGACATTATTTGAAACTTTAATCACATGTACATGAAGTTTGACTCAGGTGGGAGGCAACACCAACTGCAAGGATTGACTAGCACCACAACATCAGTTGTGAGTCTTAAAGCCATGACTAGAACCTTGAGAAAAGAGAGGGAGGCCTTATTGGTTCACATGCAGACAACAACACAACAACCTGAGGATGGGAAGGTTGATTCACAAATCACTGAACTGCTCCAAAAATACTCAGATGTATTCAGTGAGCCAACTCAGGTGCCCCCTCCTTGGAGGCAGGATCACCAAATAAAGTTGTTGCCTAACACACCAGCTATAAATGTGAGGCCCTACATGCATCCATATTTTCAAAAGACAGAGATAGAAAAGATTGTCCAATAGATGCTGGCTAATGGAGTTAACAGACCTAGTGTGAGTCCTTTTTCTTTTTTTTTGTGCTGTTAGTTAAAAAAAGATGGCATTTGGAGGCTTTGTGTGGACTATAGGGCAATTAATGCAGCTATTGTCAAAAACAAATACCATATCTCTGTGGTGGATGAACTAATTGATGAAGTTCATGAGGCAGTGGCATTTACTAAGTTAGATTTAAGGTCTGGATATCATCAAATCAGAATGACAGAGGGAGATATTGAAAAAACAGCATTTCGTACACATTCTGGTCATTATGAATTTTTGGTTATTGAACTATGGTAACTGCACAATAAGTTTTGTGTAGTTTGGTTGTGTTAAAGATTAGTTCTAATTGAAATAATCTAGCTTAAGTTGACTTATAGGGTGTGAATATAGGTATGAGATTGGTACTGTGTGACAGCTCCTTCAGTAAGCTATGTGATGTGTTGCTGCTGCTGGTAGTTTGTTTTCTTCTAATTAGTTTTACTGTTCGCTTCTCTTATACGTTTTACTGTTCGCTTCTCTTATACGTTTTACTGTAGCTATTTTGTAGCTACTTTGTATCTTATAAGTTTTGTTAGCTTCTCTTATACATTTTATGTAGCTACTTTGTATCTATAAGTACATGTTCTGAACTCTTGTATTATTATCAAGAAATATAGAGAAAAATTCTCCAAACTCTTCTGCCTTTTCTTGTTCTTAAATTCTTGATTGGTTATGGCATTTTGGGTTAACTAAGGCCCCAACAACCTTCTAGTCTAATATGAATGAGGCTCCTAGGGAGTTCTTGCGTAAGGGAGTGTTGTTCTTCTTTGATGATATTCTGTTGTACAGCACATCCATTGAAGAGCATTTGCAGCTTTTGGAGAAGGTTTTAAGAAGGTTACAAGCTCACTCCTTCAAGATCAAGAAAAGTAAATGTAGTTTTGCAGTGGAACATGTGAAATATTTAGGGCTTGTTATTAGTGCCAAAGGAGTTGCAATGGATCCCTTCAAGATCCAATGTATTGAGCAGTGGGAGCAGCCACAGACAATTAAGCAGCTAAGAGGTTTTTTAAGGTTAGCAGGCTATTACATAAAGTATGTTAAGAGATTTGGGATTATAGCCAAGCCATTGACTGACATGTTGAGGAAGGATCTATTTATTTAGAGTGTGAAGGCAAAAAGGGCTTTTGAGGAGCTCAAACAGGCGCTAATGACTACACCAATCCTTCTTGTTCCTGATTTTACAAAGAAATTTGTGGTGGAGTGTGATGCCTCTGATTTTGGCATTGGTACACTGTTGTCTCAAGAGGGTTGACCAATTGCTTATATGAGTAAGGCATTAGCTCAGAAACACCTAGCCCTGTCATTATATGACAAAGAAATGTTAGCAGTGGTGTCTGCTGTGGAACTTTGGAGGCCATACTTAGTGGGCCAACATTTCAAGATTATGACTAACCACAAAACCATAGAATATTTTCTGAATCATAGAGTTACAACCCTAACCCAGCAGAAGTGGATGATTAGGTTGATGGGTTATAACTATGCAATTCAGTATAAGGCCAGGAAACACAATGTTGTCCCAGATGTACTGTCATGGGTGCCATACTTAGCTTCATTAGGTATTTCTTCTGTTGTGCCTGACTACATTCAAGCTATTCAGCAAGCTTGCTTCATGGATCCTGAAGTTTCAGCTATTATCTAGTTGTTACAACAAGGGGTGAGAAAAAAACATTAAAAGTGGGAGAATTCACAATCGTCTAACAGAGACAGGATTTTTGTACCATAAATGAAGGATTGGAGGGTGACTATAATGGCTGAGTTCCATGCAGGAACCATTGAGGGACATGGTAGCAGGTCCAGAACATGCAGAAGAGTGGGGAGGAGCTTTGCTTGGCCTGGGGTGCAAAAGGACAAAAAAATTTATTTCTCATTGTGATACTTGCCAACAACATCATTATGAGACTATACTGCCACTAGGGCTGCTTCAACCTTTGCAAATTCCTAAAAAGGCTAGGAGCACTATCAACATGGATTTCATTGAAGGGCTGCCTAAATCTGAAGGAAATACTAATATTTGGGTGATAATTGATAAGTTGACAAAGTATGCTCATTTTGTTCCAATTGCTCATCCTTATATAGTTGCTTCACTTGTTAAAGTATTTTTTTCAAAAGATAGCTAAGTTACATGGAATGCCTGATAACATTGTGTTTGACAAACACCCTATATTTTTGAGCCTATTTTGGGAATCATTCTTTGCATTGCAGGGAACAAAGCTCAGTAAATTATCTGCCTATCACCTTCAATCAGATGGACAAATAGAAAACTTAAATAGGACTTTGGAACAATACCTCAGATGTACTGTGGGGGAGAAACCACATTCTTAGGTGCAGGCCGTACCTTAGGCTGAATCGTGGTATAACACTTCTCATCACTCAGCTATTAACATGACTCCTTTTGATGAACTGTATGGGTAGAAGCCACCAGCGGTGAAGGCATATGTATCTGGATCCACTGATGTGTCTCAAGTTGATATACAGCTCTAGGACAGAGAGGAACTCTTACAAGTTTTAAAGTCGAATTTACAGAAGGCCCAGGACAGGATGAAAATCTTCTATGACAAAAGGCATTCTGAAAGGAGTTTTGAGGTGGGTGATTATGTTTATCTGAAGCTGCAGCCTTACAAACAATAATCAGTCAACAAGAGGGTGTTGCGCAAGCTGTCTGCAAAGTATTATGGTCCATTTGAGGTTATGGAAAGGATTGGTACAGTAGCTTATCGTCTGAAGTTACCAGCTACTGCAAGGATTCATGATGTCTTCCATGTATCCATGTTAAAGAATAAACTGGGCACCAAAGCTACTACTGAAGCTCAGCTTCCTCCTATTTTTGATTTAGGAAAGAAGAATTGGGCACCAATGGCTATTTTGGAGACAAGGCTGGTGAAAAGAAGAGGGGCTGCAGCTACTCAGTGGTTAGTGCAGTGACAGCATACTACCCCAAAAGAAGCTACATGGCAATTTATAGATGTTATCTCAATCAGTTACCCTGATTTTAAGCATTGAGTTAGGATCTTTAAGTTACAAACTTGAGGACAAGTTTGTTTGCAGGCACCAGCAATGTTATGATTTAGTTTCAGCTTTCCTAGTCAGCTTAGGATAAGTCATTTTGACATTAATCGTGTGTAAGTCATGTGAGGTGACAGCTGGTATTTTAGACAGTGTCTTAGATGTTGGACACTTGACTTCATCTCATACATCAATATGGGATATAAAGGTACTGCTATAACCCTAGTTTGGCAATGAATGAACAGTGTTTTATTTTAATTTTCTGTCTCTTTCCATTTTCGTCTGAGTTGTTCCATTCTGGGATCCAGATCCCTAATAACATTACTTATTTTTCAAATAATCTGATCAAGGGCTACATATGCTATTATACATCAAATGATGAAACCACCTTAATGTAGATTAGACGGTAATCTTGACTATACTAAATCATTTGGATTTAATTTCTTTTACTCTGCACAAGGTGTCTTTTCATCTTTCTTTGACGGTGGTGGCAGCCCATATGGAGGCATGCCAAGTGAGGGTCCTGTGGTATAATTTCAAGTTATATTGATTAAAATGTTTAGAAGAGGTCAATGAAGTTTTTGAATTTTCCTGGTGTTTATATAGGCAGGTGGTAGAAGCAAAGAACGGAGACAGACGTAGAGATGTGGTTCACCCATTAAAAGGTCGCTTTGGAATACCTATCATGGAACCTCAAAGAAACTTCCCCTATCTCGCAATGTGTTATGTTCCGAGTGCAAAGGGTCAATAGTCATTTCACGGGTCAGTACTTTCCTTGACTAAGACTTCGAGATATCTAGATGACTTCACTCTACGTCGTCCTCTACAATGATTACGGATTACCAAAATGGTAAAATGCATCAAAGAAGTAAACTCTTAAGAAACTGTTCAAATGATATCTGAACTTATAAAGATATCAAAATGATACATAAACTTGTAGATATCAAAATGATACCTAAACTCTTAATTTGTTATCAATAAGATACTTACATTGTGAGACCCCGATAATTTATTTAATTTTCTGACACATTTAGGGTTTAATTCCGGTTACTTTTCGGTACGTCGTAAATTTTGTCTAACGTTTTTACGTTAGGACACACGTTGCCACATGCGTGAAAGTATTTACGGAATATTTTCCAGCACTTCACTTATTTTCGTACAATTTTTACGACTTAATTTGACGTTCGGTTGTTTTTAAGTGAATTTTTGAAAATGAATTTGGTTTGTAAATTATTTTGGAAATGTGGTTGAATCGTGGCTGTTGATTCGATCGTCGAATTGTGGCCGTCGATTTTTCTTTAAAAACCTCTTATCTATCCCTCACTTCCTCTCCACCTTTCCTTTTCATCCCTTTCCTTTTCTCTCTCATTCCCCTTCTGTTCTTCTCCTCCTTTCCTCTTCGAGAGAAAACTCTCTCCCTCTTCTCCTCGACACAGCAGCTCAGCTGCTCCGCCCAGGCGCGCGTCGACGCTCACCGCCACCACCGTCGGCCTCGCACTGCCCCGACGACCTCGCCCAGCAGAGAGAGGAGAACCCAAGAGCACTATGCAAAGAAGGTCGAGTCGATTCAGTGCATTTGAGGAGCAAAGAAGCTCCCAGGCACCACCAGGAGCTACCTAGGAGCAAGGAGGAAGGAGGAGGAGGAGGTCAACGGAGCTTCGCTGGAGGAGGTCTGCCGGAAAACCAAAGAGAAACCTCAAGGTATAAAAACTCGATCTTTTCTCGTGTTCTTAGTGTTGTTGGATAACCTAGGATGTGTAGAAGGGGAAAAAACAGGCCTAGGGACTCGATTTTGTCAGAAAATGAAGCTTTTCCGACGACACAGTCGGTCGGGAACCGACGCGGTAAAAACTCTGGTTTTTACAACGTCAGTTTTACTTTTACAGTTTTACCGAGGAGGTAAAGTTACCAAATTACCCCGGATAAATTTACTAATTACATTTATTGTTTTATCTTTTACCTTTACTGTTTTACTTTTACTGTTGACATTTACTATTTATCAGTTGACTTTGACTGGTGACTTTTACTATTCACCAGTTGACTTGACCGTTGACTTTCACTATTCACCGGTTAACATTTGATCGTTTTCTTTCACTATTTTCCAGTTGACTTTGACCGTTGACTGTTGACTTTTACTGTAGAACACTTACTTTTACTTTTTTAATCACTACGGTTAAATGATTTATAGGTTTTTGAATTAAAAACGCGACAAAAGACGTAAGTACTGAATAAGAAATAATCATGAATTCTCGCTTGTTCGAGAATCAGAGTGTCAAATAAGTTGGATTATAATGTCGAAAAGATAAACAAAAAATGTTTATCAAGTCGTAATTGTAGATAGTAAATCCTCGAATTACATATACCTGACTATGTCATTGCTATCTCACCCACAGACTCAGGAGCACATCGACGTTGGCTTCAGGAGGACCGGGAGTTGGAGCGCAGCCAGCTGTATCAGCATATCAGGTAGTAGGGGGCACGCCCAATGGGTGATCCGAAACCCACCCGGGTTGGTGGCTTTTCTTTACTTAAATATAAAAGTATAGCTGCATTATTTTAAGATATGACCACATCATTTGGTGTGTGTGTGTGTGTGTGTGTTTGGATCAAAGAGTAGTGTCGTTGTTCTGATTTCCGGTGCTTGGCCTGAGAGCGACGGGACCTAGTATTTAGACTACGCTTCCCACGGTGTCGATGATCGTGAACCTCTTGAGGGGCAACGCCCTGTTTATTTTATTTATCCCACTTACGCTCGTCTCGCACAGAGTTACGCGAGACGTAATTAATGTGGTATGCTGTTATGAGAGATTAGTTGGACATTAGTTGTAAATGGACGCTCTCGCTACTATTCGTTTAGAGACGCATAGGTAGTTGGCTCCGGTTTGCCATGAAGACAAACCCGGGATTTCGGCCACGTGGATCCTGAGAGTTCTTTCATGTGTGGTCAACATGTTTTACTCGAGCTTTGCATGCGTGGCTATTGCATATATTTTTAACTGCCCTGAACGTATTTCTATACGTATATGTACATATATAAGCTATATGTTTTCTCATGGGTTTTAAACCCTCACTTGGTTGGCTTTACGTCCCATTTGGGTTAGCAAGGACGAGTTGCTCACCCCTACATCTTTTCAGGTCTTCAGCGCCCATCTTTGGAGGAGCTGGACTAGGAGCTTGTGGAGCGACGTCGGTCATCATGCACTTCTACTTCCAGGGACACCCGTTCTGGTGTGGGATCCATACCTTATGATTTCCGTATTTGGTGTTTTTAATAATCTGTTGCATACTTTGAGACATCATTCAGGCTTGTTATTCCGAGACCTTTTTCCTTGTATTATATTTGTCTTGGGTAGTTTCATTTGCTACCTTCTGCTTGTAAAATATTTGTATGTTATTCTGCACATTTGTTATTTCATATTTGACATTCTTATCATTTGTGTGCTGATTATTTTATTCATAGCTATGTGGTTTCGGTCCGGAGGGTTATTAGTACGTCGAATGACGTATTGATTTCTCTCTAGACCGGGATTACGGCGGTAACCGTCGTGTTCCGGGGCCGAAAATAGCCCCGGGATGCGACATACATGGAATATTCCTTTAAGATTATTCTGTTTTTTTTAGAAAATTACTATGTTAACCTTTATTTTGAGTATTCTAGTGTTTTTTTATTTTCTTTTAAATTTTGACGAAGCATGGTGGGCCTAAGTCTATGAATCTGTTTATCTAGCATACTGCAAATATAAACTCATCCTCTCACTCAAAGGTTAACAGTTATTTTTATCATCAAAAGCAAATTCAATAGCTACCCTACTTGATTTATTAGCTTATGCTAAAATTTCTCGCAAGGAATTGCAAGACGAAAAAAGAAAACTAAGAAGATTGATAAAATATAGAGATAATCTTCCTAAAAAAACAAAAAATTACTGGGATATTATCCTCAGAGTTCAGCAAATAATCTAGCGAACTGAAGAACAAATTGAAGTTCTACAAGCAGTTTTTGATTACGATCAAACTCCGCTGAACGTTTTGAGTCTCGGTTAGATCCGCCATAGCTGGTATCAGAGCCTGCTTGGCTCAAAGCAGGTTATGAAGGCTTATGCCACAAAGTTGGGTTCTCTTGACCAACAAAAGAGAATCTAAACTAAAAAATTACCAGTCCTTCTATATTACAAAAGGTACTGATAAGTAGCAAAAGTGCTTTTATTCAAGGCATATTTAGGAAGATCAATACTCGATAGAGTACATCTGTAGAGTTTTAAACACACTGTACGACGATTTTGTCTACCTCCAAAGAGAAGTTAGCGTTGAAGAGCTTGATCCTTCCAGACCAAGCCTGATTGAATACCTAGATCATCTATCTAGGGACACGACCTCAGACAAGTTTGCATTACAACTTGAGAGAATTCATCTCAAGTTCAAGCAATTTGAAGAGATAAGCTCAACACTTTGCAAGCTTGAAGCCAAGTTTGATTATCTCAAAGAAACACAATATCAATTGGATATTGAAAAGAAGCTGGTTCGCACTGAGCATCTTGCCGACAATATTCATCTGCAAGCAATTGAGCTAAAATCTTCTCAAGAATCGCTGAAAAAGCTCTTAGAAACTCTGATCACCCAATTAGGATGAATCAAAGAGTTGAACTAAAAGTAAAACAGGAAGATGATAAAGCTTTAAGCTTTTTCCTTCCTACAGAAATAGTGCACGATAATATCAAAGCAATAATTCATCAGTAGAACTACAAGATCGCTTATCTCTAAGAAATGAGTATTGATCTCGAAAACCAATTTCAAGAGTTAAACAGCATGATAGCAAGACTGCAAACAAGTATAGAAAAAATGAAGATACAAGAAGGAGAAGACATAAATGAAGAACAACTAGCGCAAAACGTAGCTAGTAAATTAATCATACCCCCTTTACCAAAAGGAGAAAGTGAGTTTAAGTTTAGTGAACCTAAACTCCTTACATGGTCCTCGTCTAAATCTACATCTTCAACCAAAAGAGATGTAAAAATGCTGAGTAGAATACTCAGTAAAAGAAATACTATGCCTGTACAGCTAATCAACACTCAAGAATTTGAGTATAATAAAATTGAATCTAGCTTGAGAGAAGCATCGGTTCCCAGATTCAAACTCAATGAGATCTATAGGAGAGGATCTTTCCTTATGGATTCTCACATGTTCAAAATTCTTGAACTAACAGTTCCTGCCACAAGAGGAGAAAGCGACATCAGGTTAATCACTCCAAAAGAAGTAAGTGAAGCATCTCAGAAGAAATATTCCTACATGCATATTATGGCAGTTTAAGTACGAATAAAGCTTTTAGCAAGAGATGGTATAGACTGTTCTGTTCTATGTGTCTTACAAAATGATAGAATAACAGACTTTAAAGAGTTTGTTAGGAACAGTAGAAGCTTCTCTATGCAACCAAGTTGTATATTTCAATGTTTTTCCAAACTTCACTACACATCTTAGAGATGCAGCACACTTTCTAAGATTGAGAATCAAGACAGATGGAATTTCTATGAAGAAAGGAATGATGGAACTTGTGATAGATTATCTTATTTATTATAAACTGATGAGCTCAAATGTAACCTCAAACACCAGATTTCTCAACAACCCTGGGATTACAACATCAATCCTCACCAATTCAAGAAATTATACTGAACAGAAGCATATCACAAAATGACATGAAGTAACATTCCCAAGAGAATGGAATCTGACACCTCTAACTAGACAGGTAGAAAATACCAATGCTTCTATCTATGAAGACATGGAAGGAAAGATAAGCTCACAATTTCATATGCATTCATTCGCTAGCTATAAGGAAGCTAGTACTTCTGGAACCAAACCAACTTCTTGTCTTGAAGAATCTTTCGAGGAAGAAGATGCTAAAAGACCTATGATGATGCTAAATCAGAAGAGCTGAAGAGCTTGTATGAACAAGCGGAAATCTGTGAATCTACAGAAGAGCTTGAAAAGATCATAAAAAAGATTTCTCATGTGCAACCGAGAAAGAACAAAAGGAAGATTATTCCTTATCAAGCAGCTAAAGAAGAACCAGGCGAATCCTCAACAATGGAAACTGAAAATATTCCCCAAGGAAGTACTATAGTTCAGAACATCATGAACAACCCCACTAAGATCATTCGAGAAAACAAGATTAAACTTCCTAAGGGACATGCACCTACAGGGAAACCAAGAGAACGAAGTTCTCAGAAGTACATCCCTACTTAACCTAAATGGGGACAATCAGTATCTGAAAGAGGAGTTTACCTTGATCTAGACAGGGTAGGAGACAAGAGAAAGACAATAGACAATTGGGTAGCTAGCCTAAGGCTAACTCAGGCTTTGGTGTTGTCTAAATATGCCTACGAGGAAGCTCATGCATATTATGAGTCCAACTTAACTGGTATAGTCCAGAAGTGGTATCAGTATTTCAAGCGAAACTCTCAGTGGCCTGACTGGGCAACCAAATTAGCTCAAACCAATATTCCTCTAGATTTCGCATGTCCAATCTATGCACAATTTTGTGGAGACGTTACTGGGTATAGTGAGCAGTCTAAGGAAAGAGCTAAGGCAAATATTCAAAAGTTGAGCATTTGCAGCATGAGATACTTTGAAGAGTATATTAATGAGTTCCAAAATTACTATTGTACCATTAGAGACCTAGATAATGAAGATCTGGTCAGAACCTACTACAGAAAATTACCAGAACCATGGAACGATGCAGTAGCACAATCTTTGGAAGAAAATCTTTTGCCGTTTTTACGGTAGAAGAGATTGCTGAAAGAGTCAGGGACCTCCTGAGAAAGTAATGTGTTGAAAACAGGAAATCCAAAACTGCAAAGAAGCAACTCAGGGGAGTGGAAAATATGTGTCCCAAGATATTGGAGACACCAACGCAGTGGGGATGTCACACAGAGAAAAAATACAAGAAAAGGTTCTCCAGCAACAAGCAGAGGAAAAATTTTGCTTATAAAAAGAAGTATAATTTCATAAAAAAACTTCTTCAAAAAGAGCCCTGCAGGAGAAAGATCTCCTTCTAAGAATAGATTTTTTAAAAGAAAAAGAACCAATTCTTTGAATTCCTTTAGAGAACTGAAAACATGCAGATGTTGGCTTTGCAAAGCCGAAGGACATTATGCAAACGAATGTCCTAAAAATGACAAGAGATCTGTGAAGGTTTTAATTAAAGAATATGACGAAGCAATAGAATATGCAAACCTGAAAGGTTTTGAGATAGCCTATTCTGATGAGGAGAATGATTCAATATATTCTCTTGAGTTCCCATCAGAAAGTGAAACAGAAAATACTTCAAAAAGTTTTGAAGAAGAAGAGGAGGAATCTCGTCCTATGTTTGTCTTAAAAGTTTTAAATTAGAAGGAAGAGACTACTTATATTATCAGTAACTTTCACCCCAATCCAGGAAGATTTACATGTGATTACTGCAATTTTGATGATAGTAATTCAGTTCCCATGTACTATAAAAGTACATGTGAAACTTATCATCAAGAATGTTTCATTGCAGAATTACGAAGAAAAACTAAAGACAATGAAGCTCACATCCTTGTCGAACAAGAATATAAAGGGTTCTACGAAGCCAATGAGCAATAGGGACATAACTTGGAAGAAGATTTGAAGAGAATAAAGTTAGTAACTTCATTAAGTCAGAACAAGGAATTAAAAGAGTCTTTTGATTATATCAATATTCCTGCAAGAAGGCAAAAACAAGACATTATCACAGAACCTGTTATACAACAGTATAAGCCTTTTGATCCCATCAATAAGCCCGATGAAAGAGAAATCAATCCTTTCATTGAATTGCCTGGCAAAACTGCAGAAAGTAAAGAATAAGTAAAGCAGGTTCAGACAAGCAGATTCATCAATTACATCACTATCTGATTGAAATTTCCCAGATATAGAAAATATCATCTACATGCCTTTATAGACAATGGATCACGATATTCTCTTGTCAAGAGATATGCCATCCCTGAAGAATATTGGGAAAAGACTCCAAGATCAGTTACTGGAATAGCCATGGGAGAAAATGAAATAATCATGGATACTATGGCTCGTGACATTAAAGTTTCCTTAGGCGGAGGAACTTTTGTCATAAAAATCATCTGGCAATGTGAAAGTCAAGGAGCAGACGTGTTAATTGGACATGACTTCCTTCTTCAACAGACGATAGTTCAGAATCCACAGATGATTGGTTTTGAAAAAAATAACAAATTCTTTTAGGAATCTCGTCTTAATAACGCTGTTAGCGTTACGGGGCTGGGATTTACAGACCAATATCAGAGATCGTCAGGGAAGAGTGATGATTATAAGCCAGTTTTAGAACCAGTTCTGCTGTTGAAAGACCATTTGAAGGGTCATAATGAAATATTGGTAAATGAAGGGATGAATTCAGAAGATTCTAAGGAAGAGTATAAATTCCCTTTAGATGAGTCTGATTCAGATTCATTAGAACAAGAAAGCTTAGACGGAGAAGAAGAATTTATCAGAGAGCATAACCTATAGGTTTATGCTAACAAAATCGAGCATAAAAAAGTGCCAACTATTGCAGAAATAGAAAGCTTGCTGAAACCAGTAATCAGTGAAGATCCTCAGTTGTACTGGGAAAGAGATCTAGTATACTGTCAGCTCAAAATGCATGATGCAAATTCTATTTGCCATTGCTTTAACAACATTTGTAACACCACAAGGACACTATGAATGGCTGGTTATGCTATTTGGCCTCAAGCAGACCCGTCTGTTTTTAAAGGAAAATAGATAATATTTTCAAATCTTATTCAGATTTCTGTATAGTTTATATACATGACATTCTTGTCTTCTCACGAACTATGAACGAACATCTGAAGCATCTTGAACAAGTATGCAAGTTGATTGTCCAGAAGGGAATCATCCTTGAACAAAAAAAGATTCACCTCATAAGAGGAGAAATTGATTTCTTAGGCATTCAAGTTAAAGATGGAGAGATTCGCCTCCAAGATCATATTGTCAAAAAAATCAGTCAGTTCCCAGATCATATTCCTGATGCAAAGTCATTGCAAAGGTTTTTAGGAATTGTCAACTTTGCGAGAGATTTTATTCCTCAAGTTAGTGGTCTTACTGCTATACTCTCTCCAAAAAGAAATGGCCACACAGAGAAAGACAGTAATACTGTCAGAAAAATCAAAGAGCTCACCAAAAACATGTCTCCTTTACAGCTACCTGAAGAAGGAGATTCAATCATTATGCAGACTGAAGCAAATGATTATTACTTGGCAGGAGTTGTCTTGGCTATTGCTCCAGATACAAATCATGAAAAGATTTGTAAATTTCTCTCAGGAAAGTTTATCGCAACAGAGTTAAACTATTCTACTGGAGACAAAGAAGTTCTTCCTCTTATTAAGAGTATAAAGGGAGCTGAGGCCTTTTTGGGAAAAAAATTTGTAGTAAGGACATACAATAAAAGAGTAAAAAACTTTAAAAACTACAAATTAATTGATGCTGCAGATAGGGAAAGAGTGCTGAGATGACATCTGTTTTTATCTCAGTACGAATATGATGTTGAAATGGTTGCAGGTAACAAAATCTTTTGACCAAACGCCCTGACAAGAGAGATGACAATGTTTCAAAGGAATGACATGGATGAAAGACGCAACCCAAGAAACAAAAAACCAGAATCAATAAAGAAAAATCTTTGGGATAGATACAAGAACGGTGATAAGACTGTAGGTCCTCTCCATGATGGACCAGATTATCAATTCATTGTATCCTACGGAGCAGCTGAAACAAGTCAAGCAACAGGTCATGACAGGATAAACCCAGCTGATTTGGATAAAAGTTCAGAACTCTCCTTGAAAGATGGAAAATCAGGTGAAGAAGAAGAAAAGCTCACTCAGGAGTATTTATTGTGTCCAAAGGATACAACCACAACTGACCGGTCTCAGAGTAAAAGACCGGCTAACCCGTCTCAAACGGCAGGCGGTAAAGACATAACAAGTCCGTTAATGGCTGCTACTTTGCCAAAAAGCAGAATTGCCCCTTTTAGGGAAAACAGATCGCATGTGGTTACTGGAAATAAAACCGTTTATGGTCAGTCTTTGAAGATTTTTAAAGAACCAGTTTTCCAGACAAAAAGATTGTTAGCATTCAAGCAAAAGATTATCATAGACAATATTCTTTAAGCATTCTATGAAGAAAATGAAGAGCATCTGCTTGGAACCCTTGAAGCACTTACAGAATAATTGCTTGGAATCCATGCAAAAGAGAAGGAAAAGTCTAAGGTAGTATACCTAGAAAATCCAGAAAGTGCTAAGATCCATATGACAACAATGAAGAGGTCCGAATGGTTCAAATTCCATGAGCATCTGGGAAATGGAAAAATGCTTCCATCAACTCTATCTGCTGTTTCCGGCCCATATTATGGGAGATATCTGGTTAATGTCCAAGCAGAACATCCTCAGAAACAAAAATTATGATTACTAGAGAATGGTTTTGTGCATAATCTTTGGACAAAATCTAATGAAGATTTAGAGGGATTCCCCGAATTGATTGTTCAAGCTGTTAAGAACATTAGGCCAGATAGATGTATCCTGAGATTAAAGTTCATATCAACTTCACCAGAATGGATAATGCTGAAAGAACAAATGAACTATATATCTCCTTATTATTATGTCAGGATAATTCAAGGTTTGATTAAAGGAGCAAGCATGATGAGTGAAAATGGCAGTCCTAATCAGAGCATTCCATGGATGAAGGTCATGACTATCATGTGTATCAAAAACATGGTACGAAGAGATTATGAGTCAAGTCTCTTGGCAAGCGGAGAAAATATAATGGTTTCCTGCTATAATCATCCTCCACCTGTAAATTGTGACTTTTTCTCAGCCATTATGAGGAATGAAGTAGACTGCACTCTAGGTACTTAAGAATGATTTGAAAAGGTGGAGAAGGAAAAAGGATATAGAATTCCTTATCCCTTTCCTTATGATTCAGACTTAGACAATGAAGAAAAAGATGAAAAAGCATCAGAAGAACATGGGGGCCAAGATTCGTTGGCTGATTATGATTGCACCGATGAAGAATACTGCAATACAGTAAACATAATGGAGAAATGAGCGGTGGCCGACACATCACGACAAAAGACTTTTCTTTTGTTAAAGTTGGTGCGCTCACATGATAGAAAAAGGAACGGTAGCCGACGCATCACGACAAAAAACTTTTCTTTTGTTAAAGTTTGTGCGCTTTTCTTTTTGTTGCCGACGTATGAAAACAAATACTTTACTTTTTCTAAAAGTAAAGCTTGATTCCTCTTGTCCCTCACTTTCTCTTAGCTGTGTTTAATTCACGTTTGAAGTCTGTGTGCTATATAAGAAACTTCAAGCTTCAGAGAGAAGGCATCGAAAAACTAGAACAAGAATTGTCAATACTCTCAACCTTCCTCTCGAAGTCAGAAAGTTAGAATAGTAGTGTGTGTAAACAGTGTCTCTAGTATAAGAGTGTGAGTGTAAATACTGTGTGAAAATTTCACACTGTTATCATTCTGTGCGATGTGCTTTTATTACAAGTATTTTAAGCTTGTAATTATAATTATGAGTAGCTAAACAGTTTATAGCTGTTTACCCAGAGCGAGGCTCTGAGTTCTGTATTTATAGTTATGTTATGATAAATAACTCTAGAGTGTGCCAATAATTCCGTCAAAAAATATTTTTGTTTTAGAATTATTTTACTTTAAGTTGTTAATTTAAATTTTGCATTCAAGATATTTTTGCATAACTAACATCTTGGAATCTTTCAATTTAAAACAGCAGTGATTCCGCCAGTATAGTAACCATCAGACAGAAAGTCGTTAAGTGAAGTTTTGGCATGTTGAACGCTAGTTCTTAAATTAAAGGATTAATAGGTTTTAAGGTGTAGAATATCCTAAATACAATACCAAAAAAAAGTTAATTTTACCCTTTTATCCCTAACAGGTATGTCATTGATACTAAAAGGAGAGTCTGGGTATCATATTGATCACTTTGTAAGTTCAGGTACTATATTAAAAGTCCTCTAAGAGTTCAGACACCGTAGGTGATAAAAACTCTTACCAAAAACATGGTTGCAAATAATGATGACCTAAATTACTACGGCCTTGGTAAATCCGTACACTATCAGAAAAAACACTTTAGTCGATGAAATAACCAACAACATGCCGATAAATTTTTTTTCGTTGGCTATACTATACTTTAACAGACGAAAAAAAATGTCGTCGGCTATTGTCGATAAAAGTCATCGGCTATTGTCAAAAAAAAAATCTTCGGCTATTGTCGAAAAATGTCTGCGCCTAAACTTCCCTCTTTTTGAAACCCTCATTTCCCTCTCGCTCCACAACTTCCCACCTCTCTCTCCTTAAGAACCCCCCAAACCTAACCCCAAATCTCATCACTCTCTCTCTCTCTCAGCCATGAACCGCCGCGCACGCTCCGCCTACCACTCCTCCCCAACTGCTCCTCATCCTTCCTCAGTTCCTCAAACCCGGAGCCCTAGCCCAATTCTAAGGCTCGCGAATTGTGTTTGTGTTTAAGATATAGGAAAGTGTTTAAGAGATGAGTATGTTAGTGTTGAATTTCAGATTTGAATGGTTTGATAATGAAATCATTAGGAGAAAATCTTATACAACTAAATCAATTAATTAGAGTTTAAAATCAAGTTGATAATTGATGAGTTTAAGATTAAGAGACGACGATATGTATACTTTAACCAACGATATGTATATTTTAGCCGACGACATGTATACTTTAGCCGACGATATGTATATCTTAGCCGACGACATGTATACTTTAGACGATAACATGTATATTTTAGCCGACAATATATAAAGACTTTCGTCGGCTAAAGTCCAGTTTGGTCAACCATTTTGGCCAGCGAAGAAGTTTTGTCCGACAAAATTTCCTCGGTAAAAGTCCAAACTTGAAGCCGATGAGGAGTTTTGTTTCGTCGGCTAAACTATGACTGACGAATTTTAACCGATAAAGTTTCGTTGACTATTACTTTAACCAACGGAAATGTGTAACATGCCGACGAATTATCAAGGAAATTTACGATATTTTAAATATCTCGTCCTCACATCACTGACATAAAAGAATATGGATGTATGTAGACTTCATACATACATCACCGACATAAAAGAATATGGATGTATGTAGACTTCATACATACATCACCGACATAAAAGAATATGGATGTATGTAGACTTCATACATACTTAAGTATCCAAGAATATAGATTAGTAACCATTTGGTTTATTACTCTTTTTAGTTTAATTGAGATTGTGACTAATACTCTTTGTTATTAGGAGTTTTTCGTATGTATATTTATACGACGTGTAATTTAGTTTGATCTCTTAATTAATAAATTATTCATTTCTCTAAAAAAATATCAAATCGCAGGAAGCAGCAATAGCTTGCTAGGTGTAAATCAAATCGCAAGCTATATGACTTTTGCACCCAGCAACTTTTAAGAATCGATCAATTATTTCTGATAGAATGACGGCCAGTCCCGCTCGACATGTACGTTGTTGGCTCTTCTTTATCACTTTACTTAATTGTGACCCAAGTGAGAAAAGAGAGAAACTGAAATGACTGCAAATTGACTTAGCATGCATGCAACCTGGTAGCTCGATCTGCATCAAACCAAGAAGAAGAAAAGGTCGGAGTCGGTCGGACCAGAGCAAAACTCAAAAGCTGGAGAATGAGAATTCTTCAAAACGAAAAGCTTAATTCCCAGTTCCCATTTCTGTAGCGTATACAGTAGTTATATACAGATATATAAACTAGGATTTTCTAGGAAGCTCGACCTCTCTTTGAGGCTTAGTTTTTGGTCTGTCTTTTTAACTAATTTTGATGTGGTAAATCGGTAACAGTAACTAAGTGCGACTCTTATTGATAATGCATGTATTGGATGGATTATTATTCCTCTAGCTAGTGCGTTGCTAATTAAGGAAGAATAAAATTCCACTCTAGTCACTTCTCATGACATTTCTGTGCGATGTCATTTGAAATGGGATACCTAACGATACCTAATACCACTATATATATATATATACGTGAATAGATGGAGATTGAAATAGCACCCCACTACAGTGGTAAAGGCTAAAGATGATCCAGTTAAAATTGATAATTGATATCTACAGTTCACCTCCCTAGAGGCACCTCGTAGTATCAATTTTAAATAGCAACTCCAATATATTCCTCGTGTATTGATTTTTCTCTATTGTAAATCCCTAAATTTACAAAAACCTCTAAGAATTTTATAGATAATATAGCAAATTGTTGTAAAATAAGGGATACGTTAGAGTTAAAGCAGAATAATTTTTAAAAAATTATTCTTTGTTTTTTTATATAAAGTTTTTTTTAAAAAGTTGTTAGCGTTGCTTTTGAGACATTCTTATAATCATTCTACTACGGTCTGCTTCTTTCGCGGTGTAACATTATGCCTTCTATTTTCATCGCAAGTCGGTAGGAACAAAGTGGGTTGACCGTATCGTATCATGGTGTATTTAAATTAATTTAAATTGACGGTTAAATTACGACACAATTTATTTTTTTTAAATAAAAGTTAAGTATAATTTTTAGCTATAAGATTTTCTAACAAATGTTTGGTTTACTTATACTTGGATACATAACCACATCTAAAAAACGAAAGTTCGCAGCACCGGCAAGTACTTACATAGGAATGGATAGTTTGGATAATTACCTCAAACGCACCTTTTGGTTATTAGTTATATGAAGAATATATTGACTATAATTACAAGGAATTAAGAAATACGACCGGGTCATTTTGGGTCACTCTCACACTACTAGTACATAGAATACTTTTCACACCAAATGGCTAATAGTAGTCTATATAGTACATAGTACGTATTAATTTGGTTGCAAACCAAAAAGTATTAGCATTCACTTTTTTTTGGCGAACACATTTCTAAAGTAGCTACTCAATTCTACACCTCTATAAAGAGCTACAATTAGGGTCAAGAAAACAGACTTGTTCCCGTTCCAAGTATAGAAAATTATGGCATGTTGGGTGAGAGACATAGATGGTTTGTCCTCAAGAAAAAAAAAAGAAGAGAAAAAGAGATTAGACAATTGGTTGCCGACAGTAGATGACACTTTTTTGTTGGCTTAACCACTTCAATGTTTTGCTAATTGAGAGCTGTAGGAGATCGATCATCAACTGACGAGGGTTGGCACATGATTTAGAATTATACCCCCCCCCCCTCCCCCAAAAAACGCGTTATAGTAACAAAGCCAAATGACTACTCGATATTCACTAATTACCATTCGATAAGAAACCAAGAAGAATAAGGAAGACAAACATGGAAATGACACTCTCGGGGACCCAAATTTCTGTTAGAGAAAATTCTTGAACATGATGGTCGAGATTAAAGGTTGGCTTTTAACAAAGATGGGACAGTAACATGAAAATGTTTAGGTGGTCTTCGTCGAAAAAAAAGAGAGAGGACAATGTTTAGCTAGTGACTTGAGGTTGGCAAAGAAAATTAATAGCTTGGTAATGGTTTCTATTAATCATTAGCTATGACAGACTAATTGTCAATCCCGATCGGGGGAGGTATATTGTAGGGCTAATAATTAAAGTAAATGTTCGGAATCGATGAATTAGCTAGGGACACCGCAAGTTAACTCGAGTTTAGGTCTCATTATTTGGTTAATGTACGTTCAAGATTAATTAGAGACCGCAAGTTAACTCGAGTTTAGGCCTCATCATTGGGTTAATGTACGTTCAAGATTAATTATGAACCGCAGGTTCACTCCAGTAGTCAAGTTTGTATTTGCTATTTTTGTTCAGCTTGTTAACGGCTGAGCCAGGAATTTAAATCTATCAAAGAACAAAAAATTAAATCTATTGAAGAACAAAATGACGCAGTAACATTAAAACATAAACAATTTGTATGCACTCACTTTATGAAAATAATGTAGAACGGAAAAAAACTCAAATTAGCCAGACAAAGGTAAAAATAAAGATGTGGTGTAAAATTAAGAAGAATGATTTCAGGATTAGTAATTCGCGTACAAAGAAGTTGCTACCTGTTGGAATATTTAAGAAATTAATATTTTGGACTTTTCAGGTTGACTGTGTGAAAAAGTCAAATTTTAATCATGAATCAAATTTGGGACAGCTTTTGAGAAGAACGTCTGTTTGAGATACATGATACATTTCTGAAATGGGAACGACGAGATGTACAAGATTCACTTAAATGAGCATTGTCAGATTTAAACCAAATAGTATCAATCGTTTTAATAATCCTATTAGGGATTAGTGTTTTAGATTTTATATTTTATTTTAGATTTGGTTTTCTTTTATGTTTTGGGCTTTTAGGCTTGATGTTAGTTGCCCTAGGGTTTGCTTATCATTAATTATATAAACACCCTTAAACTGTTGTAGCTATATCTATCCATGGTTCTAAAAGGCCCCGCCTAACACCGTCTAGGCTCTAGGTTGCAACAAGCCGCCTCGCTTTTCTTCAAGGCCTTTGTGCCAGGCTGTGGGCAATTAGGCTGCCGCCTAGCCTGTTTAATTGCCGCCTAGACGCAGCCTAGCCACCTAGGGTTCTAAGCTCTCCGACTAATTTTATTTACAATTAGTGGTGGGGTTGTTATATTGTGAGGAGCATGAATATAAGAGTACGTAAATGATGTTTTTAGGATTAGAAGTGTATATGTTTATTGTTGTTGTTGTTGTTTACTTTTACATGAAGTTATGTTAAATTTTGGCTATAATCTATTTTATAAATATATCTAACAAGATTTATGTTGAATAATTTATCCATATTTAACTGTTTTTGAATATTAGAGTACATAAAATATATATATTTTTAATTAATAAATATAAAAAAGTAAATCGTCTAATCCCTGCCCAGTTCCCGCCTAGGCTATCCAGGCGTTAGGCTATGCGTCGCCGCCAGCGTATCGCCTAGCGCCTTTTAGACCATTGATTCTATCATATTATTATAAATCAAACTTAAGTATACTAGCGCCGAGTCAAGTGGTAATCATAGTGTCACACCCCGGTCCTGGCGTCTGTGGGATTTTACCACCAGACGCCATTCCCAAGGCATGAACGAGAGTTACAAAGCGGAATGTAAATAAAAGTAAAACTTCTAAGCTCTTCACTCTAGGCTCGTTGTCTATCCCGTTCCCGGCTCGGTCAAATCTAAATATTTTCTGCAAAAAATATTAGAAATAGGTGGGTGAGAAAAACCACGTGCTCAGTGAGTAGACCAATGTAATATGCCGGCAAAGCCATGTCGTTTTACACATACTATAAAATAATATATATAATATACACAACCCAATTCAATCAATTCATCATATCTCATCCTCAATTCTTATTGGTTATCTTTCAATTTAGTCCACTACGGGAACCTAATGACCATTATGTCCTATACATCCGTGCACCACATCTTTACTCGGAATAACCAATCAAGAAGTTCACATGTTTCATGACTAATCAAATAATAACTACCAACAATAACTATCAACATATTATAATAATATAAATCACCACATATTTTAAATATTGACATGCTTCACTATAAAATAGAGAGATATTTCTAAATAGACTAAAAACATGTTTTTCGACTAATTCAAAAACGTATAAGAATATTTTAAACATATTACAAGAATCCACTCACCTCGATATTATTGAAACCCCACCGAGAATACTAATCGTAAACCAAGCCTCCTAAAGCGGGCAATCTAAAAAATATTACAACTGCCTTCCAAACCTTAACGGTTGGAAAAAGGACATCGATACAAAATTGTAACCCTTCACGGAATTAAAATTAGACTTATGGATCAAAAGTTATGATTCGCCAAAGTTTAGTCGTAACCCGAGAGGGAACAGAGAGAAAGCTCTTCAGAAAATTTGAGAAAATTTGAGCAAGGGCTGGCCTATTTATAGGCTCAAGTTGACCGATAGCAAAGAGTCGGTTGGTTTCTAGACTAATAGCAGAGCGACAGGTGTTAAATTCATCAAAAACTCATCAGAAATCTGACACCTAATGTCCTTGTGTCAAGACATCATTGGTCAAATCTAACACATGTCAGCTAACAAAAGAGGAAGATGTCCCTTGCACACGTGGTCAACAGCAACGTGGGGACCAAGTCAGCCTAACAACCACTCAAATTTCGCCACGTCATCATCCGACGACTTGACGAAAGTTCGTCGAAACTTTGGAAAATAGTTAAAAATAACTCGGGAGTCCGAAAAATTCACTGAAAATATGGCGAACTCGTGACGACCTCTACTTTCTATTTCTAAGAAGAAAAATCAATTTTGAGAAATTTTAAATTTCAGGATGTTACACATAGCCAGCTTTTTCTGTCTCTTTTATCCTTGATGATCCATGGGTGACTAACCCATTACCAAAACAGATCTATATGGCGTTACTGTGGGTTTAACTACAACCCTGACTGCTTTGAGTACTCAGATGACTGCTCAGATGGAAGATTTATGTGGGTTCCTGGGAGAAAAGAATAAAAATAAGCACACAAGAGGTAGGTGAGAAAAATCCAAGAGCATGATTAATAAGGTTGCTAACCAAGATTCCAAAAGCATGTCAGATATTCCTTATTTTTCTAGCTACAAGCACGAGGAGGACTTTCTGGATTGGCTGGTCGTAGTAGATAAATTCTTTGAGATCATGAATGTTCTAGAACGTGAGCAGGTAAAAATCATAGCTTTGCGTCTCAAGAGCATTGCTGCTTGTTGGTGGGATGAGCTCTAAAGACGACGGGAGATGCAAGGTGAAGAACTTGTTAAAGCGTGGAGTTGGATGAAACATATGCTTATAGGAAAATTTTTGCCTAAAATTTTTTCTATCAAGCAGTATTCCCCTACTTTACCAGATGAAGCTATAGAAAAGTTTTCTATGGAAGAAGCTCCACAAGAAAATGTCTTTGAATTTTCATCGGAATAAGCTCCACATGAAATTTTCCATGAATTTTCAAGGGAAAAAACTCCATAAGAAATTTCCCATGAATTTTCAAATTTCAGTGGAAGAGGAAGCTCCACCGAAAAAAAATTTATGAAGAGGTTAAAGAAGAAATTGTTCATGTTGAAGAAAGCTTGCAGCCTTAAATTAATCATTCATAATTAGATTCAGGTGTCATTCAAGAATGCAATTTTGAAAGTCAAGAAAAATCGTTTCAAGTTTCTTATGACAGACTTGTCTGTGTTGGGTTCTTAATTGTGCCATCAAAATATACAGGAGATCATGCCTATAATCTACATGTTCAATTGCCTAAATTTTTATTAAGTTTTTTGTCTACATATCCTTGTTTTATATTCATGTTTAACTTGAGGTTGAGTTCTTTCCAAGTGAAGGACAATGATATAGGACTGGAAAAGCTCAAATTAGCTGACGAAGATAAAAACAAAGAAGCAGCGTAGAACCAAGAAAAATGATTTAAGGATTGGTAATTAGCGTACAAAGAGATTTCTAGATACTGAAATATTTAAGAAATTGGTATTTTAGACCTTTCGGGTTGCCCGTGTGAAAAGTCAGATTTTAATCGTGAATCTGATTTGGATTAGATTTTATTCCGTTTGGGACGTATGATACCTTTCCGGAATGAGAATGACAAGATCTACAAGACTCACTTAAGTGAATCATGTCAGATTTAAGCCAAATAATATTGTTTTAATAATCCATTATATAAGCACCCTTAAACTGTTGTAGTCGTATTCTATCATATTATTATCAATCAAACTTAAGAGTTTTTTTTCTTGAAGGATTTCAAATTTATTCTATAGGGTTATTCGTTTTAGAGCTCTCCATTTATTTAGGATGTAACGTTGGTTAGCCCTTCATACTCTCGCCTCGTCAAAAAATATTCCTAAACACCTCGAACAAAAATTGCTTGAAATCTGCATGCTTGGTGAAATTTCTCTCGTTTATGTTAGCTCGACCAATGACCATGTCTGGGCAGCTAATTAGCAAGTGACTTTGCCTCGGTTTGGTTCGATGTCACAATTAGACAGTAAAAGCAAAATATTTATGCCTGATTGATCACGTAGTACCATTGATCATTCGCTATGATGAACCTACTAATGGTCCATCTAATATGATGTGATAGTAAGAAACGAAAATCACCTGGCCTCTGGTGAATTAACTTTGTAGAAGTATATATAACGTAGAACGTGTACAAAACACTTCTCACAAACTAGCAGCAACTTTTCAAGCGAAATGTCCTTGTGTTTCTTTGACGACCTTTCATTTTAGCTCATTTCCAGGTTTGTTTGTCTATCTTCTTTGCAATGATGAAGATAGCATTTACCAGATTATTGTGATCTCTATACTTTGGTAATCTACAAATTAGTATCTTCATCTACCTCTGTTGTGCTAGTGATAGTCAGCCAATATGGTACGGGTTGTCTCAATGACCGATCTAGAGTCTAATAGTTTGGTGAGCGGAAAAAATACAAAAACGAAGAAATTGAGAGATGGAGAGTGGATGTCGTTGCCTCGATGATGAACTCGTGAAGAGATAGAAGAGCATATTAGGGTTTAGGAACAAAGTCTTTCTTCTTTTCTTTTTTTTAGCTGGGTTTGGACTTTGAGTTTGGGTTTTCACTCTTTTTTACCCAGCAGATTTTTTTTTCACCTAGACCGTTTAACTTTGCCCAGCGGAATCTGGGTTTGCATCCTCTTAGATCCGCCTCTGGGTTGTCTACGGTACTGGGATGTATATCATACACCCATTTATCATTAATTGAACAAAAATAAGTAGTTAAATGAGTAAAAATTACAACTTTCACAACAAAATTTACAACATTCACAATAAAATTACTACATTTATTTTATACATTTACATATAATTGTACAAAGTTACTACAATGAAAACAAGTTGTATGTAAATATGTAAATTATCTTAAGTTGAGTAATTACATTTAATGGAATAAATATTACCTAAATAATAACTATATATATCAAAATATAACAAATTTGTTGTTATATCAGTAAATGTAGGTATCACAAACTTATAGGTACCTTAAAATATTCTCTCAAGGTGACATACATGTATTCTTTTTTGCATGCACTCACTTTTGCAGTAAGGGAAATTCTAAGTGATAAACTACCTGTTAATGAAAAGAAAACATATCAAAATTCAAGAAGAAAATTCATTGCATTGTAGGAAATTTCATTACAGCAATTTTTGCATGGAAATAGTTAATTTCTATATATATGAACATAATAATAAGAAAAACAGGAAAACAAAATTAATGCAATTCAGTTAGTGTTGGGAAAAACTTCAAAAAGTAATAATCTTTGGAAACCCGCTCAAGATAAAGTTGGTACTAGCTAGCTAGAGACCGAAAGCCTAGTTAGTAAAATATAATACGTGAATTATACGTTAAAAAGTCGTACAAGTATAATTCAGAAATTATAAATAAAAAATACGTTCAAAAATTTGACCAAAAAATATGGATACAGTAAATTTAAAATTACGATACGCATGTGTTTAATTAGGGATATAATAAAAATATATATATATATATATATATATATATATATATATATATATATTTGTTATTTCTAGTAGTTATATATACATATTTTTATGACATCTAAAATATAAGTAGTCATAGTTTTATATACAAAACATCAATATATAAATGTTAAATATTTAATGAATAAATGTAAACAGTACTATAACAACAATAAAGGATTCAAAATTCAATTTTTATCTTAATTGACTTTCTTAGTTTAATAAAAAATACATTTGATCAAAAAAATTGAACATTTTAAAAAAATTTTGATGTTTTTTTTTCGTTTTAAAATACAAAAAAAATACGTATATGCAAATAATTTGACTAGTTTCAATTCAAAAACAGATATATAATTTAAAAATAATATATATAAACGTATAATTCATGAATTATATACAAATTAATTAACAAGGACGGAAAGAAAGCTTGATTGGAATCTACTTGACATGGATTATCTAGTCCCAATGTTACCAGGTGGACGGTGATTAATTTGTTGCCTCATATGTTGCAGGTAAAAAAATAGACCATGGCCTGGTTAATGTACAGTTCTTCTTAAGTACTTGTGAGTTGTGAGTTGTGAGTAAAACTAATATTAACATTTACGTAAGTGAATTTGTTTTAGCTAGGTAAGGTTATCCTTACCACGTGGCTATAGAGCAGACTAAAAGAAATGTAATAAACCTTATGTAAATATCGAGGTATCCTTGCTTTCGTAATGTGCAACACCCATGATACCTCTGCATGTGCTCCTATCGGTGATGAGGCTTATCGCGCTCTACCTAAGAATATCTCAAGCTAAAGCTGTATTTATATAATTAGTAATTGGTTAAGAGATTTATGTTTAGTATTTAAAGATGAAAAATATTGTTTTTAAATAGAGTTTCCTTTGTTTTTAGTCTGATCTTATATATAAACATAAATCTTTTGATCATTCACTAATTATCAACATACCCAATAGTTCTCCCAAAACTTAGGCCAGTTCACCCTGCTGAACTTGGAATTTCATTCTATGAGGACTCTATCTTCGTTTGGTTTTAGGAAATATCGATCATGTCACCAACGAAGTGTCTTTGTTGCTTCCTTTACCAGACAACCTACGTACACGCTGAAAGAATGCAGAAGCAGTCAAAGCATGTGTAGCAATTCGAAAAGCTACCTCTTTGATTTATGCATATACTTCCACACAACCACAGCAAGCATTTCCCCAACTATTCTATGTTATCTAACACTTGTCAATCTTCAATCAACCTTCGTTTTCGACTGAACGAGTTGTGGAACACCATAATTGGTCCAAATTGCCAACCGATCGAGGTGAATAAGAAATAATCGGTCCGTAGCCTATGGTTTCTGCTGCTCGATTCCAATTAATAGTCAAGTTTCAGTGACAACTACATGATAATCGTGCTACAATGTACTACGCAACGCCCCGTACAACTAATGGTCTATTTCTCATGTCAAGGTAATTACATCTACATCAAACATATAGGACTCCATCGATCTTTCAAGGAGGATCAATTGGAGTAGACGGTTTCCTTATAACTACATAACAAATTTCATATAGGATTTGAAATGTTTACACAGATATGCAAATACATTTTATGACATGAGGATTTACGAATGTTTATTACTCAAAAACCATAATCTTCTATGTTTCTAGTAGAAATATATGTACGATATACCAAGCGAAAACTTTCATGAAGTATCGATGTAATTAGCAAATACTTCAACTACCATGCATATGATAGTTTCTGAAAGAAACATGACATACTTTAAGATGCTGCCCTCTTTATGGCACAGATGCAAGAGAAGGTTTGTGATCTTAAAGGTTGTAGTTAGGGAATAGGGGATATATTAAAGAAGGTCAAAAGCAAGCTAGCTAGTTTGGCAATGAGTATATGAATTCATGCAGAACATATCAGACATCAATTTTTAAGTAATTATAGTTGGTGACCAAAAAGTTGGTTTCATAATTAGATTCATAACATAAATGTACATCAATAAGAGCAGCTTTATCACTTTTTATTTTAGCTTTTAACTATTTTAAAAAACGTATTTAGATTTTTTTTGATATTTTCAGAGCTCCAACCGACTAGTCAAATCTAAAATATTTTAACTTTCAGCTGTCTCGCTAGCTATATTTAGCTAGAACTCAAATGAGGCTAGCTATAATTTAATACATTCATTTTAAGATAGTTTATTTGATATATAAATACATTTAAACTATTTAATATTTGTTTAAGAAATAGTATTGATGTAATGCTAACTAAAATAGAGAGTATTGATGCATGCATATTTCTAAAGTGGTTAGCTAAAATAACATTTTAGCTATTTTAGATTAAATTTAAGATAATAAAGACTAACTTTAATCAAGTTGCTGTAACAGACATACATATATCTCGTTGGTTCTCTACAATATGGAAACGATTACATGGACCCAAAAGACCCACCCACCTACTTTGCTTCATGCTTAAACAAAGTGAAATTAGTTCCCTCCCTTTTGTTCAAATAGTACGACATGATCCGACTTCCTAGTTCCTAGTTCCTTCTAGGCATTAATCGACTACCTAAAACTTATTAATACGATATACTTCAATTTCTCCTTGGGAGAATATTGATTGTTGGTACCCTCTTCATACCCATGATTCTGATGAATATCAAGTCCAGAGTGGTAATTCCCATAATGAGCCTAGAACAGAGTTATGATCATCAAGGAAGCTCAAGTTGGTCTGATTGCCATGAGGAAGAGAGCTGGTGATGAAGTTGTGATGATCAAGTGGTTGTTGCTCCGGCGAGCCCTGTCCATGGTGATCGGGTTTCGCCATTTCCATGAGCAGTGAAACAAGGTTTGCTTGCTGGCATTGCATGTTGACAACCTCAGCTTGTGCCTTGGCCAGTTGTGCTTGCAGGTCACTGACTTGTTTTTGGAGATGGCAGATTACCCCTGCACAACCGTAAACAGGGTCTCTGATTCTTGCACTGGCCTCATAAACCATGCTGCTCACTGCATCAGCCCTTTGAGACTCAGGCAGGTCCTGAAAAAAGAAGTAAAATGAATGATTTGATCAACTATTTGTATGGCAAAATTGAACTTGACAGAGGAAAATCCTTAGAACCCAACTTTTAACTAGTTTTCACCACTTGCTTATGTACACATGATAAAATAGGACATTTTACTAAACTTTCTAGATTTATATTGGAGTTGCGCGCTATTTATGTGAGGTTAAAATCGTATGATTTTTTATTTGGGACAAATATGACCTACCTTTCTTTATGATATCATTGATATGTGAGTCAAACACTCAAACCTCATGTATAGCTAGGAACTCCCAAGTGAAAGACCAAAACATATGAATGCAAAGTTGCTAACAGATAAAAGGGACGAAAAAGGCTAACTTGACCCGATTGATCTATCCAATTCTACATGTATGAATTGTTAGTTGTTAGAATCTCTCACTTTTTTTGCAGTATTTTGTTCTTGCACATTAATCAGAGTAGTTGATTTCCCCTGATCAAGTAATAAGACCCAAGTCTTATTAAGGAAATTCACACCACTTTTGATATCTATGTCTACATGACTTATGACTACCCCATTAAAGTATTTCTTATTGCTCACTCCAAACCTGAACCAGATACCCAACAAAAAACCAATGAAAATAAGCCTCACCTACATCAAAAATTTAAGATCAAACACAAACTCTTAGACCCAATTGAAGCTTCGACCAATCTACTAGTTATGTGATGGGTGCTGAAATTGAAATTGAAATTGAACTGAAGTGAGTAAGGGGTATACCTGCAAGAACTTGATGATGTTGCTAGCACCAAAGACTCGATGAGCAATGGTGAACTTGACAGGCTCAGAGGGAGGAAAGTAAGGAGCCAACACACATTTCTCAGCACATCTTCTCCTCAAGATCTTGCATGCAGCACAAGGACTAACCACAACATTCTGGGGAAGCGGGATTTGAGTAGTCTGAGCTTGACTTGGAGTCTGGGTTGGAGTGATTGGACGAGAAGATGATCGGGACGGAGACTGATGATGAGAGAGAGGGGTTGATGGTGCGTAGGTAGTAGTGTTAAAGCTAGTGTCAGTGCTGCACTCCATCTCAGCTAGCTTTGAAGCTTCGTATGAAAATGTCCGTGGGAAAAGAGAGAGAGAGAGAGAGAGAGAGAGAGAGAGGAGAGAGAGGTGAGGTGAGGTGAGGTGGGGTTTGGTTTGGTTGCAGAACAAAGTGAGTATAAATAGAGAAGCTTGAGATGGGAGTGTGAGGTCAAATTACGTCACTCCTTGATTAATATTTAATTGGGCTGCTTCCAAGTGATTAATATTATTAAGTGTCATTTTCCATCGATCAAACCGTTAGGTTTATTTATGTGACATTACATTTTCACCTCTGGATTATCTGGGGGGAAATTATCCAGAGAGGTTGAAATGTCTTATGTGAAAACTGAAAACTCATTTGGGGTTTGAATTATTATTATTATTATTATTATTATTTGGATGTGCCAGTAATATTGTTTAGAAGTGGGAGTAGTGTTTGGTTAAGAGAGACTCCAATTTTGCTTTGCTTGTTTAATTGGGTGGTTGGGTTTATATATCAAATGGGTTGTTCCGTAGAATATGATCCTGAACTAGTTCAGAATCGATTAGAATGAGAACCAGGTCAACAAAGATGTAGGAAAAAAACAAGACGCCTTCTGTTTGTAAGGCAATGGTCTCATAGAAAGGTAAGATTAGTACCTCTCACTCGTGCTGGCGGCCTCTGTTTTCACATCGATCTCTAGTGGTGTTTCTAGACGATCCAAGGACAAAAGGGAGGGAGGGAAGGTCGGATCCTCGGAGGGACAAGGTAATAAATGACTAACTAGAGTGAGAAAACAGTAAATTTCAACATTCGATGAAGTATGAGAATAATGTGTATAAAGAATCGTGAAAGAGATATATTTTATTTATAGATATGTGTCTCTATTTATAAAAGATTACATATGACATATCCTTAAATAACTAGTAAATCTATCTTTATACGGAATATAGATTCCTTATTCTAATCACATAAGGCCAAGACACATATAATAGAATATTTTAGAACACACGTAATAGAATATCCTAATCGCATGTGTGCCCCTTGTGTCGTGCGCCGTTATGCTGTGATGCTTCAGATGTTGCCTCGTTAAAAACCTCGTCAAGTAAAAAAACCCTATGAGAAAACTGAACCTTAATCATAGGAAAAAAGAGTGCAACACACCAATCATGTAAACTCCTCCTGATGTGTACATTACTCAGGAAGGGTTGATAGCCAACGCATGCCTATGCTCTTCACATGTTTATCAAATGTAGATTTAGTCAAAGACTTAGTAAATAAATCTGCCACGTTTCTTTGAGAACTCACTTGGCTCACTTGAATGTTAAGAAACGCTTGTTATTGTTGGTTGTAGAAGAACTTAGGTGAATTATGCTTCGTATTGTCACCTTTAATAAAGTCATGCTTCATCTGCTCAATGCAGTCTGCATTGTCTTCATACATGCATGTAGGCTTATCAGTTGTAGATCTTAATCCACTAGTTCCTCTAATGTATCCAATGATTGATCTCAACCATACACATTCACGAACAGCTTTATGTAGAGCAATGATCTCTGCATGATTTGAGGATGTTGCCACAAGAGTCTGTAGTAGATCTCCAAGATATTGTCGTATTTCCAATGGTGAATGCATAACCAGTTTGAGAACGTCTCTTGTGTGGATCTGATAAGTATCATGCGTCAGCAAAACCTACTAACATATTGTTAGGAGTCTCGGCATGCATAACCAAGGACGACAGTGGTGTGCACGACGTCGGTCCCGTGTGCGACGTCGGCGACGGCGACATCCATGGCGGCGATCCGGTCCCAACTCCAGCCGAGTCTGTGTTCCTCATGTACCGCAAGACCAACTTCAGTCTTCTTTTCATTTGTGTAGGGAAAGAACAATCCTAGGTCAATGGTGTATTTAAGATATCAAAATACATTATTTACACCGGCCCAATAACGTTGGGTTGGCGTTGAGCTAAATCTAGCTAACAAATGCACTGAGAAGACAATGTCTGATCGAGTACACTGAGCTAAGCACAATAACGCACCTATTGCACTAAGATATGAGACTTCAGCGCCTAATAGCTCTTCATCGTCATCTTTTAGACGGAATTGATCTTTATTGATATCCATACTTCGACCAATCATGGGAGTGCTAGCCGGATGCAATTTTTCCATGTTAAATTGTCTGAGCGTCTTTTGGACATATACAGACTGGTGGATTAGAATACCACAGGCTCGGTACTCTAGTTCAAGTCCTAGGCAGAATCGAGTCTTCCTAAGGTCCTTCATTTCAAACTTGGATTTAAGATACGCTATGGTTTCTCTTATCTCTTCAAGAGTACCAATGATATTCATGTCGTCTACATACACGACGACAATAGCGAATCCAGAGCTTGTTTTATTTATGAACAAGCATAGGCATATTTCATCGTTCTTGTATCCCTTCTTAATCAAGTAGTCACTTAGACGAGTATACCACATTTGTCCAGATTGCTTTAATCCATAAAGTGAGCGTTGCAATCTTATAGCATACACACTCTATTATTTAGAGTCTCCTGAGTTAGGCAACGAAATCTCATCTAGGACTTTCATGTATATCTCTGAGTCAAGATCCTCATAGAGATAAGCTGTAACCACATTCATAAGCTGCATATCTAGCTTTTCAGACACTACCAAACTTATGAGGTAGCGGAAAGTAATAAGGTCCATTACGGGAGAGTATGTCTCCTCGTAGTCTATACCAGGGCGTTGTGAGAAACCATGCGCCACAAGGCGAGCTTTGTATCTAAATACCTCGTTCTTCTCATTATGCTTTCTAACAAAGACCCATTTATGTCCTACAGGCTTTACAGTTGGCGGAGTTAGCACTACTGGGCCAAATACCTGTAGCTTTTCTAGAGAATCTAGTTCTACCTGGATAGCATCTTTTCATTTTGGCCAATCAGCTCTACGTTGGCATTCAGCAACGGAGCGTGGTTCGATGTCATCGTGCTCTATGATTTCATGAGATACGGAATATGCAAATATGTCGTTGACTTGCATAGATGACCGGTCTATCAATTCATAAGTGTTATCATAACGCATGGAGATTTATATATTCTTTGATATCGACATTGATCATGAGGCGTCCCTCATGGATTCTAACATCGATTCTAGGACATAGCTGTAATCAGAGATAATCTCATGGGAGGGATTCTCCACATCAATGATCAAAGGATCATGTTGTGCCTTAGCAGTCCGTTTCTTTCTGAGACGCGTATTCATCGAACTATGTGGTCTCTCCCTTTTCCTTTGAGGAGGAGCCACAACCTCCATCCCCCACCATGGGCGGCGGCGCCGTCGGCAGACATTCCAAGCCCAGGGACGGTTGTGCCCTCATTTCGAGGGACTTCGAGCCTTACAGGAACTTTTACAGCTGGTAGTTCATATCTTGTCACTCTAGCAACCTCGGCAAAGGAGTCAGGCATCGAATCTGCTACCTTTTAGAGATTGAGCATTCGTTCTACTTCATTATCAACTTGAGAAATACGGGGACCATGATGAGACTGTGAGGGGATAAACCACGACACTTCACGTCGTTCCTTATGAACACTTGTGTTCTTATCTTCTCCTAACGGCGGGAAGAGTGTCTAATCAAAGTGACAATCAACGAATCGCATCGTGAATAGAACTCTTGTAGAAGGCTCTAGGTATCGAATGATTGTTGGTGACTCATATCCAATATAGATACCCAATAGTCTCTGGGGACCCATTTTTGAACGTAGTGGTGGCGTTATTGGCACATAGACAGAATAACCAAAGATGCGTAGATACGAAATATCAGGCTCATACCCAGTTACCAACTAGTACGAACTAAAGGTTTGGTGTGTGGTGGGTCTAAAACGAATAAGTAAAGTTGCATGTAGTGTTGCATAACCCCATGATGCAATTAGAAGGTTGGTGCGCATAACTAAAGCTCGAGCGATCATCTGAAGTCGTTTAATGGTAGCTTCTGCAAGACCATTTTGAGTGTGCACATGGGGTACGGGATGTTCAACTTTAATCCTTATTGACATGCAATATTCATCAAAAGTTTTTGATGTTAACTCTCCAGCATTGTTTAATCGAATAGACTTAATTGGATGATCAGGGTGGTGAGCCCTGAGTTTTATGATTTGAGCTAGGAGTTTTGGAAATACAGCGTTGCATGTAGATAACAACGCAACGTGAGTCCAACGTGTGGAGGCTCTGTTAGAACCATAAAATACTTAAATGGTCCATAACTTGGATAAATCGGTCCACATATGTCACCTTGAATCCTATGTAAGAACGGTATATTGGCTGTGTTATCATTAGCATATGATGGTCTTGCTGTGGTTTTTCCTAAGAAACAAGCTTTGCAAAACGAGCGATGTGCATTGGAAGGAGCCAATGACACACTATGGGAGAGATGGAACGCCTCAGTTGTATGGGAAGACGGCCGAGCAACATCCTGGATGTTGGAGCCGAGCCCGGCATGCACTAATGCCGACAATGGGTTGCCACCATCAATGGTGACATCACAACCTTGGGGCATGGTAACATGATGTCTCAAACGTCATAGTTTTGATCTAAAGAAGGGATGTCCGTGAGAATTGCGCAAAATCCGGATCATCATATCTCTTCCAAGATGACCAAGACTGTCATGCCAAAGCTTGTATTAGTCAGAGTCCCAAAGTTCTTGTTTGGCGACTACATGAGATTCAATAATCTGAATAGTAGTGAGGTAAAACCCACTAGATTGACTCATAAGTTTCTCCAATGTGCATTTTCGTCCACATTCATGAGAAGTAATACACAGAAATTCTTGTCCATTCTCACAATGAGTTTCCTGGTGAAAACCCTTAGCTTGTATGTCTTTAAAGCTCAATATGGTGGATCATCCCTATGACTGTGACTGTGACTGCATCTTTTTCTCGGGCGAAGTAGCTTTGGGATCATGGTGGATCGTCCCTATGAGATCTCTACCGATGAAAGTCTATTCGACGTCTGAAACCCACCTAAGGTATTCAGTGTCATCGGCATGAAGGACGTCGAATTCAACTGCAAAAACAAGAAAAACCAAGGTGTTAGCAACTGTTCGAGACCTTGTAAAAATGTACGATGCTAAATGGTTTGTGCAAATATATTTTTCTCTCAAGTATTCGAAGATCTGAGCTTCTCACAAAGGAGACAGACCTAAAAAGGTGACCCCGATTTGAGGATTTTAAAAACCTACAATTTTCACAACTCCAAGCATAGATTGATGTAGAAGAAAGGAGGAACCCGATTTATCCTATCTGAGGTTTTTGAACTTAAAAAGAGATTAAGTTTGCTTTGAACTTAACTCAGAATTTGCTTGAAGATGATTTGAGAATGTGGCCTCGGACGGGTCTTGAAATTGGACTAGATGATCTCGGAGCCGACGGCGGCTGATGAGTGACCAAAAAGAGGCGGCGGGCGGAGGAGTCGAGAAGAAGGAATCCGAGGAGGAGGAGTCGAGGGGGCTTGAAAACTTTTTGTTTTATATTTTAGGGTTTATGGTTGCTATCAACTCAAGAGCTGCTGATAACGTAATGAAGTATGAGAATAATGTGAATAGATAATCGTGAAAAACATGTACTTTATTCATAGATAGGTGTCTCTATTTATAGAGGATTACATATGACATATCTTTAAATAACTAGTAAATCTATTTCTATACGGAATATAAATTCATTATCTTAATCACATAAAACCAAGACATACATAATAAAATATTTTAGAACAACATTTAATTTTCTTTTCTTCTTCATCTTCTTTTTCCACAAGAAAATGTATTTTGTAAGAAATTGTCGGTAGATACTCTAATTACAATGTTACAACAACTGAGTGTCTTGGATTTTAGATACAGTATTTGGTTATGTGGGCGTGGCATTTTTAGCCGAAATACTAGACCGAGGGTTTGACACATTATAAAGGTCGATCATGAGTCCAATTCAAACTATCATATGTATGTAAATGTGGGTTGAGCTAAGGGTCTTGTGTCTTTTAATGACCATATTTACTGTTAATGAGAGTTAGTTTTAGAGGGCTCAAGCGAGTACCAAAAGAGGATTCCGCTATGTTTTTGTATTATATAATGAGTATGTCTATTTCTGTGTACATAACAAAACGAGAAGATGACATAACCGCGTAACTACTCAAGAAACAAGAAGAAATTGGTTTCCTGTAATAGTCACCTAGCTAGAAATCTTTGTTTTGTTGTATGCAAATTCTATACTTATTGCCTAACTTTCCATGTAAACTTTCTAATGGGAAAACTTGGCGCCTCTCCCTGTCTTCACTCTCCCAATTTTTCGGACTTCAGTCTCGGACTCTCATTTCAAAAGGTGGAAAAAAATAAACAGAAAAGTCATATATACATGTTGGAGTCAAGAGAGAACTTGATGAGAATAGTATTGATATATGGTTTTTGATTTGACATGATCAATACTAGCAACCATCCATTACTAGCATTAACTCGAAATGAATTCTTCTCTATGCTATAGGATACATACAATATTTTTAGGTCATGTGAGAAAACGATCATCGATCAAACGGTTTGGTTAGAAATTTTTGTGTTGAGTTCATTATGTCAGCAAAATGTGAGGAGAGAAATCAAACTAAGTACAATAGTTTGTTCATCGTACATCGATAGATATGTCATATTAAATGTAACACAATGAAAATTACTCAAAAAATGACAAATAATTATTCACTATAAAAGCAGAAAAAATACTCATTTTTGATAACAAAATTGTCATCCCACTCTTTATATATTTAACTCTCTCCCTTCCACATCTCTTCCCGATCTATCTAATCTCTCTCTTTCTCTCGAACTTCTCCACGACGATACTCCTCCACTTTCATTCCCAAATTTAGAATCATTGTCGTCATCAACAACAATAGATTGTCGTCGAATCAGTTAGGAATCGCCACCGTGATAAACAACAACAACAGAGTAGATCACCGTTTTCTTTGAATCGATTCGGACTCGTCGTCGTCATCAATTGCAGCAGACTCGATCGATCTCACCGATCACTTTCGTCTTGACGCTCTCATTGAATCGGTTTGGAATCGCTACCGTCATCAACAACATTAGACTCTGATGAATCTTTTCATCACTTTCGTCGCTGTCATCTAATCCGTTTAAAATCTTTGTCGTCAATCTCGTCATCAACAACAAGAGGAGATCAACAACAACAGACTCGATCGATCTGAGCCAAAGCAGAAACACCTACAGTTTCAGTCGTCATCATTGCCTCTATCCAGTTCAATTCAGATCCTCCCACTGTATTTAAACGATGAGCCATGGGTGCCTAGAGAAACTTTTCATGTTTGTCCTTGGCGCTTGACAGCAGGTTGGTGATTTGGTTACCCTTAGGGGTCTGAAAACAATGTTTTACGATTTTACTAGGGGTAACTCGTTCATTCGTGTCATGTTTCAATTTATTTTGTCCATAAGAGCTACAAAAATGAAAATAGAGATATTATATAGTTGTTTATTGACCTTAATAAAAGTTTACTAGAGACAGTAAACTTCATTTTTTGGACATGAATATGCACAAAAGTTATGTATGTGTTCATTTTATGAATAAACACTACGAAAATGAAAGTAGAGATATTGTATTGTTATTTATTAACCTCATTCAAAGTTTATTAGGGACAATAAACTTGGCAGTTTGGATATCAAATATGTTAATGCAAACAATAACATGTTTATTGGCGTTAGTAATTCTTGTCACCAGACTCCGTAGATCGAATTCTTGTGACTGGAGTCCGACAATTGGTGGCTAGAATCCGCAATCGGAGTTCGACGATCGGCCGAAGTTTCGCCTTATTCCGGAGTACGGTGACCGGAGTCAGTGAGGTTCCGGTCAACCCTTATCTCTCTTTCAGTTTCTCTCTCTAAGCATCTTTAAGAAGTGAGAGTATAATAATACTAAAATAATATTGGTTCTTAAAAAGGTATAGTGCATGTTTATTTGTTGGGACTAAATAGGACTGTTATAAATAAGAAGTCCAATTTAGTTAGTGTTGTGTACTAACTTAAATGAGGTTATGTAACACCTTGTTTTCATTTTGAAATCCTTAAATGATGTTATTGTAGGTACTCAAATATATCATTCTTAGATAGTACCATCATTCTAAAGCATAAAATAAGCAAACTACCATTTAATCACATGCACACACCAAACCTGGGTTGATATTAGTACAACATAAGACATCTCATATGAGTGCAGGACAATCTTACAATATAAAGAAGTCTAATGTAGTCCTAAGTACCAAACATGCACTTAGTTTAGATTTAATGAACACAAATTATCTTTTAAAAAATTCAAATGGTCAATTTTGTTTTTTAAAAATGTTGAAATGAGAAGTAAGGTGCTCAATTTTATAGCAAATGAACATTTTCTAAAAAAAAAATACATTAACAGTTTTCATTTTTGATTAGACTGAGATAACAAGTCACTTTGATTACGTTATTAGTAAGTTAGTAACACACTCTGTTAGTCGGTACTCGAATCCAGGGTCCAATATAATAGAGTATCCCAATAAAACCATACTAATTGTTATAGACGCATAAATCTATAGACTTCTCAAACATGTTGACAAATTAATTGGTGAGAGTTGAGATTCGAACTTTTAACATATGAATTTTATACTAACCAGTTCGACCAGCTTTACAGCACCATGTTGCATGTCTTTATCTACATCACTAGTTTTGTTATTGGTTTTCTCAGGCTCACAGAAAGAAAGAAATCTAATTGGTCGAATGGTTGAAAATGGAGAGGGCAAGGTGAAGAATCTCAACATTTTGAAGTTTTTGCTTTCATTCGTTAGTTATTGAGGATTGTGATTACACGTAGCCCAGTGTAGTACTTAACAATGTTCTGGTCTTCCGGAATATTATGGAAAGAATGGTCCACACTCAGACTAATTATCATCAATGTTATAAAAGAAGAAAGCTAATTATTGTCAAGACTGAAGGATCGATATCCTGTGGCAGAGTGAGAGGTATAAGTTGAAACTAGGAGTTTCATTTGGTGAGTGATTGGCCCTGCCCGATCTACTGAGACAGTGCTAGCTTTCTACCTCATTAACCACCCGCCTAATCACCTAATCGGCCTCTTTGAGAACGACCCAAGTATCTCGTTGTTGATCACTTATTGCCTAATGTTAACTCCAATCTGTTTCAACATAGGATGTCATGTAGTTTGTGATGATACATGTAACATGTTTTCTTGCATGGTAATAATGGTATAAAACAATATTAGATGAACCATATTTTAGAAAACTTTATAAAGTATATTACGTGTCAGCTTATGTTACTGATTGTTAGACTACATCTTATAATGATAAGGTTTATCAACACTCATACAAGTGTTGATCATGTGTACAACAAAGAAGTGATCAACAATCCGATAATAAATATATATAGTAAGAATGTTTTTACCGCGCAATATTAGACAGAGTATGGGATCAAAGAGAGAAGCAGAGTTGGGTGTGGTTGGTGGGGAGCCGGTTTAGCTCGTTGAGGGCATGAAGAAGTAAGAAAGCTCTGCTAATCTAAAGTCTTAAGCTACCATTGACGATTGCGACCTGGTAATCTATAAGAAATACTGAACAAAAAGTAGCTATGTAAGTCAACAAAATTCTACTATGTATATATTCTTAAGTTTTCAACAAAACAAACACGTGTTCCTTTAGTTTTCTAAACCCTAGCTAATACCTAGTTTGATCAGGTCTAGCTCTCTCTGTACATCTGATCGACTGTGGTGGACTGAGTTCGTCTCTTCACTTTGAGCAAATTCTGCTTTGCAGTGGAAGCAGTTGGACCTGTGTTTTTTTAAACCACTAATTCCATGGATGATCTATTTTTTCTCTTAAAGGTTTTATACGCGTGGACCTTAATAAAAGAAACGAAGACATGCCAAATTCTACTTTGTATGGGGTATATCCTCTACTTTCACAAAGTCTATCTATGAAGCTTTGGGTTCAGATTTGATAGCACACCATGCATGTAAAGTGTAAACAGAACTAGCGCGCAGTTATATAAACAATTCTTGGAAAGGGGTTTGGTTTTGTTTTGCTCGAATAGCTAGTTCGTGATCCCAAAAAAATGATGATCGATCTTGTTTGAGTGCCAAGTCCAACAATGTTGATAAATCGATTATCCTATTTCTGGAGTTAATGGAAAGCTTGCAACTAATGTGTTCAGCAATTATATATAGATTTGGTGCAGACTCATTTGTATAAGATCGAGTTCATGGCAGGGTTTGGCTGAAACGGTCTCATCCAAGGTGAAGAGAGAAGAGCCAGTTTCAAGCACCTAGTATTAATTGGGAAGTCTTTCTGATTTCATATATACTCAACATCACTATGCAACAGAGAATGCTCAAACTGTCAAATACGTATTACTATAACTAGCTTGCTAGCAACAGAGAATAGTAGGAGTGTGCGTAGGACAAACGCTCAAAAGATTGAAGCCAGATCGAGTTCAAAATCAATATTTCAGAGGCCAGCCACTTACGTGTTCTCATTCTTTCGAAGAAGCAATATGAAAGCAAGCTCTGTGTTTTTTTGTTGCGGGTGGATTAATTACATAGCATAAATAGACTCCCCTGATCCTTACAATGATTTATATGACTTCACTAAGCGATCGATGTGGATCCAAAATTAAAAGTACTTTACCAACAAGATTTCCCCGTCAATATTTATTGGCTGGTTTCTAGAGAGTCGATCGGTTGATGCTGGTTTAGGAAGATTGACTTCCTACGTAAGCTCCTTTGTACATAGCTTAAGAATGAAAACAAGTTCAAAGTCGACCCAGCCATAGATATAATCATATAAACTATAAAGCCAAGCACCTCATTTCTGTCTATTAATTTTTCGAACAAGAATAATATATATGATGGAAGCTCTGTGTTTAGTTGAGTTGGCTCAAACATATATAAGGGACATCTGGAAAATATCTTTCCCAGTCTCAAAGACTTCATTATATGCGATGTGGTACCAAAACCAGCAAAAATATAGCTAGATTTGAGGTATTACTTCCTATCAATATTTATTGCTTTTCTTCTAGAGATCGTTCAACACTGAATTAGAAGATTGACTTCCTACGCACGCACATTATTCCTTGATAAGCACTGATAAGTACTATGGGGAACCAATCAACAATTGCAGAGTATATATATGAGTGATGATATATGTACTATGTTTTGCTCGGAGCAGTTGCAAATTTAGGTTATCTAAACATGTTTGCGTTAAATACACCGTGGAGTTCTATGAAAGTGTTGATTGTGATTGCAGGCCGGAGCAAAAGTTTCAATGCAATGAGCAGGAAATTCTAGTATGTCTTAATGGATGTGAATGATATGATGCATCAACTATGTAAAATGAGTTGTCAAAATAGTAATATTAGTTCTTAAAGTTCTAATATGAGTCCTTAACGTTGTAAATTTCTAGTTACAACATTAGTTATCATATGTACAAATTTCATGTATCGTATTGTGTTATTAATTTGTTAGTAACGAAAATGAAAAAATAATAAGAGCTCGATAACAAAAAAAATGGTAAAAAAGAGAAAAAATAGTAAAAATTTGGAAGACTCCTAAATTCAAACCCATGATTATACTCGGGTCTTCAACTAGGTTAATCGCTGGTCTATCTTAGTTGTCTAGTACAGTTTTGAAGAAAATATTTATATATAAGATTACGTTTCACATAATCTAAAAAAAGATCGGAGAACTGCCGGAGACCGGTGGCCTGAGACGGTTGTCTCAAGTTGCACACCCCAGGGTCGACCCTGTTAGAGATAAATAGAGTTTAGAGTTTAAGCAGCAAATTATTAACGGGCATATATAATTCGGTAGCAAGCTTAATAAATACAATTTCAATATTGCTACTCGATGTTGGAGTATTATTGACATCATCGGAGGATGACGGAGATTACGAAATCCTACTGTCGACAGGGTTTGCATGGTTATGGTGCCGTGCTCGTGAAGATAGGGCACCCAAGTGTATGAAGACCAAGACCAAAACATTCTTCAGACCTTTGACCAAGACTTTACAATTTTGAGGTGGTGTGAGACACAGACCAAAGTTGCAAACCACACAAATATCGAAAGAGAGAGCCATCTCCTCTCTGTCTCTCTTTCTCTCTCTCTACTATTAGATCAAAACTAACAAAAGACTTGTCAATCGTGATCGAAGTTCTTTATTTTTATGCTAAAAGACTATTACAAAGCAGATCCCAGCAACCTGCTACAAAAAGATTAAAGATGAAAGTTGAACCTACAGCCGGGGCAGGTTCGACTTCTATAATCTAGGCCTCGTACAATGGTATGACCGAGGTATGCAAGAGCGTTGGCAGCAAAGTTGCCTTCACGGAAGTTACGCTGGAAGAAAATGCGATAGAAAGAACTTGCAATCTTCTTGATGTCTTGGACTATCTGAACGAGCCTCCAAGGACATTTAACCTTCCCATTATCGCAATCGTGATCGAAGTTATAGATGTTTATATAGCTCTAATTAGCAATGAGTTTAGTTACTTTTAAAAGATAATTACAGAAAAATCTAAAAAAATCACACTCTTAAACCCTTTTACTTTTTGTTTTTAAATTTACACCTAATACAATAATTTAGCTTGTCTTATAGATTTTATTTCATAAATTTAAATTTATTTTAATTTTTTTATTGTTATTTTTACCCTTCTGATGTTTATTTTGTTTTCTACCTTTAAATTAGGTTACAAATAGAGGAATTGAGTTTTGGGCATATGATTTTAAGTTAGTGGTTAGGGTTTAGGGTTTAGGATTTAGGATTTAGGGGTTATAGAGGAATTAGGTTTTGGGTATAGGGTTTTAGGGTTTAGGGGTTAGAGTTTAGGGGTTAGGGTTTAGGGTTTAGAGTTTTAGATTTAGGGTTTAGAGTTTTAGGTTTTAGGGTTTAAGGTTTAGTGGCAAATCTTGCAATTTCATTCTTGATTATGTTCTATTTTTAAGATTAAATATAAATAGATTTTTTTAATAAATCAACATAATTAATAGATGTGTGTATTTTAAAAGAATGTAAAGATTGTGTTTAATTTAAAATAGGCCTAGTAAATTAGGTGTATTGTCAAATACCCCTAGTTTTAATCTAAAATTAATCCAAACAAATATTAGATTTATAAATATAAGACAAACCTTGTTTCATCAAACTAGTAAATTGTGACTTGTGATATAATATCAAGTTATCATTGTAAATGTTATGGATTCATTCTAGTGGGGCGCAAGTGTTTTTCATATATATATATATAGAAAGGATGTAGAGAGGATGTCCGCATTACTCTAAAGTGCGGACGTTTATGGTTTTTTGATCATCTGGCATCGACGGCTGTCCTACTTGCTGCTGGACAGACTCCAGACCTCAAGATATTGCTTCTCCTTGTCGGTGGCCTCTCGCCGACCTCAAGTTTCCGGCCAAACTTGATCGATCTTATAACTTTGGATGAGGTCACGGCACTGGCTTTCGATTTCGATCTCCATGGTGTTCTTCTTACTGCTATTTCTGTTTGGGATGTCTTTAGAGTCCGTTCAGCAGTAAGTAGGGCCGCCGTCGACGCCAAATGACCAGAAAACCAGAAATGTTCACACTTTAGGCAGTGCGGATGTTTGCTCTACATCCTTCGTGTGTGTATATATATATATATATATATATATATATATATATACACACACACGCCACCAATGAGTCATGCATACTTCTGCAAACACATAATCTTTCCAGGTCTTTAGTTATTAGGCTGCTGGCAGGTTCAATATTCCATGATCAGATCGAAGTGTTTGGTGTAAACAACTGAAACTCTAAAAGCCCCACACGGTTTAAGCTTATCATCAAAATTAGTCTTGGTTATACACAGCTAGGCTTCCAACCGCTAATGACTAATTGACCTCCAAGAACAATACACATAAGAATTCTTCCACCGGTCTCTTTCACCTGCAACCCTAATTAGCGGACACGATAAGTTACTGAGTACACAACTAGAATCTTAATCTCCCACTTATCAATGGCTCATCGATTAATTAATTAAGTACAGATAATGCATCCATAATAACAGATCAGAAACGAAACCATACTATGGTGTTGAAAATATATACTCGAATTCGAAAATGGTATCTAGCTAATGGGAAACAGACTTAAAAGACCCAAAAGAGCAAGTTCTGCACCTAAAATATATAGGTCAAGACTCCGACAAGTTCAAAGTCTAGGATTAATCGAAAACACATGGAAGCTGTAGCCTAGCTCTGTTGGAAACTTCCGACACGACGTCCATGGTTGACAGGAGTAGAACAACAACAACAACGCCGACGCCATGTCACTGTTATAACACCAGTCAATTAAGCTTGTCGATGTCCAACGTTGTGACCGGCACACACTGCTGGTCTTGGAAGTTCGAGGAGAAGGAATTGTTATATTCTGAAGAACATTCTGAAGTGTGTGAACCGTTTCATCAGCAATCATGAGACTCAAGAAAGAAGGGTCATGAATAAGACCAGATATGGAAAAAGAGAGAGAATTCAATGTATTTCCAAGTGCAAATATAACTAACTAGTTCATGTATTCTACTATTTATACTAGTAGACTACTTAGTTGCTGTCACTTAGGGGAATTAGGTCGTTAAAGATGAAGAGATCAAGTCCAAGGAAGTCCAACACAAATAATTGCATCTGGACTCGTAGTAATAGGATTTCCTGTTTAGATGAGAAACCAGTTTAACTATACGAACATAAATAAACGATAAGTCGATAACAACCTGTTTAGATGTTTTTATTTCACATTTAGAACAGAATGACATCTGGGTTTGAGGCCAAAACCCCAAGTGATCTGTAGTACTTACTACTTATAGCAAAAGCAAATTTTGTAAAATCTGGCAAAACAATCGACGTCGACCACTTTCAGGTCAGACACATGTGAACTGAAGCACGTCGATCTGAATGCCATGCATATATGTCATGATCATAAAGTGTATATGTTAAATCAGAATGAGATGAGACACAGTACAAAGCCATGATGATTTCTTAAGAATTTGAAGCTCTGATGATATATATGTCGACTGCAAGGTGGGCTGAAATATAGAACAGCTTGCAGATAACGTTTCGAGTCTAGCTATTCGATCAGCTAGCTAGCCTTGTTTTCTTCCTTCTCCTAGCAAGTTATTCTTCAAAAATCAAACTTTTCTGCAAGCTGTTCTGACTTCTGATGCCAGATGATGTTTCAAACGCCATCATCACTTCCTACACAGGTCTAGTTTGAATTACTTTATTTCTACCCTTATGTACAAAACGCAGTTCTAGCTAGCTCTAAGATTGTAATTCTCAATCAAGTTATCAAAGAAAGAAAACAAAAGTTTGAGAAGAATATCTTTGTAATTAACTTACTGCTGTGCCTGATTTAACTCCAGCTTTCGACACTTGACCCGACCTTGCGCTGTTGTGATTATATATGTATGTTGCAACATCATGGGCTTCAAGTGCTGTGTTCAAGAGCATACTGCAAAGTATGGAGGAACTCTTGCTGATTCTATTTCTACCAACGTTGGACCAACGCTATTCTAAACAAGTAAAACAACCCAATGGCTAAAACATCGATCCTAATTGAAGCTTGAGCAAACTGGGAGCACAATAGTTTTGTACAAGCCCAGACACTGGCCGAAAACCCTCAACCTGTTACAAAGTCCAAACAACATGAATAATAAATTAATAATAATACTAAACACCAGTGTTGTGGCGTTTATGAGATTAATTTCTTAAATGCAGCTTGGATCATTGTCTCAGGAACCAATTAGAGTAAATAGTGTGCTTGTTGGGCTCAGTACTCGCTTGTAAATACTGCTTGTTGGCCTAAACCCTATATCGAGGTCTTTCATGTCTTTACACATCAAGTCTTTGGGCCGCTTTTCGATTATTATAGATGATATAAGGACTTCATCCCTAAGCTACGATGGACTGTCAACAAGGCATGAACATTGTTACAATAATCTACGCAGTTATTATCAATAACTCTGATAAGGGACGGGAAGTATGTTCGGTCCTTTTCGGAGTAGAATGAGCTGATATCACCTGATCATTAGACAAACTTATACATAAAAAAATTTATCTGTAAAGTTATATTATTAACGTATACATAATAACAGTAACAATACATCAAAATCAATAAATTATTATTTTGATAACTAAATGGAGTTTTCAGACGAGAGTAATTCATATGCATGTTTGTATAAATTTGGAAACTCTGAATATTATAGGGAGGGACAACTACTTATTCAGAAATATTAAGGATTATTTTGGTGTTATTGTTCAATAATCACTTCAGTTTCAAAATCTCAAAGTTTGCTTCTTAATTCACAGGCTTGTTACAGAACTGGTATTAGAGCATCTCCAACAGCTCATATAAAATTAGAATAATCTATATTTTGAAGAAAACAATATTTTTTAGCTCCAACAAATCATGTAAATGATCATATATCTATAATACAAAACGTGAGAAGAAATATAAACATATCATCTAAGAACATCTCCAACAGTTCTTGTATTAATTATCTATTATAGATGAGTGAATCACAAAATCTCTATAAGAAAATAAACTAAACTCCAATAGCTCTTCTATTTTTATATACAAAATTAAATATTTTTCGTATAATTTAATAAATTTATAGAAATATATAAATTCATTCAAATCAAACCTTAATTATTTGGTTAATTGTTTTAAATTAATGACGTTTTGTTCTTTCTTTAGGAAAGAAAATGAATTCAAAAAGGTAAGCAATAAATTTTACATGAAGATACAAATTTGTAAAAAATCTATAGATTTAGATGATATGTTTCTATCTCTTCCCACTTTTTGTATTATAGAGGATCCTTTACATGAGCAATTGAAGCCAAAAAATGATGTTTTCTTCAAAAATAGAGATTATTCTAGTTTTACATGAGTTGCTGGAAATGCTCTAAATCTATAGAATGACCAATTACATAGAAGTTCCCTTTGAGATATTTTCTCCTATAAAGGTCCACATAAATATTTTTACTTATATAAGTCCATACAAGCTTAAATAGAACTTTGTATTAAGTACCGAAGTTAATCATGTCATCCAACAAAAAAAGATTTTCTCTTATAGAATGATTAATTACATAAAAGTTCGTTTTGAGACACATATTAGACAACTCGTGAGAATCACATAAAAGACTAGTTGTTAATATGTTAGCCGAATTGAAAATTCACTTCATCGCATGTGACAGCCGGATCATGTGCCAAAGCATACCTTGTTCTTCCTGCCGTACTCATTTTGTTTCTTCTATAAATACATCAAATTAATAAATAAAGGAATTTTCTTCTGGGTCAATCTCAAAGGTGACCTGGGAGTGGATAGCAAAAACGACACCGTATGGGGGTGGCAACGGCTTCTTCAAAGACGCGTTGTACGCCGGTTGGGTCTAGAAAACGCAGAGTCAATGGAAACGAAGCAGTTAGAAAATGACCGGGTGACTCTTCAAGGGTCATTGACTGCGTGACGTGCGCCACCCTTTATTACTTGGCCAGCCCATAAGACATCTTGCTCAGATTTTGTCTTCCCACAAAGCCAGAAGCAAACCCATCTTACAACGTTATCTAATCTTCGTCGACCTCGTGTTTTGCTATCTGGGTTCGGTCTGTTCTCGTGTTCTGTGCCACATTTGAAGATAAAGGTTGAGGCTTTGGGTGGAGATGGTTCTGATGAAGGAATTGTATCCTTTTCTGGGTTTGCTGTTTTTCAATTTGATCATGGTTTCTGGGTTTATTTATTTATTTTGTTTAGTTTGGAAATTGAAGTGGTTCAAGTTTTGATTTTTGATGCTTTAGTGTGTAGGCATCAATTGGGTTCAGATGAATTGACCAATTTGGGGTTTGATGGATGTTTTGATTGTGTTTTACTTTATTTTGTTGATGTTCTGATGAAGGATTTGGATGTTAAAATTTTCATTTTTCTTCTACATTTTGAAAGAAACTAACGACAAAGACATTAATTACTGCTCTCAAGTTAGGGTGCTTTAGGTGAAATGTGGAAAATGCATGACATCTTCTTTTGTGAATTACTAGTGTTTATTGTTATAGTTAATCATGTTTGTATGTGCAACTACATACCTACCGTATTTGAGCAAGTCTATAGTGAGCTTGTTTGGGCAAGTCCTGTTATTTATGAAATTAGTTTTCTTTTTTGGATGTTTTCCTTAACTCCTGACCCTTCAATTGGGGACTTGCGTGTGAAGTCGTATTGTGATGCCCATGTCTCTGGAAGAGGTAATTTCAGCTCTGAATTAATGATTTGAATTTGGTAGAATCCTTGGCTTTATTGCAATGTTGAACTTTACTTACCAAAAATTGTGGATTGCAGTATCAAGTTGCTCAGGCATATATGGTCACAAAAATGCAGCAACAGAACACGAATAGTACGGAAGGGGTGGAAGTTTTAGAGAATAAATCCTTTGAAGATGATGTGTTTGGAAAGGGTCAATACACGTCTAAAGTCTATCGTTTGCAAAGGTAATGCCCAAACAGAATAATGTGGTTTAAGTTGCAGCTGAACTGTCAGGTGATAGGTGTATGTGAAAATTGAAGTAAAGTTTCTAAGGAGTTATACACTTATAGAAATCTAGAAACCCTTACTGTACTCAACTGATTGCTCTACACATTGAAAAAAACTGCTTGCTGTTTTTGTTTACCAGTGGATCATTGATTAATACACTCCATACTATCGATTGTTGTAAATCTCAATTGTACATTATCATACTCATACATCCTTTTATTCCAGCAAAGCTCCTACTTGGCTTACCACCTTTGCACCAGCAGACGCACTCATCATGCAAGAGGAAGCCTGGAATGCATACCCAAGATGCAAAACAGGTTTGCCATATTTTTATCCTGGTATTGTATGTGTATACTTCTTAAAACACGCTTAAAAAATTTATCTAACAAGGTCTTTGACTCATTTGGTTGCTCTGCAATGATGCCCAATCGTACAGTAATCAAGGTAATATTTCTTGACCGTCTTTGAAATAATAAGTATCCCATGTATATTCTTCATATTTGAAGCAGCATAGTGTTTTTGTTGTGTACAGTGCCCATACTTCACCAAATTTCAGTTGACCATTGAAACCGTTCATATGGCTGACAATGGCCATTCCGAAAATGTAAGTTTGAAAAATGTTCTGTTCACTAAGATTTACTCAGACTCAAAAGTGAAACTTCATTTTCACTCTTTCTATCACCTTTTAGATGAAAATAAAAATTTAGAACTCAATTTGAAGCAGTAAATTTGTAATTTAATGCAGTTCCATTTACAAAACAGGTACATGGTCTAAGCAATGAAAAACTAGCAGCCAGGGATGTGGAAATCGTTGACATAGCTTCAGCTGCAAGGGATTACTGGAGTTACGTGGTTGGTAGTAACAATACAGACTTCTCCAGTTTTAAATCAGAGAAGACTGGCCGTGGTCCACTAATAGAGGGATGGAAGGTTTGAATATCCCCCTACGAATTAATTGTTTATGTTGAATCTCTCTCTCTCTCTCTCTCTCATAAAACGATGGTCTCATATATAAGCTTGGACATTACACTTTCCATGTATAAAACTACTAAAAAAAATTCTCTGCACCCTCTGCTTTTTGTTTCTATTTTTATTGGGAAATTCGAGCTGCTAACCTGTTTGAGTGTTACCTAAATGTCAGGATATGTCGAGTCCAGTTATGACAGCCTACAAGTTGGTCACCATAGATGCACCATATTGGGGATTTGGCTATAAACTTGAACAAGCTTTGCTATTGGTATTTCTAGTCTTAGTGCATTCAGTAGCTAGGAAAATGCCATTATGCAACATTATTCTTCATTTTGTTTAACTTGAATGGTAAAAGTTTACAACATGCACATAATAGCTAGTGCAAATGTGTTTTACTCAATATATTTGATTGTTCTATTGTATTTCTAGTTCTTTTGCGCACACATGCGTGTGAGGCAGGATCACTTGCCAGGGATTTGATACCATCTGTTTTAATTCATAATTGTTTTTTTAATAATATGCGTCACTTTTCTTCAACATTATTATGTCATCAAATCTTTGGGGAGCTAACTTACTTTCTATATCAGGGTGAAAGGGCTCTTTTCCTTGAAAGCCATTGCAATTGTTTTGCTTGGATAGATGAATGGTTTGGAATGACTATGCAACAGCTACGTGAACTTGATCAAGAAAGCGATTTGTTAACTGAGGTATGGAAGTTTTAGACTTGATAACTACTTGGTTCTTGGTTCCGAACTTGGCATGATTGACTTAAATTTTACACTGCATTCACTTTTTAAAGAAGAAATAGAAGGGAGTTTAATTAAAATAAAACTGAATAGCTAGAAGGTTATGCAAGAGACGGTATTTGGTTTTTTTGTGTCTTATCTGTGTTGATAGATTCGTGCTTTTCAAAGCCAGAGTGATTCTCTTCTACCCTGGAATTTTACTATGGTTGCAATCTGATTTCATTTTGAATAATGTCAGCATTGTAATTTTCAATTTTACCATTACTGCTTTCACATTGTGAACAATGTCAGCCCTTTGCATTAATTCAGCCACTCTATTCAATCGTGTTAATGTAATTAGACACAGCGTACTAATTGGTTTTATATGCTCTTGTATTTGCTCATTCTGGGGTGGATATTTTTTCTTAGACACTAAAACGTAGTCTGTCAACTTCCTCAACAAATTGATATACATCAATTCATAACGAGTGCCATTTTATGGTGTAGATACCAAAACAGGGTATGCCAACTTTGGTGAAGAGCATAGACGATTTTGGCCAAAGAATAACACCTGAAAGTGACGACATTTATCGTGGCCAGAGGTCTCAACTCTCGACTCAAGTATCAACTTAAATCCCTCACTCAGCAGGTATTTCATTCAAATGAGAGCAAGTTATCTACACTTGTGTCAGGTCAAATCGCGTCCTGTACAACAATGCACACCTTTTATACTAGACTGCCATTTGCCAGGCATATCAGATATTTGTTGTTGACATAAACTGTACATCTGGCAGCATAAACTTGGCATGGAGTATAGCTAATATGTAAATGACCTGAAAGATTTATCAAAGAAATGCCCAAAAGTTTTCCTACTCATGTATACAGAATAGTCCTTTTTCTATTTTTTCTTTTAGTTGCATTTTTAAGGCTTAATGTACCACATTCATAATTCTGCTCAGCACTAAACGAAAAGATGTACACAAAAAACATAGTATAGGATTCTGTATTCTGCAGTTGATTTGGGAATGTACATTACTGAGTACTTATGCACCAGCACTTTCAGCTTTATCAACATAATAGTGATCACTGCCTGCTCTATTCTATGAGAGATTAAGCAGATCCTTCTTGACCATCAGTACATTACTCAGTACTGATGCACCAGTACTTTCAGCTTTATCAACATAAGAATGAATCACTGAACCTTCTCTATTCTATTCTATGAGAGAAACAAAATCTAAGAATATTTAAAGGGAAAACAAACAGGAGGTTCTTAAATCTTGCACCTAAAGAACAAACCACATTAAGCAGCTCCCTCTTGACCACCTTCTTTGGCCTCTCCTCTGTACTTGCATGTCTTGATATGTCCCCCAAGGCCCTGTGAGGTGGTGAATGTCTTTCCGCAGATTTTACACATGCTTTTCCTCAGCTGCATTGGCCCCTGCTCGACATACTTTCTGGTGGCTGCTAAGCCCCTGATTATTCTTAAACTCCCCTTGGCACTGCTCACACTTTGCACTACCCTTCCCTACAGACCTTGATTCGCCCTTTCCTGTCCTACTCGCTATAAAATGAAGAAGCATATCTGATGGGCTTGAACTCATCATTACTTCTCTTCTCAATTCATCAGAAATTGTCTCCAAGAATTAAATCTTCAAATCCATTTAGTGTAGCACCCTCATTCTCAAGATCTTGTAAGGCCTTTATTACTGCAAGAGCATGAGTTGCCATGTGGCCGCCAAGAGCCTGTTCTGTAAACGAATTGTTGCAAAATGTGCATGAATAACTCTTAGGAACAGACCCAGAAGCACCACCCACTTCACTCACATTGCTCCCTACTCCATCCTTGCTACTCGGTTCGACCATTTTCACACCAGCACCTGAGAGAGATGCACTCTCTTCACTCCCAAATGCACCATTTTCTAAAAGATCCAGACCATTAAAAAGATAAAACCCCGCCCTCACAGTTCTGGTTCCTCTATCCTTCACACCAGTATTTCTCTCAGAAGCATCAACCAAAGACAAACCCCCGTCTCCACTCCCACTTACTCCACCTACTTCTTCACCTCTATTACTAGTTCCTATAGTTGTAGAACCAAAACTAGTGTCTTGAGGAAATGCTTCTTTGTACCAGACGTTTGCACCAGACCCAACTCCACCTATATTCTTGGAAACAGAGCCATATGTACCACCCACCTCTCACATCGCTCTTAATTTTCACACCATCATTGTTCTTCCGTAAGGTACCAAATAGAGATGCGTCCCCTGTCCACTCCCACTACTTCCTCCAGGGCCATACGCATATTGTTCCACCCAAACATTACCTTTGTACTACTAGATCGACGCCAACTAGTATATTGATCCATATCCGCTTCTTGGTTCCTCTGCCATTCTCGTCATCATCTTGCACAGAATCCCTATTTCTTTTCTCTCCAGGAACAGAACCAGAAGCACTACTTGATTTTTCTTTCTTGAATGAGAGCTTACCGAGCAGGTCTTCTCCATTCTTATCTCCATCATCGTCATCATTGTCTTCATCATGAGGATTCTTGAAAGGAGGAATCTGATCTCTCTGTTTCTCATGTTCTTCTTCACGGTTGGCCATGCTTTCTTGATCTTCGTCTTCTTGCGGGTTTAAGCTTTTTGATGATTACCACTTTACGAGGAAGAAGAAGAAGGTAGAAACCCAGAAAGAAGAGGGCTTTCTTGATTGAAACAGATTTGGGTTTTGCAGAAAGTTTAATTATCAGAGCTGATTGATTCGTAGGGAAGAAGAAGCTAAAACCTAGAAAGTTGAGGGCTTTCTTGGTTGAAACTGAATTGGGGTTTTAGAGAGAGGGGTTTAGGAGAGCATGTGGGGAGTAGTTTTTGGAAACCAGACATGAGGGAAATGAAAATTGTTGGCAAATTAGAGTAGAGGGAGTCGTCTCGGTTGAACTAGGTGATATATACACTTACGATTTTGAACCTGCTTCAATTGGGACAAACGGGTTGGGCTCAAATCTGGTCCTCTGTTTTGTTCCAAATTGTAGAATGGTTTCGGGTTAATGTGCGATCCAACAAAGCTCTGTTTTCAACTTCCTTAACTGCATGTAAGAAATTGCTTAGCCAACTCACGTACCCTACTTCCTTAAATAAATCATAAATGAAAGGAAGAATGATCATTCCTTAGCATGTGTGCTAGCATTTTTGTGGATTGCTTTTGAGAGTGTTGTAAGGTTCGTTGTTGGATGGCGAAAGAAAACCATGTGGTGAAACATTGAGTGAAGCTTAAAAATAGGTAAGTCAGGAGTTTTATCTGTTAAAAAAATTGGGTGATAGTGTCAATACGTTCTTTTTTATAGATAGATCATTCAAAAGAAAAATACCATGTGAGAAAGATTGAGGTCATGTAACTACTCTTCTTGTGCTATGTGCAGGTGAAATCATTTAAAAACAAAAGCTCAGGTTGATTTTTGGCGATATAGTTATCCTACGTATAGCCCTGGGGAATTGCATTTTGCGGATAAGAAATGCCGGTGTTATTAGTTTTGGCATGCTTACCAACTCTACTCCTGTTGCAAAATGAGGGCAAATTTGAAGATCCCACATTCAAATTTCAATTCCCTCGATCAAATTTTGCGGTCGTCCTACTCATTTTTTTTCAACTTATTACGGTTAGCCTGTTTCTTGCAACTACTTGCTTTATCTTGCACTTGTCCTTGTTGTATTTCTCTTCTACCCTGGAATTTTGCTATGATTACATTCTGGTTTCATTGTGAATAATGTCAGCCTTGTAATTTTTAATTTTACCACTACTGCTTTCGCATTGCGGACAATGTCAGTCCTTTAGATTAATTCAGTTCGTATATCCATGCGTATTAGTTTAATTAGACACAGAGTACCAATTTGTTTGCTCATTCTGCGGTGAATATTAATTCTTAGACATGAAAATGTAATCTGTATGGTACATCAATTAATAATGATTGCTATTTCATGGTGAAGATGCAGAAACATGGGATGCCAACTTTGGTGAAGAGCATAGACGATTTCGGCCAAAGAATAGCACCTGAAAGTGAAGACATTTATCGTGGCCAGAGGTCTCAACTCTTGACTCAACTATTAACTTAAATCCCACACCTCAGAGGTTATCTTCACTTGTGTCAGGTCAAATGGCATCCATCAGACACCAATGGAGTGCACCTATTTATATTTAGGACTGCGCCATCCGCCTGGCATATCAGATGTTTGTTTTCCATATGCTAAGGGTGAAAAAGACTCCTCTGGCAGCATAAACTTGGGGTGGAGTGTAGTATAGGTAGCATGTAAATGACCAAAAAGCATTATCAAAGAAATACCCTGAAATTTTCCAACTTGTGTATATTGTAGTCCTTTTTCTTTGAGTTGCATTTTCAGGCTTAATGTACATTCATAATACATGTCAGTACCACAAGAAAAATATGCCAGTGTTACCAGGAGAGATTATAAACTCAAATAACTAGAAGAGAGATGAGAGATGTACACAAAAAACATAGTATAGGATTCTTTATTCTGCAGTTGAATTTGGGAATGTACATTACTCATGAGTACTGATGCACCAGCACTTTCAGTTTTCCTTTGCATTAACAACATAATAGTGAACCACTAAACCTGCTCTGTTCTATGAGAGAAACAATTCATAAGAATCTTTAAAGCGAGAACAAATAGGAGCTCTTGATTCAGCTTCCCATAAATCTTCCACCTATTGAACAACCACATTATGCAGCTCAATTCTCACCATCTCCATCTTCCTTCAACTTCCTGACTTTTCTTACATCCGCTCATATGGCCTCCAAGAGCCGGACCAGATCGAAACGTCTGGCCACAATATAGGCACACATGCAGTTTTATATTCAAAGTTTCTTCCTCTCCTTTCTTACAGCTTCCCCCACTCATATGGCTCCTAAGACCATTAGGAGTGTCAAACTTCATGTCGCAGTCTTTGCACACATACCCTCCTCGAGCTGGATTGTACTTGTAGCTCTTGGAACCAGACCCAGATGCACCAGCTTCGTTGTCCTCACCTCCTCCTTGAGCTTTCTTACACCAGCCCACATGGCCTCCAAATTGGTAACGAGTTTCAAATGGCCTGCAGCAATATTTGCACACATACTTTCCTCCAGTGACGTCTTCACATTTGCTCAAATGGCCGCCAAGATCCGAATCAGATTCAAACGTCATGCCGCAACGTATGCACTGATGTATCTTGCAAGTAGACCCCCACATATTTCTCATTGCACCATAATCATAGTTGGTACCAAACCCTGATTCAACAATTCTCACACCCGCATTGCTCCTTGCACCAAATATGTCAGACCAATGCTCACCTATTTTTTGACCAAACAGATTATGACCCGCTTCTCCGCTCAGACAACTCTTCGCTCCATTGTTGGCACCAGACCCAGGTTCACTTATTTTCACACCAAACAGATATGTGCCCACTTCTCCACTCAGACAACTCTGTACACCATTGTTTGCACCAGACCCAAATCCACCTATTGAAACACTACTACTACTACCACTCCCTACATTACCATACCCAAGATTCGTCTGAGCACCAGAACCACCTGGAAGTCCCAGACGCAGATTCAGTTCCGGACCCAGACCCAGGCCCATATCAAGATCCAGAGCCGTACCACTACTTGTACTAGTAGCTTTCACTTTCTTGGGTGAGGGGTTACCTTCGTCTGGTATCGGCCGCAGCTGCATTACCTTCTTCCCTTTATCTTGATTACGGAGAAGGTCTTCTGCATCCTTATCTCCACCATTGTAATGAGAATTCTGGCCGTCCATGCTTTCTTGATCTTCGTCTTCTTGGGGGTTTAAGCTTTTCAGTGATCAGGAGGAAGAAGAATAAGAAGGTAGAACCCAGAAACAAGAGGGCTTTCTTGATTGAAATTGATCGGTATGGGATTTTACAGAGGGTTTATCAGAGCTGATTGATTCCTTGGGAAGTAGGAGACTAAAACCCAGAAAGATGAGGGCTTTCTTGAATTTGGGGTTTTACAGAGTGTTTATGAGAGCTTATTGATTCACTGGGAAGAAGAAGAAGAAGAAGAAGAAGAAGAAGAAGAAGAAGCTAAAATCCAGAAAGATGAGGGCTTTCTTGGATTTGGGGTTTTAGAGAGGGTTTAGGAGAGCTTGGGAGTTGTTTTTGGAAACCAGAAATGTGGGGAATGAAAAATGTGGACAAATTGGAGTACAGGGAATCGTCTCGGTTGAACTACGTGATATGTACACATGATTTGGACCGTGCTTCAATTGGACAAACGGGTTGGCCAGTTGGGCTTAAATCTTTTGGTCCACTGTGTAGTGGATCCGGATTGTGCGACCCAATAAGCATTTTATAAATCCTACTTTTCGCTTAAATGCAGTAGAGAAGAGATCTATTAAGAACATTCTTGTTGAGAACTAGTTGAAGATTTTTTTCTTAATGGTTTATTACACCCACTTTTCAATCACATTTTTTCATCTCAACATTTCATTTTATGTCTATCACTTTTATAAATTTTTATCTAAATTGATGATTATTAAGACATCGAAATAGATCAAATCAATGGATTATCCAAATATGTCAAATAAGAGCCGTTCAAGTTTATAATCAGTGGATCACATTTACGAATGTCTTAATGATTTTAAATTTGTATGAAAATTTGTAGGGATGATCAATAAGAATATTATTTTTGTCAAGAAATTAAAAAATAATATTTAAGAATTTAAAAAATCATATTTAAGAAATTAAAAATATTTGATAAATTAACAAGTTATTAAATTATCAATAAATTAATAATTTATTAATTTATTGATTAATTGATACCTCACTAAATTAATAAATGTTACCGGTCTCTACGTTATTAATTTATAGAGGTTTAACTATAAGTAGCCAACACATAAAATAATCAATAATTGACCATATAGTAATAATTATAGGGATTGATTTCTCATTCTAATAAAAACAGATCTGACCTCTCAATTTCAATTAATCTTGATAAAAAGACTTTTTAACCCTAACCTAATATATATATATATATATATATATATATATATATATATATATTTATATCACTCATCTCTCTCTTCCTTACCCTCACCCTCTCACCTCTCTCTCTCTCTCTCCTCGACGACGCACAGATGCCGACATCGACCTAGCCTCTCATCCCTTCAGATCAGATCATCAAAAAACTTCTGGCATTGTTGACGGCGACTTACCAGTTGGCAACCAGTCCTCCTCCTCCTCGCTAGTCGTTGCAACAACATGAGTGGGAAGATCAGCGTCAAATTCAAATATGATCTTTCTTCGATGTCGTCTGCTCGATCCAAATCCAGTGCCATTCTTAACCGTCCCTCCTCACACGAGTAGGATTCTGAAGCTGTCGCTCGAGTTTGTTCATCTGCTCAAGTTTACTACCCCTGTAAAATTTTACTATGGGTAGTAAACTTTATTTTTGCATGTAAGTTGATTTTTCACTATTTTTAATGTGTATAATGAGCCTTGGAGATACTTTTTTGCAAGTTTACTACCTCTGGTAAAGTTTACGTCCTCTGGTACAAGTTTACGTCCTCTGGTACAAGTTTATTAGGGGTTGTAAACTTATGATTTACTACCAATGCATCGAGTTTGATCATCTGCTCGAGTTTACTACCCTAGTAAAAGTTTACTAAGGGTAGTAAACTTTATTTTTCACATCTAAGTTAATTTTTCACTGTTTTTAATGTCTATAATAGGGGTGGGCACTTCGTACCGTAATCCCGATCCCGTCCCAGTCCCGTCCCGAAAATTAACGGGATGGGACGGGATAGAGTTTGAAAATGTTCGTCCCGTCCCGTCCCGTCCCGAAAGTTTAGAAACGGGACGGGATCGGGACGAACCCGCGCGGGACCGGGACGAACCCGAAATGATCGTAGCCGTCCATTCTGCTAGATCATAACCGTCCATCAAAGATCAAACCCTACACTTCAAAATCAAAACATAACGCGTCGCCTCTCTCTCAGTCGCCTCTCCCCAGTCCGCCTCTCCCCAGTCCCTGACTTCCCCAGTCCCTGACTTCCCCAGTCGCCTCTCCCCAGTCCGCCTCTCCCCAGTTCTCTGACTTCTCTCTCTCAGTCGCCTCGACGCCGCGTCGCCTCTCTCTCTCTCAGTCGCCTCGACGCCGCGTCGCCTCTCTCTCTCAGTCGCCTCGACGCCTTGACGCCTCTCTCTCTCTCAGTCGCCTCGACGCCTCGACGCCTCTCTCTTCTCTCCGATTCACGAATCACGAATCTGATCCGGCCTGGCCACCTCATCTTCCCTCCTTCGATTGCTGGGCGAATCACTATCCCAAGTCCCAAGCTCGCCGGTTATTTGATGATTTCCGAGGTAAGAGATGGAACTCATGGAAGATTATATGTTAGTTTATAACCATGAGTGATACTGTTCGGAATGACCTTCAACCCATTTTGGTCATGTTGCATCAGACAATGAAATCATCATCTTGTGGTATAAAGACCGAATTAGAGCCACTACTGTCTAATGTGTAAAAGAGCAGCTGAATGCTTGAATCATGTGTTGCTTCAACATCTTGGAAACTTTTGAGTTTTGGCTGTAGAGTATGTGGTCTGGTTTTAGGGGTGTGAAGTATGTCTTCCCTCTTGCAGAACTTGATGGCAGATATCAGCTAGTCTTTTTCTGAGTTGCATGCTGTGTATTTGTTTTAGGTGCTTGATGCTTTCTAGTTTGAGAAAAGAGAACTGAGAACATGAAAATGAATTACTGTGCTTCAGCAGTTCATCAGCCTTCTATAGTACTAAGAATTTCAGAAAATGAATTACTGTGTTGGTTTTTCTATGCAATAGTAATGAAGCATCATGAATTCATTATAGTAATGAAGCATCATGGTTTTTCTATGCTGATTGAGTGATTGACTATGCAGGTGCTAATCTGAATTTCGAAGCTTTAATGGCTAGAGGGAAGAAAACAGTTGTTCGTCCTAGACTAAGTGCTTCTGGTCTTCAGGATTCTTCTGAAGCAGTTTCGTCTCAACCTTTACCAGCTGTGAGCCAACCTGCTGCGACGCCTGCGAGCAATCCAAGCATAGCGCCAACTCCGGCAAGTGAGGCAGTTGCATCTACCGGGGAGGACAAAGTTGATTCTGAAAGTTCAGGTATTAAACCATTTAAACGAAGCTATGTTTGGGACCATTTTATAGGGTATGATAAGATTGAAATTGCCAAAGATGCAGACGGAAAAGAATATCAGATAGTTCATAAGAGGGCTTACTGCAAATATTGTCCTAGGGGAAAGATTGGTGATTATGCAGTTCAAAGTTGTAATGGCACATCTGGTATGATTAGGCACATCAATCATAATTGTCGATATTTTCCATCTGTTTCCGATAAGTCCCAGAAAAACATACAAGGTGATAAGACTAGGGGTAATACACTGAGCATGGTAGTTGTTGACCAAGATGATTATTTAGAGGCTTGTGTAGAGATGATTGTAATTGATGAGCTGCCATTTAGTTTTGTGGAGAAAAAAGGCTTTATGGGATTCTGTGAAAGAGTTTGCCCTCTTTTCAAAGTTCCCTCCAGAAGAAACTTATGTAGAACCTTTCTAGATATGTATGGCACACAGAAGAAGGAGTTGAAAAGGAGTTTGAGGAAATTGAGGGTAAATTTAACCACAGACACTTGGACAAGTGTCCAAAACGTCAACTACATGGTGATTACTGCCCATTTCATTGATATTGATTGGAAAATGCACAAGCGGGTGATAAATTTCGGTGTGATTCAGAATCATCAAGGAGCGACTATAGGAAGGCTTATTGAGTCAAGTTTGGTGGATTGGGGAATAGAGAAGGTGATGTGTATTACAGTTGATAATGCCTCTGCGAACAAGTCTGCAATGGAATGGCTTATTGCTAAAATGAATAGGTCTGCAGGTTTCCAGCAGATTTTGGGTGGCAAATACATGCATGTGAGATGCACAGCCCACATTATGAACCTAATTGTGGGGCATGGTTTAAAGAGGCTGCAGAAGTCTGTGTCGGCTATTAGGAATGCCGTCAAGTTTGTGAGATCTTCTCCAAACAGATTGGATTACTTCAAGGATACTGTGGCGAGAGAGAAGATTCCATCTAAGAAACTTGTGTGTTTGGATGTCCAAACAAGGTGGAATAGCACTTATCTGATGTTGGAAGCAGCTTTGAGGTTAAAACAAGCATTTATGGCCATGAAAGATGATTGTGGTGGTATTTATTTAAGTTACTTTGATGAACCAGAAGAAGAAATCGATGAAGATGGGAATATTGTTGTGCCACCGCCAAGCAGTAAAAACAAGAGAAATAGGGTTGGACCTCCTGATGATGATGATTTTGAAATGGCCAAGGTGTTGGTGGATATTTTAGGTGTGTACCACGAAATCACATTGAGGGTTAGTGCATCAACGCACCCTACTGTGCACACCACTTTTCAAGATGTTATTACTATGGAAAAGAATATCAAAAGCATGTATGTGTCAGCTGAGTTGTCTACTGAAGCAGAAACGCGAAAAACCTTGAAGGAAATGGCTGACAACATGAAAAATAGATGGTTCATTTCATGAAATCAATCACATGGTGATTGTTGGCCTGGTATTAGATGCAAGGTTCAAACTGAAGAATGTGGCTTACACCTATACCCAAGAAGGTTTAGGTGAGGAGGAGGTGGAGAGAAGAACTAAGGAGATCAAAAAACTTATGTATGCTCTCTATGATCAGGTATTAGTTTTAGTTTATTACTTCATTTTAAACTTTTAATCGTTAAGTATGTGCATTATTTTCAATATGTATTAATTTTTGCATTATTTCTTAGTATGTGGTTGTGGTCGATAGAGGTAGACACGTACAACAGCAGCCACCTCCAAGTTCTTCAACTAGCACTCTGAGCAGCAGAAGCACCAATAGCAGAAGGAGCAATCTGCTTAGTAACTGGAGGAACGTGGTTCAGGAAACTGAAGATTTAGTCACAAAACATGAAGTGGATCAATATTTGGATGCAACATTAGAGCTCATTGATGATTCAGATTGCTTTGACATCTTGCTATGGTGGAAGGTCAATCAATTCAAGTATCCAGTTTTGGCAGCAATAGCTTAAGATGTTCTTTCAATTCAAGTATCCACAGTGGCCTCGGAGTCTTGTTTTTCAACTGGGGGTAGAGTAATCGATTGTTTTAGGAGCTCATTAACTCCTAAAACAGTTGAGGGACTCATTTGTATGCAGAATTGGTTGCTTGGTGATGAAATTGCAGAGGTTGTAGATGATTGCACCATTGAAGACTATGAATTCTATGAAGATGTTGAGCGAGGTATATACATTTGCAAGTTTTAATGTTTTCTTTCATTTTTCTTTGATAACTTTGACTTAACTAATCTTTTAAATGTGTACATTTGCAGAGCATGAGAGCACAGCAACTAGCAAAGCTAATACTTGCCCACCTCCACCTTCAAGAGCAAAAGCAAAGGGTAAATGCACTGCTGCTGGTCCTATTGATGTTTGATATATTATGGTTTGAGTTTTTAATGTTTATTCAGTACTTTTAATGTGGAATGTAATAATTCAGTACCTATGCACCTATGTTCTTGTTGGTTTCAGACTTTCAGTCTTTGTTTATTTCAGACTTTTAATGTGGAATGTAATAATTCAGTTGGTTATTTATTTCAATTTTTTTTTAAGGATAATTTTTCGGGATCCCGATCCCGTCCCGGTACCGGCCCGGTCCCGAACGGGATCGGGACGTGCGGGACAGATTTCTAAAAACATCGTCCCGTCCCGTCCCGTCCCGTCCCATGCCCAGCCCTAGTCTATAATGGGCCTTGAAGATACTATTTTGCAAGTTTACTACCTCTGATAAAGTTTACTACATCTGGTACAAGTTTATTAGGGGTAGTAAACTTATGATTTACTACCAATGCCGAAGCAAGCCAATTCCAATCAACGCTGGCAAATGCCTCGACGACGATGACTCTCCAACGAAGGATCTGCAAACCTCTCTCTCTCTCTAATTGTCACTCATAGATCCTTCACCTCCACCATCTCCGACGACCTCATCCTCGCCTCCACCATCTCCGACGAGCTCATCCTCCCCTCCACCTAGTCTCAGCCTTGTCCTCGCCGGTCGCTGCAGCACTGAATCCGAAGAGCAGCGTCAAATCCAGATCTGGTCATGTCGTCTACACATCGGCGGCTAGAAAACGTCGATACTGGGGTTAGTGGACTTGGATTTGATGAAATAATGGGGTTATTAGACTTGGTTTTGGAGTATACTAGGGTTAGTAAACTTGGTTTTGATGTATACAGGGGTTAGTAGACTTGGTTTTGGAGTATACAGGGGTTTGTAGATTTGATTTTGTAGAATACTAAGGTTATTAGACTTAGATTTAGAATATACTGGGTTAGTGGATGTTCGGTGTGAAAATAGCTTTTCTCGAACAACCAAGCTTGAGGTGTGCCAATACCTATGTGTTAGGTACAACCTTGATCTTTGACGCTTGTTAGCCTTCTGACTTCTCTTCAAACGACTGTCGTACAGGCGTTGGTCAGGCATGCACTTAGGTTCTTTTTAGACCTAGCTGAAGAGCAACTAGGATTTTTCTCATCCTCTTGTGAAGTGGATGTTTCTTACTCAGACCGGAGTGTTTGAGTAGAGCTATAATCAAGAATCAAGGTGCGTTCGCCAAAGGATCTTCTGAAAAACTGGAGATATTTGCTAAGGTTATTCACTTTAACAATGGTTTTGTAGATATTCGCCAACAGGTTGGTCTTTATGAAGTGGTGGTAAACTGTTCGCTCACGGATGAGGCTTGGTGAATAGAAGCGGGTAATGCTCACAAATGAGGCTTTGGTGAGTAGCAGCAGGGAATGCCGATGGATAGGGCTTTGGTGAGACAAAAAGACTCAGGAAATCTTTCTGGTAGAGGTGCTCCGGGGAGGCTTATTTTGCAGTGTGCAAAATTTGTATTGATTGATTGAGATGTATCAACTTCTTGTACCTTGACTCCTTTAAATAGTGGATATTATGGTTTGTTCTTCCTTACGGATCAAGGTGTATCAAATCTTTTTCAGATCATTGAAAGATTTCTTAAGCAACCACAAATCCTTGCCAAGCATGACCTTAAACAGGAAAGAAAAAACATTAATAATAATGTAGACCACAAGAATCGGTCTAATGGGCTCTCATGCAAAGCATTCGTCGGAAAATATAATTTTGGCTCAAAACCCTAGGGCTAAAACCTAGGGCCGATGTGGTTCCAAAACCCTAAAACACCTAGCTTCCCATCGCTGCTCTTTTAGCCTCTCTCCGTCAAAAAACTCCAGATCTCCCACAACTCTCTCCCTAACCCTCATATCATGTTTATTGACTCTATCACTACCTCGTTTGGGAAATTCCTAGCCTTGATTGGCGATGAAGCCTTTGATATCTCGAACATGAAAGGTGGTGCTCCACGCAGCCATGCCCCACACCTGCTTGCAAGGTCGCTGGCTGCCACTCTAGATCTCCATGACCTCTGACGTGATCTGCTACGTATGTGGAAGCTGAGGAATGGTTATCGAGTCCAACAACGCACACCGTATCGCTTTTAGAGTACCTTTGACCTCAGATCAGAACAAAGTCCTCAAAGGTTAACCTTGGAGGTATGAGAAAGCCCATATTGTTATTCAACCATATGATAGAGTATATCCCATTTATACGGTTTCGATGATGGAATTGGATTTCTGGGTGTGTAGGACGGGTTTTCCACTAGATTATGAACATCGACAAATCATCAGGAATGTCTCATTAGTGGTTGGAACCTATCAAGAGCTTGATGAACCTCTCCTGAATAATGACGAGAAGATTAGGGTTCATGTCTCCAATGACATAACTCGACATTCTCAAGAAACTCATAAAATTTGATGAAGTATTGGAATCAGAGGTTTCATTCTACAATGAGAATTTGGTAGGCTTATGCAAGAAGTGTGAACTGAACCATACGACTCCTCTGTTAGGTTTCGGAAACCTAATTGGCAAAGGCCAATTCACTTCCACAAGGAATCATAACCTACTCCACTGATCAAGCGTGTGTTTTTCCTTACTCCGGATCAGGTATGTAAACCAATTATTCTAAAAGAGAGTCTTAAATCTGTGGAGTTTGGTGAATGTAGCAATAACAAGGAACTAGCTCTTGTGCCGATTGAAAATGAAACTGAGGAGCAGAGAGAGGTCGGTACTGCTATAGTACCGGTTTCAACTATTTTTGGAGAGCTTAAAAGCCCATGAGGTTTTCTTCTGCCTTCACCAACAAAGTTGAATATACCAGCTCAGCTTAAAATAAAGAAGTGTAATGAAACTCCAAAGAAAAGAGACAAGGTCCCTGAATTAACCATCAGTATTTCACCAAGCTCTTTTGGTTTCAAGATGGGGCATGGAGGGGTTATCATGCTTGATGATGCACTGTGGAAGAGAAGAAAGCGAAGAGGGGTCGCCCTTATGGCTCAAAGAACAAAAAAACCATCCACAAGAGTTGCTACGACTAAGGCATCTCTTTCGGCACCATCTGATGCCTATGCTTCTGTGGTTCCACCTCCTGGCGCTAGTACCAAAGGTCAAGGAAAAGATTTAAGTTTATGTTTTTTAAGAACTTAGCCTATAATTTTGTTTGTCATTCTTAGTTTGTAGACTTTTTTTTTCTTTTGAAAAAAACATCTTAAAGTTTCAATGAATAAGCATATTTATGTATCACTGTGATCTTATATCACATACTTTTTATATACCCATTTGTCAGTAGAGGAATGATATGTAATAACATTTTCTGGCTTGAGCATTAATATATTATCGATATTTTCAACAACAACAAAAATTCTCAGTTTTTTTATATAGCTAGGTTTTCCTTAACTACGAACGGGGTACATTTGACTGTTCGCTCTTTGACATAACATTTTCAAATTATAGAGCTTCAGTCGTATGCAAGGACAAACATATAAACAATTATGAAAATTTCGATGGTTCGAAAAATGGATGTTTCGATGAATATATTGAGAAATTATCAAATATCGATGGAAAGTTTTCCAAAATTTATATAAAAATTATATATTTGACTAAAATATGCTAAATATAAAATATTAAAAAGATATGAAAATTAATATCAGTGCCTATGAAAAATAAAAATTTCAAAAAAAATATCGATGAGGTAATATGAGAAAGAGTGATGTGTTGAAGGAAAATAGGTTTCCTAGTGTGTGCCTTAGTTAAAGTATATTCATAATAAGATTCGATATCATATTGTAATAGGGAATATATGTACTTTCTTTGTGTATTGTATCATATATATAGGCTTATTCTATGAATGAAATAACATCGATATTCTCCTCAATCCTCTCCTTCAGTTTATTTATCCTGTTACACGTTATCAGACACTCGCTCTAACCGTGAGTAAACCATAAAAACAAAACAAAAATTATGCCGCGTGCACCCCCTGCACACCACCTGTGCACTGCAGCTCACCTCCTGCGCACCCCTGTGCACTGCTGCGCACCCGCCTGGGCACCACCGCGCACCCCCTATGCACCTGCGCACCCAAGAAACCCTAAAATTTGCTCTAGGGTTCCCAAGCTAATATTGATAGAATAAAATCCGAATTGGTTTTCGTCTCCAATAGAGAGCTTGAATATATTGATGTAACGATTTCAATGCCGCCGGCCTCACTCTAAGAACCGGCCGATAACACACCGAACCGGTCACTTGAATACCGAGACCGAACTAATTGTTCACGCAACCGGTTCGGTAGCTTTATGAGCTCTGATTTACTTGAAATTTGGAGATGATATGCGTACAGATGTTAAGATTGTTCAGTCAAAAGGGCACCTCCAAAACCAAAGTAAAAGTTAGTGAACCGGCCCTCACAATCACTGTAGCGCGCATAGGAATCACTTTTTCTTGAGAAAAACGGGTTGTATTCCTAGTTTCTCCTTGAATCCTTCATATGGTTGATGTTTTGCAATGTTTTGCTACTGTTTATGACAAGTTTAACTAATGATATGATTTTTATGTGTTTCATGGTCTCCCCGTGGGACAATTTACAATGAAATTACGCGAACGATCATCGAACGCGCATGAATTTAAGCATAGAAACAATGTATGTTTGTGAGTTAAGGAAGAGATGAGTCATCAAGTTAATTGTTGGGAAACAAGAACCCAGTGTTCTCACATTCTGGAGTTCCCCACAAGTTAACATAGCTAAGCAATCTATGCCTTTTCCTTTAATTATTTCATGATATATACATGTTATATATTCAATGCATATATTTGTGATTCAAACTTCTCCATAACTAGCTTAGCATTTGTGTGTACCTGCTTATAAAATTGTCAATCGGTGCAATGCGTACATATGCCAAGAATTATGATTCAATATATACATTATGCTTAATGTCAACTATTGTATACATATTGAGGATTTAAGAGAGACCCTAGCTGCCTGTGAAAGCATATTTCGCAATTGAACATTGGTTTTCCATAGTCCTATATTAATCTTCTGTTTTATTTGAAGGGAAATCTGAATGATGACATCTAATATGCTAAGGATTTCATGTTATAATTGATAGCACTCAGTGATTTCTGATATACTACACGTCTACATCGACACGTGCGTGTATCAAGAATTTTAAGCTTAAACTTTGTCCAAGTAAGCTTTATATTAAAGTTACTACTTTTGAGAATTGTATATTTTATCCGGGATTATTCAACTTCCCTTCTTCTTTCATCCCGGCCCCTCATATAGCGTGAGACTTTTTTTGAGAATTAATTGAATCATGGGGATTCATATGCTATGAGCATCGAAAAGAAAATTATGGCTATGAAAAATTCATGAGCCTCAAAACGACCATTTACACATCTTGGTCTCGGTCTAATCCAAATTTCTTAGAAATATTAGATATTAAGGAAGTTTTTGGGACTGCGACGCTAAATTTTCTTCTTGTTTCTCGAGATGTTGAAAAAAAAAGAGAGGCAAAGAAAAAAAGTCTGGAATTTGCATAAATTGCACTCTAATGATACCGGATATCACCAATGGATGAATGACATTGAGAACACCTCACTGCCATGACATATATGACTTATTATTAAAGATAAAGTATAATATAGACATGGATCTATTGAGTATCAATTTTGAGCTTTGCTAGGGAAGTGACAAAGAAATAGCTGCACAATATAAAGTATATAAACATAAGAGAGCAAAAAACTCATCATGCAGCTGAAGAATAAGATGAATATGCAATGATGCCAGTATCACTATTACATATTTCAAATCTGGCAAGAACACATTAATGTTGCAGATTTTGATTGGAGCACTTATTTTCCAAGAATATATTGTATAGGCAAATGCCTCAATAAATAAATAACGATTTTGTCATAATTCATATTATGGATTAGATTTTGATTACAAGACCTTGATGCATGTAATCGTTGGCATATTCATAAAGTCTCGAATGTATTTTTATGAGAATTGAGCTTTATTCGAATTTGTTATTGCAATGGCATAAAAAACCATCAAAATGCTTTATTTTGGCATATGGTTTGAAAAAATAAATAATTGCACCATAAATATATATATATGGTGAAGCAATACAATGAGTCTAAGGAGAAAAGAAAAAATATTTCGGCAAGAATCGAAAAAAAGTGAAATGAGAAAAGGCCAAATGTGATGAAAAAGGCCAACTATGAAAAAAAAGTCAACAATAATAAAAATTATTGTCCAAGTGAACAGCAACAGTGAAAAAAAATTTGTTTGGTGAATATTTGCACTTGTACACATGTTGACTTCTCTCCTATTATTTGTAAGTATATATTTACTTTGGAGAGTTCGATTGTTTAAAGCCGATAGTGTGACTAACCACACAACACTAAAAAATATATATAGGCAGTTATTTATGGACTTGATGCCTCATAATCCTTATGTGACTCGGATTATTGAATCATCATCACAATGATAAAAAGAGCGATAGGCAGCTCAATTTTTATTATCTTATAACAAAATGATTAATATTATTGAAGCTCTTTATTCTCCAAGAGCTAATCGAACCCTTATAAGCTTTATGAATACATTGCAAATGATTTTCATCTGGAAATACGTGAGATTAGACATGAGTTCCTTTGCATTACCTCTAATTACTGTGAATGTATGAGTATTAGAGAAGAATATGTGTCACTCTAGTGAGTTATATATAACCACTTTTGAAATCATTTGATTCAACAATGTAATAAGATATGACTATTGAGATTCTAACACATATAGGCTTTGACATGGTTTGTTAAGACATCATGGTCTTGATATGATGATCCGTTTATTGAAATAAAAAATAATACGGACATCCATTGTTTTGAGTGAAAAGAAGCAAAAACCAAAAGAACATGGTTCAGTAGACAAATACTGCTACTTATATGAAATTGTCGCCGCTCCCCCTAAGCGACTTTGGGATATATTTTGTTATACACATGTTGGTGCAATCGTTTCTCATTATACTTCTCAAGTCAAATATGACTTTAACTTTATGGCTAAACCAAATCTTTGTTGGTTACTAATAAAAGTCAATCACTCGTTTGTAAAGCCTATTTTTTTGTGAAATTAGGATTGAGAACATCATATGCAAATGACACATGTATCCTCATTATGTTTTAATTACATTGAATCCAAATGGATTTTGTAGACCAATTCAACCAACTTACAGACATTCTTGATATTTCATTGTGTTGGTTGATATGCATACACGCTGGTCACGTGTCGCACTATTGTCTACCAGTTATGCTGTTTATAATACAACTTCTAGCTCAAATTTATATATTGGGCTCACTACCCATATCATCTCAATCAGTTAATTCGACTTGATAATGCTAGGGAGTTCACATCGACAATTTTTGATGATTATTGTACATGTTTATTAATTGATGTTTGATATCATGTTGCTATGTACACACCCTAAAGGTCTCGTGGGAAATCATTATTAAATGACTACAATGGTAGCTTAAATTTTGGTAATGCGCACCAATATTTTCGCTTGGGTTATGTAATATCGCATGCAGCTATACTAATTCATCTATGAATCATCACTATTTAATATTTTTATGCGTGAAAGCTAGTGACTTATGCATTTTTGTGCCAAAATTGTGCGGCCACAACGTACTATGATGAGTTCTTAGACATGAATAAGTATTAATGTTGGATATAAATCTCCAACCATAGTCCACTATGTTGAAACTTTGACAGGCGATCTCTTTACCATTATTTGTGGAATGTCACTTATGAGACAATCTTCCTGCCGTTAGGGGGAGATAAGAACATATAATGTTCAATAGTAATGACAGTAAATTATCGTAGATTATCCCCACTTGTCTCATCATGATTCCCAAACCGCACAATATTAAATTGCGTGGAATAATTGATGTTCATAACGTAACAGATTTGATGTCTGATACATTATTTGATATTGTTAAAGTGATGAGATCATATATACATGCTGCAAACATGTCTGTAAGGAATGATGTCCTATTAAAAGGGCATGAGGCCACCTAATGAATTTGGTGTTGACGCCGCCACCATAGATGGTGACATAGTGACTCCATAACGTGGCTAATGATGTCACAGGTCGTGGCTCCCCAAGGAAAAGCGGGAGGCCTTATAGGTTCGATGAATACTTGCCCAAGTGAGAGAGTAAGTTTGACACATTATGATCCTTGATTATTGACACTCAATTCCGTCTCATGAAAATATTATGAATTATGGCTATCACTGGAGGACGTCTCAATGTTAAAACCAATTCTTGAAATATAGAGATCTCTACAAAATATATATTACACTAGTGTACATGAGGACGTGAGATATTGAGATACCGAACCTTACTTCGTTGCAAATTGGCACGTAGTATATATTGGCCTAAAAGGAAAGAAACGATCCAGGCTAAATTGAAAAGAAGTGTACTTGGATTGGTGATGCCGACACCACCAAGTGCAAAGTCTATCAATTTAATAAGTCTTTGTTATAAAACATGATTATAGACTTGTCTTATGACGCAAGGCTTGTCATATTATCCTGGGATTGACTACGAGGAGATAATTCTCTCGTAATTGATGTCATTGTACTCCACTACCTTGTCAGTTTGGTAGTTTCCGAAAAACATGACATGCAGCGTATGAATGTGGTCACAAGATATCTCTATTGGGATTTAAATTAAAAGACATACATGAAGATCTAAGATTGACTTCATTTATCCAATTCAAGTGGCTCTAGACCACAGAGCACGTTTACAATAAGGTTGAAACGTTCACTAAGTGACAACTTGATTGAGAAGGGATATGATGAATGATGTCCATGCGTGTTTATTAAAACAGACAAGTTCTGGATTTTTATTATTGTGGTTTATGTTGATGTTATGAATTTTTATGTACTCTTGATGAACTAAGAGATACCGTTAAATATTTGAAATCCGATTTTTAGATAAAAGATATTGGGAAAACATGGTTTTGTATCGAACCAAGATTCAAGCACCATAATGATGGTATTTTCTTTCAATCGGCTTTGTTATATGATATTAAGGCACTCTAATGATAATAAAGTGAGGCATATGACTATTCCCATGAGCGTTCGTAGTCTTGACCCTTAAAGGGATACGTTTCGTCTAAGGGATGATGACAAAAACGTTTAAGAGGCTAAATTTCTAATCCGTGCACAATATGCGCATCATTGTACCCAATTAAATATACAAGACTCAACATCTTATTCATATTGTGAACTTGTGAGCTAGATTTAGCTATGCGCCCACGCATTTTCATTGAATTGATATGAGATTTATCTTTAAAAAGTTATGATACTTTTGGGCTTATTCTATCCCTACAAAGAGAAGAAATTATATGACAGGTTGTATTGCATCACATATCCATTATCGCAAGCAATGCGTGAAGAAAAACGCACCAAATGTAAAATCTGAAAATCTGTATTTTTCTGATCAGTCAACTTCGACAGATCTTTATGATCAGCTCAGAACGAATCTGATTATGTATAATATATGGTTCGAAAGGTACGGATGTCTACTTTCCAGAACTTTTTACGGTTCGTCCATACCTATTTTGAGCAGGAAGTTATGATTGAATTAGTACACGAAGGTCATGCCATGAGTGAATCTGATTTTCAATGCAAACTCTTGTTTTGAGTTCTTGGGCAACCTTCTACTCATTACACCAAATATTTGTGATGTTTTGGTTGAATTTGCTGATATTGGGTATCTCTTTAACCCATAGAAATGTTGTTTCCAAATGAGTTGTGTATTGAGAAACACCTAGTATGTATCTTCTATGTAATCAGCTATAACGAGTTCTCTTCATCATCAATTTAGATATGAGAATAATATGACATATCTATTTATTAGATCACTGCCTAAGGACACTTTGAAAACATGTTTAAAGCATTGATATGCTTCATTTGTTTAAAGTTCTCATGATTGTAAAAATCAGGGGGAGGTGCAGACATCAGGGGGAGTCTAGCACATACATGTTACTTTCAAATGTGATTGATGCGTTGTACTCTTTTTGTTCCTTCGACCAAGGATATTTCTGCCCATAAGGTTTTATTGTTACTTGACAAGATTTGTAATGAGACAATATGAAATGCATCTTAATGTATCATATTATTATGACACGACACAATGAAGAGTATTGAAGGAAAATATGTTTCCTAGTGTATGTCTTAATCAAAGTATATTCATAATAAGATTCGATATTATACTGTAATATGAAATATATGTACTTTCCTTATATATTATATTCTCTATATATAAAGGCTTATTATATGAATAAAATAACATCGATATTCTCATCAATTCTCGTCTTCAGTTTATTTCCTTTTAGATAACAATATAACATTGTTGGATTTGTGGATTTCTTTTGAGATCGGCTTTAGTCCACCTTGAAATTATTATTTTTTCTTGAAATTTCATTGCTTGTTCTTCGTTTTGTATATTCATACCAACTTTAATTTATTTACACATTTTTTTCTCTTCAACACTGTCACGCAAGAGGTGACCTCGAAATTTCTCTTTAACTTGACTAAACATAAAATAACATCAAAAAATTCAGTGGCAAATCCTTAAACCCATCACAAATCAACGTCTACTAAACGCGCTTTAAACCACTCCCCTCTACTATAAATATCCCCAAAGCCCCAAATTTCCTCTCTTCAAAAATGTCCAAGCCCTCCCAAATCCATCACTGAAATCCACCATGGATTTGCAGAGCGGGCTCCCATTGCTGCTGCAGCAATTCAAGGCCCTGTTCCGGAAGAACCTCCTGCTCGCATGGCGGAAGAAGCCGGCGACGTTCCTCCAGCTCTTCTCCTCCTTCTTCTTCGTCCTCCTCCTCTTCTGTATCCAGAAGGCCATGACGGCTCGATTCGCCGTCACCACCACTTACAAGAGCGTCGCCGATCCCCAGGCTCTGGTGGCGCCGCCGATCCCGCCGTGTGAGGACAAGTACTACATTCACAAGCCCTGCTTTGACTTTGTCTGGAGCGGAAATGCCAGCGCTAGGGTTCGGACCATCGCCGCCGCTATCATGGCTAACAATCCTGGCCGTCCGATTCCATCCACAAAGGTACTGAATATTTTTTCCTTTCCTTTTCTGTTATTTTTTTATTTATATTTTATTTTGTAATTGCATAGTGAGTGACGTTAGTTGTGTGGCTGAGTTTGATTCTGTCTTTGCTGTGATTTAGACGAAAATGCATGTAAATTGTTTGATTTAGTCAAAACTTGCGAAATATTAAAGTAAAATCAACCATTGGTACTTTGGTAGCATTGTATATTTGTATTACTTTATAGCCAGGAAGTGTACTACTTAGCATTGTCCATGAAAATGTACTTGCATTTGTCAAAATTGGAGATTTGAGTGAGAGTTGTGAGGTTCGTAATTGGATGCCAAAGAATATTGTTTGGCAAAACATGTAGTAAACAAGCTAGGTGTTATGTAATATAGGAGTTGAAGCTTTGTTGTTTCCACAGGTTTTGTTAATTTTTTTAGCGAGGAAATGTGAATAATATTGGTCCAAAAGTAAAAGAGGTGGAAGATCCAAAATTGAAATGTAAAATTTATCGTTGAGCCTTATCGGAAATAGGTAGGTTGGTTAGTCAAACGAAGCTTAACTGATACGTTGTCTTTCTATAATTTTTTTTTGATAGATTGTGTGATACTGTGATAGTGTACGTCAATATGTTCTTTAAAGGAAGAAAGGAAGATCCTTCAAAAGAAAAATTCCATGATAAATAGATCATCATAGGTCGTGTAATTATTCTCCTTGTGCTTTATGAGCAGGTCAAATCATTTGAAACAAAAGATGATGTAGATGTATGGCTACTTAGTTATCCTATGTACTGCCCTGGGGCTTTGCATTTTGTTGAAAGAAATGCTAGTGTTATTAGCTACGGCATACAGACCAACTCTACTCCTGTTTCAAAACGAGGGCAATTTGAAGATCCCACATTAAAATTTCAAATTCCCCTTCAGATTGCTGCAGAGCGTGAAATTGCTAGGTCTCTGATTGGAGGTACTAGGTTCTGTTCCCAATAATCCCAATGTAGTTTGCAGAAAGTTTTACTTTGCATGACTATCACCATGAGCTTAGCACTCATATAATTACTTGTGTGTAGTTCCAAACTTCAGCTGGATTGTTTCCCTAAAAGAATTTGCACACCCTTCTGAGGAGATTCCCTCTGTATTGCAGACAGTAGGACCGACCTTCTTTCTTGCAACTTCCATGTTTGGTTTTGTGTTTCAAATGAGTTCTTTGATCACAGAAAAAGAACTAAAGCTTCGACAGGTAATGACTGTAAATAACTTTTATTGGTGAATGATTATTTGGTTTGATGGACTTAGGTATGCATACGGGAGCCCCGTGCGGGACAAAACTGGACGAAATAACGACAGTCGTTCGATCTTTAATGAATTGATCCAACATAAAAGATTAAACGGACAGGATCAATTTATTAAAGATCGAACGGCTGTCGTTATTTCGTCCCGCCGGGGACTCCCGCGCCTGAGCAATCCTGGGTATGCATATCATTGCTTCCTATTTAAAAAATCAATTAGTTATTTAGCGCTCTATGTGTTCTGTTCTGCAGGCAATGACAATGATGGGTCTTTATGACTCTGCATACTGGTTTTCATGGCTCACATGGGAGGGAATTATTACACTTCTCTCATCACTTTTCATTACTCTGTTTGGAATGATATTTCAGTTTGATATGTTCCTGAAAAACAATTTTGTGGTCGTCTTCCTCATTTTCTTTCTTTTTCAACTCAATATGGTAAGTCAGTTTCTTGGAATTACTGGCTTTGGTTTACGTTTGTCCTTGTTGTTCCCTATTCCTATGTGAGGCCTTGTCTAATCATTGATCTCTCTGACATTGATGCCAGATTGGTTTTGCCTTTATGTTATCGGCATTCATAAGAAAGTCGTCTTCATCGACAACTGTGGGTTTCTCCATATTTATTGTTGGATCTATAACCCAGGCAAGCTTCGTCAGGTTCTATTTGATAGATTGGGGGTTATTGGCTCAATGGTAATAACAAAACCCATTTTGTCATCGCAGATTGTCACAACTGCTGGATTTCCCTACAGCGATAACATCAGGAAAAGGTATAGGATAATTTGGTCATTCTTTCCGCCAAATCTTCTTGCCAAATCTCTAGAGATACTCTCTAGTGCAACATCTCCTCCTCATGATATGGGCATAAAATGGAGTGGAATAACAGAGTGTCCGCCAAATGAATCCGACTGTGTTATAACAATTGTATGTAATCATATTTTCAGTCTAGTTCCAGTATTTAACTTTACCATAAGTCCATTTGAGTAGTTCATTAAGATTTCTCTATAAATTCTGACAGAGTGACATATTTAAATGGCTGGCGGCAACATTCTTCCTCTGGTTCATATTGGCTCTCTACTTTGATAATATCATCCCAGACGTAGCTGGTGTCAGAAAATCAGTATTTTACTTTCTAAATCCTTGGTACTGGCTAGGGAAGGGTGGAAAAGTGCAAGGTATTGATAAGACTATGATTCAGTCTGTGCTTGAATTTCCATTTGTTGAGTGGTATTACTTCATGGTTCTCCTCTCTTTCATAGAGGGTGGCATTTGCAGTTGCATAGGCTCAGTTCCGGAACAGGAGCCACTTACTCCAGATGACGAAGATGTACTTGAAGAAGAGAACATTGTAAAACAACAAAAAAGCGAGGGTGTAGTTGATCCAAACATTGCCGTTCAGATACATGGCCTCTCAAAGTCATATCCAGGGACCAAAAAAATTGGTTGCTGTAGATGCAACAAAACATCACCTTACCATGCTCTGAAGGTAAAGAACCTTTTTTCTGACCTTTTTTTTAGGAAGTATGTTGACACAAAAGTATTTCACCTTGTTTAAGTCTCTTTCATATGAGCAATATTTCTACCAAGTTTGTCAGTTCTCATTAATTGTTACCGCTTAATAACCGAAATATATTAGTGGCAGTGTATTGGGCGAGGCTTTTTGAACTAAGTAAATCTAATCAATATAGGTCCTCTTGAATTTCTTATCCGGGCTCATCATATGTTTTCTGTGCGCTTAGAGATTGGTACCCATGCCTACTTTACTGCAACTACCATGATCATAGCTGTGCCAACTGGAATCATAATCCCAACAATTCATGTGTTCCTAAATACAGGGCCTATGGGTGAATTTTTCCAAGGACCAGCTATTTTGTTTACTTGGACCAAATGGAGCTGGAAAGACCACCACCATCAATTGTTTAACTGGCATCACACCCGTTACTGGCGGAGATGGTAAGACTTATAGTTACATTACTTTTGGCTCATTAATCCAAAATTTACTGAGGTGAAGTCATATGATAATTGACTTGTCTCATTAACAGCTTTGATTTATGGGAACTCAATCCGTAGCTCTGTCGGCATGGCAAAAATTCGGCAAGTTATAGGAGTTTGTCCGCAGGTGCCCTTTCCTCATACATGAACACATATTAGCATTATATTGTCTAACAACTCAATTTTAAAAATTAACCGACGTATCTCTACTGTGTCTGTTATCATAGTTTGATATTCTTTGGGATGCATTGTCTGGGCAAGAGCACCTTCACTTGTTTGCTAATATTAAAGGCCTATCCCCGGGTTCAATTAAAGTGGTATGTGGTTCACTAAATTTCTTTTATAGCATGCATATTAATTACACTGATTTGAATAAAGGGATTCTACATGCTTTGATTTTTTTCCCTAGACAATAATGTTCTTCTGTACTGTAACTTGAATGCTCTATCTCAACTATAGGTTGCTCAGAATTCATTGGTAGAAGTAAGACTCACCGAGGCAGCCAAAGTGAGAGCTGGGAGTTACAGTGGAGGAATGAAACGTCGCTTAAGTGTGGCGATAGCCCTTATTGGTGATCCAAAGTTAGTCATTTTAGATGAACCGGTATGGAAGTCTGAATTGTTTTTATTGCTTTACAAGTTCATCTGCTTTTGTTCCCTTTCGGTAATATAGTTCTCTCATGCAGACAACTGGTATGGATCCAATAACTAGAAGGCATGTGTGGGACATTATTGAGGATGCCAAAAAGGGGCGTGCAATTGTCCTAACCACTCACTCAATGGAAGAAGCTGACATTTTAAGTGATAGGATAGGGATAATGGCGAAGGGTAGGCTCCGTTGCATTGGTACTTCAATCAGGCTGAAATTACGGTTTGGTACTGGCTTTATTGCTAATGTTAGTTTCAATGGAAGCGCTAATGGACAAAGTCTATCACATGGGGATGCGCTTACTACACCTCACCATGAGGCAGTGAAGCAGTTCTTTAAACATGTATGTTTATTTTGAAAATGGTTTCTTCTCTCTATGCATATTAAGGATAATGCTAACATGGAAAATATTTGACAGCATTTGGATGTTTTACCAAAAGAGGAGAACAAAGGCTTTCTGACATTTGTTATTCCTCATGACAGAGAGGCACTTCTGACGGTGATCTTCTACTCTTTTCTTATACCTTTCAAAGCTACTGTTTCCTTTCAAATTTTTATATTGGTTCTTCTATCGAAAGACTGAAACCCAGTAGATGAAGGATGGCAAAGTATCCTCCTGTACTGTGGCTGTTAAATCAAAATAAGATAATGTAAATATTAGCATCAAGTAATTTGATATTGACTGATTTATACTGCTTATATACTCACTTCAATAGTACACTTGACATGCTTGCCAATATGCTTCAATTGTTAATTTTTTAGTTTCATGTGAAAGTTCCTCAATAACGCTTATTGGTCATGTTCGTAAGAGTCATATTTTCATTCTCTATGTTAAGTATATCTCATGCTTCAAAACTATATATGTTAAAAGAAAACAGTAAGAGTGACCATTTCATTACAAAGAAGTCTCACTATAGAAGTATGTAATTTATACATTGTTCTTATTCTGTTTTTTTTAATCTCGTCCAGAAATTTTTTAAGGAGTTTCAAGATAGAGAAAGTGAGTTTGGTATCTCAGACATCCAACTGGGGCTTACAACTCTTGAAGAAGTTTTCTTGAATATCGCAAGGCAAGCAGAGCTAGAAACTGCAACAGCCGAGGGAAGGTTGGCCACTCTCACATTAACATCCGGTGCCTTAATCAAGGTAAGCATAGCTTCTTTCTCTTTTAGTTACTTCTGTTGCAAGATACGACTACAACTAGGATAAAATTGCTGAACAATTAATTTTTCTTATTATTGTATCTCATTGCTTTTGCAGATACCTGTGGGAGCTAGATTTATTGGGATTCCAGGTACAGAATCCACAGAAAATCCAAGAGGGGTTATGGTAGAAGTTTATTGGGTGCAAGATGATTCCGGTGCCCTCTGCATTTCAGACCACTCGCCTGAAATTCCAATACCTCCAAATGTTGATCCAATGCCTTCACCTACTTCACGCCGAAGTCAGGTACCAGTTCATGGAGTTGTAATCCACCCTGATCGATCAAATCAGTAATGCCACCTCACATTTATACACTTGGTCATCTGATACCAAATCGTACATATTATTTGTATATTTCACAAGTTCCTCCATTGGGTGGCGCACATAGAGTTCACATAATATATTCAATATCATCACATAATGTTGCAACATATTAAAGTTCTTCTCACGCACCCACATAGATATAGGGATGTTTTGGGGAGGACCTCAAACTTGAAATTTTATATATATTTTTACATCCATGTATGGATGTTTTGTCTCAAGCAGCTAGATGTTCTTCTCTTTGTTTAGTCTTATTTGTCTATTCAGAGTCGTGCGCATAGCACAGCCAATAGCCTCGGTCGGCATATTTGTCTGGTACCTCTTTGCATTCTTCTGATAAAACTATGAAGCTGCCAAGTTTTCCCATTCACCATTAGACTGCTTAGAAACTAGTTCATACTTTTGAAGCATATTATCCTAGGAAAGTTCAATAGCAGCAACCACACTAATCTCTTCCTCACGACTTGGGACCGAGCCACAAAGCAACAGCAGTTCTCTATACAAATCGACCAAGATGGAAGTCCACTACCAGGTACCAACCACCTGAAACTTCCAACACCACTGACCAAGTATCCTAGCGTCTACAATGCTCATGCTATCAATGGCTTGGTCTGTCTGTACTTTCCGCATACATCGATTCCGTATCGAAGCAAGTATGACCTCCGTGTTCATGTATTCAATCCTTACACTCGGGAGTCCATTGTTCTTCCTCATTCTACACGCATTTCTGGCACCTTTCATGAGACATACCACTTTGGGTTCTGTCCTCTTACAAATGAGTACCAGGTTCTTCAAGTGAAGAAGTTTTTGAACAGAAATATGGTGGAAGATTCTCCTACAATATTTGGGAATACTATTCAGATCGTCGAACTGAGTACTAATTCCTGGAGGTGGATAGAGGTAGATCACAATGATCTGCCTTTCGATTTTCACTAGTGTCAGTTCCATAGGAGAAGTGTGTGCATTCATGGAGCCCTACATTGGTTGCATGGGAACCAAGATCTTAGTGGTTTTCGACCTGAAAGACGAGAGGTTTAGAGTGATCCCATTTCCTAAAGATTATAACTATCATCCTGTTTACTTTAGCCCTACTTTTGGGAGTATAATTGAAGTGGGTGGATGCTTGGCTCTAATAGATGACAAGGAGTCGAACCAAAGTATGTTGAGGTTGTGGATTATGGACTACCAAAATCAAGTGTGGGTAACGGAGACCATCATTTTTCCGTCTTTGTGGGAGTCCACTTTCCGGCCGGTTCCTTTCGGTAAAGTTCACACTGGGGAGCTCCTATTCCAGCCACCAGCCTTGGCTAAACTTGAGTCTTCTAATGTGAGGGCTCTTCTATACAATATGAAGAGTAAAAGATTTAGGACAATTGAAATAATCTTGCCGGAATGGATATTTCCGAGTTCTCACTCTAGGTTGAGGTTACTTCCTAGCAGGGGCGTAACTACATGGTGACTAGAGGGGTCAAATGTCTTTCTCACCATCTTTCCATGTGTGTTGTGCTTCAGATTTTTACTTGTATATAAGAGTAATGTAAGCTATTTGACTTATTTTTCCCCTTGACAAAGTAAAATTTTCTCCTTACATAATTAGCTTGTCTAAATTGACCCATCTTCGTATATTTTCTGGCTACACCACTGCTTCCTAGTTTCGTTGATAGAATCATTCACTTAAGCATGTAACTGTGTTTTCTCTTCGTTGCCGGTTCGAACTTGTTTTTATGAATTTTGACCACATACCAAAATTTTTGTATGCACGACGGCATATACAATCTGTTACTTGTAAGAATAAAACTACTAATATTTTCTAAAAATTAGTTGATATACTCTAGGATATATAACAAATTGGGCCAATTGGCTACTTGTGAGAACCTAATTGACTATTTCTCGACAAAATCAAACAAAATTACAGATTGAAACCTCTAGTACATCCGAAACTAGGCAAAGACTGGTGCCACGCCTAACCCCGCAAGAATGGCCATATTTTGCTAAGGCATCTGCTACACAATTCTGTTCTGGTAGGATGTGGTTGAATGATGAAACTTTGGCCAAATTAGCCAGCATCAGAATGTGTGAACCTAATTGACTGTTTAAAACCTTAATTATATGAAACTTATTAAGGCAAGCCCAAATGCCCAAAATTCTCTAAAATATTGTCCATTTGAATGAAATTCATTTTCCCCTATTCCAATTAATCAGACTCCAATGACATATTCACCCTCACTCTCATAAACTACCTCCTCTCCTCTCCTCGCTGCTCTGACGAACGCTCTCTGGTTCACCTCCATAGTTTCAGCTCTTTCTCTCACCTCTTGCGGACTTTCTCTCTCTCTCCGGTTTATCTATCATCTTCAACGTGTCATCGATGCAGATCCCGACAAAACCTCGACGCCGATACTTCGATTCAGGTGGAGATCTAGGCGATGAAACCGAGCACCGATCTCCACCCAAGTCAGTTGCAACTCTAAGCAAGATCACACAGTAACAACCTGCATCCCCACCGTGCAGTAGCATGCCTCCCTCACCATTTAGTCCACCCAAATAATCAAGACTAAATTATATAGAATTTCAAATCAGAAATACAAAGGAAACAGTAGCAACATGCCTTGATCGAATATATGAGCAATTTCAAATACCGAGTCTGATTCCTCTTCACCTTCGATCCATTAAGACCTTCGACCCTCCCTGTCGCCAACTTTGACTACCTCATATGCGTCGTCGAAGACCTCGTCTCTCTAACCGTAAAAATTTGATTATTAGGGGTCAGTAAATGGTTGTTGGTGGTCAATAACTGGTTACTGGGGGTCAGTAACTGATTGTTGAGGATAAGTAACCAAGTTACTGAGAGTCGGTAACAGAGATATAGGTGACCGAAATCAGGCGATCGGAAAAATATGAGTTACTAGGGTCACTAACCAGCAGCCAAAGAAATTTCGACAACCGATGACCAAAATCCTACGATCGGTGACCGGAGTCCGACGATCGGTAACCAGTATCGGTAAGATTTCGGCAAAAGTATTCTCTCTCTCCCACTTTTTCTCTCAATGCATTTTTAAGGAGTAGGGGCAAAGTATTCTCTCTCCCACTTTCTCTCACAATGCATTTTCAAAGGTTATGGCAAAATAATTTTAAAATAACATAGTTTATTAAGATCTTAATAAATGTTGTGTATTTAGATCCAAAAAAATGTTGAATTACTTTGAAATTGATAATGAAAAAAGTTACCCATTAAAATAGGTAATAAAGCTTAATAATTAGTATTACATAGATAATTGATCAACTTATTATATACTTCTTTTTTCTTTTCTGGCTAGCTTGCGGCCGGAAATTGCCTGCATGCTTTTTTCTTGTTTCTCTTGTTTGGATGCCGGATATTCTCTTTGTTTTTGGCTTATTGCTGCTATCGAGTTCGTAAATTTCAAGAAACTTTGGACTATGTTACTTGTCTCTATTCAGAGCTATGCTAGGTAGCTAATTAATCAAAATATATAACCTGAACTCTATGGAACAATATATATAACGCTGTGTTACTTGTCTCTGTCTAAAACGAAGCCTCGCTTTAATATTAAAGTGTGAGACTATTTATTTGACTCACTTTTGAAGTTAGATGTTTATAACTCTCCATTTTAATGTCTATAATACAATGTGTAGATCATTTCTACCAAGTTTCATCTAATTTGAATATCATTTAAGTTTCCGTAATCGTGATTTAAACAAAAGGCTCTGCTTGAACAAATTTTGTTCTATTGACTTGTTTTATCTAATTCGGTAACCAAATGATCTTCAAATTACATGACACTTTGTAGACATGTTATACGCACTATAATCTAGAAACTATATGGTGAAGATGTGAAAATCTGACCCGAAAGTGAGTCAAACATGGAACCCCATACTTATATATATATATATATATATAAAAGGTTTTTCTTAGATACAAATATCCGTACCAATGGTTTTGATAAGGATATTCGATTGAAAAGTTGTGCAAAAATGAAAATCTGTACCAAAACTATTGGTGCGGACGTTTGTAGCCTAGAAAGGTTGAAAATCCGGTTTATCTCCACCGTCTAGTATCTAGATAATATTGTGTAGATCATCTCTGTAAAATTTCATCAAATTTTGTGATCGTTAAGGCCCTCAAAATCGGAAAACAAATGGACGAACTGTTTATGTTTAGATAATCGAATTTCCTTAAAAATATTTCGATTATCTATATATAAACAAATTTCAGGAAATTTCAGCCAAATGAATTGTTCATGATTATAACAGAAAACACAATTTTAAGGGTCTTAACGATCATCAAATTGGCTAAAATTTTACAGAGATGATATACACAATATTATCGAGATACTAGACGATGGAGATGAGGAAATTTGATAGAAAAGTGATGGAAAATTGAAAATCTGCACCAAAACTATTGGTGTGGACGTTTGTAGCCTAGAAGGGTTGTGTATATATATATATATATATAGTTTTTTAGGTAAGGATGTCCTTACCTTAAGTTTGGTAAGAATTTCTTGAATTGACCAACTTTAATATCATATTTTCTCATCTTAACCATTCAGTTTCTAAATATTTATTAGTAGATCATCTCTGCAAAATTTCAGCTAATTTGGTGGTCGTTAAGACATTCAAAACTGTGATTTACAAAGAAAAACAAGAACGGTTTTGGTTGAACATATTCGGTTCGTTCATTGTATTTACACGTTTTCAAGGCCTTAACGATTACCAAATCAACTGAAATTTTACAGAGATAATCTATAAGTATATATCTAGATTATGAGTGGATAAAATTTGATCTAAAAGTTGGCCAAATTAAGAAAATTCGCACCAAATTTATGATAAAGACACACACACACACACATATATATATATATATATATATATATATGTCGATGTGAGGCGGACGTCCGCACCACATTTAAAGTGAGGATTTTCTGTGTTTTTAACTATCAGACGACGACGATGGAGCTGCGCTTGTCGGATGAACACCAAATGCAACCCAGACGGTCTTACCATGAAGAAGAATACCAAGGAGATCGGGATTGAAGGTCTGGGAAACAACCTCTTCCAAAACTTGAACTGTGATCAAGGTTGGCTGCAAATTTGTTGTTGCCATGTCCACTAGAAAGAAGAAGCTCACTATTAAGGTCTGGTGTCCGTCCGGCAAGAAGAAACAGCGTCATCGACACATGATAGTGGAGAAATCAATGATGTCCGCACTTTAAGTCACTACCAGAACAACCACTTTAGCCGACGAAATTTTTTCGTCGGCTAAACCTTAAACGTGTCGTCGGCTAAGAAGTCGTCGGGCAAAATCCGTCGGCCAAGACTTTAGCCGACGAAATTACTGTTCATCGTCGGCTAAAGTCATTTATTTAGCCGACGAATAAATTTTTCGTCGCTTTATTTCTGGACTTTAGCCGACGAAATTTATTAAAATTCGTCGGCTATAGTTATTATTTTTATTTTATTTTTTAATTTTAGACGACGAATTTTATTAAAATTCGTCGGCTAAAGTTATTATTTTTTTTATGTAATTATTATTTTTTTTAAACTTTAGCCGACGAATTTTAGGGTATTTCGTCGGCTATAGTTATTATTTTTATTTATTTTTTTAATTTTAGCCGACGAATTTTATTAAAATTCGTCGGCTAAAGTTATTATTTTTTTATGTAATTATTATTTTTTATGTGATTATTATTTTTTTAAAACTGTAGCCGACGAATTTTAAGGTATTTCGTCGGCTATAGTTATTATTTTTATTTATTTTTTTAATTTTAGCCGACGAATTTTATTAAAATTCGTCGGCTAAAGTTATTATTTTTTTTATGTAATTATTTTTTTTTTTTAAACTTTAGCCGACGAATTTTAGGGTATAGTTTTTTTTTCATATTTTTTTTCTTTTTTAATTTATTGTATTTTTGATTAAAATTTTTACTTCTTTTTCGTTTTTACACCGAAAAAGGAGTAAGGAGGAGGAGGAGAAGGTTAGGAGAGGGAGAGGAGGAGGAGAAGGTTAGGAGAGGGAGAGGAGGAGGAGAAGAATTTAGAGAAGTAGGAGGAGGAGGGATTTGAAGGAGGAGGAGGAGGAGGAGAAGGTTAGGAGAGGGAGGATGAAGAGGAGGAGGAGGAGGAGGAAAGATGAGGAGGAGGAGGAGGAGAAGGTTAGGAGAGGGAGGATGAAGAGGAGGAGGAGGGAAGATGAAGAGGAGGAGGGAAGATGAAAGATATAGAAAATTTTGAACTTTAACCGACGAAATTTCGTCGGCTAAAGTTTAAAATTTTAGTCGAAAAATTTTAAAAATCCCCGCCAAAAAATTTAAATTTTTAATTAACTTTAGCCGACGAAATACTCTAATTTCGTCGGCTATAGTTATTATTATTATTTTTTTATTAATTTAACCTTAGCCGATGAAATACCCTAATTTCGTCGGCTATAGTTATTTATTTATTTATTTATTAATTTAACCTTAGCCGACGAAATACCCTAATTTCGTCGGCTATAGTTATTTTATTTATTTATTTATTTAACTTTAGCCGACGAATTACCCTAATTTCGTCGGCTAAAACCCTAAACCCTATACGTAGAAGCTTCAAACGAAAAAAAGTCTGAAATAAGATATGACCGGAATGGTGAAATTCGTCTATAGTTGAAAAATCACGTAATTCCGGTAAAGTCTCGGTACCGATAATTGCGGTTAACTCAATTTTCCATTCTTTCTCCCTAGAGGTAGCCCTATCTCCGGTAGTTATTTTTCATAAAATTTTTATACCACTGGTTGCGTCTCATCGATTTGAAACTATTTTCAGTTGAAGGTCCGGGCAAAATACGTAATTTAGACGGTCAAATGACCGTTTCCGTGCATTAAGGGGTTTGACTTACGTGATTGACCGTAAGGATCGAGCCCTTAACGTTGTCAGATTAAGTTAAATTTTTTCCTATATACATATTTCAACATAATGATCGTATCTGACGGTCGGAATTTTGTTTCTCAACTTTGATCATCGGAATCACAACATGCGTACTAATGTTGTATAACTTGTTTACTAAGCTTTAAGTAAATGTTTCGTTTCTAAAACAAACGGTACGTAGAAACTTCAAATGCAAAGAAGTCGTGAAATAAGATATGACCGGAATGGTGAAATACGCCTACGGTTGAAAAATCACGTAATTCTGGTAAAGTCTCGGTGCCGATAGTTGTAGTCAATACAATATAGAGGTTTGACTTACGAGATTGACCGTCTAGATGAAGTCCTTAAATTTATCAGATAAAGTTAAATTTTTTACCAGAGATATATTTCAACATATTAATGATATCTGACGGTCGTATTTTTGTTTGTGAATTTTGATGACCGGAATCACAACATGCCTACTATTTACCATTATTTATCTATACGGGGATGCCTATCATGGAGGGGTAAATGTCTCAAAATTTTTAGATGGACAATTGCGTCTCATTATGGTGAGTGTTTGTTGTGTTGAAGGTTCGGCAAAAATACCTCATATAGGTGTAGATATGGACATTTTCGTGTATTAAGCGTTTAGAAAAACTTCATTTTGAAGCCTTAAACGAACTCGGATGGCCAAAAAAGCCTGTATGTCATGGCGAAACGATGAGTTTTACTCCTACGCCCGTTCTGCTTCCAGATTGGTATCACAATAGTCAATCGGACACCGAAATATCCGTAGTACAATTTTATAACTAAAAGTTACTTTAGCCGACGAAATACCCTAATTTCGTCGGCTAAACTTTTCAAATTTCGTCGGCTAAAGTTCACATACTATAGCCGACGAAAAAAGCACTTTAGCCGACAAAATTTTTTTTTGTCGGCTAAAATTTAACTATAGCCGACGAAAAAATTAGTTTAGCTGACGAATTTTTTTTTCGTCGGCTAAAATGCCACTTTAGCCGACGAAATTTTAACTTAGCCGACGAAAAAAAAATTCGTCGGCTAAAGTGGACTTTCGTCGGCCTGGGCCTGTTTTTAGATATTTCGTCGGCTATAGTCTTTTTTCTGGTAGTGAGTGCGGTGCAGATGTCCGCCTCACATTGGCCATATATATATATAGCATAACTTTTCCACCAAGGGATCTTTTATTATGGCTTATATGAGGGATAAAGCATTTGCTGAACTTTTTTATTTCAAAATCACATCTTCACCGTTCAATATGTAGGTCTATATGAGTATATCAATCCTGTAAATTTTCAGAAATTTTGGTGTTCGTTAAGATATTCAAAGTTGTGATTTATAATTCTAAACATGAACGGTAAGTTTGGTTTGACACCTTAACGATCACTAAATTGGCTGAAATTTTACATAAATGATTTACATATTAGAACTTACAAATTGAACGACAGAGATTGAAAAATATAATTAAAAAGTTTGGTAAATGCCTCATCCTTCATATAAGTCCTAATATATATATATATATATATATATATATATATATATATATATATATCACAAAGAATCGAATGCATTTGATATATCATAAGATTTGACAAATTCTGCAGACATGGAATCTCTTCATCAAGGGCTCCCAAATGAAGTCATATTTTTTCATATACTACCAAGGCTGCCTGCCAAGTCCCTTATGCGTTACAGGTGCGTATGCTGGTCCTGGTCTTCTCACATCCACAACCCTCTATTTATCACCACTCACCGGAAGAACTTCAACCGCAACGAACACACTTACCTCCTCCTCACCTCCTGGGACAGAGCGGCGAGGCAACTGCACTTTCTCTGTACAAATCAACCAAGACAGAGTTCCAGCACATGCCACCCATCTTCTAACCCTTCCAACATCGCCATCTGATATTGGATCTCTACACATCAATGCTTTAACTTGCAATGGTTTGATCTGTATATATTCTTCTCGTAATGACTATCCCCTCCCTGATTGTATATATAATCCATGCACTCAAGAATCTAGTGTTCTTCCTCATCCTCCACAGATACGCAGAAGAGTCCATGTCAGTCACTACTTTGGCTACAGTCCTACTTCGGATGAGTAAGGTTCTCCGAGTGCAAACAGAAGGAGGCACTGGTCGGCTTACGTTTGAGGTTTTCACACTCGGTACAAGTTTATGGAGACGCATAGAGGTCGATCGTAAAAATCTCCCTTTCAATCTTGTTAACTTCCAGTTTAATATAAGAGGTGTATGTGCAGAGCAAACAATGTCTTAGTAGTTTTTGACATCGGAGACGAGAGATTCAGAATGATTCATCTTCCGAAAGAGTTTCACAACTATGGTTTTGATGAATGGGACATCAACAGCAAGCATACTGGGAATGTAGTTGAGGTGGTAGCATGTGTGGCTCTATTTGTTAACAATGACCGGACATTTTGGGAACCAAATGAGATTGAGTTATGGATCTTGAAGGACTGATAATCAGGTTTGGGTCAAAGAGTCTATCACATATTCCTTTTCTTTGTGCGATCCAGGATACCCGGTTCACTTCTGTACTGTTCGCACCGGTGAGCTTATTACTCCAGTAAGATGTTCACATGGAAAGATTCATTTAGAAGGGATTTGACACATGTATGGGTGAGTACATATGATATGAAATACAAAATCCCAAGGAGAAGTAAGATTGTTTTGCCCGGATGGACATTTCCGAGGGGGCTGAACTGGAGTTTCTTGCTACTTATGATGACACCATTATTTCCCTAAGATGAGACCTCTATCTGACCTCATCAAAAGCTAATTGAAACTGGTTCAGAATCTCCTGAAGCAGCTATTATGTTTACTTCTATTTAGTAATGTAAGGTTTTGGTTTGTCTTCATATTTCGGTAGGTCTTTCAACTTGTTAAGCTTCTAATGAAGAGTTACATGACTGTCCATCAAAGTAATCCAAACTAAAACATTTGTCCAAGTCCTGGTTTGTCTTCATATTTCGGTAGGTCTTTCAACTTGTTAAGCTTCTAATGAAGAGTTACATGACTGTCCATCAAAGTAATCCAAACTAAAACATTTGTCCAAGTCCACACAAAGCACATATACAGACAATCAGCTTTTCAAAAATCACGCCAAGTTCATGATGTTCACTTGTCTAAGACAGAAAAGACCTAATGACTGCAATCTTTTTTTTTGAAAATCTAATGACTGCCATCTTAAAAACCTTAAAAATACACTTCACAAAGTTTTTCAAATTATCAGATTCGATCTCTACCACTAAAGCTGGAAATGGCTAGGCTGCGACTTTGTCATCCGGGCCTCACCATATGGTTCATCATTGTCAATCCGACGATCGTTTCTGAAAGCTGCACAGCTAATCACATAGAAGATGACCAAGATGATAAGTACAACAATGTTGACCAAAGAGACCTTCCTCCAACTCTTCCTAATGCTGGCCAGCACACCAGCCTTGCAAGAGTTACAGGAATAGCAGAGTTCCTGCTGATCATTGTTCCACATAGAACAGTCGGGATCTGTTCCCACCAAGCCTCCTCCAGTGGTCCAAACCGTCTCATTCACATAGGTATAGCCACACTCGGTAGGGGGCTTGCAGCAGCCAGACTATTGATCAAACGATAGAAAGAAAATTAGTATTCCACTTGCTATAACTTATATATAGGAAAAATAGTTGAGTCTTGTTGCAGGAGTAACAAGCCCAGTGGCCTTTAACCAATAATGCAAACATGTCAAACAATCTCTGCCGTTGTGGGTGAGGAAAGGACGGCATGACTTGTAGTGATTCAAGTTTGTAAGTTTGTTTATATCATTGTGTTTCAGTTTGAAACAACCAGACAAAAATGAGAAAAGGATATCCCACCTAAAAGATATTCTGTTAGGATAAAGCAGAAAAAAAGCTTAGACATCCCACCCAGAAGAACATTCTTTTCTTTTGAAGATCCTAAATCTCATGCTGCTGTTTATTCATTTTTTTGATTTTTTTTCAACATTTTTGTCTTCCAGTCCGGATTTAAGCCTAGTCTCAAAGAGTCCGGTAATCGGCTTAGACTCAGATGTTAGTTCGGTTTCTGCCATAGTCGGAGTCAAGAATGTGCTTATCGATTAAGGTCATCACACGTTGTGGTCCACTCGTTATGTTTTTTGGTTTTGAACAATGGGAAATGATTTATTTATTTTATTTTGTTCGAAAAAGGGTAATAATGAAGTTTCCTTTTTAAAATTCTATGTAAGAAAAGGATTGTGTACAAGAGGGAGTCAAATGGTCCCTGTTGCTTGTTGGTAATGGTGGATTTGACATTCACCATCAAGTAAAAATAATAGGAAAAGAAAATCCCACATAGCGATTTTTCATTGGTCCAAAGATTACATATTTCGGAGTGAAAAGTATAGAATGACTGGAAAATCCAAGAAAAAAAGAGAGTATAGATTATAGAATAATGGGAGACAAGTCCTACAATATCTATAATTATGAAAAATTTAATGGTTTAAAAAATAGATATTTTGACAGATATATCAAAAAATTATGAAATGTTATAAAATTTTATTTAAAATTTTTATAAAAATTATATATTTAATTAAAAATAAGTTAAATATAAAATATTAAAAATACAAAAATTAATATCAGATAAAAAATAAAATTTTAAAAAAAATATTAAAGATATTTTAGATAAGGGCTAATCTTATCGCACTGCTTGGCCAAATGCCTTAATAACCTCCTTAACCCAAGATCTAAGTCCCAAGCTAGATCTACCACTAGTCACTAAGATTAACCTTCTTCAACCTAAACCTCAACCCCAAAAAACCCATCAAGCAGATCAGACAAGCTTAGGCCATGAATCAAAATAGTTGGTCTCCAAAATCATGGATGAATTCGGGTTCAAAATTTCTAACAACTCAACATATCAGATGTATATGAAACAAACATCGTAAAAATTTTGTTGCTAAGAACTTGAAAACAAAACAGAAAGTTCTAAAATCAGATCAACCTTGTTCATGCTTTTATGGTGTTTTCTATTATAGAACCATCATCATAATACCTTTTTTACTACATAGATTAGCTATGGCTAAAGGAGATATCAATCAAAGAAGTGAAGTGAAATTCTACATACCTGAACAGAACTGAGCCTTCTGTTGTAAAACATTTCGGCAGTCTCCGGCACACCATTAACACTCCTGTCCATCTTCCTGCAGACCTTAGAGTCTCGCACACAAGAAGCAATACTCCTCCAGTAGCTATTTTTAGCTACACGCTCCTCCAGCCAGCCGTTGTAGTCCTCCAGATAGTAGTCCTTGTAAGCCTGGTTCACCAACGACCTGCCGGACCCCTTATCCGTGACGGCGTAAGCGAAGATGATGAAGCCGATCAGAGCAGCTATGATGAAGAACATGACGAAGAGGTAGAACCGCATGAGGATAGTGTTACGGAAACAAGCTCCGGCCAAGCCGGCGAGGGACACTACCATGATGGAGACTCCGATGACTATGAGAGGCCATTGGAGGAACTTAAGGCAGTCAGTGTTGTTGGCTCGGCTGCTGAGCCAGATTCCACCGCCGAGGATAGGGATGGAGAGGAGGAAGGTGATGAAGTTGAGTAGACCTATCAAGTGGTTGCTGAACCTCATCTTCTTCTTCTGCTTCTGATCCTGTTTGGGGTTTGGAAGTGCTTTGGGTTTGGAGTTTGTGGTGGAAGAGAAGATGGAGTCTTTGGGGTTTGTGTGAACTGATGAAGATGGTGTTTTATTATAAGGGTTTGGGCAGTTGAAGTGGCTTTATAGGGAAGGAATGAGATGAAGTGTGAGACTCACTCGCTCTGTGTTGCAGACGTGTGTATATTTGGAGGATGCTTCCTGCATAATGACTGGACTGCCCATTGTGCTTGCTTGAATTCATCACGGTTTTTCTTTAGTGAAGATTGATTGATGGGATAAGTTTTAAGAACAAGTATGAGATGACTACTTGTAATTGCCACCCAAAATTCAGAGCCGATGTTGTAGAAATCTATACGCAAATATACTCGTTTCTTACTGGTTAACTCAAAAATATAAATTATGTCGATAATTTATAACAAGAAACAATCAAACGATCGGATGTTTGAAAAATTAAATAAAATAAAAATTGACTATTTTTTTAAAATATTTTTATTTAAAGATTAATAGTCATTCGTTGTTTGATTTACATATAAGTGTCGTAAACAAAACAACTTATATTTAAAATAATTTTTTTATTGATGTAAATGACTATAAATCAATTAGTCAATTTATGACTGTTACATAATCAATTAGTCAGTTTCTGACAATTTTTAGTCAGTTTCGTTACTATTCTTTCTAATGATCAATTTTATGAATCTTGGTAGAATATAAATTTCATGGTGAGGTTACATAACCTTCCTTGGGATTTCATGTTTCAAGAGAACTCTCAAGATTGCACTTCTTATATCTGGTATTCTGGTTAACTTGAATAAGTAACATCACTAGCCTCATAAGACTACTATATAGCACAATATGCAACTTTCATCATCTGGATTACCCAATACTCAGGAGTGTACTAAAATCATGATGTAAGATGTTTAAGGAGACGATTCCAGTTCTGCCTGTTTTGGGGTAGAAATGGAAATCCCATATTCAGATGCAGAGAGCCTTTCAAATTCAGATTGAGATTACTTGCGGAAGTGGTTGCTGCATTTAAGTTAGCTTTGCTTGGTAGAGGAACTACTTGGTTGACTCTGGAACCAATTAATTATGTTCTATTGACAATGACTTGAAATTTAATTAAGGAAAAAGAAGAGAATTAAAATCAAAGATATTAGAATATCAAACTGTTGGTGAAACTGATGATGATATGTAAGAAACTATACACAAGATATTTTGACCATGTGAACGGAGCTCCTCATCAAACTTTCTCTCTTGTTATGATTATTATTTAGAGATTCTGGTTCATGTGGAGCCCGGAATCCCGGGGGTAAAGGATATTTTGTGACCTAGAAACTGACATAATGCAGTGAACAATATATGTTTCAAAGTGCAAAGTGACCCAACAGGTGAACTTTCTGAGAAATTCGGAGAACAGTTAAGGTATCCAGACATTCAAATGTTGTTATAATGTTTTTTGCTAAAAAGATTTAGGAGGAGAAATTCTAAAATTGTTTGGAAACCTACTCATGATCAGGTTGTTAATTTCATCGACTACAGCTGTTTAACGTACTTTAAGTTAATTACAATAAACGGAGGTAACGATGGTAATTTTGAAATTGTCAAGTACAGATTTTAGTACGTTGTATTAATTTAGTTAGTTAATAATCAATAATCAGACATAGGACAGGATCAATGTCACTTAATATTTGATGATCCATTCAAGAGAGAGAGACGCATACGTCAATTGATTGATCGAACCAGCAAGGGAGATGACGACTTGTGCTAGATAGGGTTGGTCGACAATAGATCCAAGAGCAGTAGCAGTAGCAGTAGCAACGTGTGGACTACTTTAGGACTGTAAATTCTTCATAACTACGTAAGCTCCTCCTTCCGGCGTCCGACCGTTATCTTCAGGATCGACCTATCTAGCAAGTTGGATCGGGGAGTTGAATATGGATAATGTCCACTGTTACTACCAATGAGGCCCAACATTTTCAAAGCAAAGAAACAATGAAGCCCAAAACGAACAGTACGGATAGCCCCAACAGCATTGGGACCAGGCCCATATAACTGCATATATTTGGTCAGATTAAACCAAACATCAAACACGAGTCAAACTTGGTCAACAAAGGATCCAGTGATCCATAATACCGTTGGATATAATGTACAATGGGGTGCATAATACAGAGATTATAAAAATAAACCTCCCAATCTCATATGAAATACGAGGCCTTTTGATTTTATAGGAAAATTGAGATAAGATGTTACTCGCTAAAATTTAATTTTCAACAGTCACGTTTATTGTGTTAATAAGTGATCATAAAGTTTTTGATAATTGACATTTAAGTAATTAGTAAACACCGCAAACTCTCTCGATAGTTGATACTAGGGGTGGGCAAAAATCCGATTTTCAACCGAAAACCGAAAAAACGGACCAGATAACCGATCCATTTAAAACGGGTCAAAAAATAGCTAAAACCGATCCGATCCGGTTTGAACCAGGTTGGTTCCGGTTTTGCTTAAAAACCGGTCCGAATAAACCGAATTTTTTTAATATATATATATAGGTGTCACCATTTTATTTGTTAGTCTGATTGGTTACAATGTAACCTGCCACACTTGATCACAGACACCATATATAAGGAAAAAAAAACCTAAACGGCTCGCCTCTCTCGCCTCTCTGTCGCCTCTCTCGCGTCTCTGTCGCCTCTGTCGCCTCTGCCTACTCAGTCACGTTACCAAGTGAGACTTCATCATCAATCCGAGATTGGACTCGCAACTAGCGGGTCGCTGTTGTTCTCTATTCGCTCGTCTCTAGTTTGATCAGATATCTTGGGCCTCGTGTCAACTTCGATTTCGTCTTCTTCCTTCTCTGTTAGGAGATCTCATTGAGGCTGACCTCATCTTCTAGTCCTTGTTACAGTCTAGGCACCAATTCGGTATTAGCTCTATGTGTTTATTGCACATAATTTTAGTCATCACTCTCACTGAATCATGAAATCAGCTTGTTGTCTTAGTTGTTGGGCTTGGGTGTAGCTTGATGATTTGGATTATCGGTTGGTTCTATGGTCTAGTGCTCATCATATGCTTGAATTTGGTGAATTGTTTCTGTAGTCTGTTATATGGAGTTGTTGCATTCAATTGTGATTTGCCTCAGATGATTCAACATCTTACTACACTGGTTTTATGTGCATATGTTACCTATATTGGTGCTTCAGTTTATAGTGGATTGTTAGTTCAACACTTCGGTCCTTTTTGAGGTTTGGTATCTGTTGGATTTTGAAATTGTAAACTGAAAGTGAAATTCTCCAAATTCGGGTGAAATCCGAAACCAATTTGATCCGATCCGGTTTTCGGATGACCCGAATAATCGGTTAACCGGATTTCGGTTTCGGATTCGGATGAAGATTTTACAAATCCGAATGATTCGGATCGGATACGGTTTGGGCTCAAAACCGGTCCAGTTCGAATATACCCACCCCTAGTTGATACTTTGTAAGATAGATATTGGAGGTGTCGTAGTTCTTTTTCTCCCTCTCACTCGACATGGTAGAATACTTATCAGTCATTCTACATTAAGGATATCCTTATCATAAATTTGGTGAGGATTTCCTTAATTTGGTGAATTGTTTCTGTAGTCTGTTATATGGAGTTGTTGCATTCAATTGTGATTTGCCTCAGATGATTCAACATCTTACTACACTGGTTTTATGTGCATATGTTGCCTATATTGGTGCTTCAGTTTATAGTGGATTGTTAGTTCAACACTTCGGTCCTTTTTGAGGTTTGGTATCTGTTGGATTTTGAAATTGTAAACTGAAAGTGAAATTCTCCAAATTCGGGTGAAATCCGAAACCAATTTGATCCGATCCGGTTTTCGGATGACCCGAATAATCGGTTAACCGGATTTCGGTTTCGGATTCGGATGAAGATTTTACAAATCCGAATGATTCGGATCGGATACGTTTTGGGCTCAAAACCGGTCCAGTTCGAATATACCCACCCCTAGTTGATACTTTGTAAGATAGATATTGGAGGTGTCGTAGTTCTTTTTCTCCCTCTCACTCGACATGGTAGAATACTTATCAGTCATTCTACATTAAGGATATCCTTATCATAAATTTGGTGAGGATTTTCTTAATTTGACCAACTTATATATATATATATATATATATATATTATATCTGTAAAATTTCAACTCATTTGGTAATCGTTAAGACCTTGAAAATGTACAAATACAATGAATGAACTGAATCTGTTCAACCGGAACCGTTCGTGTTTTTCTCTGTAAATCACAGTTTTAAATGCCTTAACGATCACCAAATGAGCTGAAATTTCGCAGATCTGATCTATACATATATATATTTAGATTATGAACGGTTAAGATAAAAAAATTTGATCTAAGAGTTAGCCAATTTAAGAAATTTTTACCAAACTCAAGTTAATGACATCCTTATCTAAAAAAACTAGAACACTTATATCTTGGAATAAGCTACCAAAGTATACGTTAATCTACGGTGGATGACCGGATGTTTCTTATACGTTGTTGCCGACATGCATGACAGAGCTTTCCTGATTGAAGTAAGAAATTAGCAATGAGCAAATGATTAGCACCAAAGAACCAAAAAATAGAAATAAGTCTAAATATAGTAAGGGAATTGAAATTCCCACCCCCAAAACTGAAATCCCCACCCCCTCTGATTTTTTTATTAATTTTTTTTCCCACTAACTTTTAGCTTCCGAAATTACCCTTAACCTTGTTTGACTCTGACTCGATCACACTCACACCCCCTCATTCTTCACCGACTCGATCGCTCTCCACACCAGACATAATCGCCTATGCCCTAACTCCGGCGCCTGAAATCCTCCCAGATCTGAGCCGGTCCGCACCCGATGGAAGAAGCGCTTGAACTCGCACGCGCCAAGGACACCAAGGAGCGCATGGCCGGAGTGGAGCGCCTCCACCAGCTTCTCGGGGCTTCCAGGAAGAGCCTCTCCTCCGCTGAGGTCGCCGCCCTCGTCGATTGCTGCATGGATCTTCTCAAGGACAACAACTTCCGCGTCTCCCAGGGCGCTCTCCAGGCCCTCGCCTCCGCCACCGTCCTCTCCGGCGACCTTCTCAAGCTTCATTTCAATGCGCTTGTCCCCGCCGTCGTTGAGCGCCTCGGCAATGCTAAGCAGCCTGTTCGCGACGCCGCCAGGAGGCTTCTTCTTACTCTCATGGAGGTCTGTTCTTCTTGCATGTTCTCTATGTACTTTCTACATGCTATTGACTAATTCCAAAGCCGAATCGATATATGTTGCTATTTTTGTGATCGGAATATAATCTCGGGTAGAAGATATAGTTAAGCTCTTAAATTTTGGACAAGATGATCCTCACATGATAGGGATAGTGGTAAATAGTCTCATAGGAAATGCTTTAGGTATGAAACGCATAGATTCGAAGCAAAATTTTTAATCATATTGCTGTTATACATTCCATGTTCACTGTTGGATTACATCCAGTATGTGCAATGACGCATCCCATGCGAGATATGATATAATGCCCAATTATGATGATTAACACCAGTATGTCCTCCTTGTCCTACTCATACACCACTGGTAATATCGGCCATTACAAAAACAAATGTCAATCTATTAATAACTCTGTTGATCTTGGAACACAATGAGGTAAAGTGTCATTCTTCTGTTACTGTAGCAGGATATCTATTTTCAATGTTTCTTTCTCTTTATGTTGGTTCCATTATGTTTTTGCTTGTCCTTATTATCTACTGTTTTTGCATGTTTTCAAACTTATTGGAAGGTGCATTGAGGTCTAAAATGGTTGTTTCTTTGTGGATTTTGGCTGCAATTGGGGGTTTTTGAAGTGGAGCTCTAGTTGGAATTGTCAAAAGAGTTCTTCTTGCTGCAATTGGGGGTGGGATTTTGGCTGCAATTGGGGGTTTGGGGGTTTATGAAGGGGAGCTCTAGTTGGAATTGTCAGAAGAGTTCTTCTTGCTGCATTTAGTTGCATTTTTGCAGTTTTTATGTTTTTATATATATTTATAGTAAAATTATTGTTTTCTTTGTGTTGAATGAGGGATTGTGGAATTTTATTAATTTCAAATGCTTATCTCTTTAAACATGAACTGGTACTGCTTAAAAAAATTATCTTTAGTGGATATTATTGCAAGAGGATGAACCTTAGACATTTAAGAGAGCAAATCAGTGATAGGCTCTTTGGTTTTATAAGTTTGATGATGAAAACTCAACATAGTATACTTGTTTGTATTTCTATTGAATGTACTGGTAATTATATTATTTTGTAGGTGAGGAATCACACGTGGCTATTGAAACTAGTGACCATGGAGCTCGGATTGGCTATAGATGACGGTGCATACCTCATGGTAGGTTTTTGATGCATCTGTGCATTCAGTTCCCCTTTATGTTTTTGAGGGACAAGCAGCTTGCAAAATGAGTAGATTTGGAAATGTATAGGCACACTTGATGGCATTCGATCTCTTTATGCGCTTAATGAAATTTGATTATTTCATGAAGACGCTCTATTATTGTTCACATGATGGATGGTATTTGATGATTTATATGATAAGATCTATTAAGAAGTTATATTCCATTGTCAAATTTCACATATGATTTTTTTTGGATGATAATAAAAGCTTCCTTTATGCTTTTTCGATAGAGTTCTTTGAGCTGTGTATCATCTGAATGTTTCTTTCTCTCTGCTGACGTGGGTGAGAGACCTTCTTGGAGTATCATGAATGCATAGTCACATCTTTCTTTTCTATTCATGAAGCTAGTTAGTTTTGGAGAACTGGAAACAGGACTGCTTGATGTAATTTTTTTTTTTTGCTTGATGTGAATTCCCCTACCAGAAAGAAAAGTAAGAAAAAGAAGGAATAGAGTCAAGTCAGCCAACAGTCAAAAAAAAGGTTAAGGGCAATTTCGGAATCCAAAAGTCAGTGAGGAAAAAAATTAATAAAAAAATCAAAAGGGGTGGGAATTTCATTTGTAGGGGGTGGGAATTTCAATTCCGTATAGTAATTTGGCTTTGAAACAACTTACATTAAACTGGCACAGTAAATTACCACTCTCAATTTTTTTTTTCTGCTTCTTTGAAATTTGAAAAGTTTGATAACATATTTATATAGACGGACGTAAAAACTCCAGTTTAATATCTAGATCAGGAAACGACAAATATAGCGTACTCTCTGTCTCTGTGTTCTGCGTTTTGTAATCTAGTGCTTCTCATCACTCACTCACGCTCCTCAAACAGTGAAACCTTCCAACACTTCACTCCACTATCCTTATCTCAAATCCTCGGAAACTGCGACAAGATTAGAACAACAACAAAGAAGAAGAAGATTCACAAAGCTCACACTGTAAGGTAGCAAGGTAGTAGAGCGCCCATTATAGATTTGCTCTTGTACTCTCTGTGTTGTAGTTTTCTGCTTTCTGTTGCTGGGAAAATGTGGAAAGATAGAGAAGAGGAAAACAACACAATGTCATTTGCATTTTTCAGCATTTTTTTGTGAACCCAAATGGGTTTCTGTTTCATGGCAAACCCAAAACTGGGTTAGTGTTTTTGTTTTGTTTTGGGTGCTGATTTTTTTTGCTGGATACTTTTTCTTTCTAGGGTAAATGATGTTTCTTTCTAGCTTCTTTTGGGTGAAATCTGGGCATGGAAAGAAGTTCATCTGCTGAGTGGTACAGAGTACCTCTTCTTTTCTTGCACAAGGGCTTCATTGTTGCAGGCTTTTTCTTCTTTTTTGAATTATTTTAATTTTGGATAACATAAAACTAAAGTGAATCTCGAGAAGTCTACACAATCCACTTTTGTTTTTCCTCCGAGGAGGCCATTGTTTTAAGTTTTATAATAGCTTCCTTGCTTGTATTTTACTGTAAATGCTGATTCCATCTTCTTTTGTTTGGGTTAGGTTTTAGATCTGTTTGTGTTTGTTTGTTTCGATTGAAAATAAAATGATAAATTTCCAAGAAAATAGTGGTGTGTTAAAGTCAAGATACAAGCTTGTTTAGTGGTTGTTTCAACTCCCTCACTATCATAAAAGGTTTGATTAGTTGAATGCAATCATTTCGTGTTCTTCATTTTCAATTAGGTGCCCCTACATCAAGGCAAAACTGGAGGAGACAATTGTGTTTCTCTATATTAGCCATGTTTCTTTGAAATAGAAGAAAGGGGAGGCGGGGGTATTTGTGTAATTATAGTGAATAGCTGGAGATTACAGTGATGGGTCTTTTGAGCATGAATAGAGTGTGGAACTATGTAGTAAGCATTTAATTGGCTTTTGAGATATTCTGCATTCATTTTTGTTCTGTAATATTCAAACTGAAAAAAAAAACTGTTTGTTGTTTTGTGGGTTTGGAATATGGAATGGTTTGGTGCAATTTATGATTGGCACATCTTTGCCATAATAGCCCTTATCTTTCATGATGATCAGGAGCACATGCCCTTCATGAAACCTATTTATTTCTCTTGCATAGAAACATTGGATCCTCCTGGCCCAGTTTGTGATATGATCAAACTGTTTTTCAGGTCTTGTGGGTCGAAGGCATTCAAGTAGTGGAGCTTTAGATTACTACTAGCCCCCTCTCAACTTTGCTCCTAAAAAAGCAGTCAAATATGCAAACTCCAAAAGCAAGGTAACTTCGGCTTATATATGAATCTCTTCTCCATTGGCTTTATAGGCTTTTGTTGGTCTGTTGCATGATACAAGTGCTTGTTTGTTGTTTGGGCCAGAAGGTAACTGTTTGTTATATATTGTACTTACCTCGTTGCTATATTGATGTTCTTGTGAGCTACTTGTACTTCAGTCTGTCATGTTTTCGTAAGCTTAACTTCACATCTTGTTTTGTGTTGTGTTCTATCTCTGTAGAATGTCATTCTCATATCCTTTATTTGTTTGCAACTGCGTTAAAAACTTTCCCTGCTCGATATGCAAGTGGCAATAGGCAGTGTACCAGTTTCTTCTATCAGTGTCATTATAAAGATTTAACAACTTGTCTTCTTGCTTTGAGGTCTTGCTTTGATGTTCTTGTGAGCTACTTGTACTTCAGTCTGTCATGTTTTCGTAAGCTTAACTTCACATCTTGTTTTGTGTTGTGTTCTATCTCTGTAGAATGTCATTCTCATATCCTTTATTTGTTTGCAACTGCGTTAAAAATTTTCCCTGCTCGGTATGCAAGTGGCAATAGGCAGTGTACCAGTTTCTTCTATCAGTGTCATTATAAAGATATAACAACTTGTCTTCTTGCTTTGAGGTCTTGCGGGGTCCTTTTGGCAGCTATAATGCAGCCTGTAGGACCCCACTTGAACGACCGGAGGATCTGAAAGGACTCCTCTCAGGACCAATTGAGCAACTGTAGTTGTATAATCTTGTGGCTACATTAGGCTGAGGATTTATTGATTTGGCAAATTTGATTTTTATGGTATTTTTCTTTCTATCGGACATTTGAAGTGAACACAATGTTTAATTTTATTGTATCATAATCCAAAAACTTCTCAGCTTACGAAGGGAGAAATTGTATCACTATGTTGCATTCCTTTATAATGAATGAAATAAGTGAAGTATATGCCTGGTAGCATATATGATTTTTGAAATCTTTGTTTCAGTGTGTATTATGCTCTATTGTGTACACGTGCTATATAGTGGACTGTCAATTATTGATGGTCATTGCACGGCAGAATTCGTTGGCCGTTCAAATCAGTGTTGCAACAAAGTGTGTGGTTTCTATTTTGGTGTGGGTGTATGTCATTTTGTTGTTAATGCAGGATTTTTCCATTAGTAAATATTACAAGGCTTCCAACTTGTAGAATATTCACTGTATGAAGTCATTCATGAACAATAAGAATCACATGTTTGGTGATAGTATATAGAAATGTAACGATTGAAAGGCATAATAACAAGAATGACTATGGACCTTTGGTATATGGTCCGGGATAAATGACAGAAATGCCAGATAGTAAGGGCTTAGATTAGCCTCCCCCCTCTCTTTCTATGTATTATCCTCTTTTAGAAGATATCAAATTTTCTAAACTCTTGCAGTATTATGCAGTTTTCTATTGTGACTTTAGAGTAGACCTTGATAGCTCCAGCTCTGTGGCTTTACAATTTTCAACTTTACTAATTGATTTTTGCCTTTGTAATTTTTCGGTGGCGAGTTGTTTTGGGAAGTAATTATGTAACTGATCCACTTGTCACCCTGGAATGTATGTTTAATCTATTGATAATCCAGGGTCATACAATACAAGATAAATAACCTGTTGTCTTGGTTACCTCAAATCACAACTTCTCCTTTTCTGGTCTCGTTGCTTTTCTTAGTTCCTCATTTATTTCCGAGAAGCTTTGAATCATGAGACTTGATTGTTATTGCTAATCTTCTATCAGAAGTGGTGCATCTGAAGTACCTCAGCGGGTATCCCCCACTCGAAGGGTAACACCGCCTCTAAGGGTATCCCCAACTCAAAAGGTGTCCCCAACTCAAAAAGACTCTCCTCGAGTAGTGCGCCGCCAACTTAAGCCAACTGCTTTGGAGACGGATCCTGTATCTGCTTCAAATCAAGCTAGACGTCTATCTAAAGACAGAAGCCCAAAAGTCAATCTGAGGCGGTCACCCAGAAGTCCATTGCCTGAGGTATTTTCAATTTTACCCACATTGATTTCAGCAGTTACACAATATTTAGATAAAGTGCTGTACCACCATAGGACTGTGGTCTGGGGATAATTTGATACCTGGGCGTTACTGCTTGGAATGGAAGAGAACTTGTTTGGTTTTCACATAATCTAGGTTGTATTTTGGGATAAATTTTGATTCTTAAAAGTTGTATGCCACATAGCTGTATAGTTTTTGTTATAAACATCTTATCTTTCTTCTAAAAACTTCTTATCTTTGTTGTAATTATATGGAAGCTGGATGACTCCGTGTTCTGTTGGTTCACTGTTGTGAATCATTATTTCAGTATGCAACTCTGGTGTATGTTAAGAATGTTTCTGATTTCTCAAAGCTTGTTTGTCAACTGTGTTATTGATGCACATTGCCATATATATATATATATATATATATATATATTACGCATCATGTTTCTTCAGTTATTTATTTGTACATTATATTCTTGGTTTTAGTTTGTCAGTGCTTCATCAATTTAAAGAAGGGTATTCTTTCCCCACACATCGTTGCACGTTCACCCTTTTCATCACGTTACACGTTGAATTTGTACACAAGTTATATTGTGGCATTATTTGTATACTTTTCTTATAATTTTTCTCTACCCTTCACCAGAAGAAAGGCCCAAGTAGTGTATCTGAATTGGAATCTCAGATTGCTCAACTCCAGGAGGACTTGAAGAACGCAAACAACGAGCGTCAGTCTTCTGAGTCATGCAAGAAACAAGCTCAGCAAGATGCTGAGGAATCAAAGAAGCAATTGCTTGCCTTGTCATCAAAGCTTGAAGAGTGTCAGAAGCAGATTCCTGATCTTTGTATTTCTGAGGAAGCTCGTGTTATCAAGCTCCAAAAGATTTCACAAGAAAGAGATCAAGCATGGCAGTCAGAGCTTGAGGCTGTCCAGAAGCAGCGGTCAGTCGATGCAGCTGCCTTGGCATGTGCCATTGATGAGATTGAAAGTCTTAAACTGCAGCTTGAAATAGTAGCTGTATCTGAGGATGATCAGACGAAGCATGCAGAATCTGTCAATGTAGAGCTCCAAAGTTTGAAAGTAAACTTGGCGGAAACTCTTTCACTTGTAGAGAACATGAAAAATGAATTGAATGACTGTAAGGAAGCTGAGGCTCAAGCACAAGCACAGGTTAATCAAACCCTGCTGCAGCTGGAATCTGCAAGAAAAACGGTGGAGACACTCAGTTCAGATGTCATGAAAGCCATGGAGGCTTACAATTCGGTTGCTTCCGAGTTAGATCAATCAAAAGCACGGGTAAATTCACTAGAAGAAATTGTTGCTAAACTCAAGGCTGATCTGAATAATGTTAGCAGCAACAATGACCTTGAGCGGGGATTTGGAGAAAAGCGCGAGTCCATGAGACCAAATGAGGTCGAGGCAGAGCTTTACAACTTGAAGTCTGAAGTGAAAAGACTAAAATTTACTCTTGAGACTGCTGAGACCAAATACCATGAAGAACAAATTCAGAGCACTGTACAGATAAGAAATGCTCATGAACTGGTAGAGCAGATGAGATCTGCTTCTAGTCAGAGAGAGGATGAACTGGAGGATGAACTGAAGAGAACCAAAGCTGGTGTTGAAGCGTTGAAGGCCCACCTAATGGATAAGGAAACTGAGTTACAATACATTTCAGAGGAAAACGAGGGGCTGAATGTAAAGCTTCAGCAGAGCCTGTCATGCCAGAGAGAGTATGAACTGGAGAAGGAAGGGAAGGAACTGACAAAACTTGTTTCAGATTTGAAGGCTCGTGTGATGGATAAAGAAACAGAATTGCAGAGTATATCAGTAGAAAATGAAATGCTGCGAGTGAAAATCAATAAAAGCGAAATGGACAAGAACAATGCGAATGAGGAGGTAGTGGCAGAAGTAGAGGCAGCAAGATGTGCCGAGAGAGAGGCTCTCATGAAGCTTGGAATTGTTATGGAGGAGGCAGATAAGAGCAGCAAGAAGGTAGCAAGGGTGACCGAACAATTGGAGGCAGCACAGACAGCCAGTGCAGAGTTGGAGGCGGAACTGAGAAGGCTGAAGGTGCAGTCTGATCAGTGGAGGAAAGCTGCTGAGGCAGCAGCAGCCATACTTTCCTCTGGGAATGGCAAGATCATGGAGAGAACTGTATCCATGGATAGCAACTATCATGTTCCTGGAAAGCTTGGGTCACCGTACTCTGAAGATATGGATGATGAGATGCTGAAGAAGAAAAATGGGAACATGCTGAAGAAGATAGGTGTCTTTTGGAAGAAGCCACAGAAATAGAAATTCTGCCAGACAGGTTAATATTCGATTTGGTTTCGTCAACATTATGGTTCTGATGGTTACAGTTATTCTTGTTCTAAGTTCTAACAGGCTTCCTCTCTATCCTATGACAGATGTGGTTTTGGGTACAGTGATGTCATCTGGTTTAGCTGCTGGTAATTTGCTGAGGCTACTATAATTAGTGTGGTGGCTATGTATTTTGGTTCATTCTGTCCTACTAGAGTACTGTAATGATGAACTTTCTCTGCTTTATGGATATTGAGCTGTTAAACCATTAGTTATCGAAGGTATGCGTATGTATCGGTTAAGACAAATTCTGTTATGAAGATAATTATGTTTTAAAGTATCGGAGTTAGCCGTACTTATTATTGAGCTGTTCCTGGTTCTGGTCGTGTCCATTCTAGTTTCAGCTGTGACATGGCAGAGTGTCACAGTTGTAAATCAGCTATTTGAAAGTTTTTATTCCAAAGCACTTGGATAAAACTGGAATCGAGAATTTTATGAGCAACTAGTTCAGTCCATATGCTATTTGCAAGGCGGGGATTATTTCACTGGTAGTTTATGGTTAGAATCTTCAGTACACGGCCAGAATATGTCACCTGCTTAGTTCAATCATGCATATCTCAACTGTGACCCTTTCGGGTAAATATTTATTGTTCAAATAAGGATTAAATATTTGTGATATCTCAAACTTTATACGTAAAAGTAGTTTTGTCAATTGATTTTTAAATTAAATCGGTATATTTTTAAACTCTTGTTTGACGACATTTTTTGTCTATTCCGTTAATTAGGGTGTGAACTTGCTGACATGGCTGATGTTACCTCAAAAAAATCAAAGCATTCTACTACAACTCACAGCCTCTCCTCCCCTCAGCCTCTCCTCTCTTCTCCAAAGCTGCCAAACCCTCCAACAAGTCACCCAACTCCCCACCTCCACCATCATGAAAAAGTCAAAATCAAACCTCTCCATCAACACCAGCGTCTCGCCCAAACAAACAGCCCAGACCAGCTTAAAGAACCCGAACACGTGAAACATCGACAAGGTAAACATCGACATTGACTGCACAACTGGCTCATCTGGGTCGGGTTCGATCCTCAGCGCATGCATCCCCGCGATCAAAGCTATAAAATTCCTATGCGTTAGCACCACTCCCTTGACTCACCCCGTCGTCCCGGAAGAGTACAAAATCACAACCGGGTTGGTCTAGAGGACATCAAGCCGGTCGGGTTAAGTATCATTTAAGGTGTCGAGCATGGAGAGAAACTCCAGGGCAGTCGAGGTGGATGGTTTTGAGATCTTTCAGGAGCTTTTTGGCGGTGGATGACGTGGCGAAGGCGACGACGGGTATGGTGAGATGGACTTGGTAGGCGATCTTGTTGTCGGAGGAGGCAGAGTTGGCGGGGGAGACGACGACGCCGAGGGCGAGGAGGGAGAAGTAGAGGACAAGGAGGTGGAGGGGAGAGGATGTAGGCGACTTGGGATTTGGGGACGAGGGATGAGGTGAGGGAGTGAAAGTTGGAGAGGAAGTCGGAGTAGGGCAGGTGGCGGGAGGTAGAGGTGTCGATGAGGACGGGGGTGGTGGGGGAGGTGCAGGAGTAAAGAGAGGGTGTAGTGGGTAAGGAGAGCGACATGAGTGGGACCGGGGGTAGAGGGAGTGGTAGGTTTTGGTTAAGGGACAATAGCCGGATTTGGGGTCGATCGAAATGGGTGTTTGATCGACCATTTTTGATTAGGGAGAATGGTAGACGTAGCAGGGCAGATGGTCCATTTGATTTTGATTTTTTTGAGGTAACGTTAATCACGTCAGTAAGTTCACAGCCTAATTAAAGTGATTGACAAAATTGTCTTCAAACAAGAGTTTAAGGATATACTAATTTAATTTTAAAGTCGGAAGACAAAACTGCTTTTACATGTAAAGTTTGAGGTGTCACAAGCATTTAATCCTTCAAATAATGTTACTTTGGCCTTTTGGGTTACATCAAAGAGTTTAGCACCAAGAGATATTGCCATGGATCTGCAAATATACATATATAATCTTAAACATTCATGTCGCTATGTGTTATGGGTAGGTTTGTTCAGGTGCGGGATGAAACGGCGACAGCCGTCCGATTTTTAATGAATTGATCAAATAGACAGGATAAAACGAACCTGATCAATTCATTAAAGATCGGACGGCTGTCGTCATTTCATCTCGCACGGCTATCCGCGTCTCAACAATCCTGGTGTTATGGGTAGATTCACGCACTAATTTACTTGTAATATCTATCTCGTGAAAAAAAATCAAGAAGATATCCAAATTCAGGGATAGTGGGTGCGGGTCGAGGCTGATACTGGCCAAGAATTGACCCATTTCACTAGCGATCTAAAATGCAAGCCCAAACTATTTAAGTGGGTAGAACAAGGCACTAGGGTTTCTCATCGCATTATTAAACCCTTCTGCCGCGCCGAAGCTCTCTCTATCTTTATCGCCGTTTCTGCTTGAGCCTCTTCGCTCTCACTCGTCATCATGGGGTCAGTCTCCTCCTCCTCCCTTTCAGATCGATCCTCTCTCACTCTCTGTTTCTCTCCGCTCTTATTATTTCATGGCTAAAGTTTTTCGTCTAGGATGTACTTGAGTCTCGGTTCAATTTCTCCAATAAGATAATAGTAGAATCCTCTGGATATTAGTACAGTTTTTCTTTGTAATTGAAAACGTTGTGCATTGTTCTTCGGTGTTTGTTGAGTAATTTGTTTGAGTACTGAGTTATTGTTTGGAGCAATGTGTTAATTGGTTTTTGTAGTTCAGTATATTTAGGTATGTGGCTAGATTGAATCTATGTTCAGATGTGGGAAAACATAGATTTATGGTTATTGAGATTATTTCTGACAGTTAGCTCGATGAATTGGTACTCTGAACTATAGAGTTTAATGAAAGGTGTAAGTGGTGTAGCCTTGTTTCTGTGCATCAAATGTGAATAGTGTTGGGAGCAGTTATCTATGAAATTGTATCTGCGCCAATGCTTAATGAGTTTTTCATCCTTCAAAGGAGTAAGAACCATATAAGGTTTACCTAATAGTGTTTTTTCTTGTCAGAACGAGAGAGTTTTTATACTTTTGGTGTACTGAAAACTTGTTTTTTTGCCTGGACATAACAACTAATGAACAGTTAATCTTGAAATTTTGTAACTGCTAATGGATTTGAATGCCAGGGTATCTACATTCATCGGTTCTTAGATTATATGAATAGAACAGTGCTACAAACATCAATTGCGTGGATTTTTTGGTGGTTTGTATTTGATATAAGGCCTGATTGGAATGCTTTACTTAACACTGCTAGCCAAATTTTGCAGGAAAACACGTGGAATGGGAGCAGCTCGCAAGCTGAAGAACCACCGTAGAAGGCAAAGGTGGGCCGACAAGTCATACAAGAAGTCACATCTGGGAAATGAGTGGAAGAAGCCCTTTGCCGGATCTTCCCATGCTAAAGGAATTGTTCTTGAGAAGATGTATGGTAAATTATCTTGATGCAATTTTTTTAAACCAATTCATTCAATTGGAATATTGGGCTTCCTAACTGGTTTTGGTAATTATTTTGCAGTGGTATTGAAGCTAAGCAGCCTAACTCTGCCATTAGGAAGTGTGCTAGGGTTCAACTTATCAAGAACGGGAAGAAGATTGCTGCCTTTGTGCCCAACGATGGTTGCTTGAACTACATCGAGGAAAATGTGAGTATTGTGGAGAAGTAGTTCATGTTATACCATTACTGAGTTATATAATGTGTGTGGCTTTACTGATATTATTGTGTCTACGTGCAGGATGAGGTGTTGATTGCTGGGTTTGGACGTAAGGGTCATGCTGTTGGTGATATTCCTGGAGTTAGGTTTAAGGTTGTGAAGGTCTCAGGCGTATCACTCTTAGCTCTCTTCAAGGAGAAAAAGGAGAAACCAAGATCTTAAGTTATGTTTCTTTTGTTGAGCGACTCAAATGTTTTGATTCAGGTACACTTGTCATTCACTCGTAAGACCATGCTTGGTAATCAGATGCTTATGTTTTATTTTTAAAATTTCCGTGGTTGTTTAGTTTCTTACTCCATGTTCAAATGTTATATCCTTTTTTTATTACAAATGTTATATCCTTTTCATTCTTTTGCTCGTTTTCAGTTGGATATTGGTTAAGTTAACTTTTTGGAAGATATCAGCCTGCCACCTGCTGACTTTGAACTTGAAGTTGGATTGCAACCAATTCCTAAAGCCTCTAGGGCTGTCTAGTCGCAAATGATAAACGTTTGAAATTCATCCAATTTATGTTACCAGCAAATTGCTTCTAGCTAACCATTGAGCAATCAATTATGTTGGCCACATTGAGCAGTCTCTTTTGCAGCGGTGCTGGTGTCGACCCACTGTTGTGTTGCTAGTGAAAACCCCCCTGCCTCTGGGTTTTTTTCCGTTTGTTAATTACTTCACATGAGTAACCAACAGTACTACACTGCAGATCGGAGGTTCATATTTACGTTCTTTCTCAGAGAGGAAAAGGCAAAACTCTAATGCTAGTCGTACTTTGGGGCTCCTAATCGTCGATGTTATCAACATGGGAGGGGAATCCATGATCAAAGTGATTGAAATAGAACTATTGTAGTCCAGACATACTTGATCAAAAAGGCCAAAACTACCGGTTAGCTAACTCAAAATGGACGAAACTAAAAACCAGAGGCATAGCAATGTATTGGCAACTGAGAATTGAAATGGATTAAAAAGTTGGATGCCCTAAACTCGAATGGCACAACGAGCATTTTGTTAATCGAACTCACATGCTCATTTATAAATTAGAGACTATGCTCCTAGACCAAAATCCAAATGGTACTTAATCATCAAGATAAAGTCTTATGTTGTCAATGATAAGTTGCTGTACAACTTTATTCTTCCGGTCTTTTATCTTTAGGTGCTTTGCACTACGTAGTCTTCTTATATTATGTTTTATAGTATGGAAATTTAGTCTTCATTCGCACTGCGTGTTTAACTAACATAAAGCCTGGACAGATTCTGGCACGTTATTCATTCTGTGGTACTTGGAAAGTGTTCAGGGCGAAAATAGATTTTCTTCGAACCAGGCTTAAGGTGTGTCAGTACCTATGGGTCAGGTACAACCTTGATCTTAATGCTTGTTCGCCTTCTGACTTCTCTTCAAACGACTGTATACAGGCGTTCGTCAACCCTGCATTTAGGTTCTACAGACCTAGCTGAAAAGCAACTATGATTTTTCTCCTCTCCTTGCGAAGCAGACGTATCTTACTCGGACCGGAGTGATTGAGCAGAGCTATAAATCAAGAATTACGGTTCGTTCGCCAAAAAGTTCCTTGACAAACTGAGGATATTTGCTAAGGTTATTCACCCTAACAATGGTTTTGCCGGTATTCGTCGACGGATCGGTATTTATGAAGCGGTGGTGGACTGTTCGCTCACGGATGAGGCTTGGTGAGTAGAAGCGGGTAATGTTGACTGATCGGGCTTTGGTGAATAAAAGCGGGAAATGCCTACGGATAGGGCTTTGGTGGACAAAAAGACTCGAGGAATCCTTTTGGTAGAGATGCTCCGAGGGAGGCTTGTTTTGCAGTGTGCAAAAGTTGTGTTTGATTGGTTGGAGATGTCCCTCTTTCTGTACTTTGACCCCTTTATATAGTGAACACTAGGGCTTACTCTTACTTGTGGATCAAGGCATATCAAATCTTCTTCTGATCATTGGAGGATTCCTTAAGCAACCGCAAATCATTGTCAATCATGACTTCAAACCAAAAGGAAAAACATTAATAATAACGTAGACCGCAAGAATCGGTCTAATAGGCCCTCTAAGGAAGTATTTGCCGAAGGATAATATTTTGGCCCAAACATTGCCCCCCAGGTCTTGAGATTGAACACAAGTCCACTTGTAAAATCGACAAGGGCTAGAAACCCGGCCCAGTTTCTTTAAAATAATAGAAACGCTGCATCGTTCCCTCTTTGCCATCGTCCACCTTCAGCAAACAACACTTCGTTTCAGAGATACCTGTTCGACCCATCTAAATACTCCGACGCGAATCTCATTTCCATCTCTTCTCTACACCATGACTGACATCCCTACCCAAGAAATAGTCATTGATGACAAGAAAATCTCTGAAAACCTTAAAGCCATTGCCTACCCAACTCACTCTCATCTGGAATTGACCACCAGAGCCACCGCTGGGCTTAGTCCATTTATGAAGAAACTCCTAGAAGTTCAACACTACTATCTGAATTCTAATTTCTCAATCTTTATCTTCCAAACTGTTTCTGCAGATGTTACTTCATGGCAGAAACAAAGTGACTGTCTGGCCCGAAATTGGAGCATGGTCATTCCCAAGTGATCAAATGATGCAGTGGTATCAAAATCGCAGAGCTTTTGATCTGGATCGATGGAGACTGACAGGATTCGCGGATGCCATTGATTTAAGCTTTAACCTGATAAGTCGTGGCGTGAATCGACCCCCAATAATGGCTGCTGCCTGCTTTTGGAATTCCTTCAGCAATACCTTTGATTTCAGATTTGGTCAAATGGGCATTACTCTACTGGATATCTATGCCATTACTGGGTTCCCAGTTACTGAAGAAGCATATCAAAAACACATCTTTGAAGATGCAAATGTTTTCCACACTACTAACCCAGCAAATTATCCAACACACATGTCCTACAAAGGATGGGTTGGACATTTATATGCTCGCACAGACGAGCAAAGTGGAATTGTCGTCATCGACTTCTGGCTCCACAAATTTGTAGCCTGCACTGCAACTCAAAAGTTAACCAAGACTTGGGCACGAACTGCAACTCTCCTCTTCAATGGGCACTGTCTTGATTTGGCTCAGTTGGTAAGTAGTCTCTACATTCTTAAGACCAAAAGACATACCTATATACTCAAAAGCTCTTGTAAAGCCTGGACAAAGCTCTTGCATACCTATATTCAATGGGCACCGTCTTGTAAAGCTCTTATAGTCTCCTCTTCAATCATGACTTCATACCTATATACTTAAATAGCATGTGTTGGCATGGAAAAGTTATATTTGACTGACTTTTCTTTACTTGCCTTATGAGTTCTGACAAGAATTGGCTATTTAGACGAGTTGCTTGTTTTGCCCTCGTCATTTGGGATCCCCAAACCTTTGATCAAGGTGATCTTGTATTCTGTCTATAAAATTGGACCAACTAGTTCTCTAGGTTGGTATGCACATCAGTTCTATTGAACGCCGATTTCTTTTATAGAGAGTTTCTTCAGTCATCGCAGCTTTAAGGTAGAGTTTTGACTGAATTGATTTCCTTTCAATGGCCAAGAATTCTTTCCTTTTGTAACTGATAATTTGTCGTTCTTTTTCTACTACGGGGATATGCGATTTCTTTTTTTTTCTGCAGGAAGAGATTTCTTTCTAGGTCCATCTAGTTTGTGTGCGAGTCTTCTTCTTCTTATTCTTCTTCTTCTTCTTCTTATTCTTATTCTTCTTCTTCTTCTTCAGTTGTTGTTGTCTGATTGCATTGATTTCGTTCGGGTGAGTGCGGATTTTCTAGCTTGGGTATCCTTGTGTTTGGGTCTTATTCCTTCGTGCTTTTTAGTATGAGCTCTTTGTTGTGGAATTTGGTCTTCCCTCTTGCTATGATGATTAACGAGTTGGTGAATTGTCTTTGTTGTGCTTGCATTGAACTCTAGCATATGACTAATCTTTGCTTTGGTTTGGGTATTCGTCTGTAGCTAATTGTTGATGTGATCCACATGTGGCAAGACCTTGGCATATTTGAAAGTAGGCATGTCTTGGATTTTTGTTGATCGTCTTGCTTGGCTTGATAATTCATTTGGGTAGTAACTGCTTGAATAGTGACAATTACTGTCGAGAAACTTTGTTCGGCGCTTGTAATATTAAGGGACAGTTGTTGCTTTGGCTTTGCTTGGCTTGCCAGGATATTTCTTATATATGCATAATGTAATTTTATGTGGTCTCACCAAATATGAATGAGGATAATGTAAGGATTTGTGTCAATAGACAGAAAAATTATTGTACTTAGCTTGCTCTGTAAAAATGTAATCGCTAGGAGATTGAGGCTAGATGTGCTGGAGTTGATTCATTAGCAATGGTTTAGGATAAAAGTGAAGAGAATGTAACTAGGGGTAAGCCAACTATAAAGAGATAGCTAGTGCGGGAATAGGCAGCTACCAAGAAAGGTTTAGCTCATAATAAGATAGGGAAGAGGGCAATGTATGTTTGGCTTGATGTGTTTGGTAATGATGGACATAGTTTGTTTTTAACGCATGGATTTGCTTGGCCTGTTCATGCATTGATACAAAGAGTTGTGTATCGCTTGACTGTTAGAGTTTGCCTGAATGACATAAGAATGTGAGGGTTAGAGTTAAGCATTATGCATAAGGCTATGGGAAATAATGAGAACAAGCGTATAAGGCTAGTGAACTGAGGCTAAATGGGCTGAAATTTAATTGCTATAAATGGAATACTGTGAAGGGATCTAGAAATTGAGTGTAAGATAAGAATGAATGGACATCTAGTGAGGGAATTTGCAGCCACAAGGAAGGTCAGGTGTGTTTGTTTATAATGGAGAAACGCTGATTTCGGCTTAGCTGCATAGGTTTAGTATGGTTTTGTTTAGAGGGCTTGCCTTTGTTTGACTGATATGAAATTTGAAAGAGTGAATTAGCATGTAGCGTAGGCATGAGGCAATATGCATGAAAAACTTTATGTAGTCATCAATGGTTGATAACGACTGATACTATCAATTTGCTTAACTGTCTTTGTAACTCAAAATAGAACATGCATCCCTGAAGTGCATGAGCGCCTCAATGACTAGCATGTTGGCATGTGTTCTACAATATGCATTAGAGTTCTTGAAATTGTCGTGTTCATAATCCAATCCCAAGTGGATGAAAGTTCATCTGAACTTGATTTTTTTTCATGACCTCATGGGCATATACTTGCAGTAGAGTAGTTGCATGCGGTATATAAAGCTTTAACACATTTGTATTTGCTTGATTTAGAATTTAAATGAATATGCATATTGCAATTTTTTGGTATTAAGTGAGATCCAGCTTGTGGCAATCTTGCATAGGCATGTATTAGGCATGTGTTTTGATTGCTTCAGCCTGTGGTTGCCTTTTGTATTTGAATAATAGTGTTTGTGCTTGGTAGTGAACATATCATACCCTGGCTTGGCTTGGACTGACTTGGCTTGCTTGATGTTGTTATTTGTTTTAATTGTTTGTTATATATAGATCACACTGCAGTGAATGAGAATTGAGCTGTGGGGAATCTGGTTTTTGGAAAATGATTGAGAAATTGAGCTGCGGGAGATCTGTTTTCTGAAAAATGATGGGAGAATTGAGCTGCGGGGAATCTATTTTTGGAAAAGAATGGGAGAACAGATAGAAATTGGAAAAATGGCTAAGAGAGATTGAAATGTGGAGGAGCATGACTGTTGGAGTCTGTTGCTTGGAGGGATGAAGGGCGCCTCTTGCTTGAAGGCATGAAAACATGAGTGTTTGGGAGGTTGTTCTGGGTTGTTGGATGATGAACTCTATAGCTCTAAACCTCTCCTTTTATAGGGTTTAATCGATGAGTTTTTATGATGGATCATGGTGTTAGAGCTGCTGGGTAGTAGAATTTCACTTCTCATATGCATGACTTCAACCCGAAAATCCAGAAAAAAAAAGGCGAACTCTAACGAGGAATGTTGTTGGGCGACTGTAGAAGTGGAGAACCCGGAACGAGGCAGCCCAAACAGCTTGCACATCTCAATTTCATCATTCGAGGATGAATGTGCTGCTTTTAGTTCAGTCACAAGCTTATCCATTCCTTAGATCCAAGATGAAGATGATTTCTTGTTGTGTGCAAAGTTGCTGCGGGGAAAAAGAGAAGTGGAGTAAGGACCGGTTTTGTTTATTGATGGGTAGGTGGATGAGGATTGGACTTTTCTTAAGGGTTTAGCCTGAGAAAAGTAAAGAGGGTTTTGGGCATATAAAGGAAAAAAAAAGTGTTGGAATTTGGGTTTGATGGGTGAAGTCTAACTCTCTTAAGTCGTTAGGCTTGAGTTTTGATCCCAAAACTGGAACTATTTAACGACATTAGACCGGTAAACGAACGTTATGTGCCTCTGTGACCAACTACACCATACCCACATCTATAAGCCCCAAAGATGCGTGGATGTGGTCTGGGCCCACATCAACGAGCATGTGTGCTTGGCGGGTCAAAACCAAGGATTATTTCTAAAACTACAGATTTTTGCATGAATTGCGTAACAAATCATAGAGTAGCAAAATACATGATTTTTCGGGTATCAACAGCGGAGAAATTCCTGTCAAAAATTTTGAATTTTTTTTTTCGTCAGTTCTATATCTTTCATCTCTCTCTGTCGTCCTCTTTATCTCTCTCCCTCGTCTACTTGCTCCCCCACCACCGCAGCGCCTCCACCTCCTTCTCCTTGGTTACGCCTCCTCCTCCTCCAAGCACTTAGCCAGCGGCAAGTCCTCCTCCTTCTCTCGGTGACAGTGGTGGTGGTGGCGGAAAAAACGAAAAGGAAAAAGAAAAATCTAAATCGAAAGTAAAAGATATAAAATAAAATAAAAATATATAATTATTTTTTTAATTTTAGGCGACGAAATTCAAATTTTAGCCGACAAGTTGCAAACTTAAGCCGACGAAATTCAAAGTTTAGCCGACGAAATTTACTTTCGTCAGCTAAATTTTACTCTGTCAACCATTTTGACCAATATGAGAAGTTTCCTGCGACGAAATATCGTCACCTAAAGTCCAAAAATTTGTCGCATAAAGTCCAGACTTTAGGCGTGCAGCGCTTCTGGAGGGGAAATTACAGTGGCCACGAATTTAAGCCAAAATAAGAAGCCAACACGTCCGAAGGACGTGCCAACAACTTATTAACCTAAAGTAATAGGCTTTTTAGTAAGTAAAAATAAAATTAAACTTTAACTAGAGTGGCACCAAATAATTTCTTAAAACATTCATCAGAGTTTTTCTAATTTTGCGGAAGGTGGTCAAATTAAAAGGTCAATTAAAAACTTTAGCGACAACAATAAAAATACATAACAAGGAACAACTTAAGGAGACACCTTTATAATATTTATATCAAACACTCTGGAGAATGACTCAAAAGGTAGAGTAGGAAAAACGAGTACAGCTTGGACCAAACATCGAGTAGGGAATGAGGTTCCACGCACACAGCTCTCTCTATCTATCCCGTCATAGTACACAGTACCTGCAAACAATTTGTTGTAGGGGTGAGCGTCGTCCTCGCATACTCACATATAGGCTCACCAATGATAGAGTTGAAAACCATAAAACCATATATATATACATATAGATTTGAGCTCTTAATAAAATCATTTAGAAAATCCTTGGCACACAAAATCATCATTTAATATCTTTTGGGAAAACTGTGCAGTATGTTAAAACAGGGACCAGAGCGCTCAATGAATAATACAGCATGCAGGGCTTCTCGAATCTTTGTGACTGAATCCCGGGTTTGTCTATATAGCAAACCGGGGCCAACTACCTATGTGTCTGAAGACGAATAGTAACGAGAGTGTCCATTTACCGCTAATGCCCAACAAATCTCTCGTAACAGCACACCGCACTTACGTCTTGCTTAACTCTGTACGAGACGAGCGTAAGTGGGATAATTAAAATAAACAGGACATTACCCTTCAGAGGTTCACGGTCATCGACACCGTGGGAGTGCTATATACTAGGTCCCGTCACTCTCAGGTCACGCACCGGAAGTCAGGACAATGGTGCTCAACATATCACATCATCATATAAAAATCATTTACGTCTAGCCTTGGGTTTTCTTAGCTCAATCATAAATCATTTATCACATATATAAAGAAAACTTCCCGAGGCATCGACCATGAGCATTTGAAAATCATGCACTTTCATATATATACAAAACCACTAACAATGGGGGTTTAGCTTCCCTACCTGGAATAGTTGTTCCTTAAGTACGCTCCAAGCTTTCAGGAACCGCCTCAGATAAACCGAGGTCACCTCTTAAGCTACCTTGTCCAATGATTCACTACAGAATTAGAGTAGCTTAGCATCCAAGAAACAATAACAATCAAAATGACCACAACATTCCTAATTTGACCATGAATGACCACATTGACCAAGTTGACCAACCAATTTCCTTTTTTAACTCTTTAACCTTTTCTTGTTTTTTCGGTTATCGACTCTTTACTTATTTACCTGAAGTCCGACTTAACTTCCGAGCTTTCCTTAACCATTTCAATTTGACATTAAGGTGTCACATAATAATTCGTTGAATTACTGTGGACACCCAACGTGTCTCATTAACCAATTCTTTAGTCTTGAGTCGATTTACGTGAATCACCAATTTTTACTTAAAACAATCAACTTGACACTTTCAGAATTTCCAGTTATCAGTTTCCGATAACAATTTAACTCTTTACCAATTTAACCAAATTGTGTGAAACTTCGTTGAACTTCAATTCTTTACTAAACCATTTTTCAAAAACGGAACTTTCCCAAAATGGAAACTTTCTCTTAATGGAAACTTTCCCAAAATGGAAAGTTTCCTAACTTAGTAGGTTTCCAAAAATAGAAAGTTTCCCAAAATGGAAGGTTCTCAATTACAGTTAGTTTCCGTTTTTGTACGTTTCCTTATACGTAATTTCTGATTATAACTTGACTAAACGAAAACAATGCACTTTAAAAAGGAGCCGAAGACTACCTCTCGGCATTTCTGTCGGATTCACTGCGTTATCGGAATAGTCACCAGATTCCGGCAACTTGCTAGAATCTCCTGTCTGATTCCGGTCAATTTGCCAGAAATTCGCCAGAGTTTCCATGTTTCTTCGATCACCAAGTTCTCGACAACACAAAGAAAACAACAACAATTAAATCATCAATTAATCAGATATCAACAGCAACACAGCAGTAATCAAACAATTTTAGAGAGAGAAATTTTTACCCTCTGCATCGCTCCCAAACTCAGACCCAGAACCACTGCCTCTACTCCAAAACCTCATCAGGTGCCTCCAACAGCCCTGCCTCAGCCTCAGAAGTCCACCAGACGCCCAAGAGCACGGCCACCAGTGGAAAAACCCGAAACCCAGAAAACCAGAAAAACAGAGAAAATAGGGGTTTTCGATTAGGGCTCCAATCGATGGATCAAGAGCATGGAAAGGAAGAGGAAGAGAAGAGGAACAAGAATATACCGGTCATGCGTCTTTCCGCCTGGATCGTCGGATTCCGGCCAACACAGGTTTTCCTCCTCCTCGTCCGATCTCCCTCCACGGCGGACGCTTGGGTGATCCAATGATTAGGCTAGATAGAGGAGAAATAGAGGAAGAGAAAGGGAGTGGTCCGCCGGCCTATGGTGGCCGGAGTCGCCGGCGCCGGGCGGAACACAGTGGAGCAAGAAAGAGAGAGAGGAGGGGAGAAGCTCGAATCAACGCCTGAAGGGGGTTTGACTCGGGTCAAACCTCTCTCCTCATTTTATAAAGAAACCGACGGCCAGGATTCAATCTGAAAAAGATCCAATGACCCAGATTTAAAGAAGGTGAAAAGTAAAAGGTAAAATAGTAAAACTCTTTTTATCGGATTGATAATAATTAAAAGTTACCGGAAACATCAAAAATTCGTAAAAAATTAACGGAAGCTCCGAAAAATAATCTGAAAATACAGGGAGACTCGTGTCGACACGTACTATGACATCGAGTCATTAATTGAGGAATTTGAAGAACTTTTAAAAACTCGAAAATGAACGTGGTCATTAACTCGCGAAGTTACCGAATGCGACCTAAACCTCAGTAACTAGTTATTAACCACGGTTAAAATCGTGAGGGGTCTCACAAGGCGACAACTTACATTTATTTCGTCGGCTAAAGTTTGGCCGATGACCTTTTCCTGACGACTCCTTAGCCGATAAAGCCTCGTCGGCTAAGACTTCTGCCGACGCAATTATGTAACAGGACGACGAACAATTTTTGTCGGCAGATATGTTTCTGGTAGTGTGTTATTTTTCATCATCAATTTGAGAATCTATAGCTACTAGACTTGATTTCTACTAGACTTGATTTCTTAGCAGAAACTAAATTATCTTATAAAGAATTGCAAGAAAAAAAAATTAAGAAAACTAAAAGAATATAGAGATAAGCTACCTGGAAGTCGTACCAAAAATTATTGGGATATTATATTTTGGATCCAACAAAGGATCTATGAAAAAAGGGAAGAAATTGAAGTTCTACAAGAAACATTTGAAGAAGGTCAAAAACCTCTTGATATTTTGAGCATCAGTTAAATCCTCCTTAGCTGATATCAGAGTCTGTTTGGCTCAAAAACAGATTAGCAAAAAGGCTTATGTCATAGAGTTGGCTTCTCTTGACTAACAAAGGAGAATCTAAACTTAAAAATTACCAGTTATTTTGTACTACAAAAGGTACTAATAAGCGTGGCAAGTGTGCTTTCATTTAAGGCATATTTAGGAAAGTCAATACTCGATAGAGTACACTTTTAGACTCCTAAACACACTCTATGACGAAACCATCCATCTTTAGAGAGAAATTAGAGTCGAAGAGCTTGATCCAACTAGACCAAGCTTAATCAAGTTTCTAGACAATCTATCTAGGGATAAGACCTCAGAATGGTTATCAGAATAAATTGAGAGATTTCATTTCAGAATCAATCAGCTTGAGGAAATAAATTCAAAAATCAGGAAGTTTGAAGTCAAGCTCGATTACTTAAAAAACAATATCTATTGAATATTGAAAATAAATTAGTTTAAATTGAGAGTTTTACCAACAACATTCGTTAACAAGCAGTCGAACTAATAGATTCTTAAAAAACCTTGAAAAGATTTTTAGAAAATCTAATCCCCGGTACGATGAACCAAAGAGTTGATCTAAAAGGAAGACAAAGAAAATGTGTTTCATTTATTCTATACCACGCTCATTGAAAATCTTGTCCGGTTTTCCCACTTAAATTCAAATAGTCCAAATCTAATAACCGATAAACAAACCAGACAGCAGATTTCACAAAAAAAACTGCTGACTATTTTCTCACGCCCAAATCCTAATTTAGATTTGGTCATGCTGAGAATAAAGAAAAAAACGACCATGGAATTTGTGCTCATGCAGGGTCATGCTTCACTGAAATTTAAATCCCTAGAGCAGAAAACTCATCAAGGGTTCCCACGCTCAAATCCTAACTTAGATTTGGTCATGCTGAGAATAAAGAAAAAATCGACCATGGAATTTGTGCTCACTGAAATTTAAATCCCTAGAGCAGAAAACTCATCAACCACCCCAATTATATTATTATCATTTTTTTTAAAAGATATTATTATCATTAATCCTCTGTAATTTAATAAATAAATAACCCCCAAAAATCTACCAGAAAAATCTAAGAAGTAATCATTACAGAATATGTTGAACTCATGCAAAGCCTATAACCAACAAACCAGTCAGAGAGTTCAGACTGCCCAAACTCGAGCTCTCTTTCTCTCCCTTACTAATTTGTATGGAAGTGAATGAATGAAAATTGCAAGGCAACCTCTGCAAGTTTCTTGTCTTGGTTAGCAAACAAAATCTGGGATTTCAGAAGAAGAAGAAGAGATCATATCATGACATATCTTAATACATGCAAAACTTAATAGAGAACTGACATTTTGAGACTCTGATGATAACTAAGTGAACAAATTAAATTTAAAAGTACCCTATGCTTTTAGTTTTGGTAATTCTGGATGAGCAACACTTGATTTTAAACTAGGGGAAGAAGTCCATGCCATGTTGGATTTGCAAGTCCATTCCAGCTCTCTCTTCCTGAATTATCATACTCGTGATGAACACCACCACCACCAACCATGTTTAAGTTGTGATGATCCCCATTGTTCATCTGCCATGGAAATCCCCACAAGACTTTGTTGTTGTTGGTCTCAATATCCCTGCTCAGCTCTTGCTTCATTGTCGTGACTGTTACAGCTGTTGTGGTTGCTACATTGCTCAGTTCCTCATACGGGTGCTGCCCCATTTCTCCGCAAACCCCATTGTCCATTTCCACCTCACCCACCAAGTTGTTGCCCCCATTTGATCCAAGCCCATAATACAAATTGTTCGGGAAGCCATTACTGTTGTGGGTTTCGAGAAACCCGGTTCTGAGAGCATCTAGAAACCCTGGCGATGGTGATGCAGATGAACCATTCGACAAAATGTCGCTCTGGGAATTGGTGGTTGTGTTTGTTAACATGGATAGGTGATCATCGAAACCCATCTGCCCACATGACCTCTGGAGCCTAGCAAAGGCAAGACTGAGGTCATTTGAGTCGTATGAGAGAGATGGGAGGAGCAGATTGGAGTTGGGGGTGAGTGGCTGTTGAGGGTCTTGCGATGATCGTTTGGAAGAAGATCTCTTGTTCTTACGGCAGCCACCGCCTACCGGAACGTTGCGCAGCGTGCCGCCTTTGGTCCAGTACCTCCTGCAGGACTTGCAGAAGTACCTTGGCTGGGTGAGGCTGTAGTTGTTGTAGTAGCAGAACTTGGTGTTGGTGGAGTCACATCTTGGGCACTTGAGGGCTTGATCTGGCTGTGGCCTTGGTTTTCTCTGGTCTCCAGATTGCTGCTGGGATTTTGAGCAGACCAGCATGTCTAGGGAATTATGAGCTTGCATTTCCTGAAAGTGGCATGGGTCAAAGAAGTTAATTAGTTAGCATACAATATGATGATGGATTAGATTCTAATCTTGGCTTTCAAGTTATACATATAAGGTCACATGATTGAACACCAGATAGTTCATGATACATGTGTTGAAAGTCATATAACTGATATAATGAAAAGTAATGCTCATCATCATGAATTCATGATATGCTCAGACCAGAGATTTCAACTTAATTATGATCACAACAAATTTAATTTCATGTTGGCTTTCCTTCTTATGATGAACAATCAGAACCTTTAGATAAAAAATTACTTGTGCTGATGAAGCGTGAATATTTATAGCAAAACAAGAAATTTGGGAAAATGAGAAACAAAAGCTGGAATTTTTCTTTCCATGCTACTTGAGAATTGAGAAGAAGATGAAGTTCGAAGAAGAAGCATAAGAACTGAAGGAGGGGGATGTTATGCATCATAATAGCTAGGAAAACAAACTTGAGCATCATCAATTCCTGTTTTGGATGGATAAACAGATAGACTTCTTTACAAATTGAAAGAAATACTGGAGAAAGCTCCTCAACAAGATCATGTTACTGAAAACCACAACAGAAGCAGACTGTAACTATATTCTAATTTCTACCGGATGTTGTTGTCCACTTGAAGGATCCATAAGCTCATGCACTGATCAAACGCTTCCCCAGAATTGAAAGAGAGAGAATGGCTTAGTTTGTGTGTACCAAACAGCTAGGACTGGAAGATGGAAGAGTAAACAAGAGGAGTTCTGGGTTTTTAAGAAAAGGAAAGGCAGTAGTCACATGCAAAGCGAGGAGGAAATATATAAAGCAAAGCAAACCCACAAGAGACTGACAGAGAGGCTAAGAGAGAGAGAGAGAGAGAGAGAGAGAGAGAGTGGGAAGGACTTCGGTAAGAAGAATCAAAATAATGGGTCTTGCCTTACGAAAGATGATAATGGATATCAGAGGTGGTTTGGAGGTTCAGGCTAGGTGGCTAGCTTGCACGCAGAGAAAGAAAGAAAGAAACAAACAAAGCTTGATCCAGTAGCAGTAGAAGAAGAGGATGAAGAAAGAAGTAGCTGAGTCCCACAAGTCCCTCTTCTATTCCGGAACGGTCTGTTTATATAACGGGAGCCAAGCTAGCCATCCAGGCCAGCTGATCATGATGATGCTGATTCAGAGAGATAGACAGAAAAAAGACCTACCTCGCTCCCCTAGGCATGTGGACCCCTCTCTCGCGTGGATTGCAACTATTTTTACGTGGTCCCCACCGGCTGACCCCTCCCGCCCACTACCACCACCACCGCCGTCCCCACCACCGCGAGCGTCCAATTCCCTTAGCTTACATCGTGTTCCGAAAACGAAGAATTAAGAAAATAATAAGACAAGGAAAAACAGAGATTTGGAGAGGAAGGAGATCGACGTTGGCACCTGGTTTTGGACTGTAGTGGCCGGGGTGGTGACCCAGTAGAGAACTGGTGAAATAATTTGGATTCAATGGTTGTTGTTACTGGGATTGATGATGTGGACAGGGGTGATGATGTTGGGGACAGGCAGGGGACAGGGTTTGATTGGGACACAAGGCAAGGAATATTTCTTCCCCCCAGTAATTACTTCCTTCACTCGGTTATTATTGGTGTTACTCAAACATGCACGACATGGCTAGAGAGACAGCTATTTTGAGAAAGCAGCTCTGCAATTCTTTGCTTTGGTAGTCATGCTTCGTGGTCCGTCTATGGGAACATTTTGTGACTTGTCCAAATCATCCTCAGAGCAATATACACAACTACCATTATTCACATCCCATGGTATTTGTACCAAGTATCGTATAACAAAACCTGGCTAGCTGTGTTTGGTTCGTAGCGTAACTTATCGGAGTATGTTAATTAAGCGTGTGCTCTGTACGTAGTACGTGTTAATGTAACTTCATACGTCGAAAATCATAACTCGAAATGGGTTGTGTGCGTATTTCATCGAGAATGTACGGAAATTAGTCATTTTACTTGGTCTGTCTTAATAAATTCGACAATTAAGAATGTAACATGATATGGAAGTAAGGATTCTGACAATCTGAGCTTTCTGTAATTCTTCCTACTGCTCGAGCAATTCCATTTGCTTCTCTTAACGAAGAAAGTTCATAATATCACCTTCATCAAATCATTGCATTTCGTATGTGTGTGTGTTGTGTTCATCCTTGTATGCTAGCTAATGCTTAGACTAATCGCACCAACAACAAGATGCTTCATGCTTCTCCTTAAGTACATACCCAATTTTCTTTCATTTTCTCGGTAAATTGTGCCCTACTCTCCCCCGATAAAGCAAAGGCTAACTAGCTTAGAAATCCAATCCAATCCATCATGTACGAAGACCAAGACCAAGAACAAATTAACAATCATGATTCCCATTTTTTGTTTTCTTGCATCAACTGGTGGGCTATCTTCTTTGTTAACTAAATTAATCAATCATCAAAATCAACATGACCTAGGCAATGTTTTCATGTCACCAAGAAAAATTAAACGAATCCATCTTTGTCGTTCTAAAAGGATATATTACTTAATCATTCACACTAGCTAGCATATCATCAACACCAGCTTTTCCTCCTTCCTCTCCTCTCAGCTGTGATTAAAGCTAATGAAAAATTAGCGCACAAATAGTTAATTAACTTGTTTCCTAATCAAATTAAGCAGCATCATTACTTTGTTGTTCACATGCAACCCAATCAAATCGGGATCCTAAGGCTCAGAATCGAGAAGCTTTACAAGTGTTGAAGATTACCATATATGGCCTAAGAACCTTGGAGTAGCTAAGCGGGAAACACAATGTACCAACCGCAAATTTCTATTTGCATGAAATAACCTGTCAGATATATGTGACATATACCGAAGAAATCAAGAAAATGATAAACAAACAATGATTGAGACCACCATGATCATCGATCAGCATTCTTTGGATCCTATGAGAATTTTTGTCTTAGACTCCAAGAAGAACCCAAGAAAGATCACGAATGACCGATCAGTTTAAACAATTAAGTAAAGGCTAAGTGAGACAAACCTTGCCCAACATTCTTTGTGGTAATTTTGAGTGTTGAGGGCTAAATTAATCAATACTAGGGGTGCAATGAATCGAGGCAATACACTAGAACCCAAATAAAATCATCATCTTATCAGACTATATATCAAAAGAAGCAACTCAAATTAAGAAATCACGATGCAACGACTACCGACAACCAATGACAAGGTGTGACCCATTTACTTTAAATTTGCAAGTGAAATTAATTAACAAACTAAATCTAGACCCCATAACAACTTAAACAATGCCAAATTATCTCGAAAGAACCCTAAACAACCCCAAATTCAAAAGAACCAAATCAAGGTCATGACCCTTGAAAGAACGCATCCGGGCAGACTGAAGACGCAACTGGAGAATGCCTCTTTCGATATATGTCAAATAGCAACAAGCGTGACCTGTTGATTATTTTTGTATCGATATTCTCCTAATTTAACCACGTTTAAGGTGTTGAGTTTTAATCATAAAAAGTCTTAGTACAATTAAAAATGATCCACTTACTTATAAGTTATATTTTATTTGAGATCTCTCATTTCCAACAACTACATCTCAATTGCTACATTATCGATCATAAACCACCAAAAACCAACCTCTTACACGATGATAGATATTCGATGAATAAGATGATACCTTTGAATTACATCATAAAAACTTATCGATCAATTCAAAACTATATTGTTTTGGTGGTCTTTTTTGCAAAACCAACTATATATATATATCAAATAAATGACTAGCTACATAGTGAGTTCATTAGCTGCGAATGCTGATAATTTTTGAAAACTAATATATGTTGGGTGCATCTATTACCACCCCATAAATTACTTTGTTCACCCTATATACTGTTGATTTATTGAAATAGCAAAATATATTGATATAAAATTACAGTAAAAGACAATAAGTTGATATAAATTAAAAATTTGTTCATATGTTGTTATCTTTTTGTTTTGGATGAACATGTATATCATAAACCTTAACTCAAAATTTATCATATTCAATCGTTCCATAGAATCTGAAGATGCTTGCATACAACTTGGATATGACGTGTAATGTCTGTATTTTTTTCTCTCTTATTTTCTTTGTTGATGTTTCATCTATTTATTTACTCATTATTTCTTATGTCATTTTTGTTTTTCCTCACTTGTATTCGATTTTTTTATCGATGTTGTAGTTTTTCTTTTGCTTTGTCGTGTTTCCTCTTTTGCAATTTGTTGTATTTCTTTGGTTTCCTCCTTAAAATATATATATACCTGTGGTGAGAGAAGCATGCACCTAAGGTGAATAAATTAGAATTAAAAAATGATATTTGAGGTATATTGTAAATTGATGAACAAAGTAAACTTAGAGGTAAGAATAATATATATGTGAGGTGTATAGAGAATTAGAGATCAAGAAAGTGGTTTGAGAATTAGAAATAAATAAAATGATTTATAGGGTGATAATAGACGTAATTATAAATTAATCTTAATTTTTTCTGTCTCTAAGTCTAAAAATAACACTTCTTATCTTACTGATCCTTGATGATAATTTCCTATCTGATCAGATGATAACCAACAATTCACAAGAACACAGCTGCACATCGGGAGCACAATAATCCCAATAAAAATTCCGTTGGGGCTTTGCATAGAGAGACATCAAATGTGGGGACAAGGGAATGATATGGGGATATGGGGATTGATCAGTCTAAGTTAGTTGACCGGTCAAAATGTTTTCAGTCAAAGACAATAGTGGGGGAAGCCAGCAGAGGGCCCGACGTTAAAGCCTGAAGTGGTGACCGGTGAGGTGGGAAACCGTGCCGGGAAACATAATATGATAGCCTGGCCTGGCCTGACCTGACCTGACCTGACCTGTTCTCGATTCTACCAGAGAGAATGCGTCTTGTGTCAAGTAAAGAATATTGGCTGCATTCTCGTTCTCACTCTAGCTAGTTAGGCTAAGATTTGAGAGAATCTGTTGGGATTTTGGCCAACTATTCACTCCTAAGATTTGGTTGGGATTTCTGGCTGCTGCGGAGCTTATTAGTTTAAAGGTACGACGTGGTTTTGGTTGTTGTGGGATTTCGTAGTGATCTTTGAAAATGACCGGGATTGAGAGGATGGCTATATATACTCATATTGGTCTATATAGGGAGGAACATTGGGATTTTATGGTCTCATCGCGGTTCTTGGTGAGTTTAGGATTTAGTACTACTAAATATAGCTATATTGTCGGCAAAAACTAGAATACCCTCATTGTTTGGTACTCCAGAAAGAGTCAACAATAGAGGGGTATTTTCATAAATCCGTTCGGTCACAGTAATTGATTTAATCCATTGTGTCAAACTCAAAGGTAGAAGGTTGACTGTCACAAATGAGATCTGAAATTCAGCAAGTTGCTAAAAATGATGAGAGTCGAACCAAAGAGAAGAAGGCCAAAGTTTAAACGCGATGAGGGGAGAGCTCTGACAATTTGGAAGAAAGGGAGACAAGTTGTAAGGGAACAAGGTGGGTGTGTTAGGTGAGTAAAACCTTCAAAATCTCACGGTTCAGTGACTGGTTTATCAAGCTTTCGTTCTCTTCCTTTTTACTCATTGAGCAATGGGTTTTGCCATTGAATTCTCACGGGTGTGTTAGTGACGGTCCGCGACTCCCGTTGAAATAGAAAACTCTGGACCATCGCAGAGTAGGACATGCTTGCCGCTAATTCGCCTTCTCCATTGAGGATACTTTCTGGTAACATGAAATTAACTCCCTCCTCTTTCCTCTTTTTGACGTTGTTTATATGTGGAACCTAATATTTCTCCTTTACCGGGTTACAATTCAAGAAATAACACCAAGTGTGGTCAATTATTAAATATGCATCGTTTATTATGCTTGAAGTACTGTTTACAGGGCCAAAGGCCAGTCAGACTTGAGAAGCCACTCTGGGTCCTTTGTCAGGGCCCAGTTCATTGTAAGTTTGAGGCAAAGCAAGGGAGTTCATTCCCACATTGGAAAAAGACAAAGTGCAGCCTTTAATGCTACTATAAATACCGGCGAGGACCTCCCGGTAAGGGACGGACAATTCCTTAACTACTCTTGAGTTTTCTGCTTATCTGACAGTGTCTGACTTAAGCATCGGAGTGGCTTCCCTCGGTAAACCCGGGGACGCCCTTTGACGTGTTTGTTCTTTACACAGGAAAACTCGGGAGTACAAGGAAGTTCGCTATTTCTGGAACCGTGCAACCCGCTAAAGGGGCCACGAGCATCCCCGGAAACAGACGTACCCTTGCCATTTCATCCCGACACTGTCGAATCGACTGGATTTCTCGTTAAATGAGAAATTCCAACTATGTCCATTTTTTCATTGCCAATAAAAAGCCGCCACGTGTCTAGGGTCCGTGACTGTGTACAATACATACTGTGTATTCTAGTGTTTTCCTATATTGTCAAGAAGTTGCACGTAGCCACATGATGCTTTGAAATTGTCACAAATTGAAATATCGGTCTAAAAGAGATCTCAATTCCAACGAATCCTGACAACTTTAAGACCGAATTTAGGTCTATTTTTTATTAAATGCATAATTATGCTACAATAGTATAAGTCTAACTCACGACCTCTCATTTACTAAAGAGAAACTAATGTCACTAGACTAAATTGTACTAAGTGAATTTAGGTTTACTTTGAAAAAAAAAAAGATTTCTCTAGTTTTGATGTGACGAAGTAGCATTATTAGGCCATGGTCACGTTTGACAATAGATGTTATGTGAGCAAGAAAAGTGTAAGATCATCTTCCACCTTAGGCTAAAAAACCAAATTTAGCTTGCAACTACTCCCATCATAGGCCAAATCACAATTTCCAAGGTAGAAAATTTAGTCTAAGCAAAATGATAAGCCAAATTTGGCCTACAACTTCCCTAAGGTAAAGCCAAATATTTATTTTAGATTTAATTTTTTTTAGATTTACCCTTCCAGCTATCATTTATTTCATTTTGTATCTTATTTAAATTTCAACTAAATTTTTTTAACTCCTCACAACTACATAAGTAAAAACTCGTTTCCATCTATTTTTTCACAATTACGAAGATCTCAACGAGATCTTTCATATGAACCCCATATCAAATATATTTAGATGAAATCATATTTATGATTTTAAGAAAATACATAGCAAAAGGGTTACATACTTAACAAAATAAAATGATTAACAAAATTACAACATAACGAAATAACAAACATAAAATGCTAGACTTATTAAAAACCCATATTATTTTAATCGTTACGAATAATTCGGTACTCCACCGCTTTCTTTATGGGTTTCTCTATGTCCATCACTTGTTCTAGTACCTCCACTTCCCCCATAACCTCTACCTTCTCCGTATCCAAAGGGTCCTTCATAAAGACTCATTCATCCACAATCACCAATTCCTCCATAATTTGGCATCACTCTGTATTCACTAATTGATCCATATTGACTTAGAATTTGAAATGCATTACCAAAGCTTCCAGAGTTGAATGTAGCTTGTGTGTCACCTTGGAACGGATTGATGTTAGCGAAATTGTTATTGCCAAACGTCATGGCCAATTGTCGTTGTTGGGATTCACGAGCTCTTTCTTTGCCTAATTTCATTTTTTCATCTCAAAGTACTTACAATCTTTTGGATCCGATATGGAATCCAAACTGATAAACATAATTTTGTTCTGCTCACGTTGACGTTGGAGATCTATGTTCATCTCAATAATTGTTGTAATTTTTTTTTTAAATTATATATAATATGTATAGATATTATATTCATATGTATATATATATATATATATGTGTGACAAAGGAATTAGAAATGGTTTTACCTTTGAATTTAGCTTATGGTGGGAGGACTTAGTAAGCTAAAAAAAGATTTTATAGAATATTCCTATTTTGTAGGTTAAATTTGGCTGAAGATTTAGCCTATAGTGGAAGATGCTCTTAAGGGTCAATTACATTGAAGTCATCTTTGACAAATTTTCTCTCATATAGGTCCACTCAAACATTTTTACTCACATTTTTAAATAGAGTTTTATATTAGATATTGAATTTCAACAAAACTATAGGTTGTCATCCAACTAAAAAAATTAGATTATTTCTCTTATATTTACAAAAATGTCACTCCTTCTATGGATTGTCTCCGACCAACCTACGACGAGGTCTCTGGCTAACCTCTGACGAATTTTCTAGCCGATCTCATGTGAATTATTCGATTGACCTCCATTAAGGGTTCCGGCGACAACAAAAAAACTACTCATGTAGGCAACAAAAGCTGCTACCACTAAGAATAAAAGTTTGTAGTGTCAGAGTCAAAAGTTACTACGTACCAACATAAACAAAAGATACTACCATCAGCAACAAAAGTTATTAAATCCGGCATCAAAAACTACTATTGCAGGCACCAAAAGCTACTACCAAGTAAAACAAAATCTACTATCAAAGATTGAGAAAGATACTAACATAAAAATTGAAAAAAAAATTGTGTGTATTCAAAATACTATCATCATTATGAAAAGATACTAGTACATACATTAACAATTACTAAAATTATGTAGCATTCTACAATGACATAATTATGTATCAAACTACTTCTGTAGTTTTATAAAGCTATTGTTATAGCCTAGAAAGTTACTACAATAGTGCTATCAAGCTACTTTCGTGGTTTTGCCATCCTTGATCAGTACACAACTTCATTTCACATTCTTGGTTAGCCAAATGATCTCTTGATTATGTGAGGCTTTAATATCCAAATTCACATAATTTTTGAATGCTACTATCGCAATTACAAGGCAAAGAATTCTACAAGCACAAAAACACAACATAATATTAATATTTGACATGAAAGCAGAAGTTATTGACATCATGTTGCAAAGATACTACCTATATGGTGAAAGCTTTTGACTTCTTGTTGAAAATATGCTATGAGAAAATCGATATTATCACTGATATAGAAAGATACTATCGCTAACATATAAAGATACTACCAACTAGGCATCAAAAAACCAAAACAAAAACCATTCGGTCATGAGAAATTAAAGAAGAAGAAGAAGAAGAAGAAGGAGGAGGAGGAGGTACCATATCAAAGGCCAATTCAACATCAAATTCAGCAATATTTCCATAAAGTAAAGCAGCAAAGACTCAAACTTTACAATGCCACAAAAACGTGAATTTGACACCAATATACTAAGATACTATCACAGTTAAATAAAGATACTATGGTAACCATAGAAAAGTATTGCAGACATTATAAAATACTGTTGCACTTACATAATGAATATCACTATGCCAAAATATTCATCAGACGACAGTCTATGTCTCTCGTTTGACATTTTTTATGTCGTCTGAGGTTGTGTCGTGTGATTGACCTCAGACGACAGTTTTTCACCGTCGTCTGATATCTACTCAGATGACATATCATATGTCGTCTGATAAGAGATGAGTTTGGAAGGTTTCAGAAATTTATATCGTCTGAATGAAAGACAGGCAACATATATATGTTAACTAAAAGAAGAAAAATAAAGGTTTTGTCGAACTATATGTCGTGTGAAACAACCTTACACTACATATAATCGTCAAGCTACTAAGCTTACAATGACAAATATGTTTACATGTTGGGGTTAGATAAGATTTCTAATGACAATTTAATGTTGTCTGTTGTTGTCAAATTTAGAAATTATTAGACTATATGCCATCTGAATGGAAAACTGACGACATATATATGTCGTCTAATAAGGCACTTATGTTGTCTATTAGACTTCATATTATTCTTGTCTGTTATAAAAACTTATGTTGTCTGATTATCTATTGGACTTCACACTTTCGTAGCTTGCTATAAGCAATTGTGTTGTTTAATTGTGAATTGTACCTCATATGTAACAATGAAAGTAAATCTTCATTGAATGTCAATAATCTACTTCAAATACTAAATCATTTGCAGTGTAAGAATACATGTATATAATAACAATACATATAGCTCCTAATCTACATATAACTACAACTACATTCTCATTTCTCCTTTAACATGAGCCCAATGAGTTCCCAAAGCTGCAACAAGATGAGAATCATGTCATGTACATCATCCAATCTTTTTCCTGCTAAAAACAAACTGCAATGCATTTAGAAATTTGAAAGAGAGTAGCTACAACGTGGTTAAAGCATTTACAGCAAAGTTTGAAAAATAAATATTAATTTATTCACAAGCTTCAGCACACAATAGATAAAGATAAAAAGTTGCACGCATAGAGTGAGAACAAATTGTAGTAAGACTCTCACCTTCTTGCGATTCTGCAAAAAATCGTACAATCCTCCAACAGAAGCTTGCAAGGTACCAAGCTTGCAAGGTACCCTTGACTAACTCATAGAAAAACCATATTCATCTGGTATTCCTCTACCCTCATCTGCAGATTTCGCTTAACTATGAAAATTGTGCACTGCCAACTCCTCCCAATTTAGTCTTGAAACAATTGAAATCAAAATGGCATCTTGCTCAATCAGAAACATAGCTCAAAATCAATATAGAACAAATCAGAGAGAAAAATATTAATTCCAGTACAACATTTATAATTGCCAATCTTGAACTACATTTCTAACTAACACAATTACATAGTTCCTTTTTTCGTCCATTGGTTTCAAAATAAGAAAAGTAATAACAAAAACACCTCACCAATTAAAGAATAGGTAAGGAAACAAAAAGAATTACTGGTTTTGGAGGTTTGTACGTAAATGGCTACCTTGAAGGTTTCTAGTGCTCACTGAAAGATGGCGTCAAGTCTAAAGACACAGTTTCAAGAAATAGGATCTCTACCTCCTCTGCCGAGTATCAGCACTGCACACAGCCTCTTCCTCCATGAGCCGACTTCTCTGCCTCACCTCTCACCTTTTTTCTTAATTAAACCAAACTCATCATAAAATTTACATATATGACCTGAGAATGATACAACCATAAAGAGGAAACTAACTAGTGTTGACACAACTGTTCCATAGAACTTCAAGGTGTTCCTAAACATCGTAGTTGATAATGAACAATAACAATCACCATCATGTGCGAACGTAAAATAAAGAAAAAAAATGAGTTTAACTAAAGTAATAAGGTTGTTAGAAGCTACAAACCTTGGGCAATCATGTACTTCCACTTGTATACATAATGTCAACAATATCTACACGAAGAGGTAAATCAGGATCAACAGGGTTTTCTCGTCCAAGTTGCTCAACATCCGCAAATGTATTGATTCTCCACCTGCTCTCAACAGACGAAGCACTAGATGGGATATCATCATCCATACATATGATGTGCTTCACTGTGTCAAGTTGTCCACTTATGGCTACAAGTTTCTCCGGTTCTTTGTGCCCACAAATCACAGTTGTAACTTCTGTCTAGAGAAAGATAAAGTGACTAGTAAGAACAAAATCTGTCTAAGAAAATGTTTAATTGTCATGCAGTATTGAAAATAAAAACATGCTACTGCATATATTGAAAATAAGTGCTAATATATTAGATAATTAAGCCACTAAAAACTGCTACTGCACTTAATGACACTGCTACTACACCAGCTGGACAACTAAAAGCCTGCTACTACATTTACTGGAAGTGCAGTGCACGTACTAAAAATAGGTGCTACTATATTAGCTGAGCCACTGAAAACCTGCTACTTCACTAATTAATGAAGCTACAACTACACTAGCTGAACTATTAAAAAACTGTTACTACATTTACTGGAAGTTTAGCAGGAGTTAACTGTTCAGTGAATGCAATAGTTGTTAATAATGGATGGTTTGACGACGTGTGCAGTATCACAAGATTCGACGACGAGTGCAGTATCATAAGATTCGACGACGAGTGCAGTATCATAAGATTCGACGACGATAGTAGTAGTAATATTGGTCGTTTTGTTATTGACAGTAGTAGCGATACATATTTAATGTAGTAGTATACAAACAGTAGCAGAACTGCATTACCGGAAGAATGGAGTTGGGGAATGCAATAACATAAAATGACCTTCAATAGACACTAACAAAATTGGGCATTAAGAATGCAATAACAGAATTAACGAATAAAAATGCAAGTAGTAGCAGAACTAAAGGATTGTCAAAACACTAAGAGGATGTTAACCTCTGTTACTACTTTAATTGGGATGTTAACCTCTGCTACTACTTTAATTAGAATGTTAACCTCTGCTACTATTTCTACTGTAATGTTAACCCTGCTACTACTTTAATTGAGATGTTAACCCCTATACTACTTCTATTGGGATGTTAACCTTTACTACAACTTTTACTGGAATTAACTGTTAATACTACTACTGGAATTAACTGCTACTACACTAAGTTATTAAAATGTGCTATTGTATAGATTTCTAAAAACATATTTAATTAGTGTAGGGTTAGTTTGATAAATTAAATCATGACACATGAAATATAAAGAGAAGATTGTTTTTATTTGTTAAAAATTGTTCTTATTTGTTTAATAATAATTTAAATAAGTTTATTTATATTTTAAAAACTTTAAAATAAGGTATGTGTGAGACGTTATGATATTTATCTCGATACGTGAGTGATTTGTGAATGAACTTAAACAACAGAGATAGAAAGTATGTAATGGTCGAGTTTACGGAATAACTAAAAAAATAAGAAATCGAAAAAAACATGACAAAAATAATAAATGTGAAAATAGCAAAGAAACAAGTAGGGACAAACCCAGAGGGAACTGATGGATATGGTCGGTGCAAGGTGTGGGTCCCGGGCTGATGATTCCTGACCCCAACACGTGGCAGCCACAATGCGAGCTACGAGACGAATATCTCAGTTCTCGAGGAAGCAACGAGCAGGAGCACAGTCCCTGTCAAATGCCACCTTGGGCCGCGTCGGTGGGCTTTTTTTAGGTCCCTACAGAGATATTCTTCCTCTCTTCTCAAGTAAAGGATTATTCTCTCTGCCATTTATCCCGAGTATTATAATGGGAGATGATGACGGAGAGGCTGATGAGGTTGGTTATTATTTTGGCACGTGGGAATGATGACGGGAGGGTCACGCGGGGCACGAGAACGAAACGGGACACGTATACGTAATACGTGAGAGAGAGTGTTTTTTGGGGTTAAGGCGTTTCCGTTATGAAATGATACGTAATCTTCAAGTTGTATTTGTACCTCACGACAACGTACGTATACAAACTCTGTGATGTAGCCCGTACGTATACATAATAAATGCATTGAATGTTGCTGGAAACTCTGAATCCTGAAGGGTTACTCTCTCTACGATTATTTCTTTCATATACAGCGCATCGGTCATTTTCTAAACTGGTTTCTTTTTTGTTGGATAAATCAAGATGGAATTATCTCTATACGAATTGTTTACTGGTTAGTTATTTGTTCATGTAAGAACTTACAGACGAGTTGTGCTACTTTTTTTTTCGGTACATCGGAGGCCATAGGAACACTTACGCCCATGCAAAAACACAGAAAAGAAGAAAAAACTAATAAACACATACTACTTAATTTAAACAGATACAATTCTCTCTACTTAATTTAGATTGTTTCATTCATCTCTATATATTAAATGAAGCGTTATCTCTGTTTTTTACAAGTCGACCCATCTAGAATGCAGTCTATTTTACCCCTATTTTTTATTATTTAATTACGGTTTTCCCTCACTTTTACAGTTTTGTCACTCATCTTTTACAATTTTTTCATCCAGCCTGTCTACACCAAATTAACTCGTTTACCCCTCTGCGTTTACATTATTATGACTCTACCTTTCAGTTTTTTAAAATGTGCAATTTTTAGACAAAATAAAAGTTGTCATATGGGGGAATCGAACAAGGGTTGAGGTGGAGAAACAAAAACACCATCACCAACAATTCTAACACAAATTGATGGTTGAATTATGTAAATTTTTATATATGTCATTTGATAATTTTCAAATTCTTTCTCACAAAATTTTATCAATTTTGATATTTCAACTTATTATTGATGGGTGTACTATATTTTTTTTGAGGAGGTGATGGGTGTAATCTTTATTACATGTATTCTCAAAATTTATCAATTTTATATTTCTATATATTTCAATTTATTACATGTATTCTAGAGACATTCGTTGTTGATTATTAATTGTTTATATTTTTTTAAAAAAAATTAAATGTAGATTTAATGTTAAATTCATTTTTATTATTATCTAATTCAATTGTGTGAGTTTTTACTTAGGTTTCTGAAAACGGTTGTTGAAAACCGCAATTTTACACGCGTGCCAGAGTTTCCCTTTCGTTTTACTTAATTACAGCTTGCCCTACAGTTTTTTCTTTTTGGTTAAAATAAAAATTCATGGTTGTGCCTTCAATTTTTATATTTATTGATATTTCTTATTACACATGTTCTACCACTCTTCGTTATTATTGTTTTATATTACCATCTTAGTCAATCATTGTGCAATTTTTGTTTATTTTATTTATTATGTGATTTTCACTGAAATTTAAATTTCATAGATTAGGGCTTCAGATTTTGAATATAAAGAGCTTATATTGTAAGTTCATCCATTCGAAACAATTGATGTTGAACATGTAAACATTCACAATTAGTTCTCCTTTGATCCAGTTTATAGGACCCCGTTTCATATATAAAAACAATGTTATGTGTTCATGTTTGTTACTTTTGTACGGTTTGATATTCAACGTATGACATGTGAATGAGTGTTTTATACGTATTTACAATTTTAGAGATTTTGGTTATTGATTATTTTTTAACTTTATTTTAACATGAAATTCAAATTTTAAAGAGCTGTCTGTAAAAACCGCACATTAATAATTGATCAAAAATAAGAAAAATTATACAACAAGTATCAAACTGATAAATAACGCACGCACAGACCCTGTGCCTCAATGCTAGTGATTAATTAATGTATGAGACCCCACAAGCCTATTCAAAATGGTCCTTGTTGCCAAACAATAGATGACATATGTTTTACTAGATAAGCATGTCTAATGCAATCTAATCCCCTACCAAATATGTCTTTTGTGATTTCTTAGGAATTGTAAAAAGAATCTCATTGTTTTATTATTTGGTAAAAAAGAAATCTCACTTGGCTACACAGAATGTGTGAAAATTCAAAGATAAGTAGGATAGGGGACGAATGGACTGCTTGATTGAGTTTGTATTGATGATTTAGTATTAAGTTCGTATTGAGAAGAGTCTGGAACTTTTCAGAAGATAAATATGTAGTGAAATTAATATATTATGAATTTTTCAAACATTGAATTTGCACAGTTTAATTTGATTAGTTATAATTCTCACCGCTTACTCTAGACTTTTGCATTCATAATTGATTAATGGGTGGGACCCCACAGGCTTTTTATTCAAAATAGTCATTTTTTTTAAAAAAAAATTTAAGAAGAAATAGGTTTTGTTGTTGCCAAACAATGGATGTCTTATGACTCTTATCTTTTACTACTTGTGAATTTTTTGAATAATCCGTTGTCATTTTTTAAGAATGGTAAAAGAATCTGATTCTTTTATTATTTGGTTGAAAAGAAATCTCACATGGCTACACATAACAAGTGTGAAAGCTCCAAGATAAATAAGATATAGGAAGAATTGAGCACTTGATTGAGTTCGTATTGATGATATGGTAAGACGAGTATGTGGAAATTCTTGTGGAACTTGTTAAACACTCGAGATAAATATAAGTATTGGAATTAATAAAGTATGAATGAAGCAACTCCTTGAGTTTGCGCCGCTTAATTTGAATCGTTACAATTCTCAACGTTTAATTTGGATCGTTACATTCATGATCGATTAATATGTGGGGAACCCATAAACCTATTCAAAATAGTCCTGGTTGCAATGAATGACTTATCTTTCTCTAGATAAGCATATCTAATGCAGTCTAATTCCCCTACCAAACGTGTCCATTGTGATTTCTTAAGAATGATAAAAAATATAACTCTTTTATTATTGGGTTAAAAATGAATCCCACTTTGCTACACGGAATAAGTGTGAAAGTTCAAATATAAGTAGGATATAAGAAGAACAGAGAGCTTGATTGAGTTTGTATTGATAATTTGGTAGTAAGTTCGTATTGAGACGAGTATGTGGAAATTCTCGTGTAACTTTTCAAATATTCGAGATAAATATGAAGTAGTGAAATTAATAAATTATTAATGAAGCAACTTCATCCATTGAATTTGCACCATTTAATTTGAGCCGTTACAATGGTCACCGCTTAATCTGGATCGTTGCATTAATGGTTGATAAATGGGTGGAACCCCCACAATCTTATTAAAATTGTCTCTGTTGTTGCCAAACAATTGATGACTTATCTTCCATTACTCATTCCTTTATGATATATGGTAAAAGAATCTCACTCTTTTATATTTTTTTTTAAAATCACTTGGCTACACGTAATAAGTGGGAAAGTTAAAAAATAAGCAGGATATGAGAAAAATGAAGCACTTGATTGAGTTGTATTAATGATCAGGTATTAATTTCGTATTGAGACAAGTATTTCAAAATTTGTGATTTTTTTCATACACTGGAGGTACATTTGAAGCAATGGAATTAATAAATTACGACTGAAGCAACTTCGGCCATTAAATTTAGACTACTTAATTTGAACCATTACAATGGTTACCGCTCAAGGTTCTAAAACTCGCTAGTCGCTAGTCGGCCGTCCGGGGACTAGCGAGTAGAGGAGTAGTCGGGGAGTACTCGGTTTTTAATTTTTTGGATTTATTTTTATTTTTAAAACATATAATTAAATATAATTTTTTAAAAGGTAATATAATGTCCAAAATAATAAAAATTGTTAATAAAATGCCGAGTTTGGTCGATTTTTTCTGAGTTAGGCCGATTTTTTCTGAGTTGAACCGATTTTTTTACCGAGTTGGGCCGATTTTTTACCGAGTTGAGCCGATTTTTTCCGAGTTGGGCCGATTTTTTCCGAGTTCGGCCGACTACTCGACCGATTTTCTTTCGTCCGACTTTGTACTCCGATTTTCTTAAAATCGCCTCGGGAGGACGCCGACTAGCGAGTACTCGCCGAGTACTCGGCCGACTAGGCCGAGTTTTAGAACACTGTTACCGCTTAATCTGGAATGTTGTATTCACGGCCGATTAATAGGTGGGACCCTTTAGTTCTATTCAAAATAGTCCTTGTTTGTTGTTGCCAAAGAATGGATGACTTATATTTCGCTATTTATTCCCTTGTGATTTCTTAGCAGAAGGTAAAAGAATCTCACTCTTTTATTATTTGGTTAAAAAGAAATCCTAGTTGGAAACACGAAATAAGTGTGAAAGTTCAAAGATAAGTAGGATATGGAAAGAATGGAGCGCTTGATTGAGTTCACATTGATGATTTGATATTAACTTCTTACTGAGATGAGTATGTGAAAATTCTCATGAAACTTGTCAAACACCAGAGATAAATAATAGAGAAAATTGCTGAAATGGTATCTGAACTTTGCTTCACTATTAATTTATGTATCTCACCTTTGTCATATATCAAAACTGTATCTCAAGTTTCAAGTCTTACCCACTTTTAATATCTAGAGTCACTAACGATGTTAGCTCCGTTAACATTTTGAGGCAAATTAGTCATTTCCGTACGTCTTCAACCTCTATTCTCAGCACTCCCTGCCCCCTGCAAATCACCAGCCATGTCAGGAATCGAAGTGGACCAATCTCATGGGACTGGAAAGTGGGAATCCGTAGTAAACGCGTAATCAGGAAGAAGACACTCGTTGCCAAGTAGGAAGAGAACGCCGTCAATGTTGCTTGGCGTTCCAGCGATGAGACCGAAACCGTCAAGAAAGGTACCGGTGGACTGAACCAAACAAAAGGAGCTCGATGATAAAATTGAAGTTCTTGCTCATGACTCATGAGAGTGTTCCTAGCCAGTTGAAGAAAGCTATAATGCAAGCTCGTAAGGGGCTTACCGTACCCAGGCTCAACTTGCACAAATCATCAATGATCAATGAGAAGCCTCAAGTTATCCAAGAGTATGAATCCGGGAAAGCTATTCCGAACCAACATAAAATAAAATATAAAAAATAATAAATAAAAAGAAACCCACCTTTTCTCTCTAAATCCCCAATTCCCCACCCTCCGACCCTCCATCTCTTCCCACCCACCCACTCACTCACTCACTCACTCACTCAAACCCACCCACACCATCCAAAGATGAAGACGATCAATTAGAGACTAGGAATGAGATTGAAGAAGTTGCAGAGAGTGAGAGAAAGGGATACACACATTCAAATTAATATATTTTCCTCTATCTACTGAATCATCTACTCAAACAGAAGCTCCATTGTTTCTCTGCAAATCCACCAACATTCTCTCTCATAGATGATCTACATTCTCCCTTAATTTCATTCTTTCCAATTTCTGTTATCTTCGATCAACTCTGCTCTTTCAATTTTTGCAGGAGAGAGGTTAAAGACATATATATATATATATATATATGTAAATGATGAATTTGTGCTTGAGAAGACCATGGATACTAAAAGTGGGTCGGAGTTGAAACTTGAGATATGGTTTTGATAAATGATAAAGTTGAGATACAGAAGTTAATAATAAAGTAAAGTTGAGATATTATTTCAATAAATTTCTCTAAATAATATGAAGTATTGAAATTAATAAATTATAAATGAAGTAACTTTGACAATTAAATTTGAGCCGTTTAATTTTAATCGATTCATTCATGGTTGATAGTTGGGTGGGACCCCACATTCTTATTCAAAATAATCCTCGTTGTTGCCAAACAAGTGATGACATATATTTCACTACTTATTCATTTATGATTTCTTATGAATGGTATGTAAAATAGTCTCACTCTTTTATAATTTAATTAAAAAAATCTCACTTAGCTACATGAAATAAGTGGGAAAGTTAAAAAATAAGTAGGATATATATATGGGAAGAATGGAGCGCTTGATTGAGTTTGTATTGATGATCAAGTATTAAGTTCGTATTGTGATGAGTCTTTGAAAATTTGGGAAACTTTCAAACACTGGAGATAAATCTGAAGTAGTGAAATTAATAAATTATGAATGAAGCAACCTCGGCCATTGAATTTAGACCGCTTAATTTGAATCGTTACAATTGTCACTTCTTAATCTGGATTGTTGTATTTTTGGTCGATTAATAAGTGAGACCCCTCAGTTCTATTCGAACCCTTGTTTGTTGTTGCAAAAGAACATATCACTTATTTTCACTATTTATTAATGGTAAAAATCTCACTCTTTTATTATTTGGTTAAAAAGAAACCCCGTTAGATACAAGAAATAATTGTGAAAGTTCAAATATAAGTAGGACGTGGGAAGAATGGAACGCTTGTGAGTTCACATAGATGATTTGATATTAAGTTCTTATGTGGAAATTCTCATGAAATTTTTCAAAAACTCAAGAAAAATTTGAAGTAGTAGAATTAAAAATTATGAACGAGAAAGTTATATTATACATGTATATAGAAGCCAAACCCGAATGAATGAAGCAACTTCGACCATTGAATTTGAAACGCTTATTTTGAATAGTTACAATTCTCACCGCTTAATCTGGATCGTTGCGTTTATGGTCGATTAATCTCTACCGTCATATTTGTGTATATATATGCTCACATTATTTTAGAAGAGAAGGAAGAAGAGAGGAGAACTCTCTCATCCAAGGTCCAAAACCTGATGCATATTTTGTTTTGCAGTTGCTTATACAACTGAAAATTATTCACCTTGTTGGTACTCACAACATAGATCTCGGGTAGGTCTCATAGCATTAACATCATCTACTGATTGAAAGTCTGGTGTTACCGGTGACTTGATAATATGGTCAAATCTTGAACTCAGTTTTGCAATTACAAGGTACTAAACATACTTCTGTCATTCTGATTTACCTCCTAAGCATAGATTTTGATTATCGTGAAGTTTTGAATTCAAATGTAATTAGGAAGGCAATACTCATTTTCCAATATTAGAAAAAGTATTTTCAAAAATGTAATCGACTCGTTTATATGATCACCTTGATTCATTGAATAAATATTTATATTTTTTCGTGGTCTGTAGTCATTTAAATTTGTTCCTCCATTTTCCTACCCGCCGATCTCAGCCTTCCTTTTTTTCTCCGAGTCGGCGCTCCACGCGCCATGGCGGCGACTACCATTGCACGATCCGCCGCTACTCATCTCTCACTACCTTTCCCCTCGAAATCCTCGCCGTCCGATCCCTCCCCCAAAGCCACACTCAGGTTCCTCCCCAAACGGCGTCGTTGCGCCTCCGTCGTCCTCGCATCTCCCCACGGCGGCTCAAACGGCAAAATCCTCGGCGGCGCTCTCGAATTGGAAGACTCGCCGTTTGACGAATCATCGAAAGATCTCCACACTCTTCCAAGTAATAAATCTTTTCGCTCTGATTTCATATTCATATCTCTCGAATTGAAAATCGATATGATTATTGATTTGGATTTGTCGATTCAGGACCTTTGTCTTCGACTTTCGTCTCCAATTCGGTTTCGGAGGGCTCTCGGCTTCGTGTTGCTTATCAGGTACAGCTAGCTCCGTATTCTCTCTGCTTAATTTTTCGATGTAGTAAATGCTGAAAGGATGAGATATATGCTAAATTGGACAACCAACTTTCAAATTCATCAACTAACTAATAGAGCTGTATGATGCAGACACCTAACTTTCAGATTCTCAGAGAAAAAGCCAAAAGACATTTCACTTGTGATAAAAAATTTGTGTATGTATTAATGTTTGCAGTTGGTTTTGGTCCACGGTAATGGTCAAGGAATTCATGATTATTGAAAATGTATATGTTGTAAGTTGATCAATATGACCTTCGGGGATCAATATGACTTTCGGGGTCTAATTTAAGCTGCAGATAGGGATCGAGTCACTTTGGACCAAGCATTTCTAGATAGTAAAAAGAAATATTTGATTTTGTTTAGTTATTTGATGGTTGAACATTGGAATTACATTTCAGGGTGTTCGTGGAGCATACAGTGAGTCAGCTGCTCAGAAGGCATACCCAAATTGTGAAGCGGTGCCTTGCGAACAATTTGACACTGCATTTGAAGTAATTATTTTCTGTTTTCACCATCATTATTATTCTGTTGGGTTTGATTGTATTACTGAATGCTGGTAGCAGTACCTACAATTTATGCATTTATGTTTATGGCATGAATAATGCCGCAGGATTCATTCGCACTATGGAAATGCAATGATCATGACGTGTTATTCATTCATGAATACCCCTGATTTTTAAATAAAAGGCAAATACATATCATTTCTTGGATTTCAACGCCTTGCATTGCATTTTGTTTAATGAATCTAAGTCAGGCTGCACTTGGTAACTCCTTTTGGGAGTATGGTTTGGGAACTGCTCAATTCTTGTAACTTTATTGATCCTGTTGGTGGAAATTGATTATATTTTTCAATTTTGTTTCTCATTTTCTTGACACTAAAAGAGCTTTCAGTTATGTTGTATGTTTGGTAGATGCCTTCTGTATAATTGAAGAGATTGGACCTTATTTATGACAGAAATGATATAGAAATATGTTATAGTGTGGAAAGAGCTGTTAGAAAACTAGTCAACTCATTGCATGCTCCATATTGTAGGAATTTGGAATAAATCATTTACAATGAACTTGCTAGGATTATGCAATATTTGCTTGTTGACTGTGATAATCTGAAGGTTATAGAGATACATAGTTTTAGAATATCATTTTGCATATCCTGTGGTGTCATCATTAGCCTTAGCCTCTTATTTTAGAGAGACAAATGTCATTGTCCTACCCTTCTGGTGTAGAATGATTTACCTGTTTTTCTTTTAAATGTTTGGGCGTTGATAAAGGCAGTTCTCACGATTGGATTTGAGGCTTTCTATTATAGCTAATTGTATTTCTTTTTCATAAGTATGGCCATATGTTGCCACTCTAGTTGGACTGTCTTTACAGTGGAGACAATGTTCTTTAGTTTGCATCAACTGTAGGGTTAATACTTCTTTGGTTCAACTCACTGTAGGCTGTTGAGCGGTGGCTTGTGGACAGAGCAGTTTTACCAATTGAGAATTCACTAGGTGGTAGCATCCACAGAAATTATGACCTTTTACTCCGGCATAGATTGCATATAGTAGGGGAAGTGAAACTTGCTGTTCGGCATTGCTTGCTAGCGAACCCTGGTCTGGAAATTCAAGACCTAAAAAGGGTTCTTAGCCATCCACAGGTATATTAATCCATGCTCCGTGGTTCTCTCCTCATCTGGTAGTATACTATTTTATCATGATTTCCCCCCATAACTAGTCATTTTTTCAGGCTCTTGCTCAGTGTGAGCACACATTAACCAGGTTTGGATTAGTCAGAGAAGCAGTGGATGATACTGCTGGTGCAGCGAAGGTAAGACCCTGGTTGTACAGTAGTTAGACCGCTTACTCTGAGAATTTCTGGTGCCAAATGTATTTCGTGATATGTTTGTATTGCTGTGTTTGGACATGGAGTTTTCTTATGTTTTTACAGAAAAAATTGCCTGGTTGCCTGTTTTAAGCTGAATAACTCCTTTACTGTCACTTCTGGGGGCTTGCCTGCTTTGAATCTTACCATTTTCATTATCCTCGCCTCAGGGGGTCTTCTGGTTCTGTATTGTTTGGGTTTGTTATGAGGCTTCAATCTAATACTAGAAGATTCAGATAGATTATAACAATTGTGTTACTTTCACCGTTCATGGCTTATTTATCATTAATTCAATATAGATGACTGAACTTTTTAAACTGTAGCATGTTGCATTCCACAAGCTGAAAGATGCAGGAGCAGTGGCCAGCTCTACTGCTGCAGAAATATATGGTCTGAATATTCTTGCAGAGGATATTCAGGTAATTTCCAAGAATATCTGGTGTTATGATGAAATTTAGTATGCATTAATGATTACTTATAAATTTCATTGTACAGGATGATTCTGATAATGTCACTCGATTTTTAATCCTTGCAAGAGAACCTATCATTCCCGGGACAGATAGGCCATTCAAGGTGAATCCTGCAAACTTTTTTATGTTCAGTTGTTGAATGCATGTATTCCACACTTTTTTGAAAGATTGATCTTATTTAACACTTGGTTATTAAATGTACAGACGAGTATAGTTTTCTCACTAGAGGAAGGCCCTGGAGTCCTTTTTAAGGCACTCGCTGTGTTTGCATTGCGTCAAATCAATCTTACAAAGGTAGGTTCTGAAATTTCTAGGTCTTCTTGTAGTTGCATTTTGGTAATCTTGGGATATTTACTCTGTTTCTTTAACCAGATTGAGAGCCGTCCTTTGCGGAAGCAACCCCTGAGAGCATCGGATGATAACAATGGCGGATGTCCAAAACCAAAGTAATTACAGTAAACATCTCATATGAATTCTGCTTCCATAGTATTGACAATTTGAATTTGGGTTCAAATATTATAATAAATTCTTTTAACTGTTCAAGAGGTTTAAGTATTAACTTAATTTTCCTATCACATTTTGTATTTTCTTACAGATACTTTGACTATCTTTTCTATGTGGATTTTGAATCATCAATGGCTGATCAGAATGCACAGAATGCCCTCAGGCATCTCAGGGTTTGTATCTTTCTAAAATAATTCTCAAACCCTATGAAAATTTAATCTTAAACAGAGAATTTGCTTTCCTTTGCAGGAGTTCGCTACATTCTTGCGGGTACTAGGGAGTTACCCAATAGATGCAAGCATGCCATGATTGACCTAGAATTGGGTAAGAATCCAATTAATCAATTTGTGTCATAAATGTGTTTGGCATGATTCGGTTTGTGTAAGACGATTCTGACACAGCCCTTGTCATTGTATATGAATTGGTCCTTTCAAGCTTTAGTTGCATCTTTAAAGGATGCATGTTCTGTAAAAGAGAATGCCACAAGTTTTTTCCTTTTCTTTTACTAATGTTCAAAGCAGTTGCTATTATCTCTCTCTTATGTTATTGTAATATAAACTACTGCCTTTATTCAAAAAAGAAAGAGAAAAAGAACTATTACCTATGGTAAGAGTTGGTTAGTGTTACAGCATCATTAGGGTGTTGTGATTGTGTAAATGGCCTTAGTTTTTTCATTTTCTGATCCTATTTCAACTCCACTGGTCTTGCAGATACAGGATACATAGTGGTATCTTGAAAGTGGATGATTTGCCACATTCTCTGTCTATCGAATTGGCCAGAGTCGAGGAGACCTATTCACAGCACAAGCTATTCTGTAGCTTGCCTTACCTTTTGTTTTGTATGTCCTGCAAGTATAGTAGTTGGGTAATATCTTGTTCATAGAAGCTGGTTAACATTGTAGTTGGATGCACTTCTATTGTTTTGTCCGCTATATCTTTTTATTCTGTTATTTTCCCCCTTTGTTCTTGAAGATCTAGTCAATAATTTTTCTTCCATTTTCAGAACTTGAAAAAATAGTCTAATACCGACTGCTGAAGCTTCATTGTGCCGAAATCTCAGACATCAGTAAAATAGATTTTTTTGTGTGAAGTAAGAGAAAATGGAACAATAACCCAATAACATATATAAGCCGATCATAAATAGAACTTGCAGTCTCACCAGAAAGTGCCTCCTAAAAGTCTAGTAGACTAGTACAGACTCTAAAGTTATTCAAATATGTCCAACAGATTCTCAGTTCTGTTTTAAGCTATCACCAACTTATTCGACAAAGGGAAATCTGAGGCAGGAAAAGACTTGATTCAGCAAACAAAGGAGTGCTCTGATCTACTCCTCAGTCTCCTTGGTCATTTTATCATAAATTGCTTGCTCCAACTGCACAATCCAGCATGTTATGAAGGCTTTAAGATGAAAGAAAATTCAGAATAATACCCAAGTTACCAACAAAGATTACCTTAACAATCTTATTCAGACTCTCCTTTAAGGTAGAATACTCACGCTTGACCACTCCACAGAGTTCCCTGCACCTGAAAACATAACATCCATTTTCCTTAAACAATGCTCTTATAATAGGGAACTAGACATTCTTAATCTGAATACATTAATCGGTAATGTATGGGAATGTCTTATCTCTCTTACCCTTCTCTATGGTTTGCCTCACTTGCATCACAGAGCTCAGCACAAACATCTGCCATTTGAGAGCCACCGATACTGTAAACATCAACTTTCATTTGTTATTCATGATCAATAATAAGTTGGTAATGTTCTATAGATGATACACACCATTGATATCCTTCAAAATGAAAAGAATGAACACACACTGTATCAAAAAAATATAAAGGGTGCAAAGACTACCACATGCTACTTCCCTTCAGCTTATCTGCAAGATAATTTACCCTCTGATAGTTCACTGCAGGCTCACTCCTAAATTAAATAAAAGAAACCAAACTCAGTTGAATTCAACATGTAAATATTAGGTACTTGAACCATGGATGGGTAAACGGAAATAATTACAGTGTTTCAGTGAGCTCTGCTATGGCATCTTCTGCTCCACTAAGGTAAGTAGCTATGGTGTTCTTAACAAACTGTGGACATTTTTCATCTTGTAATCCTTTCACTTGATCAAAGTAGTCATCCAGAATGCCCTGCCAGAGTGACATTTTAACGTGTCGATTAATGAGCTTTGTAATAAACTTACAATTTGTAATGAAAAACGATAACAGATATATGTAGAGGGCTGCTTAGCTGACCCTCTTCTGCAAGGAGCTGATGAGTTCATTGAGCTTCTGGTTGAGATCCTCTCCAGCCATTGTCTTCTTGAGGTTGCGAGAGAAAATTCTCGAAATGACAAAAGAGATCGATGGGATTAGTTACTATATTTAATCACATGGAGTAGTGTCTGGGAAATAATCAAACTGACCTCTTCGGATTTTGTGCAATCGTTTTTCATGGTACATAGGATTTAGATGCGTCAAATTAGTATGAGTACTAAGTAGCATGAAATTTGCATGTCTCAGGTTTTTCACAACTGGATTATGAGTATTTGGATTTGGATGCAACATTGTTTCTCATGTTTCATACCAATTGTGGGGTTCAATGAAAACTTTACTTGGATTCTCATTCTGATTATACCCCAAACGATCCCCCTTTCTCCATCCACTGGTACATATGTTGATCAACAATCTATTTCACTTATTTTTTTCTCCTCACTTGTTTGTTGTTTGTGTGACTACGCTAAGAAAATTTAGCTCGACTAAACCTTACAAAGAAAAAAGAAAATATCTAAGGGATTACAAAGAAATATGACAATTTAGTTATTCAAAATACAGACAATCATGAGATAGATCACGAGCAATCCAGAGTCCAACATAACTGGAGCATACAAGTTTCTCTTTACAAGTTGATTGTGTGAAAGAGAAGGACAAGTGATGCAACGGAATTTAAAGAGATAGATTGATTAGAATACATCAATCGGTTTTGATCTCGAATTCAAGAGAATAACTGGAATCCATCAGAAAAGTTGAGATAAACTCAAAGAGTTTTTATAAAATCAAGGTTACAAATACAACTAATAGAGACTCCTTATATAAGAGCAAATAAACCATATGACAACTAAAAAGTAAACCTAAAAGCCTATGGATTAAAATAAAATAAAGTCCAAAACAAACTAATTAAAATAAAACCAAATAAACTAATAAAAAATAAAACTCGAAAATAATTGAAACAGTCTTTTGGAAGCCTAACGAACTTGGATGTCTGGAAATAATTTGCTACGATCAAACGGTTCTCCAATCTTTATTTTCCATCGAAAAACGACCCCATTCGTTCTACATCAGTCTCCTCCACTTCAAAAGAACTCAACCTCGAGTTCATCTTGGATAAAGCAGAATAATTTGTAGAAAACAAACTCAATAATAAATTCAACAATTGAACATGTGGTTTAGAAGTGGGAGACTCTGCAAACTCTGAAGGCACAATCATGAATCCAACACCATAGATGAGTTTGTCAAATGCAACTTGAGAGAAGTCTTCTTGATTTCCTAAATTGTTTTCTTGAATGACCTTTGGTTCCGGTTCTGGAAGATTCACTTGAGGCGAGGCTTCTTTAATACTGACAAAGGAGTCAACATGAGCAAATTCTTCTTTAATCTGTAAAGTGATTTCTTCAACATTCTTTTCACACACTTCAGGCTTTACAGACTTGATTGTAATCTTGTTCGGCTCATTCTTGAGTAAATATGTCTCATATTTGCAATAACTACCATTGACGCTTTCATGTCATAGTTTTCTAAAAAACACATCACTATCATCCATATCAATCACATGGCAAGTAATCTCATCGTTATAAAACTCTCCTATAGTTATGGGAACTTTACAAACCTCTGGAGGAGCGGAGCTTGACGCCGCTAGGTGGAGAGTGGAGACCTGGAGGCCTAGCTGGAGCGGCGTCAGGTTGTTGTGGAGGATGGGTCGAAGGGCAGTTCAGCTACGATTGCTTCTCTCTCGATCGGCGACCATTTGTTCTTCTGTTCTTCCTTCTTTTTTTGGTGCAAATGGAACTGTACTCTTTTTTACTTCTGAATCGAATCGATAGATCACTCACCAGGAATCCACCAGGCTCCGATTACCGATTGATGCAGCAGAATATAAAGGGATAGATTGATTGGAATTCACCAATCGGTTTTGGTCTCGAATCCACCAGAAAAGTTGAGTTAAAATCAAGGTTACAAATACAACTGACAAGAAAACCTAAAAGCAAATAAACCCTAGAGCAACTAACAATGAAACATAAAAGCCCATAGGTTAAAATAAAATAAAGTCTAAAACAAACTAATTAAAATAAAACTAAATAAACTAATAAAAAAATAAAACTCGAAAATAATTAAAACAATCTTTTGGAAGCCAATGAACTTGGATGTTCGAAAATAATTTGCCACGATCAAACGGTTTTCCAATCTTTATTTTCTATCGAAAAGCGACTCATTCGTTCTACATCTTTATTTGCTTTGATACCAATTAATGCAATGGAATATAAAGGGATAGATTGATTGGAATCCACCAATCGGTTTTGATCTCGAATCCACGAGAATAACTGGAATCCACCCGAAAAGTTGAGATAAACTCAAAGGGTTTTTATAAAATCAAGGTTACAAATACAACTGATAGAGACTCCTTATATAAGAGCAAATAAACCATATGACAACTAACAAGAAAACCTAAAAGCCTATGGATTAAAATAAAATAAAGTCCAAAACAAACTAATTAAAATAAAACCAAACAAACTAATAAAAAATAAAACTCGAAAATAATTAAAACAAACTTTTGGAAGCCTAACGAACTTGAATGTCAGGAAATAATTTGTTACGATCAAACGGTTTGTCAATCTTTATTTTCTATCGAAAAGCAACACCCCTTCGTTCTACATCACCAAGTCATAATGGACAGATTCATTTCTTTAAGCTGATTGCAGCATTCATGTAAACTCCTACATCAAACATTAGAAATTAACTGCTACAGTATGAGACTGGGAGAAGTGGTTATGATGATAAACTCAACCAAATTTGGGAGAGGGTCTTCAACAATGTTGTCAATGACAAATACTACTAAACTTATAGTAACTGATCTAACTATGCCATTAACTATCAATATACTGAGAGTTCAAAAGTTATTTTGCAGACTTGCATGTATAGCAGCTGCTTTCACATAATGTAAGACAATCTAACATCTAGTCAAATCAATGTGATTTGAATGTTTCAATATCTTTCACTATCGGATTACATGGCCTTTTCAATACAATCACTCTACGATCTTGCGCACCCTAACCGTTGTCTGGTTGCTTTTATGTCTTAGATATAGTTGCTTTCAGAAAAAATTGATCGAGCTAGAGCTGCTCCTATGCCATTAGGCCATTACAAACTTGATCGAGCTATATATGGTTTGGACTTTGGATTAACTACCATATCGATCCATTAAGTTGCTTTTTCGCCATCCTACGTGTATCATGATATGCAGCTAGGTAGGTTCTTGAATCACCGGACTGATTTTTAGCGTGTATATGCATTCTTTTTCAGCTCGTCGGCAATAGTAATGATATGATTCATATCCCCTTGTTCTTTCTCCTGCTCCTCATCCATATCACCCAACTGGTTTTTCTTCTTCTTCTTCATTTCTTCTTTCGGTTCAGCCATATCAATTTTTGCTTCCACATAGATAGGTGCAACCTTTCCTTCCTCATCGGCTGCACCGGCCTTTCCTTCCTCATCGGCAACCTGCTCTACTCTCTCAGCGGCGGCTTCAACGACGAATTCCTCACCGGCTGCATCAACCTCTCCTTCATCGTCTAAAACAACAACTTCTCCCCCAGCCTCAGCATTAACCCTCAACAGGTAGAATATTACTGGAATAAAAATTACCAAATTTGTTGCAGTCAATGCAGCCAAAGTCCAGTAGTAATTATCCAAACGACTTCTGTTTACCGTTTCTTGGAACCAAGTAGGTTTTATCTCTTCCACTACATAGACTATCACCACATTGCCTATATTTCCCACTCCCTCAAGAGCATCAACAAAGAAATCTATATATAGACGCTTCAATTTTTGTTTTTCCCTTTCGGGATCAATGTTCTCCTCATCATCCTTTTTTGTGCTCTTTGATTCTTGTGTTTCCTGATTGGCGTCGTCCTCGTCATTCCTTTCTGTACCTTTGGATACTTCGTTTGTTTGATCCATGGAGAACTTGTTGTGTTTTTCTTTCGACTCGGATACGTACTTTACTTGCATATCAACATCTTTTTCTAACTTCGGCCATCCGAGGACCACATCAGTGTAGAAAAGAGCAATGCTCTTCTCAGAAAGCCCACAAACGCCTCCGACGAGAAGAAACTGTGGAAGCAACCAAAACATGGTCATGGGAACTGGCTCATCAGTCTTGTCAAGTAAACCATGTCTTTTAACCACGCCCAACCTTCTGTTTTCCACTAACGCAGCTGTGATACAACATAGAATCGCCAATGCCATCGACAACGAAATCCCAATTCTGGGAGTAATAATCTTAGCACAACATGTGGATTGGCTAAACAATGATCTGACCAAGCTTCGGGGCACTGTAAGGAAAAGGACAGAAACCTTTAACGATCCAACCCTGTGATTCATCTTGCTTGCTTGTTCAGTGAAGTATGTATTTCCGAGAGACGTTACGACACCAATTGGAATGAGGAAGATACATATAGGACTCACCCTCAAGATGCTTATGATTTCTTCCCAGATGAAAAGGTTCCTTTGTTCTTTGAGTGGACGTATAATACTTGTCAATAGAGTAATGGTTGCAAGCAAGGTAAATATAGCAGGGAGACCAAACCTAAATGACCAAGGCTTTACATAAGCAGTTGCACCAAGTACTAGGGTAGAGACCAGAATTTGAAATGATATCAATCTAAATTTCTTAGGGCACACCGACATGGCATAAAACTTCATTTTCTTGGAGCCTTGTAGTAGTGGCTTGAACAACTGCTCTTTTCTGAAGGAATCAACCATGAAGCGACCAGAGGCTCCCAGAGCTATTAGAGGTAAAGCTGTGTAGAAGAGAATCTCTTGTATTTTGCCAATGCACTTGGCCTCGTATGCACTGCAAGTGCCTGTTGCCCTAGAAAGAACTGGTGGTGTTGACATTGTCAAGAGGAAAAAACCCTGCATCCATTTAAATTTTAAACCAAAATCATGATTGTAATTTGTTATCATATTTGTTGGTACTGTTCAGATAATTATTGGGGTGTGTATTTTTCAAGCCGGCCAATTTAAGAAAGCTAGCGGCAAATCCTTGTTCAAATAGCAAAGATATATATAGAAAGCTAACCAAACAAAACTGTCATCCCTATCTCTCTCCTAGTAGATAGGAAAGCTTCTACTATTCCTTCAATTCTAAGTCTCATTCTTATAGGTGTTCATTCGATTGAGTACGTGACCATTGAAAAGATGCAATGAGGCAGAGCTACTTGCTTTCTAATTAGTAATCTTCTACTCAACAAGATTAGTGATTGCTTTCTTGTGTCCCTTTCTAGTTTCTACACAGTTAGAAAGGACAAAAATCGCATGGTCTCTAGGTGCAAATTAGAGGGTAATACAACAAAGATGCATATGATTTGCATAGTTAAACAATGTTGTTACATTTGAGACAGGATTATGGAGAAATAAACTTACCATGGTGTAACCACAACCGCAGAGTATGATCAACCTGTAGCTACCGATTACAGAATCAACAAGCACAAGCATTCCTATTGGCATTACAGCGACTGCGCCGGCATACACATTGACGACGGCAGCAGCATCTGTGAGATTGAACTTCCATACACTATTCAAGTATGTAATCATTATGCTCATTGTATATCCAGTCAGTAAATTCGTCATCTGCAGAACTACAAAATGTTCGAGTGATCGTTCCATGATATCAGATCAATCCCCACAATATATTATACTCTGTACAATTAGAAGAAAAAGTAAGAAACAAGAAACACATATCTAGGACCTGATGAAGATCAAATTACCAGCGATTTTCACCCAAATCATCGTCTGAATCATTCGAGTATTAAACGAGGCCATATCCGGGTTGTGCTAAGCTACTGTTGAGGGGATGGTAACTGGGTGGCGGGGAGGGGGGGGAAGAGAGATGAGGTTTGTGGAGCTAGCTAGCAGTGTTTAAAATGAATCTAGCTAGCTTCAATCTTTCTCGTTATTGAAATTAAGACTGATTAGTATATATAGTAAGAAGTACTAGTTCTGGGTTTCTAGGTGTTGAAGGAAACTTCCACCTATGGAAAACCTTTTCAATAATAATATTCCTACATAGTTCATTGATAGCAACTTCAAGGAAAGAATAAATAAAGATGATATATTGCGATGAATAATATCAATAAAGGCTTCAGAAAAGAAAAAAAACAGTATGGGGAAGCTAAGGAAGAAGATACTGTTGTGTATATATATTCATAATATTCTCCATATACGAAAACTGGAAAGAACTAGCTTCACTTTGGAACACTTCAATTATTTTTGTTTATACTTAGACACAGACTTAGGCTAATTTACTTCGGAGAATTACATAGTAGCATCTGACTAAATTTTAAAACATAAAAAATTCACTTTCAATAATATTGGACAATAGTCCAGGACGCAAAATCAAACACAACAGATCTGATCCTAATTTGACTGTAAAATAACCAAATTGTACTTTTGACTTTGTTTACTCTCTCCCACTCATCATCTAATCTCTCTCAATCCCCAAATTCACAGAGATGATGCTCGACTCCGACGACATCTAACCCCTAGCACGTACCTCAACCCCAACCAACGACGACCTCGAGCCTCAATGATGATCGGATCGCACATCCTCCATCTCCAGAATCCAACCGTCGTTGTCCTCCAACGCTCGGCCTCCATCACCTACTCGGATCCTTGCGCCGCTGTCGATGACTACCAGATTTCATAGGTAATTTCACAGTAGCAGCTAGATTTTGCAGTAGTAGCAAAAATTCACTGTAGCAGCTAGATGGTGGAGCATACTTTGATACTACGTGGGAGCGATTGACGTGGGATTGCTAGTGTGCAATCATGAAGCTTAAAGGTTGATTTGATTTGTTTTGGCTTTGATTAGTGGGTGGTTGGGTTGAAATTGAATACTACTGCGAGTCTGTGACTCTCATCTTCAATTAAGGTTTTTGGCTTTCAAGATAAGCTACTGTGTTTGAGACATTTTTTAATTTTCATTTGTTCTTATATTTATGTTTTGAACAAATCACTTGTTTCTCTAAACAAAGAATGTTATAGAGAAAATTGAATTTGTTGCCAAAAGGTTTGAATTTGTAATATTTGTCATCGGTAATTTATTGGTATTGTGGTTGAGTTATGCCTGGGAAATAGGAGCTTTTGAGTCAAAAGTAGCAAATTTTGAGTCCACAGTAGCAGTTTTAAGTTGACAGTAGCAGTAAAAATGCCAGAAAAAGTTACAATATCTCAACAGTAGAACACTTTTCTATCAGTAGCACGTCGTTCATACTTGGCAATAGCACTGACACATTTCTTATCTACAGTAGCACCTTTGAAAACTCGGCATTAGCAGCATGCCACGTCAGCATCAGAGAATTGCAGAAAAAATTGCAATATCGCCGGCAGTAGCATCTTTCAACTCGGGCAGTAGCACTTTTAAACTCGGGCAGTAGCACCTTTAAACTCGACAGTAGCAGCATGTCACGTCATCATCAAAGAAATGCCTGAAAAAAATTGTAATAGCGCCGGCAGTAGTACTTTTTAACTCGGGCAGTAACACCTTTCAACTCGATAGTAGCAGTGTGCCACGTCAGCAGAGAATTGAATATGTAATGAAGGGTAGTTTGGTAAAATATATATTGACAGATGACATGTAGATATCAATTTGTCTTAAAATTTCATTAAGACTAATTTGGTAAAATATATAGTGACAAATGACATGTGGACATCAACTTGTTCTAATTTGGTAATTTGTGTCTTTAAAAGTGTAAGATATTGTCTAAATGGTGTATTTGTAAATTAAAATTTGGTTGATAACTAAATTGTAGTTTACTAAATTTACTTTCAACGTACCTCATTCTCTTCCATGGGGGCTCATCTTCCAAATGCGCAACTTTTGCATTATACCACCCCACCAAATATATGCAAAACAATACCAAATTGGAGGTTGGAACAATGTAATATGAAAACTCAATTATTGAAGAAACAAAAATTCATTAATTTTCGATTGGTTGTCATGAGCTCTACTAGACGTCGTACGTCTACTTTACTAAGATAAATTTGAGGTTATCATTTCCGTAAACAAGTTTTGACTTGCTTCATCTTGTAACCCAAATCAGTGGTCATCGATCTTATTGCCAACAGGACTGGAAATGTCAGCATTCAGCAAACAAACCCAGCTCTCTGACTACTTAAGCTATATTTTTTAGAGAAAAATCATTAGAATTTCATTGAAAAATCTTTGGTCAAAAGACGCTTACATCAAAGTGTTGTATTGAAATCTAACTTTGGCATAAGCCCTTACACATGACAGGTAGCCTTCATTGCTGCAGCACAAATAATACCTACCACTTATGATATCAAACCATCTTACCCCGTAAGAGAAATATTAGTTGTCTAAAGACCGCAATTGGTGTACAACTAAATAAGACTCAAGACTAAATAAAAAAATCATCTATCATACGTCTAGATGAAGCCAGAGAGTTTAAGCTACTCTCTTGCCCTTACTAGTAGGGCTGACATCATTCCTCGGCATAGGAAAGGAGATACGCGGTGATGGAGCAAGTGGCTTCTTCGATGACTTATAAACCTTGTTCTTGCTTCGTTGGAGCCTCCAGCAGTCTGTTTCAGTGAAAATATAGTAGAGTCAAGATCATCTTCAGTGAATCCCAAAGATTCAGCCTGCAAAGTTGGAACCCTTCGACCCAAAATGGTTTTGAGTTTTTTTGGGTGAAGGGGTACACTTACCTGATCTAGCCCTCTTCTTAGAAAGTAGTGACTGAACAAATGCTCCCCCTGCATTCTGTACCTCTTATGCCCTTGTAGGAGTCACTACAAAGGCCAAAGCTTGAGTACTATTTCCACTGCTCGAAGAACTACCATGAAGCACCGTTGCAGGTGCAACATCTTCAGTATTCTCAGTCCTCCTAATAACCAGCTTCTTCTTCTTGAGTAGCATTGCTGCTGCTGCTTGATAAGCTAGACTAACAGAAGGCATGAGTGGTTTTGCCATGAAAGCGAAAGCAAATGGTTGTACCGCCAGCGCCGGCTCTTCCTCACACCGTTCACCAACATGTGTGATCAGCTTACAGATTGAACACCGCCCCAGCAGGTGCTCATGCTCAAACATCAACAACAATTCAATTCCTAGAGCCAAAGAGATCCTACGTTCCAACAACACCGGCTTAGAAATAACATGAGTAAAAAGAATACGCACTTTGCCTCTCTGATGTTCATTCTTATCATATTCCAGAAAGCCTCCAAAGAGATTCCTGATCAGTTTGTAATTAGGAGGTTCTTCATACAGAGGAGGAATTTAAGTAACCCTAACCCAAACACGCACACGGAGCAATGAGACTTCTGCAAGACGACGCAGACCATCATATGGTTTCCAAACGACTGGAGCCTTGCCATAACACCAAGCTCCACCCTTCAAAAAAAATTTATGATCAGCAACCACTTCAAAAGAGAAGAGATATAGATTCTTCACCCTTTCTTGTATACGAAAAGGGCGAGAAACCACCCGTTCGCTGAAATTGACTAATAAAAATGAGGAATCAACCAAGCGACCTATGATCGAGCGAATGCCCGAGCAGAAAAGATTGAGAAGATTTCTTCACATGACCTCCAGTCTTCCCCAAATTGGAAGCCGCACCACCTCCCGCGAGTGCCAGGGCTGCCGTAAAACTGGCAGTCACCGAGTCGATAGGATCCATGGGTGAAAGGCGAGAAGGGCTGGTATAGGGAGAGAGGAAGATACAGAATATGATTGAGAAGAGGAGACGGTTATGTACAACCATTATGAACAAATAGGGATTTCTAGAATGGGAGGCTCTCCTAAGGTTTCGGAGCGAGCCGAGTTTGAGCCACTGTTGCTACTTAAGCTATGTGTGTGTGTGTGTGTTTGTGTTTTTTTTTGAAATAGTCAGTTACGACCAAGGTTATAAAAAGTGCTCCTCAGACGTGCTTTGAGGCGTATAAAGTGCAAAGCGCTGATAAAACAACGTCGCCTTTGCTGCTAAGGCGACTAGGCGCACAAGGCGCTACTTAAGGAATCGAAAGTGAATGCATAGAATATTTCTTCAAATTGTTCAATTTGAATGAAAGGAGAAATAGTGTGGGTTCCTCATACTGTTGTGGTTATCAAGTCACCCATATTGCTAATATTCCGAGAAAGAGAAGGAGACGACCATTAATAGAATAAGGTGGAGGGACTTGAAAGTTGGAATAGGATGCAGTTGAAATTAACAGCATTCTGACCAGAAGATTTATATATTAGCAGTAGGATTCTAGTAGAAGTATGATTGCAAGGAAGATAAACTCCCTTTTCTTTAAACTAGAAAGTGTAGGAAATTAAACCAAGCCTTAAGTAAATATTTTTTAACTCCTACATATTAGTAACTTTGTAGTGTGTTAGTTTTGTCAAGAGTCATCCAGTTAATTAGGAAGGGTTCTAGTTTTGTGTATTTTAATCTTAGAGCAACTTGTGCAACTTTGGTGATCTAGACCTTTCGTTGTTGTGTATATAAAACAACTAATGTACTCAATTTTGGTTTTGGTTGTATGAAAATTAGTTTCTCGTGCTCCAGAATTTTTTTTTTCATCTGTGTGTGTGATTGATTTGCTATAGATTTATCCATCTGTGTTTTTGTATATTGCTGGTGTGATTTGGTTGTAGCTATGAAGATCCTAAAGAAAAGAGAGAGAGAACGAAACAGAGATAATCTTGGGATCCCTAAACTCTATCATAATCACTAAAAAAAACTGGGGTAGACATTTATTTTCTCATGTTATTATTGTTTTATAGTTATAATTTTTATACCGTAAGGCTTACGCCTGTGCGTCAAAGCTTACGTCTTCCAAAGTTTCTCTCGAAAAAACCTCTGTTACGCCTAAGCCTTTTAAAATATTGGTTTCGATTTTCATAAATTTGGACAACGTGAAGACCGAAAGTAGCAATTACATACTTTATCGTTATTATCTATAGATAGACAAGTAGTTGTAAGACATACATCACTTAGTACATAGGATCGACTACTCTTTAATAATCTCATTTATAGACACCCTAGGCCTAGTATCCTATAGGGTGAACCCACAAGAACTAGAACAACAGGAAAATAATAGAAAAACTAGAAAGAAAACTGTTATTACCTCATTCTGGTGATTCGCCACGGGATAATAAACTGACTTCCTTTATCTGAGTCCCTGCACAGGTAAAGATAGACGTCAGGAGTCAAGACTGGGGTGGCCCAGTCTTCAACCCTCCAATTCCTAAGTTAGTGTCGCTGTGGGTAAGAGACTTGACAGTTCAGGATAAGAAAAAACTTATTTGTCGCACGATTTTTCCCGTTGTCTTATAGAGCTGTGTTGGGGATCATGTTCTCCTCCTTCGATATGAGACCTGTCTCACAGTCTTTCCTAGCACTCCTATTTGAGGGGACTAGGAGTGATCCATAGAGGACTAGAGCAGACACATTTGATCCCAACTCTAGAAGTATAGATACCTAGCTTGCACCGGAGGCAGTGTCGAGGCCGGGATGGCTCCTGACGGCAGGGCATATGGTCTATTTTCTAGCATAGTACAAGGGTATGCACCTAGTGCTAACAAGTCTCCAGTCGATGAGGACTCTAAGATGGGGAGTTTAATTAATTTGGAGTGTCGGGAGCGTGGACCGTTAAGGAGTAGGAAGGCATGGTTGTGAGCCCCCAACACCCCATGCTCGAGTTCGTAGGGTGACTAGGGTTGTAATGTGGCAGCTATCGGGAGTCAAAGTATGAAGGGTACCCGTGTCCAAGTTTTGTACTTTTGGAGGGTATATCGTGTGAGTAGTGAGTCTCGACATGTGAGGATGTCATATGCTCTAATCAATTGAGTTATTCCAGCCTGCACACGTTTTAGGGTTCCGAGAGTGTATGTCCTGTTTATTGATGCGGGCTTCCATTGGAGGGTAACATGGTGCTGCTTGGGCACGTCTATTCATTGAGGCATTTGTGTCTGTTGGCGCTTGTGCATGCAAGGCAACATGGGATATGCTGTGGCGGGAGCATGTTATCGACATTGTTCCTATATCACTCGCAACGCATAGATGGTCAGTCTATGGAGGACACGTGGTCATGTATAGGATATGCAGAGGTGGTAACAGTTCTCTATCCACAGTAAAAGCGCATTTGTGACGCGTGCGTTCCACGTGGGTTAACGCGTACAATGAATCATGGCTGACGTGGTATAAATCAGGCTGTTACGTCGTTTTGCCTTCAACGGCTGATATGGATTTACTCCTTTATAAATAGAGTGATTTTGTGGAAGAGGAGGGAGTTTTCTAGTTGTTTGAAAATTGAGGAAGAAAAAAGGAGAGAGTCAGAAAAATTGAGTGATGCAAGATCTAATCGCTCAAACACACAGAAAACCAAATCTGGGGGTCACTCGATCTTCCTCTCAACCTGTATGGTGTGGAAGACAACATGGGATATGCTGTGGCGGGAGCACGTTATCGACATTGTTCCTATATCACTCGCAACTTATAGATGGTCAGTCTATGGAGGACACGTGGTCATGTATAGGATATGCAGAGGTGGTAACAATTCTCTATCCGCAGTTAAAGCGCATTTGTGACGAGTGTGTTCCACGTGGGTTAACGCGTAAAGTGAATCATGGATGACATGGTATAAATCCGGCCGTTACGTCGTTTTGCCTTCAACGGCTGATATGGATTTACTCCTCTATAAATAGAGTGATTTTGTGGAAGAGGAGGGAGTTTTCTAGTTGTTTGAAAATTGAGGAAGAAAAAAGGAGAGAGTCAGAAAAATTGAGTGCTGCAAGATCTAATCGCTCAAACACACAGAAAACCAAATCTGGGGGTCACTCGATCTTCCTCTCAACCTGTACGGTGTGAGAGATCCATCGTTTGCAACCAGTATCACCGCTCAAGCACACTTATTCAAGCCGTAAAAGGAAAGATCTCACCCCATTTTGTATTTTAGTGTTTTGTTCGATTGATAGGGGGATTTTTCTGGGTTTTGGTTATATTGCATGTGTCTGGGTGGCTATGTTTGTTTTAGAGTGATTTGAATAGGTTGCGAGCTTTATGTGACTTGGGAAAAAGTAGCGAGAGTGACTCTGTTTGGGGTGTAGGATATGTCGGATCCGGTGTGAGTGTCAAACAAGAAAATTATTATTTTATCCAACTCTTTGGATTTGAATTCTGACACCTTGCGTCGGATGGACGAAGAAGTGGACCATATTTTGGCTGACATAGGAATTAATTTAGGAAGTAGGCGTCCCCCGAGGATGCAAGTTCTCATGTGTCCTCGTCTAATTTGTTATTACAGGAGGCGTCCCCCGTTTGAACTCTTTGTGTTAGACACACTTCTATTCTTCCCTGCATAATTGCAATGCCAACCACAAACCCAAAGCTAGTCACAATCCCAAATCTAACCCAAAGCTAGTCCCCATAAGTACTATACTATTTCTTTTTTCCAATTCATGTACATCTCACCGATTCTCTTATTTCTCGGTTCTCAGTAATCATAGTTGGCTTTCTTTTCTCAAGGTGTTTTGGATCGAATTCTCACATTTTTTTTGTTTGCCATATATCAATAATCAGCCGAAAAAGGGAATATTTTTCTTATGAACATAAACCCAGAATCCCATATTGATCATATAGTCTTGCCATTGATGAACAGAATTCAATATATAATATTATTATAATATCCAGACCAATAAGTTACACTACTAATTTATGATAAGAATTAATGTTAAAGGTTTATAAGTTATATGAGTTAGTAGTCTTAGGATTTAGTAGCTCTTAAGTTTAAGACATTAAGTTTTAAGTTATAAGGTATTAAGACTTGAGTTACATAAGAAAATGAGATGGTTTTGGAGTTATGGTTTCATGAGTTACAAGAGTTTCATGTATGACCATAATGATATAGCACTAATGAGGGTTCCTCCTTAATCCTATAAAAGAAGATGTCATTTGCTTATTCCATCATCTCATCCATCTCAAGTGTCTTCATTCAAGTAGAGAGTGAAGAGTGTTCACTCCAAGTTGAGAGTGTAGTGTAGTGTTGCAAAACAAGTGTGAACGAGTGGTATTCTTGAAGTTGTGTATCCATTATTTGATAATGGAAGTTCTTATTGTTGTTGTCCCGTGAACGTAGACACATTACCGAACCATATTATATCCGGTGTTTACTTTCTTTTATATATCATTTATATTTTTATATATTTATCTGTTCTGTTGTCACTCCTCTATGATAGGAAAATCTAATCCTACTTTCTTTTATATATCATTTATATTTTTATATATTTATCTGTTCCATTTGCTTTGTATATTGTGATTTCCGATCAATGATAGGATTTGTTTACTCTATAAAAACGGTGGTCTAGCAGTACAAACGAAACAAGTCTATCTAACAAAACCCAGTAGAAGGTCTGTCTTTATAAATTAGGGTTTCGTAATCCCCTCCATCTCTATCTCTCTCATGCTCATGGCGAAAGTAAAAGTTGCAGGGGCATGGGTGGGCGTTCTAGAAGTCGAATTGGACAAATGGAACATATCCATGTTGAGACAAGAGGTTGCAAAGCGATCGAACAGCGATCCCAACTTGATCAATCTGATCTGCGCAGGCAGAGTGTTGAAGGACGGAGATGGGAGCGAGAATTTGACCCAAGTAGGTATGAAGAACAACTCCAAGGTTCTTGCTTCTAGGGTTTCTGCTACTCAGGAAGGCAAGCCTTTAGGTGAGGAGCTGATGGTTGAAAGCGAACGCTGTAAGAGATTGGCACGGATCAAGGCAGCTGCCATTGCAATGGCAAAGAGACATGCAGATGGTTCTTTGCCAGTTGAAAACTTCAACATAGAACTTGAAGATCAAAACGGGCAGAAAGTGCAGATGGGAACCGAGACTGATCAGCAGGCAATCATGATGGGTCTGATGCTTCATACGGATGCAAAGAGACTGATCAAAGAACAGAATTTCAGAGATGCATTGGAAGTTTTGAGCATGGGAGAGGAGGCTTTCTCTCTTTGTGACCCCAGGGTTATTGAGCTGGTTGACAATCCTTCTATACTGCAAATCGACATGGTTTGGTGTTATTTCATGCTCAAAGACATCAATTGCCTCTCGGATGCGGGGTTTCGGCTTGAGAAGGCTAGAGAAGGACTCGAACGAGCTCACGGAAAGAATGCTTCTCGTGTGAGACTTCTTCAGGCTGGTAGGTATCCGGAGCGTGCGCTACATTTGAGACTGGAGCTGCTGGAAGGGGTGATGGCTTATCATAGCGGTAAGGTTGATTTAGCTAGGAAGGTGCTGATTTCTGCCCAAGAGAAGTTCATGCTGCTACAAGTTTCGGATGAATCTCTTTCACTTGTGATGAGCATGGGGTTTAAAGAACTTGATGCGAAGAGGGCGTTGCTGATGAACAATCATGATGTTTCTAGTGCTGTTGATTTTCTTGTTGAGCAAAAGGCAAAGAGAGACCAACAAGGGGAAGATGATATCCGGCGGCAACAGGAAATTATGGAGCAAAGGACGTATGGTGTGACACCCTTGAATAAGGCTGTGGATCTGGAGAGATTGAATGAGTTGGTCTCCACTGGATACGAAAAGGAACTTGCCGCTGAAGCGCTTAGAAGAACTGAGAATGACAGTGTGAAGGCATTACTTGATTTGACAAATCCAGAAGCTAATATTTCCATACAGAAACAACTTGCATCAAGGAGAATTAAGCGTCAGCGCCGAGCAGTAAATGCTTCCGTTGAAGCACTTGTAAGCATGGGCTTTGAAAGAACATTAGTGAATAAAGCTTTGCAGGCTGGAGGGACAATGGAGGAAGTAGTCCGTCGATTACTCTCAGGACAAGTAGCAAATCCGACAAATGGTGTTACCCAATCTGAAGCAATTTCCACGGCTTCTGCTGACAACAATGGCCAAACTGATGCAGCTAGTGACATTGCGAATTCTCTTACTTCAATGCTTGAGAATCCAAATGGCCAAGCCGGAGGTTCTAGAACTGCATCAGAGCCTGGAGGTTCTAGTAGTGCATCAGAGCGTGATTCAGAAATGGAGAGTGAACTTACTGAAGAACTACTAGCACAAGAGGCTCTCTCTGACTATGACCTTGAAGTTACCAAAGAAGGTGAAGCCATAGGCGAGTACTTGGCTCTTCTGGATTCAGCGCAGTGAAACATCAAACTAAAAATGTCACTATTGATCTGTGGCGGACGACATTATAGCAGTACTGGTTTTTCTTAAGATTCAATTTTCGTTAGCATCAGCAAAAGTCAAATCATTATGATATTCATGCGAATAAAGATGTTATTAAAAATCGGGTTCTTAGTTTTACCATATGGATTTTACTTCTTCTCCATTGGTCTGGTGGTCTTGGTACTGATAGTAAAGGGGGTTGCTAAATGAACCCAGCAAATTCCTTAATGTACCCAACAATACACATTGTGGTGTTTATTTCCAGCATTACCCCTCAATTATTTTTAATTTTCTATTTTATTAACAACAAATAATTTAGAAAACGAAAATAAATAACTGCGATTCCCCATGAATGCAGACAGTCTTTCACCTCTTCCATCGTCCTTTCATTCTTAAGTTCATCCTTCTTATTTTGCCTCTTCTCTCTCAGGTTTGTTTCTTTATCTATTCTCAGGGATGATGGAGGATATCAAGATGAAACCTTGAAAATATTTGGAACCAACGATAACTTGGATTCGTGTAGTTCCATCTCGAGCATATCCTTTCATAAAATATCATATTGATTAATACTCTGAAATTAAAAGAGTGAAGGTCCATATTTCGCTCACTTTTCAGTCAAATTTTTCGATCATAGCCAGTCAGTATTTAGATATATATGTCATGATCATCTCTGCAAAGTTTCGTCTAATTTAGTGATCGTTTGGTCTTCCATAATCGTGATTTACACCAACGGTTTTACTTGAACAAATATGACAACGAATCAGTAAGGGGATTGTTGAAATCTAAGAACCTATCGTGATCGATCAGTATTTTAACCTAAAGAACCACTTCTAGACTTCCAGCCAAAAACCTAAACTTGAACATCGATCTACGGTAGGGGACCTGAAGATGATATTAAAAAGGTTCTCCCCCCCTAGTGAGATAAGCAATCAATCTGAGAAGAGTGAACCAATGAGAAAAAAAATCTCGGGGAAAGAACGGGGTTTGAGTTTTGAAGAGAATATTTTTCTTTCTTTTTTCTTTTTGTTCTTTCTTAATTTATGAAAATAAGGGGTAGAATCGTAACGTTTCAAACAAGTATTGTGTTGCTGGGTGAATTAAGAAATTTACTGGGTACATTTAGCAGCACTCATAGTAAGTTGCCACCCTTTAGTCTTTCTTCCAGTATTGTAGGAGTTGAAGAAAATAGATCAAATTGAAAGCTAGCTTGTGTAGGACACAATAACAAGAGTGTAGAATTTTACAGCAATCTTAGAGCAGAACATAATATAGATTCCATGCAATCAGGCATTTTATTGCTAACTATCTGTCAAGATCCAGACGCAAAGAAAGCTACTTAAAGCTCACTTTTTGGGCATCAAACCTCTGATCAAACCCAGGATCTCACCACGCATTGCAGCAACAGCCGATGGAGTGACTTGTTCCTTGACAGCAGAGAACCACATATTATCTCCATCTTTGTCTTTACTTCCATACCAGCTGCATATTATCCTTGCAATGGCCAACACATACATGCCACAGTCATAACCATTTACTTGGTGCGGTGAATCAGTACAATCTTTATACACGGAATCATTTGCTGAAGTGGAAACACTCATAAATTTCTTAACAGCATTATAAAGTCGCTTTGCAGGACGTTTATTCAACCCCCCTCGACTGCTATCATGATGATAAAATGTGTTGCAGCTTCTCTCAAATGCAAGTAGGGTCCAATGAGATCCACCTTCAGCTTCACTAACATCATCATTGTCATTGACAGGAAATATTACCACTTTCTTATCGGGCAACTGAAGAGGGTCTAGGAAGTCTTTAAGGCTCTCAGCTGGGCAATTCATCATCCAGAATGTAATTGAAGGTGGAATGAGTAGAATCTCCTCGGAGCATGATGAAAGATAACTGAAATAGAACTCGATGATTCGATCATTGAGAAAATATGGGCCACTGAGGATATCCAAGTCTGATTTTCTTAGTACCACATCATTGAAGCTGAGAATCTTTTCATCAGGATTACTTTCGGCCATTTGGTAGATACAGATGATGTAGTCCTGATCAACAAAAGTAAAAACCGTGTGTCAGGCCACCATCATTTCAGAAAGGATCTTATAATTGAAGAACATATTGCTGATACTAAACTAATATAAGTAAATAATCAGACAGTTGCTCAACCACCAAAATCCAGTGCTAGAGCAAAATTTAGATCCTCAACATCTTTCATTTGCGCCACTATACACGCAAAGACAGAATTGATGAACACAAGAAAACAATCACACTTCTACACTCTAATTTCTAAATTAACTTCCTGCACAAATTGCTTTCAACCAAAATGAACCAATGTCAAAGTTCATTGCTCTGTATCAAGTATATTCCTAACTTCCCATACTCCTGTCCTTTTCAAATCAGATTTACACATACTCAAATCATCGTTTCGTACCTCGAGTACACACCATCCCCTATCCCCAACTTCACCTTAAACAACACATCTAAGCACACTCTGCAACGTGCCCCCCAAGAAAAAAATAGTCTGCTATTCATTAACAAACCTTAACCCAACGCCCAACCAGGATTGATATACAGGTCTTGTAGCTCTCTGTATAAGCAACCCATAACTCCAATTGTCACTAAAGAATTCTTGATTCAACAAACAGGGAAAATCTCAAAGTTCTTAAAATTCCATAAATCTATTATCATAAATTTCAAGCAAAGACGCAGAGAATCGTTCAAACAATTGGTGTTCGTTTCTTTGATCATTCAATTTAGAGTGAATAATCTGTGGGTTTTCATGGCATTTTCTTCTTTTTCTTTTATGCAGAGAACAAGTGAAAGCGATTGTAAGAGAATGAGAACAACTTACTGGGTGATTCCGAGAATTTGAGAGAGAGGAGAAGCACCGGTAGTGCGGTTGGTTTTCTTCTTTGATTTGGGGTCCTGCTATCAAGATTTTAGAAGACGCTATGATGTGTAGGCAGCAGGTTCAGTTTTGCCCCAAACGGCGTCGTTTGGGTCTCGAAGTCACTTTTCCCATGCATTTAGATTAGATTAGATCTTAAAAATCGATATTTTCAGTGAAATTTCAATTTTTTAAATCTCTAAAATATCTTTCACAGCTTTTCTCGTTTGAAATGTTCGAAATTTTCTGATATTTTTTGAAAATTTCTAAAAATTTTCATTTTTTTTTATTTTTTTATCCAAAATTTTCTAATCTACAAATTAAAATTCAAACAATTACTTTAATTCATACTCTTATTTTAATTCCTTATTTTTTGCCCAAAAGTTTATATAGTCCACCATATACCCTTACGGCAAAAATCCGGCAATGTCTTATCTAATATATTTCATGTCTTATGGGATGCAATCAAATAATAACTCGTGATCACAGTATGAAGCACAATCTTCCAATGATTATGGTTATAGTTAAGATCAAGCGATGTCAAATGCCTACTACAACTCCCAGTATGAAAACTCATGGTCAATTCTCCTTAACCCGTATGGTTGGCATATAAGTCAATACATGCAAAACTACAAATGTGAGGTATCATTTAATGATTATTCTTCACCATACACTGAAGACTCAACATAGAGAGATGATGAATGTAACGAATATTTTGTACCTCATAGATCTTCTACATGGTTTTAAAGTACTCATTTAATTTCATGTGAAATGTATCATATGTACATAAGGCGTGATGACCTAGCCTCCCTTTAAGTTTCCAGTCATCAAAACAAATGTTTAAAGTAAACTTTTAAGCATTATTAATGGTTCAGTACTTACTTTTTCACTTTAAATTACTACAACACCTTATAGATCAATATTTATTCAAGGTTTTCTTTTCAAATATAATACATAATATAGTAAACAAACATCTCTTAAAATTTCATTTAAAATTTCCGTGTTTTTTCTTCAAATTTCTGTCAATCTCCTCAATTTTTTTACTGCTATCGATATTTCCTCAAAATTTCGATCGAAATATCAGTTTTTTCATAATGTCGATATTTCCGTAATCGTCGAAATTTAAGACCTTGCTCCGGGTTATACGGTGACTTTCATTTTCATACCTAGGTATGAAAATTTAGTATTGTTCTGGCAACAATAATGTTCTACCTCCCTCTGTTAAGCGGCTGAAATGACATTATTTGGCCCCACTTCGTCAGGTTTTGCATTCTTTTCTAAGGGTATTTGTACTGTAGTCTAACATATTGGTTGGATTTCTTTCCTAACAGTTGTGTTATTGATTGCTTATGATGATGTAATAATGTTGGTTGATAAATGATTTAGGATAAATTGTGAATTTTTTTGTTTGATGAATGTAGGGAGTATAGAGGGTGAGGATAAACTGTTTAAAGAAAGACGTCAAATTGGACTGAGACGCATATTTCTTGAACTAATTTTGATATGATTTTGTCTGGTACATGTTTTATTCTATTTTCATTTATGTAATAGATGAAAATACCCTTAGAAAAGAATGCAAGACCTGATGAAGTGGGGCTAAACACCGCCGCTTCAGCCACTTAACGAATGGAGGTAGACCATTGACGAAACAATAGCTCAGGGGTCTTTTGTAATTAATTCTTTAGTTTATTTTGCCTCTTTTAACGGTTGTTGCTTGGCGCGAGCGTGTCCAAGTTTTTGAAGATTACAGGTTATTAATGGTATGCATCATGACGTAATCTATAATATGAATTATTATATTAGTAAACTGCAGTTAAGTTACTGACATAATATCACTTTACAATTAGATTAATTCAAGAAGTGTTTAAACACACAAGGACTAAATTTTACAAATTATGACAAGTTGTTATATTCTTGTCATGTGGCAGCAACACATTTACAGCTTTGTCCTTAATTGAAACATATTTCACTTCCATTTGCGACTTCACTCTCTGACGAGAAATCCATTGCTACTGCCTCTTCAACTTGAAATCCACTGCTACTGCCTCTCTGACTGGAAAACCATTGCTACTGCCGTCAACATAAAAATCTAATGCTATTGTCGTCGATCGGAACATGCTACTATTGTCGCCGATCAAAATCTACTGCTAATATCGAGTACTGAATAAAGAGGTTCAATAAAAGTCACAAGAAAAAAGCTTTTGCTACTACCAGATTCACCAGAGAAGCCTACTGCTACTACCAAATTCACTAGAAAAAAAACTTCTGCTACTACCAAATTCACCAGAAAAAAGCCTACTGCTATTGTCGAATTCACTAGAAAAAGGTTTATGATACTACCAAATGTACAGTAGCACTCTTATGCATCCAATAATCAAAATTTGCAAGGAGACGTGCTACTGTCGAGTGTCGAGTAAGAGTGTTACTGCATGTAATTCTATCGGCATCCAAACTACATTGCTACTATTGATATCCAAACTGCTACTAGCGGTATCCAAACTGCTACTGTCATTCATAATCATACCCATGAAACCTATTGTGGATCTACTACTACTGAATGTACAATAGCAACACTTATCATTACTCCCTCGAGAAGTTAGTAAATGCGGCTATACGTAACAAAAATCGAACTAATAACATGTTCTTTCTCGAGGCAAAAGTCGTGAAAGGTGAAACTGACATTCAGTTCTTGAATCCATACTTAGTAACGATTCATCTTATTACTAACCCTTTACTCGGACATGATTTAATTAGGGTGCATCGATTGCCACCCCACAGTCCACTTTTTTCACCCCACAAACTGTTGATTTATTAAAAGACCATATTATCCTAATTTAAAATTACTGTACAGTACAATACGTTGATTTAAATTACAAATATGATTTACTTTGTTTTACTTAATTTGTGCTTCTCTTTATTATCCTTGAACGGAAATACAATTATGGGATATGCAATAAATTTCAAACGCAATTGTGGTGACCGAGGCCTTGTAGGACACTCAGGTTCGAGGTCTGTCCATTAAGATCGAATTTGCTCGACATATTTGTATTATTGATTCTTTTTATTTCTGTATGTTATCGTATTAATATTAATAATAATTTTTAAATTTATTCTTTTTATTTCTGTATGTTATCGTTTTAATATTAATAATATTTTTTTGTCCAACTGAGAAAATGATATTTAGTGTATGTTTGATACATATGACTAAATAAGAAATATTAGATAAGAAGTAATAAATGGGTTGAGCTACGTTTGATGTGAGCGACACTAAAATAAATGGTATTAGCTAACACATGTTTTGGCTCTTCACCTCATTCGCTGGTGTTATTGTGAGTACTGATTTTTAAGTACTCACGATAGCACTGTCTCTCTCCTCTCACTCTCTTTGAGTTCTCTCTCTCTTCGTCTCCTGCTCTCTTAAGAGCCCATCATTCTAGATCCATTGCTGCCCGACTGGGCGACTTCATTTCATTTTTCCCTAATTTCGATTTCAAAACCTTAATAAAGCATCATCAACTTCTTTGTATCTTCTTCTGCCATCCTCCATCACCGACGCATGCCGTCATTCTTCATAAGAAATGATTTAAAGGCAGATTTGAGATGGGTAATTATGGTTTAGAGCTGGAAATTCGATTGGGTTTTGTTGTTTGCGATATGTGGTTTTTTCCCCTCTTCGTTTGGAGTCTTGTGGCAGTACTCTGTTGCGGTATGAACAAGAAGAAAATCAATTATGAAAAAGTGGTTCTTAGGTTGTTGAATGAATGAAGCAGAAAGTGGGTTGGAGAAATGGCGGATAGTTGGGACTTGGGAGACGTGAGTGCGTGGATGAAGGAGATGAATCTTGGTATAGTCTGTTACAATTGATGACCATGTTCTGTAGTTTAATTATTAAGAAGGTTTGATAATTGTTCTTCCACTATCCCATCTTAGGCAGTACTGTCTCCCCAAACATGATACAAGTTAACACTGAGTACACATACTCAAGCAAGAGTAGACACGATATTAAGAACAGAGTGGTCCAGAATTGTCCAGGATACCAAACATGCACTTAAGGTATTGTAAACGGGTGGACAAAATATATGTACAATCAAACTAACATAGGTGGGGGTGTAAAGAGAACGTAGGGTGAAAAAAGTAAATTGTGGATGACAATAAACACACCTTTTAATTAACATTCCTTCAAGGCATATCCAATAGATTATCCATTTCTAAAAAAATTGAAATTTAACAAAATATGGGACAAATTTTATCTTTACTAGACTACCTATTGAAAAGCTAAATTTAGCTTTAGCTAAATACTCTAGCTAAAGATAGCTAGCAAGAGAGAGAAAATAGCTTCAAGTGAAATTCACAATGTTCAAATTCTTCATTTTCAACCCTACTTTCTGGTTTTTGACTTATATCTTCCTCTATATAAGTTTTGGCACTGTTGTATTCATGTTTAACTTGTTCAGCAACATCTACACGTTTGTAGTCTTTGTAATTGTCTACAAGTACTCTATGTTTTCACCTTTTTGTTCTTGTCGTTTATGGATTGAGAATGTTGTGTAAGATGATTTAGGGGTTTGTAAATGTGTAGGCTTTGAAGGGAACCGACATTGGAGATAGATCTCAAGCCATCATAGACAGTAATACTCTATCTTAATTATATGATTGAAGGGAATCAACATTGTAGTGATAATTACACACTTTACCTTTGTCATGTGCAGGTGAGTTATGAAAATGTTACATCATTTACTGATCTCCTCAACACAGATCCAGAAGATGTATCTTTTCTAAACCCGGAAGAAGATGACTTCAATACCCAGAGTTATGTGTCTTCTCAAGCACCTGCTATGACATTTGAATTACCTGGTAAAAAAATCCTATACAAAAACCAACAATAGGACTACAAATTACTCAGTTCAAGAAGATTGGCTTCTAACATATGCATGGCTCAATATTAACTTAGATCCGATGAAGGAAATGATCAAAAAAGTACCGTATATTTTCAACATCTTTTCGATATCCCTCTTGAAGCTCAGCAAAATGTTTATGTTTTCTCCCTTCTAGAGTTGGAATTGCTTTGACAAAGGTTGCCCATTGAGGATATATCCCATCAGCGAGATAATATCTCATATTATACTCATTATCCATGATCTTGTACCTTACTTCCGAAGTACGCCCATCTTGTAGTTCGTAAAATACATTAGATCGTTCTAATACGTTAATATCATTATGAGATCCTGGAAGTCCAAAGAACGCATGTCATATCCATAAATCATATGAAGCCACAACCTTTAAAATAATAGTTGGTTCATGTTTATGCCCATAATACATATCATGCCATGACTCTAGGGCAATTCTTCCACGTCTAATGCATACAATCAGTGCTCCCTAACATTCCAGGAAAGTCACGTTTTTCGCCAACGAAAAGTAATCTTGCAATGTCATCCCTAGTTGGTGATCTCAAATACTCGTTGCCGAAAACTTCAACAACTACCCTAACAAATCTTTTAAGACTTTCAATAGTTGTATGTTCAGCAATTCGTAGGTACTCATCAACTTGATCAGCCGCCACGCCATAAGCAAGCATTCTTAGTGCTACTGTCATTTTTTGAAGGGTTGACAAACCGAAAACTTTGGCCGTGTTCCTTTTTTAAACAAAATAGGAATCATGATTTAACACCGCATCATGAATTCGCAAAAAAAGAGGTCACTTCATTCGAAATCTCTGTCTAAATATATGAATCTTGAAGATAGGTTGATCAACAAAATAGTCTGCATAAAGATTGTTATGACCATCAATTCTATTACGTGCTACAGTGTGGTGACCTACAAAAGTACCAATTTGAATTAGCAAAGAAAAATAATAGTTAATAACTTAATATCCATGGATGCGCAAGCATCCAAAATTTGAACATTTCCAACGATGTTAGCTATTTCATTAAAGGATTTTAATATGTTAGCTAACATTGTTGCGATAGCTATTTACAAAAACAATAGTTAATAAATAGCTAACATCGTTGGAGATGCGATCACTAAAGGATTTTAATTTGCCGATCACCAACATATGTTGGTCATAATGACCAACCAATCAGAGAAAGAGGATGGAGAGAGAAAGTAAAGAAATAGTGAGGTTTGAAAAATTATGACGAACATAACATTATTTTATTGGTTAGTCATTATAACTAATATATGTTTATGGTCCGCAAATTTGAATCCTTCACCAAACTCTTTTGTATAACCATTTCACGGAATCACGGATCATCGACTCACCAAATTTACCATGAATTTCAAAGCCGATCCGGATCCGAATCCGACTAACTAGACCCGAATCCTTTTTTTTAAAGCCTTTATAATGTTCCAACTTCGATTGCAAACTCTCCGATTCTAACGGCAGTTGCCAACAAAACCAAGCCAAAACCCGAAACTGAAACAATCCCTTAACAAAAAAAACTCACACTACATACATACTAGGCCCGGTAAAACACCGTGTCGTGTTCGTGTCAGATTCATTTGGTTTCGTCTATTTATCGTGTCACAAGATAATAAATCATTAAGTTATCGTATGCAAAATGCTAAAACCAAAACCAAACCATAAATTATCATGTTAACCGTTAAATTAAAAATTATAATAAATATTTTTTTTTTTCAATTTTTCTGTAAATGACAAAAATACTAAAATACATTAGATCTTTATGAATAAATAAAAAACTCAAAATTATAATATGTAAGCTGAAGAAAGTCATAAATCTTGAACAATAACTTAGTTCAAAAGTCAAGTTACACTTCCAAGGTTATAATAATAAGATAGATGCTAGATAGCAAAATCGTAAAAGCTTAATTTAGGAAAATAACAAAAGTTAAAGTTCCATGCATCTATCGACAAACTTAAACAACTGAATCATCAATTAGCAGTTCACCATCATCTTTCTAGGGTTTCTTATATAAAAAATTGAAATTACAAAAATACCTCTATGTTAATGAGTTTTTTCATATTAATAGTTTAACTTTAAATCAAATCATTATAAATCGTGTTTTTATAGTACCAACTGTATATGAAATCAAACCTCTATAAAATCAATCTTATAAACCTCAACACTAAAACTTATAATTTCCTCTTATCGTACCGTATGCAAATTTAGCAAGCCTAATATACACACCCTCTCTCTCTGAGAAGAGAGCCAGTCTCCCAGATCCAAATCGCCGGAGAACCCTTTCCCGGTCAAAAATGGACAAGTTTCTCGACAAGTTGCCCTCCATGGATCTGATGCGCTCCGAGAAGATGACCTTCGTCCAGCTCATCATCCCCGTCGAGTCCGCCCACCGCACCGTTTCCTATCTCGGTGAACTCGGCCTCCTCCAATTTCGTGACGTAAGTTTCCGATCGCCGTCCGTCTGGCCTTGGTTTTTACATGAGTTTCTGTTTGATTTTGCATCGGATTGTTTGAATGTGCGGTTTAAGTAGAGTAGTTGTGATTGTGAGATTTAGAAACGAAGATTAATAGAACAGTAGAGTTTTCGTTTTCGTTGCTAATTTCGGTTTTCGGTTGAAGAATGTAGATTTCGAAATGGAAATTTTGCTTGTTCCTTTGATTGTTAGACTGTGAATTGTGTTTTGGAGATTTTCGAGTGGGAATATTTTTGATCTGGTTGCCTTACATAGATTTTTAGTTAGGCTTGCGTGTAGGTCTATTCTCTTCATGATAAGAAGGAAATTTTCATGGCATTCGTAATGGTATACCTGGTATAATGTGTTGAAGTTATACTCTATCCTGATGATGGAAGATATGGATCATAGGTTATGTGTGATAGGAACAGTTTTGCTGTACATTTAAGCCTCACACTTGTCAGTTAGCTGACACTTGTCAATAAACTCAAGTTTGTGTATGACTCGGCTCGACATTGCAAATTGGCAATTGCATCAGCTATAGCTTCCTCTCAATCAAGGGATTTTGATTTAGTTATGTATTCCATTTGACTAAAAACGTGTTACTTTTACTCTAATTTTAGAATAGGTTCACTAACCTCTAATAGTTACCGCAAAACCATACCAGAATACTTCTGGTTAGGGAAGTGCTGCCGTGATGGAAACTTGGCCTTTTGATTTTGTGAACATACGTCACCTCATTTGGCCACTTGGTCTATGATTTGTTTGGTGTCTGTAACACATAAGTCACTCGTTTCTATGCAGATCAGTACACGGGTAGCGTGCACATCTATATTCGTTGCGGATTGTTTTGCAATTATATTCTTGGTTTTACCTTATCGGTCACTAATGTGGGCTTATATGTTAAGAAATGAATTTTTGTGTATAAATATGAGTAATTGGTCAGTCATGATATAGTTTCTTAAATGATGCTAGAGCGGTGCTGATGTACATGATAATTAATCACCATTTTAAAAGTTTGTTGATCGAATATTTATAACTAGTTATAGAGAATTTTGTTGGTTGTTTGTAGTAAACTGAGAATGTTCTGGACGTGCTGTAGGGACCTAGTAACTTTGACTTCAAATTTTACATTTTCTTTTTGTTATAATTGAGGGCATGTTCTCAATTTTACTAGCTCTGTGGTGGATATAAAGGTGATATAAACTATTTCTGAAATCTTTTGGCCAAAAGTAAAAAAAAAGTTACTTCATGTATGTGAATTGTAAATATTCTACTTTTGACTTCAAATTTTACATTTTCTTTTGTTATAATTGAGGGTACGTTCTCAATTTTATTAGCTCTGTGGTGGATATAAAGGTGATATAATCTATTTCTGAAATCTTTTGGCCAAAAGTAAAAAAAAGTTACTTCATCTATGTGAATTGTAAATATTCAACTTTTGACTTCAAATTTTACATTTTCTTTTGTTATAATTGAGGGCATGTTCTCAATTTTATTAGCTCTGTGGTGGATATAAAGGTGATATAATCTATTTCTGAAATCTTTTGGCCAAAAGTAAAAAAAAGTTACTTCATCTATGTGAATTGTAAATATTCTACTTTTGACTGGTGTTTGTCTTGATGCAAATGTGGAAGCTAGCTTTATATAACTAGTATCTGTCTCCTTTTATGGGTCACAACTCATGTATTTTTTTGACATATGAAACATGCCAAGAAAACATGGAAATGCTTAATTTTTTTCCTGGTATTTTGTTAATAGTTTCTTTGTAGGAATTTGAAATACAGTCTCTTTGATGTGTGCACTAATATTCTCATTGTCTTATTCTTTTCTCTTTTTCCTTTTCTTTTGCAGTTAAATGCTGATAAGAGCCCTTTCCTACTAACCTTTGTCAATCAGGTAGCTACCTGATCATTTTGACTACAGTTACAATGCTGATTTTTTGAAATGCAGCATCTGGTTTTAACACTTTGAATGATTTTATATACTTGTATGTTAACTTGCTGTTTTTACATTTCCATTGGTATTGAATATGAGAAGTCTGCCATTTTTTGCGTATCATTGAAGTTTAAGTAGTGATATAGATGCGTTAGTAGGTGATTGGTTACTTGTTGTTCAACATTTAAAACTTGATTATATATGCTCCCATTGTGCTTGTTTTAACGAGTATAAAATGTATGGATTTCAATCTAGGAAATGATTATACTATGTTTTCTCTACCTGGAATATCTGTTAATTAAAAACTCAAAACGGAATACTGTATGTGCTCATAAAATTCGTAATACTGATGACATTTGGACGTTGAAACCAATTTCATTAAAAAGTTACTCGTTATTGTTCAATCATCAAAATTCTGTAGACTGTAGTTAGTGGTGAAGTTGTTCGCTGTAAGCAATATTATTATATTTGTCTGAATCTTTGTGAGGATTTCCACAGGTAAAGCGATGTGCAGAGATGTCAAGAAAGCTGCGATTTTTTAAGGATCAAATCAGTAAGGCTGGTCTACTTGGGTCTATGTGTCCAGTTTCACAACCAGATATTGAGTTGGAGGAATTAGAGGTCTATATCTATAACACTGCCCTCATTTTCTTCTTTGTCTCTGTCTGTATCCCACTCCCTCTGTTGGTGCAAGAGTAATAGTAATGTTAAGCTGGAACATGTTTAAAATATCACTAAATTTTTTTTACCCTCATCCATGGACCAATTTCTTGTAAACTGATACCATTTATTTCCTAATTCCAGTTTCAACTTGGTGAGCACGAACATGAGCTGAGTGAAATGAACTCTAATAGTGAAAGACTTCGACAATCATACAATGAGCTCCTGGAGTTCAAGATGGTATTACAAAAGGTAATTTTCCTTTTTACTTTCTCTCCACATTGGGGGTGTATTTGCAGACTCGTATCACCCTTTCTATTTTTAGCAGTTCATAAAATATTTGTGGTGCATGGGTTACTTGAAGGCTAAATTATACCAACCCCCTTATTTGTTGTACATTAGGATGAAGACTTAATCCATTGATACACCCAAAGGGACTTGGTTTCTTTAAGTTAACAAAATATCTATCACTATTAGATATGATGTCTAATGTAGTGCTAATAATCTTTCTTAAGAAAACACAAAACTAGTAACCATGACCTTTGTTGGAAGCATAGTTTGGATGAGAAAGTAGGCATGTAGATGACAGATGAATACTCTTTGACATTACCTCGGCTTGTGGTTGCCGGTCATACAATTTCTCAATTTGCTTTAATAAACATTTATATAGTAACCTGTTAATTTTGTATTGATTCAGTATTTTGTTGTTGTGTCGAAAATTGCCATATTGTATATCTTAGGTTCATAGTCAGCAAATGATATGATAACTTTTTTTTGTGTGGTCTTAGTAATGTCTGTGGATTCATGCTAACATCCATTTTACAATGCACTGCTTTCATTTATGACCCATAAGTGAATTTCTCCTTTCGTAGAAGCACTAAATTAATACCAGTTCTCTCTTTGAAATACTTGCTCCTGTGCCTTGACAATTTCAGGCAAGCGACTTTCTTGTTTCAAGTAATAGCCATGCTGTCACAGAGGAGACAGAACTAGAAGAGAATGTTTATTCAATGAATGACTATGGTGATTCAATGTCACTGCTGGAGCAGGTAAATAACTCGCATGGTTTAATTTCGGTGCAAAACCTTTGTTTATGATTCAATTTGTAAATGATTATACATTACACAGGATATTAGACCGGGACCGTCAGATCAATCTGGTTTGAATTTTGTTAGTGGGATTATTTGTAAATCCAAAGCTCTAAGGTTTGAGAGGATGCTGTTTCGTGCTACCAGAGGAAATATGCTTTTTAACCAGGCTCCAGCAGATGAACAGATCATGGATCCTTTATCTACTGAAATGGTTTGATTCTGCTTCAGTATTATTAATATCTGCTTGTTGATTTGTGCTATCAAAGGGTCTGCATTTTTTTTACTAATTCCTAATTATTTTCAGGTTGAGCAGACAGTTTTTGTAGTATTCTTCTCAGGGTTGCAGGCAAAGGCAAAGATTCTGAAAATTTGTGAGGCCTTTGGTGCAAATTGTTACCCTGTTCCTGAAGATGTAACGAAACAGAGGCAAATAACTAGAGAAGTAAGTAAATAGTGTCCCGTACATTGACAGTTTATTAATATCGTGAATTGGTGAAGTTCAAGCTGAAATAGTGTGTTTTTTCTCATAGAAAAAAAACTTTCTACTATTTTAGCTCCAACATGTTACCAAATTTTCCATTCTGCTATCTGAATGGTGGATCAATAGCCTCATAGCTTCAATGAGTTATTATGCTCTATTTTCCTTGTCATACGGTGTTAGCTTATATTCGTAGGTCTTCGTTTATAAGATTGTGTCCATTTTTTCCGATAAAAGAATATATTGTAGATTAAATAGTCAAATACTCTTCGGTCATGCTTTCATGGTTAAAGAACCAGGTTTTCTTTTGCAGGTTTCATCTCGTCTTGCTGATTTGGAAGCAACTTTGGATGCAGGGATTCACCACAGAAATAAGGCCCTTGCTTCTGTCGGGTTTCACCTGGCCAAATGGATCAACATGGTAAGATAGCTGCAATTTTTTTTCTCCTTGTTACTAATTGTATTTATATGAAATATGCAGAATATTGAGCTTATCCTTATATTACAACCATGTCATGCTACTTGTTGTCAGGTAAGAAGGGAGAAAGCTGTTTATGATACATTGAACATGTTAAACTTTGATGTTACCAAGAAATGCCTTGTCGGAGAAGGCTGGTGTCCAATATTTGCAAAATTAAAGGTAATGTATTTTTGGTATAATTTTGTTCAATCATTAACATTGTTTGGAATAGTTAGATACCATGCCTTTGCCAATAATCTTTTGCAGTAATACAATAGTTTCTTTTGATTAGTATCATTAAATTATATTCTCCCATCTTTACTGTTACTTGAGAGAAGAGGTTTAACCATGAATTACTTATTTATTTGTCTGAGAAGTAACTAATCAGCTCTTAATACATGAACATATACTCACATGAGTTTTGCTGTTAGATATCAAAGGTGTTTCTATTCTATCATTTATTTGATGTATTGAAGAATGATATTGCTACCCGCCTACATCTACAACAGTTTAGTTATCCTATGAAAATCATCCGATTACAAAGGCAAAATCAGATCTTGCCATCTTTTGTGTTTTACTAAGGGGGATATTGCAAAGATCTGATTCTAACACTGGTGGACCTTGTGAATAATGTTAATAGTAACATATTTAAAATATATTAAGTTCTTTCTGCTCAGTATTAATAACTTTATATTTTTTTTCTCGTAATATTTATGCAATAGATTCAAGAGGCATTGCAACGTGCAACGTTTGATAGCAATTCACAAGTGGGTGTAATATTTCACGCGATGGATGCAATAGAATCACCTCCTACTTATTTTAGAACCAACGACTTCACAAGTGCATTTCAGGAAATTGTTGATGCATATGGGTTAGTTTAATATACCACTTATGAAGTTTGATTCAATCTTCAGTTATGAAAAAAGATGTTATTAGGTTAGTTTATAATTTTCCTTGCAATATTCGGCAGCTGATCTCACACATGTTGGGATTCTGGATTAATTTTGTTTTCTCACAATTACAGGATAATTGCATATACCTAAATTCTAATAATCTTGTTTTTGTCATCGCATGTAAGAAACTTTAAATTGGTAAATTTCATTTAAAACTTTATTTAATTGTAGAATGAAGTAAAGCTGTGAAATGCATCAAATGGTTGCAGCAGATTGCAAGTGGAATTAGAAAAAAGGGAAATGCGTGATGAGGCAAGTTCGAAGTTACAGGATAATTGCTTATACCTAAATTCTAATAATCTTGTTTTTGTCATCACATGTAAGAAAATTTAAATTGGTAAATTTCATTTAAAACTTTATTTAATTGTAGAATGAAGTAAAGCTGTGAAATGTATCAAATGGTTGCAGCAGATTGCAAGTGGAATTAGAAATAAGGGAAGTGCGTGTTGGGGCAAGAATTCTCAATATAGTGGCTATATCGCTAGCTCTTTTTTTATAATTTAATTTTTATTTTTTTATAACAAAGTAATTGAGTAATCACTATATAAATTAAACTGCCAGTTAGAGTAAGTTGACAGCTAGTTGTGTTATAATCGGTTTTTTTGCATGGAACTGATGTGTGATTAATTTGGCAGCATAGCAAGATATCAAGAAGCAAATCCTGCAGTGTACACTGTTATCACATTTCCATTTCTTTTTGCTGTGATGTTTGGGGACTGGGGTCATGGAATATGCTTGTTGATAGGAGCAGTAGTTCTTATAGCTCGTGAAAGAAAGCTCGCTGCTCAGGTCTGTCTCTTTTCAAATTCTGGCACTGAATCATAAGTGGAAAAGTATTATCTGAGAAACTTGTGGCTTTCCTTTTCTTATTAGAAAAAATGTTATTATTTATCAATTCTGAACAGAAACTCGGGAGCTTTATGGAGATGCTATTTGGTGGGCGCTATGTACTTCTTTTGATGTCCCTGTTCTCAATTTACTGTGGGTTGATTTACAATGAGTTCTTCTCTGTTCCTTTCCACATATTTGGTGGCTCCGCTTACAAATGCAGAGATGCTACTTGCAGGTAGTCTTTGTTTTAGATATTCAATTACTCACGCATTTTCCTTGTTTCAACTGTAGTTGATTATATATTTTCCTCTTTACATAGGTAGTTTTGTAGGTTATCTGCTCCTCTAGTCTATCTCCTGGAGAAATGAATTTAATAATTCTTTTACTTATAGAGTAGTTGATCAAAAAAGAAAAGGAATAACTATCATAGTAGTTGTTGTCTAGAAGAACTTATAGGCATCCTGTTTGGTGCTAGCTCGATTCAATTTCTCTTTGTAATATGGATGGCACATACATGTTGTGAACTGTCAATGGATGGAAGCTCACACACATGTTGTGAACTGTTAAGGGTAATTTCATCAGTTGGCCTATAGTGTATGCAAGTGTGTTGTGGTAACCTCCACATGCCAACATAGGGGATATCTAAAATATTTGGATGATTTGGAATATAATTCTATGCTGGACTTCAGTCGGTTGTGTTAATGTGTTATGAGTTGTGTTGAAGTCACCTCCTGCTTGTTGCTTAGGTAATTTTGCTTTTGGATATCATGTTCTGTCATTGCACTGCATTTCCACAGTATGTATTTTATTTGAAACTTCATTTGTTTGCATCACCCAGATTTATCATATCAATTATCTAAAAGTTATTTTTCTCCACCGTTCTGGATAAATTGAAGGTTTCATGGTCTCCTTTTGTTGTCATCCCTAAGGTTCTCATGGGTTGTCCTTTGTTCAATCCATGCATACATCTTATCTTGATAAGGAGTTTGTGGTATATAAATTACAAACTGGTAATGTCTGGTCTCTGCAGGAACCTTTGCTTTTCTTACAACTACCACCCCTTCCCCTATGCTGCAATTAATTCAAATGGATTACTAAAATCTGATTTCGCTTTAATTATAACTGTCCTTCAGGCATTTATTCTATCTTGTTGTGTTTATGCTTTCCAACTGCCTTGCCCTATGCCACAATTAATTCAAATGGATTACTAAAATCTGATTTTTCTTTAATTATAACTGTCCTTGAGGCATTTATTCTATCTTGTCGTGTTTATGCTTTCCAACTGGGTGAACATATGACAGTTTAATTTTGCTTCTGAAATTTGACTGAATATTGTCAAGTATCTTTAATATCTTTGTTCTTGTGAGCAGTGATGCACACACTGTTGGCTTGATCAAGTACCAAGATCCATACCCATTTGGTGTGGATCCCAGTTGGCGTGGAAGTCGTTCAGAACTGCCCTTTTTGAATTCTCTGAAAATGAAATTGTCTATTCTGTTGGGTGTGGTGCAAATGAACGTAGGAATTATTCTCAGTTACTTCAATGCCCGGTTTTTCAACAGCTCAATTGATATAAGGTGCTTGTCACTTATCTTATGTTTTCCCCATTGTTTTTTTTATTAATGTTGAAGTTGGCAAGATTTTGATTGGTGTCTTTTTAATTATTAGGCACCAGTTTGTGCCACAGATGATCTTCCTTAACAGTCTCTTTGGATATCTTTCGCTTCTAGTTGTCATCAAGTGGTGCACCGGCTCTAAGGCTGACCTCTATCATGTAATGATTTACATGTTCTTAAGTCCGTTTGACAATCTCGGGGAAAACCAGTTGTTTTGGGGCCAAAGACCACTTCAGGCACGGGTTTTAACTCTATCGGTTACTTTGTGTACTCAGTTGTTTCTTTTTTTAATTTATGTGACAGTTAACAGGGCTCTACTTTTGCAGATTATTTTGTTAGTTTTGGCTCTAATTGCAGTTCCCTGGATGCTGTTTCCAAAACCTTTAATTTTGAGGAAGCTTCATACAGAGGTACTGTGGTATAATTTGTCCAGCATTTGTTTTGGAGTTCTAAGAAACCAGTAACGGGATGAAAGTTGCAGAAACTTTGATCAGATTTTTTTATATCCTAATTATTGAAACATGAATCGAATATTGGTAATTAGTATCCCAATTGTTTTATGGACAACTATAATAGTATTTTTCAACATGATTACATAAGCTATTTGACTGGAGACATCAGGAGCTTGGGAGGATAATAACAGTATGCTTACTTATTGTTTTCCAGAGGTTTCAAGGTCGCGCATATGGGATGCTTGGTACCTCTGAAATGGATCTTGACTTGGAAACTGATCCTGTGAGGCAACATCACGAGGATTTTAATTTCAGTGAGGTGTTTGTGCACCAGATGATACACTCCATAGAGTTTGTTCTTGGTGCAGTTTCAAATACAGCGTCCTACCTTCGATTGTGGGCTTTGAGGCATGACTATATAGTTTTCCCTATGTATATTTTTTTGTTTATTTTGCTTTATCATGTGGTTCTCTTTATCTCCATGATGCTATTTTAAAATGTCTTTCACTGCTCTTACAGCTTGGCCCACTCAGAGTTGTCAACTGTTTTCTACGAGAAAGTCCTCCTACTCGCCTGGGGGTGAGTTCCACCCATTTGCTTTTGTTTATCTTCATTCTTTTGTCTGTCATGTCATCCAAGTTGATAGATGTGATGTTGAACTGGTTCTTCAACTACTAATGGTCTTTGGAAAATAATCATTACAGGTATGACAGCTTTATCATCCGGTTGATTGGGCTAGCAGTTTTTGCCTTTGCAACTGCCTTCATATTGCTCATGATGGAGACACTCAGTGCTTTTCTTCATGCCTTGCGTCTTCATTGGGTGGAATTTCAAAATAAGTTCTACCTTGGTGATGGGTATAAGTTCAAACCTTTTTCCTTCGCCTCCTTAGCGACCGAGGATGAAGATTAGTTCACCAATTTTCTTAGTTCCTGGAAGTGTATGTTGCACAAAGAAGGCAGAGGTGCTTGTCCATCCTGAAATGCAATCATTTGATGCCCCATTTTGGGTGGCAGAGGAAGAAGAAGCATGCATATTCGGTTAACATGTTTTGGTCTTCTCGATTTTGACCTAGAAATGTAAAGTCGTGGCTCATACTCTTTTGGTATTGGTTGTTTCAAAAGGGTTCTGCGGAGTCATGGTTCCCCTCCATAGGTGTAGTTTACTTGACTGTTATTTCTTTTGTCTTATGGAAAGGGAAGGGAGAGGATTAGGTTCACCAATTAAGAGGAGCTTGGGAATCATTATACCATGCAGGCTTTTCCGAGAACTTAGTTCATTTAGCGTACACATACAAGCACATCAGGTGTGAATTTTGCCGGTAACTGACAGCGAATTCTTTATAAAAATTGATGTAAAAGTTATGAATCACAATCTTAAGAAATTAATTTGTAAAAGTATTGATCTATTGGAACAGTTTCATGCTTTATGATGTTCTTTACCTTTTAACAATTTAATGAATTGAAGAAATTTCTACCATGTACTGGGGATTACTCTAGGATTGTGATATCCACACCTTTTTTCCTTATTTAAAGTGTCTTTTAGTGACTTAAACTGTCTTCTTGAATAAAGAAACGATGCTGCATGGATTAGTTATTGCTACTATTAGGGCAGTTTTGAAAGTTAAGGATATAACACTGGTGGAGTTGAGCCGCCATAGGAGCCGTTTTCCGGCACGGCTTCAGCCGAGCCACCACTTGACGGAAGACGATTTTGCCCTGATTTCAGCACTAACTATAAAACACTTGAGGGGTAACTATTTCGCTCAGCCTCACTTTCGTCTCTATTGATCTCTCTCGCCCTCACTAAACCGAAAATGATTCGGTTTGCTTCAATTGGTTTTTGGTGAAGAGGTTTGGGTAACCTTGCCGCCATCGGAGCAAGGTTTGGAGTTTAAGCCCCAATATTTCCCTATCGTGGTGCACCCCTTGCGAGGTAGCTATATATCTTCCTATCTTTCTCTCGTCATATTTGGCGCGCTCAGAGATTTTGAAATTATTAGTTGAGTCGATTGAAAATGCTTTGTGCAGATTTTTTGTTGGATAATCATTGGTATGATATCCAATGTGCTGCAGATTGCAGTTTTGGTTAGTTCTGCTGATATAAATGGTGCCACTGCTTATGAAGTTGCAGGTACAGCTATGTTTGTGTTGTTTTCTATCCAAATCGTCCCAAATTAGATTGATATACATGTCTTTTTATGTAGTTCAGTCGTTACGTGAGTTGTTTATAAAGTTTGCTTCTTTTTGAAGTTGTGTTTTGGTGATTGTCATTGCTGTGTGTTTGTGGTGTGCAGGAACTCAATGTTTGTAAAGAAAAGCAGAATTCATTTTTTATTCATTATGCAATTAAGCTTAGCAAGTTGTGTTATTGGGGTTATATATTGGAGTGGGTCTGATCGATTAGATTGATTTCATTCATAATCTGTGTTGTTTTTTTTGTTTGTCGTGTCATGTAGATAGTCACCTTTCTTCTGACTTTCAGTTTTACATCAACAATTTGACATGGTTTACTGGTTGGTATTATATATGGTTTAGTAAGGCCAGGCCCTCAGAGTCTGAGTTCAGATGATAATGAAGATGAGGAATTGAAAGTATTAAATTGATAGTTCTGTAATCTGAGATAGGCTTCTCGGTATTAATGGTAGTAATGCTAAAATGTTTCATGATCAACAGGATAGTTCCAAATGTATATTCAGTAGCTCAGGCTGTTAATTCATTAATTTACACCCTTTGCTTCGTTAATGTGTGTGTATGTATGTTTTAATTATAAGTTTTGACTACCGGTACCATTCAAACTAATAGATTCTGCCCAGGAGTTTGTGTCCTACCAAATTTTCAATCCAATTTTAAGAATGATCAGTATGTAAGATTAGCCTATATAAAAAGTAAGTGAATCACACAAGTGCAATTACCCAATTAGATCGAAGGGAGATTACAACAACATTTTATTCTCTTCTTATCTATATGAGAGAATTTTATGTTGTATAAAATTGTTTGCGGGAAGAACTGTGCCTTCACTCTACAAAAACACTTGAAAGTTTACTGGTGTTTGCACATAGAACAAACCTCTAATATGAATCCAGATTCAAAATGTGGCTCTCCTCTTATCAATTTGTTGCAACTGAATAGCTTTGTAGCAGAATTGTTTCGCAGATCAAACTACAAAAATCAAAATGTGAGCTCTAAACTGGGGTATCCGCAAGTAAGATAAAGAAAAGAAAAGAAAAAGGATGCTACGTACGTGTTGAACAGAAGAATCGTCACCACAGCTGTAAATTATGTTGTGGTTTCCAGGCTCTACAACTAGCTTGTGAACAGCGCCTCTGTGGCTCACCTCCAACCTTTTTGTATAAACTTGGCCATCCTCTAAGAGCATATGCAGCGGTATAGGAGGCTTGCTCCTCCTATTTGAGGAGGTGCAGACACTATTTGTGAAATAGAAGGTGCAGTTCATGTTTTTTGTGCAGCCGTGCAAAAATAGCATCTCATATTATTGTTCATTAATTAATTATTTTTTATAATTATTTCTTTGAATGTTGTGAGTTTGCATTTTATGTTGTTTGATTTTAATTAACTATGTTTTATTGTAATGTGCGTGAGCTTTGACAAAATAAAGAATGTGCGTTTTTATTACTTGAAAATATAAAGTACATAATAAAAATTTAAAGTATATAATTAGAAATTAAAGTACATAATAGAAATTTAAAGTATATAATTAAAGTGCAGTTCATGAAAATTTATAGTACATAATGACATAACTATGAAAAAGTGGGCGATAAAAATTTGAAAAATTTCCTCGCTGGCATCTCAATTATCGTCATCTATTTGCTTAAGGATTGCCTCTTTTCTCTTCGAAAAATACTTCTTTGATTTTGGGGTCATAACCTCGGTATCCTTTGTCATAATCATTGATTCTTCTGCTAAAGCCCTAAATTTGTACTCTTTCTCTTTAAGTTTGAGTTGTTTTTCATATAAAGCAAGCTCAATAACATCACTTGTTTTTTGCTGTGCGAGCAATGATTTTTGATTTTCCGCAATGTTTTTCAAAATCTCATCCCTTACCTCATTTGAAGGAGTCATGACTTTTTTCCCTTTCTTTTAGCTTCCTTGGCCGCCTTCACTCTCATTGGTCTAACCGGACTCGAGGGACCTTGAAGGTTGCTTTGTGGTGTTGCAATCACTTCATCCTCATCCACGTCGACGGTGAGAGGCATTGAGTTAACGAGCGGAGTAGAGACGGAGTTGGCATATGAAGAAGGTAGAGTACTAGTTTCGACTTCTCTAAAATATGGATGGTTCTTCACCACTTCCCAACATTCAAACCTCGTAAACTCTCTCTTCTTTTGTGCCACAAACCATGATTGAGCTTTTCTTAGCTAAGAAAAATAACGAATTTATATGTCACAATAATATCTAAGAAATAGAGATGGCAACATTTATTTAAATAAATCAAATAAAAAGGAGATGACAAAATTATAAACACTTACCTCATCTTGTAAATTTGAGCCGGATTGTGAATTCCTTCGTGCATAAGCAAGAGATGCACCCCAAGCTTTCAAAGTCGGCTTTAACTTAGTAAAACGAGAAGAAACCGTGGTTTGGCTCCTATGCTCCGGCCTTGATTCATTAGATGTCATCTCCCAATTTTCGCAAAAATTGGCATATACTTTTTCCCACAATTTATCAGACTTTTGCATGTTACCGGTGATAGGACAAACGCTAATACGACAATAAGAAATGCACAATTGCAAATCTTCGGAAGCAAGCCAATTGGACATTTTTCTAGCAAAAAAATACAAAGAAATGAGAGAGGAGATGGAAGGAGATAATAAATTTGTTGTGCACAAATTGGTGTGAGAGGTGAATGAATTTGATGTAGTATTTATAGAAAGATTGTAGGGTGTTATTTGCAATTTATTAGGATTTTTTGTAATTTTTTGGGTTTAATTTCCCTAAAAAATGGAATCTGCCCGTTTTAATTCATCAGTAGCCGTTGTCTTTAAATCTGGGCTGTTAGATCGAATTTTTGAATCAAATCCAGCGGTCTAGATCCACTTGACCGTTGGGTGTACAAATCTGACACGGTAAGTCCACGTGTCACTCTTCTATTCATCTATTATTTGTTTTTACTGGCGCGTGTATTACACGCGTCAGATATAAAAAACAGAGCGTCTGGCGTCGTCCACGTGCGTGGGCTCCACCAGGGCGGCTCGTGCTAAAAGTCGAGCAAGCTATGCTCGAGCAGTTGCTCAGCGAGCTGGTCTTCGTGCGGTCGCCGATCTTGATCTTCACCGCTGCACACCGTTTCCGCCTCTGCTCCTGCTATTTCCGCCCTGACCCTTGCTTTCTCCCTCTGCTCGCTGCAGATGCTCTAAGACCTCACCTAGCCTCACCTGTAAAATTGCACACAATCCACACATAAGCCAAACAAGCATAGATGCTAAGAAGCTTTTAGAAATCATGAACGATGCAGCTTTTATCAATAAAAATATCTCAGTACGTAGAAGTTTCACTGGCCACCTCCGCATGCAGTTACTATTCTGCGACCATTCGTAAGAGGCATTATCTTGGCTTGTTGTACATATTTCAATTGTCCATGATCATAAGTCTTCGAGTTTTAGTTTCCCAGTTCCAAAAAAGACCCTGACAGAAGGAGGTCACCACTGGAGTTGAATTCTATGCTGCCTACATGACCGTTATGCCCTTTTAATGCCGCATACAAATCGAATTGCTTTACAATTTCCTGCAAAACAAATTTTGTTAAATTCTATTTATCATGATCAGAAGCAGGCTATGATATGTTTAGGGTTTAGGGTACCATGTTTAAGCTCCTATAGTTGGTATATATATGTCAACAAGTTAGAAACTGGTAGAGAGAAACAGGACGAAAAGAAAGAACATGGTTAGCAGAGAACTGACGAGCAAAGCGTCTGGGCCGCCTTAGACCCGTCTCTCGGTTGCAATATCGAAGAAGCCATTGTTAGTTGGCATTTTGTCCTGAAAAGCAGACGTAGATACACAGAAAGAAAGGATGGTTTTCTCTGGAACAGATATCGAATACTCTATTTTAGTTCGGTAGTTGGAGCCTTACATGGAGAAGGAAACATAATCGGAATCAAACTTTCTTTGCTAAGCGGATTGCTTCATACTAAAACGTTTGAGCCATGTGTAATATCGGTATTTGACTTAACAAAATTCAGATATATGTTTGAGCCATGAAGTTCATATCCGGATCCAACATAAGTACATGATAATTAATCACTTGAACTGATTTCCAGAAAAATAGTAAAACCATTTACTGAGAGGCATGGAAAAGAGTTTAGCATTTCAAAAACGAACCAAGGTATCCAGACACATTGCTCAGAAACTAATGATTACGAAATGTATTTTTCCTGCTGCTCTTGAAGAACCTTTGCTGAAGACTTTGCATCCAGGTATACGGTAGCTACTTCTTCCAGATCCTCATGAAGAATGAGAGTTGATTAGTTTATTACTCACAATCTTTATTTATATTCTGTTTCAGACGGTTAAATGATGTTTTTGTGTATTAATGGATTTGACTTACAGGATTGACCATAGGATCGAGCCCTTAACGTTGTCGGATCAAGTTGAATTTTTTCCTATAGACATATTTCGACATAATAATCATATCAGATGGTCGGATTTTTGTTTCTCAAATTTGATCATCAAAATCACAGCATGTCTACTAATGCTGTATAACTTGTTTACTAAGTTTTAAGTAAATGTTCCGTTTCAAAAACAAACTATACGTAGAAGTTTCAAACGAAAAAAGTCATGAAATAAGATATGACCGGAATGGTGAAATACGTCTACGGTTGAAAAATCACTTAATTCCGGTAAAATCTCGGTACCGATAGTTGTGGTCAATGGAATTTAGGGGTTTGACTTACAAGATTGATCATCCGGATGAAGCCCTTAAATTTATCGGATCAAGTTGAATTTTTTTCATAGACATATTTAAACATATTGATGATATCTGACGGTCGGATTTTTGTTTGTGAATTTTGATGATCGGAATCACAACATGCCTACTACTTACCATTATTTATCCCTATGGGGAGCCCTATCATCGAGGGGTAAATGTCTCAAAATTTTTGGATGGGCAGTTGCGTCTTATCATGGTGAGAGTTTGCTGTGTTGAAGGTTTGACCAAAATACCTCATATAGATGCAGATTTAGGTGTTTTCATGTGTTAAGTGTTTAGAAAAACTAAATTTTAAAGTCTTAAACGGATTCGGATGGTCAAAAAAACTCATATGTCATGACATTAGCAATGAGTTTGACTTGTACGCCCGTTCCGCTTCTACATTGGTATCACAATAGTCAATCGGACACTGAAATATCCGTAGTGCAATTTTGTAAGTAAATATTATTTTTAATCTTAGCCGACGGAATATAAACTTTTTCGTCGTCTATGAAAGATCTTAGTCGACAGAATATAGTTTAGATTTCGTCGGCTATGCTTTTAGGTCTTAGCCGATGGAATACGAGATTTTCCGTCGACTAAAAGCTTTCTTAGCTGACGGAAATAGCCAGGATCACAGACCCGTCGGCTAAGAAGAGCTTAGTCGACGGAAATTTTCGACGAAAGTATTTCTTTGGCTAACAGGTTCTTAGTCGACGAACTTTTTCTCCTAGCCGACGGAACTGTTTCCGTCGGCAGTGGCGGACGCAAGATTACATTGATGTGGGGGAAAAAATTGTGAAAGAAAATGATTGATTATTACCAAATGAGCTAGTTCATAATTGTCATTAATATTTTTCACCTTCATTGTTAGAGTTGAAAAGAAACTTTCAATCCATACATTTTTTTCATGAAAGAAAGAAAACAAAATAGCATAAAAATTATTAATCAATTGTTCAATTTAGTCAAATTATATAGATCGAAGAAAAAAAGAAATTACAGAAAAAAGGAAGAACCCCCAATGCACCTACAAAAAGAGTATTTTTCATTCCTTTTATTTTTGCAGGCAGCAAAGTCAGTTTTCTACCAAAAAATAATAAAAAATACTCATGTGAATGAATGATATTGTATTACCATAGAGTATGTAGTGACATTTTATTAGTTTTTAATAAGGGCAATTGTTCTGAAAGTGCCTCAAAACAGTTTTACTTTGTCAAAATTACGGAGCAAGTCAATCAAATTTAAGAAAATGAGTGGGGGCGGCTGCATCCACTCGCCTCCTTCTGCGTCTGTCTATGTCCGTCGGCTAAGAAAATTATAGCCGACAGAACCGTATAAATTCAGATAAAATATTTTCTCTCTTATTTTTTTTCTCTCCAAGTGTGTAGAAGGAATAAGGGTAAAATTGTCTTAAAAAATTATTTTATTATGAGTTTAATAAAAATTTGTGTATTTGGGCATTAGTAAGTACACATTGTATTGGAATGAATATTTGACTTTTTAATTCATTTCTTTGGGGTTTAACTTTTTTTATTTTGTGCAAATGGTCATTCTCCATTTTTTTATTTAGAACAAGTGAGAGTTCGGTGGTGTTGTATCAGACTGAGTTGGCCCTCTTTGGGTTTTATTTTTAAGTTTGGGCTGTATTTTGGGCCCATTTATTTTAGTTTATTTCTAATATCTCTATATATAAAGTGAAGTTTGATTTTTATTGTTCTGATGAACAATAAAATGATGGTTTTGTCCCTCATTCTTCTGCATTTTTACAAGTCAGCCATTATGTTATTAAAATGATTGTTTTACCCTTAGTTTTAATATAATTACAGTTCTGCCACTGTTTTTGTTTTTTCATAAGTTATTCATTTTTAATTTTTAAAAACAATAATATTAATGATAATGATAATATTCATAATACTAATAATAATATAAATTAAATTGAGTCACTCTAAACCTAAATAATTGTATTGATCAATATATATTAATTGTTCAAGGTTTAAATCACTTCTATAACTTTTTTAAAATAGTAGATTTAGCGGTGTATGTGAGTGTTCATAATACTATTACAAAAAAAATAGATTTATCAATGTTGATATGTAAGTGTTGGTATGTGGATTTATCTAGGTTAGGTTTTGAATTTAAATTGGGTTTTGTGTTTCGGGTTTGTGACGTCAATTAATTTTACCGAAGTGCGTTATTGTAGGTTCGATTAATTATTGTGAAATTTTGGTAGCTCGATTAATTTTGTGTAACAACTCTCTGAAACTCTAATAAAAAACACAATTGATTAAGATGAAGTTAACACCGAATTTATATAAACAACCAAGATGTCTATAATTGCAAGTAAGGAATACTCATCAATACATGCCATAAGCTGAAAATGATAAACTGAATCAATAGGGAAATTAATTGATGATATTTATCGATAACTTACTACATGTAATTTAGAAATTTTTGTTGTTGATTATTGCTCAGTTTTCTTCCAAAATAAAATTTACATTTGTGGTAAAACTGCACATAATTGATCAAATAACAAAAATTATATAATAATTGAATCGAATAACAAAAAATTGGATAATAATTAATCAAACTAATGGAAACCGCTCTTCTAATTTAAGCTCTCCCTCTAATTCAAGTACTCAACCGAGTATACTAATGTTAAGACTTTTTGTTTCCTTCTGTTACTATTAAGTATTATCATATTAAAATAAAAATATATCAACCAGGAATCATTTTAATAAAATAAATAAATTAACTGTGTCTACACCACCCTGAAAGACACACACATCAATACTAATGCCCTATAGGTCTATGTACCTTTTAGTCCTCCGTGGTCTCTAGTGAGGAACAAGTATCTTTTAAAAAAACAGTAATTTAAAACATTAACCCAAAGGCGTTTATTCCGTAAACTTTAATTGGTCAGATCGTCTCTAGTCCCATCTCTCTCTTTGCCGCTTTCAAATCGTTTCAAAAAAATCAAAGAATGCCCTGACCCACCCAACTCTGAGAAACACGGAAACCAAGAAATGGATTCCGATCTCCCTCTCATCGAGATCGCCGGAGAAGACGACTCCCTCCTCCAGTCCACTCCACACGGCACCGTTTCAACCACCACCACCAACGACGGTGGCGCCTTCTTCCTCTGCTCGCCCCTCCATCCCCCCAGATCCAGACCCAAAGGTTAGGGTTTCATCGCTCCTTTTCCTCTGTTTTCGCTTTCTAGGGTTTGTCTAGTCCCTTCAATTCGAACTCTAATTGTGCTCCTCCCACTGTAAATTCGAATCCATTGCGAAACCTGTTTGTGTTGATTTTGCTAAATTAGACCTACATTTGCAATCTGTTTGAATTAGGAGTCTATTTGAATTGTATTGCAGAGGTTGTGAAAGTGAATAGTGATAGGGAAAGGGATGGTATGAATAAAGAGAACAAAATTGAAGAAAATAAATTCAGCCTCCAGCCGCAACAAATGAAGAGGAAGAAGAAGGGATGCTACAATTTGCGGAAAAGCCTCGCTTGGGATCGGGCATTCTTTGAGGAAGAAGGTTATATTTTTGCATTTCGAATTCGCCAACTGTTCTTTATAGGATGCTGGGAGGTGTGTAAGTGTATTGGGTTGGAATTTTTTCCGCAGGTGTATTGAATTCCGAAGAATTATCCGTGATTACTGGGAGTGTAACTGGGTCGTTGTCAGTCATCCATGAGGAGACTAGTTGCGGTAGTGATTCTGCGTATCTTCAGGACCTTGAAGAGAACCTATTCAAGGTGAATCCGGGAAGTACTCCAAAGAAAGATAGGATTACTGATGGCAGTCCATTGCCGAAGCATGCTAGAGACAATGCAGTCCCAGGTTCTGCGGTTAGTTCCTACATCTGTGTACAGGATGCTAATGTTTTGTGTAAGTTAAAAGATTGTTGCATCAAGTCTTGTGAAATTAAATTCCTGGGTGTTTGTTGTCTTTCAGGGCAGGCGGAAGGTGCTATCAGCGCGCGATAGCAATACAAGTGGCTCAAAACGCAGTGGTTGCCCTCGCCCTATGGCCTCATCTTCATATCCTTTTTACTAAGTTTCCCATATGTAGGAGTTCTGGTATTACTTGTTATTGATATGAAGTATGGTACAGTTGTCCTTAACTTATGTGAACTCTAAAAAGGCCTGCAAATGTGAATACTATAAAGTCAGCAAATAGAGAACCAACAGTTTCTAAGTTACCCGTTCCAAGACCTGTTCCCTGTGCTCTCTCTAACACTTCCAAGAACGTGACAGTTAGTGCAAGTGATCTAAAACAGAGTCAGATTGCTCATCCTGGTAATGTCTTAGATTATTTATTTATTTTTACTTTGAAGAACTTTATAATGTCATTAGTTCAAAATAGTATTTCTATAACATTTTTTTCACTCCATTAAAGATAAGCAAATAGTACTTTTACTTTGGAACGAGATTGTTATTATCTATTTATATTGTGTTAATTGCTTTTTTGTGATGCGACAGTCAATTTGCACAACATCAAAACTGGTCTAAATAATGAAAAATTTGGTTCTACGGGAAAATCCTTGACTGCTAAAAGTTTTACACGGCCAACCAGAAGAATTGTGGTGAGAACTTGAATCTTATTGTTGTTTATTAATAAATAAAAGATGTGGGACTACAATCAGTAGTCATTTTCTTCATTTTGCATTAGTGAGTACATGTTAATAATGATCTGTGTGTGGTTTACTGTGATGTGTATTTATATAATGGTGCAGGCCAGTTATATGAAGCCTTTACCAACCAAAGCACAATGTCCACCAGTTACAGAAGCAAACAATGGATTAGAGGTTATAAAAAAACAAGCACTTCCTTCTACCAGTCAGACATCATATGGACGTGATGACAAATCAAGAAAAATTGCAGTTCCTGAGGAGGTAACCTCAAAACAAGCACTTTCTTCTGCCATTCATACATCATACTGCCGTGATGACAGGCTTAGAAAAGTTGCAGTCCCACTTCCTCATACTGGTCCAAATTTGCCACATACACAACTCCAAACATCAAAACCATCAGGTTTGCGGATGCCATCGCCCTCTCTGAGTTTCTTTCATCAGGTATTTGCACTTCAATTTGATTCTGTTAGTTATACTGCAGCATAAGAGTATATATTTCTAATTCTCAATATTTTGGAATGTTCTTTGCCACTCATTTTCTTTTTATTTTTTTTGTAGCCCAAGGCTTCTTTGCCTGGCTCCGGTAAGAGCAGTTCACAGCCATGCAAAATTCCCAATGTGAAGCAAGTTGGTTCTGTAAATCCAATTCATCAATTGAAGCCGTCTTCACTCAGTAAAATGCCAAACACGGCCAAGGCTGGGACAGTAATAGGAAATACTAATGTCCAGTGTTCAAGTTCTGTTCCATCTGCTATTACCCAAGCGACAATGGAAAAAGTGGATTTAGTCTCGCAAATAAGACTTGTGCAGCCAGAAATGAAGGTACCTTCTAATTCAAAAGGTTGTGGGATTACAGGGGATCACAGAAAGTTAAGTAGCATACTTGTTCATGGCTACCAGAAATCTACCCCACAAGCAGAACCAAATATTATTGAAGAGCTTCGTTACATGGAAGATGTAAAATTTCAGGGTCATGATAAATATCAAATGGATCAGGGGTCTTCTCTTGCCTTTCCTTTAAAAAGTACAGAAGTTCAGGTTGACAGCTTGGAGAAGGATGCAGATGCTAGTGGAGAAGTCCAAAATGGTACTGCAGCTGAATACAAAAAATTTGATGCATTGTCTTACTCCAGATGTGAAGATCATGTAAACGATGTGAGTAGTACATTGAAGACAATGAGTTCGGATCTGAATGTGGATGATGCACAAATGCTGGCTTCAGATAAAAAAATGGATGAAATCAATGATGTTAGTAGTACATTGAAGACAATGAGTTCGGATCTGCATGTGGATGATGCACAAATGCTTGCTTCAGATAGAAAAATGGATGAAATCAATGATGTCAAGCAGAGCACTTCAGCTCCTGATAATTGGCAATCGGTGAAAATTGATAGTGGAAGTGATAAACCTGAACATCAAGATCTTTCAAATCCCTACTACATTGCAGAACAGGTTTACCAGGATGATAAGTCACACTTAAATGAACATGTATTGGATGTTTTTGGTGTTCTTCCTGAAAAAACCCAGCATCACAATGTTCTTCTGCGTGTTGGGTTAAAGGAACCAGAAGGAAATGGTGCTGGCACAGTTGAATCTGCAGCTTCCAGACACCTGAATGTTATTACACCTGTGATTCTAGATTGCAGGTCTAATGAAGCGGAAATGGTGGACTCCCCAAATCTGGAGAATATTGTATCGATTTCTGGAGATGATAGGCCAGTGGTGGTTGAGAACCACAACCTTGATACACAGTTCAGGAATGACATTTGTCTTCATGGGCAAGATTGTATGGAATTGCACAACATGGATGAAGATGATAGAAGGGATTCACCGACTGCAAATGATATTAAGACCACTTCAAAAAGTGGAGGTTTGACGTCCCAACTAAACCTGACAATGCGAATTGAGGCTGGTTCTGCAAAAGACACAATTCCGCACCGGTATTTTGGATTCAAAGGTTCTGATTTATCAGTTGAAAGTAGTTGTCATGCCCCTCACTTGCAGCCTGAAGATGACATAATCTCTTGCCACCAAGATACTTCAATGGCGCAAAATAAATTCATAGTTGACAAAATCAATGTTAGTGAAGAGGAAACTAATGCGCTGAGTGGTGAATTTGATGATGGAAAACACAGTGCTGAACCAGCTAAGAAGGTTGTGTCTTGCTCTACTGCAAAAACTAGATTACTGAACTGGATTGCAGGAGATTATGGCCTTTTATTTGAAGGTAGCGAATCTGTGGAAGAGTGCCACAAATATAACAATGGGAACATCGAAGATATTAGTTTGAAAGTGAACTTGTGTGATGCAAGTGGATTGCAAAGTACTCCTGATCTATCAATGAATGAAAAGTTGGAAGAAGCAAATCAAGAAGTCGATGAAGATATTGACGTGATTAAGGAACCCCTACCTGGATTTCCAGAGGACCAGTCATCAGTTGCAAATTGCAGGAACTCAGTGGACTTTAATAATGCACATGAACCATCCGCAAGTCTAGAGCTTGAACATCCGAATATTGTAGCAGTACAAGTATCACAGGAATTGAAGCCCATATCAGATTCAAATGGAACTTTTCATTCAAATAATACTTCCTGTAACGAATATGTGGAAACGGTTGAGCTTGTTTTAGATCGGTATGATGCTTGTGGAAGTGAACCCAAGTGTTCAAATGCTTGCACAGAAGTAGCACCAGCACTACGTGATGGAAAACCTGATTTGGGGAGTGAGGTTGACTACTCACAACTGGAACTTGCAGTGACTAAAGGTTCCATGGTTGAGCAATCACCAGAAAATGTTAACGGTTATAAAAATTCCAGGGATACCAATATGCTATGTGATCAAGCTGCTTCTGTGGAGTCTGATTCATCTTCAAAAACAACCAATGAAGAAGATTCTTTGCGAACTTTGGCATGTAATTCCTTGGAAGGGAAATCAAGGCCAGCTCTTATTTCTGATCATACATCATCAAGTGGAAGCATTCTGCAGGATAATGAAGCTACCCTATTAAGCGGTAACAGCTTGTTGGAGAATGCTGAAACTAATATCTTGAAAAGTAATCATACTGTTGATGATGAAGTGCAGCAAGACTTAGATGCTGCAAACGAGCTGTATGTACTGAAATGCTTAGATACAATTTATATTACTTGTGAATTTGGTTGTTACATGAAATTTGTGAGACTTCAAATTCCTTGTTTGTGATTGCAGTAAGAAGCCTAGGAGCGGAAGGAAGCAACATGGGCTTGTAATAAAACCTCCATCAGATGCTGTTCCATTTTCTGATGAATGGTTAGCTGCAATAGAAGCAGCTGGAGAGGTAACACTTGTTTTACTAGCTGTTTATGTGCACACTAGAAATTCAAGCATACTGCTGCTTTTTTCTCTCAATGCTGCATTTTACAACTTTTCTTCATTTATTTTGGATCCTGATACACTTAGTTCGGAACTATCACGCAATGAGTTCAAAGTTAAACTGGATTTGTAACTGTTGAATCAGGTTGGGCATGTAAATCAGTGATAGAAGAGCCGACCCCATTGTTTTTTCCATAAGAAGGGGTCTGACCTGTATTGTTTGATCATACAGCCAGTACAGTTTGTTTCCTAATAAATACAGAGGTGTTAATTAGAACTTAAGAAAAACAAACCTTAGCCTACACGTTGAAATACTGGCCTGATGGGATCGATATGTGGCTTTTGGAGACGTAGTTAAGACATGTAAATATTATTTTTGTTGCTAGTATCATGTTTATCTTTTTGGCTATCCTTAGTTGTTGGTGGATACAAGACAAAGATTCAAAACACAAAATAACAATGTTTAGTTTGGTAGCTGTTGTCTTATACCATGATTTTCTGCAGGAAATATTAACCAAGAAAGGTGGTGCTGTGCAACATTCACCCCCGAACAAGTCTCCACCTCAACTAGGTCCATATTCGCCGGTATGTTTTCTCTTCGGACAGTCTTGTATTGTTGATTTTACACCTGTTTAAATTAAGACAAACATATTTTTGTTCCTTTAGTGCTAGAAAGAGAAACATTATATTCATTGATTGAACCTTCTTTTCAACACTTTACTCTAGTTTTTTTTGTTTTTTTAGGGCAGATTTCTTCTTATGTTTCCCAACATTCTCTTAAATCTGAAGGGCATATTTTGTCTCAGTCTCTTAGTGGCTTATCTCTGCAGGCGACTTTTGGTATGGAATTTCACTTTTTTGTAGGAGCTTACTTGTTTCATTATTTTGAATTTCAGGTGAAACGGAAACAAAATCAAGTAATTGGACCATATGATTGTACAAAACATATCAACAATGCCCCTGGTTCTCAATAACCTAAGAAGGATTTGCCTAATCGTTTGATGTCATTTACCATATGACAGCATTTTTTCTGTTGTCAACAACCCAGTGTCATCGTCACTAATTCTCCACTGACATTTTCCACAAAATACCTTCCTCTAGAACATACACCTTAGAAATGCCTTTTATCCGTTTTCCATTTTTTAGAGTTCACCACTTCTTTTGCCTGCATTTCCCAAATCAATAGTGTAATGCAGCTTTCTCTCAAGAAATGCACTTTCTGTACAAGTTCTGAGTTGATCTTGACTGTAATTTTATTTTTTGCAAGGATTCCTATTGAGACCATGTTTACTTTTGCAATAGGCCTCTAAATAGTGGTGTAACTTTCAGGTCTCATTTTATTGGATCTGGATTTTCTACTTGAATTTTTCTTGTTTAGATTTATTTGAATGATTTAAAACCATTAGATTGAATAAAGATGACATCATGAGACTACATTATATTCAATCTAATAGTTTTAAACTATCTAAGTAAATCCAAATAGATAAGTCAAACTCCATTTTATTAGGTTGGCAGACTCAACGTCTCCGGTTCACTACTCAACTACTTGATTGTAGTCTACTCTAAAATCAAAATAGTGAACTACACCACATCTTTAAGGAGCCTAAACAACTATCTTTCTACTGTTTTTAACCTCGTCCATCAAGCCATTTATCAACTAAATTGAGAGCTAATGAACAAAAATGGTAAAGGTCACAATGTGAGTTTTGAGAGTTGAGATGAGCTTATTTATTACTTTTTGTATGAAACTTGAAGTGTAACTTCCTAATTTAATTATATATTTGCGTTGTATGGACACAGAAGCGGAAGAATGTTTCATTATGCGAACGACAAATTAGACTATTATTCAAACTGATGGAATTAGAATGTTCTATTCAACATGTGTACTTCTCTCAAAACTCATTACTCTTCAGGTCCTGTCAAACCTTATCAATCGCAAATCGATACATATCGCTGCGACACTGACATTTAGTGCACGGACAATAGAAAATTGTATTCCCGTTAGCATTATCCATCACATATTCAATAAAACTAATAACTCTTTTACCATATCTTTTGTCCCATTTTAGAAGCGAAATTCAACACTTATCCATATCCTGAAAAGATAACATAATATAAATGTATAAACTCTAATTAATTAAATTTTCAAACCATTTACTATTCAATCTACATACAGTAAACATCATTCATAATCAACATGCATATATATACTAATTACTAATTATATATATATATATATATATCAATTAACATCAACATGTTATTTAATTCATACTATGCATCAACACAATATTATAATTAAATTAATATATGTATATATCTACTACTTATTAAAACAATAACTTCATATATATTATCATATCAAAATCTAAACCCTCAATCACACTCAAAATCCAATAATTCAACTCAAATTAAAACTCAAAATCAATATATATAACTCAAATATAACTCTTAAATCAACTCAAAATCAAGATATATACACATATACGTACCTATATATAGCTCTACAAACAAATTTTGGACAGATTTCGACGACACCTAACAATTTCGACAACACCCAAACTTTTTCTCCCGTTTTTTTTTCAAATGAGCTGTTATCTAGATCTGGAAATATAAGGACTTTTAGCTGACGAAATTATATATTTTGTCGGCTAAACTTTTAAAATTTCATCGGCTATAGTTTATAGACTATAGCAGACAAAAAAATTATTTTAGCCGACGAAAAAACATTTCGTCGGCTAAAAATCCACTTTAGCCGACGAAAAATTAACTTAGCCGTCGATTTTTTGTTTCGTCGGCTAAAGTGGACGTTAGCCGACGAAAATTTTTTCGTCGGCCTGTTTTTTTTTCGCCGGCTATAATATTTATGCTGGTAGTGTTAGCCGACGAAGAAATTTTTTGTCGCTTAAAGTCTGGACTTTAGGCGACAAATTTTTAGACATTAGGCGACGAAAATTCGTCGGCTATAGTTATTTATTTTATTTATTTAACTTTAGCTGACAAATTTTATTAAATTTCGTCGGCTATAGTTATTTATTTATTTATCTTTAGCCGACGAATTTTAATAAATTTTGTCGGTTATAGTTATTTATTTTATTTTATGTATTTATTTATTTATTTATTTAACTGTAGCCTACGAATTTTAATAAATTTCGTCGGCTATAATTATTTATTTTTATTTATTTTCTTTTTTATTTCATGTATTTTTTTATTAATTTTTTCTCTTCTTTTTCGTTTTTCCGCCACCACACCACTGACCGAAAGTGGTGTTTGGAGAAGGAGGATGACATGCGGTGAAGGAAGGGGAGGAGGAGGAGGAGGAGGAGAAGGAGAAGGGTAGGAGATCAGAACCATCGGTGTCATGGCTTACTTCGCTTGGAATTCTAGTTACTTCGCTTCGGTGCCAAAAGCCAAATTATCGTCCGCGTCAACTCAATCCGCTATCCCCTTTCTCTTTCTGCAAGAAATAGTCTTGTCCGCATGCGTCCTCAAAATAACGTATTCATGGGATTCTCTTCCTAACAGCTTATTGTATTATGAATTCCTACTCATTCGCTCGCCTTCGGGTGAGTGAAGAGTTTGTCGCTTCCCAAAGAGAGGGTCTTCATTAAAGCAGTAATCATCGAAGGAGGTAAAAAGTATTTGGGTCCAAGAAAGCAAGCCGGGAAGGCATAGAGTCACACGAAATCCCGGCGAATCAAAAGTACAGGCGGAAGGCCAAGAGCCTAGTCGTACGAAAACAAGCAGCGTATTCTCATTCAGGTGCGAAAACAGCTTCTTCTCGACGCAGGAGATTCGTGAACAAGCCCATCTAAAAGCCTAGCAGTAGCTGCCTTTATTGCGACAGAGAGAGCGGGAGAGGGAGAGAGAGGAGGAAGAGAAGGATAAGAAGAGGAGGAGAAGGAGAAGAGGAGGATAAGGAGGAGAAGGAGTTGACGCCGGAGGAGGAGGAGAAGGAGTTGCCGCCCGAGGAGGAGAAGGAGGAAGAGAAGAAGAATGAAAAATATAAAAAAAATTTAAAATTTTCGGCGGGATTTAGAACTTTAGCCGACTAAATTTATTAAAATTCATTAGCTAAAGTTCAAAATTAGCGGCGAGAATTTTGAAAATTTTAAACTTTAGCCGACGAAATACTCTAATTTCGTTAGCTAAAATTCAAAATTTTAGTCGAAGATTTTGAAAATTTAAAGGTACTTTAGCCGACGAACTTAAGGTATTTCGTCAGCTAAATTGCATTATGTTTTATATATTTTATTTATTTTACTTTAGCCGACAAATTTTAATAAATTTCGGCGGCTAAAACCATAAACCCTAAATCCTAAACCTTAGCCGACGAATACCCTAATATTTCGTCGGCTATGCTATTATAAATAAAATAAAATTTTTATACCATTGGATGCGTCTTATCAATTTGAAACTATTTTCAGTTGCAGGTTCGGCCAAAATACGTAATTTAGATGGTCAAATGTCCGTTTTCGTGCGTTTAAGGGTTTGACTTACGTGATTGACCGTAAGGATCGAGCCCTTACGGGATTGACCGTCCGGATCAAATTGAATTTTTTACCATAGACATATCTCGACATAATGATCATATCATATGGTGGAATTTTTGGTTATGAAGTTTGATCATTAGAATCACAACATGCCTACGATTTATCATTATTTATCCCTATGGGGAGCCCTATCATCGATGAGTAAATGTCTCAAAATTTTTAGATGGACAGTTACGTCTCATCATGGTGATTATTTGTTGTGTTGAAGGTTCGACCAAAATATTTCATATAGATGCAGATATAGGCGTTTTCGTGTGTTAAGTTGTTAGAAAACTGCATTTTGAAGCCGTAAACAAACTCGTATGATCAAAAAAGCCCATAGGTCATAGGAAAGCAATGAGTTTGACTCGTAAGACCGTTCTGCTTCCAGATTGGTCTCACAATAGTCAATTGGACACCGAAATATCCGTAGTGCAATTTTGTAAGTAAAAGGTACTTTAGCTGACGAGATACTCTAATTTCTTAGGGTAAAGTTCACAGACTATAGTTGATGAAAAAATGAATTTAGGTGACTAAAATTTAATTTCGTCGACGAATTTTTTAATTAGCCGACGAAGTATTTTTTTTCATCGGCTAAAGTAAAGTGATTTTTAGCCGACGAAAAATGAATTCTTAGGCCTGTTTTTTTTCGTCAACTAATGCCCTTCTTCTTATAGTGTGTGATTGAGTTGATCGATTTTGATATGATAATATATATGAAGTTGTTGTTAATAAGTAGTAGATATATATATATATATATATATATATATATATGTTAATTAATTTAATTATAATATATAGTTGATGGTATGAAGTTGTTGATGATATGAGTTGATTATGATTTTGTGATAATGTTTATATATAATATTGTTATGTAACTTTTAAGTGTATATATATGTGTGTTAATTATTAATTTGTTGTTAATTAGTTGTAGTAGAATACTAAATGATTTTAAATTTTATATATGAAATTTAATTAATTAGAGTTATATATATATATATATATATATATATTTATATTTTGTTATATTTTCAGGATATAGATAAGAGCTGTATTTCGCTTCCAAAATGAGACAAAACATATGGTAAATGAGTTATTAGCTTTCTTGAATATGCGCTGGCTAATGCTAACAGGAATACAATTTTCTATTGCATGCGCACGAAATGTCAGTGTCGCGGCGATATGTATTGATTTGCTATTGACAAAGTATGACAACACCTGAAGAGTAACGGGTTCTGGGAGAAGTACACATGTTAGATATACCATGGTGAAACATCATCATGTGGTCCACCTGATCATGGAAAATTTTCTAAGACGGGCAGTACATCCAACGATCCAACAACGGTCTTTATCAACGATATGTTTACTTATGAGAACGGTGCATGCTCCATTACATACCTGAAGATCTTGCCATTGTCTCTGGGCAACTGAATGAGAGATTAGGGCTGATAATCCTTCTGCACACAAGAGAAACAGATATGGGGAAATTAGGTCTCCCTGTTCATGAGTTTGGTAGGCAAGGGCGGAGCTACATTGTTGCATTTGAAGGGGTCTGAACCCCCTTTAGCATTTATATTTCATTGCTTGATTACCATGTAAACCCCATACAAATCTAGAAAATTAATGTTAATTTAATTATCACCCCCTTAATCAATGGTTGTAACAAAAAACAAATAAAGAGAGTAATTTGAGATTAATAGTACTTAATGTATATTAATTGCATTCAGTTTAGAGAAAAAAAAACATAAGTGTTGCTTAGATTTACATATTTTGCAATCAATTATCATCAATGTCTAGCTTAATATTCATAAAACTTAATAAAGAATGTTTGAATAGTTAAATTTGACATTATAATTTTCTGTGTCGTTATGTGTTTATATTTCGACCCCCTCCCTAAGATCTAAATTCAGGTTCTGTCCCTGTTGGTAGGAAAGATTCATATTAATTGTGCCACAAACCTATTATTATTTTTCTCTGTCTGAATATTCTAGGATTCTACTGCTATATATGAGAAGACACTACAAACTCATGAAATGATACTGAATTTTCATACTGCTTTTGATATTTTCGGAAAGTATAACTAAAAATTCTTTCCTTGAAATTGCAGACATCCGAAACAAAGTGGTGTCCTCCGACCTAAAGCGGGTACACTAACCGATTTTAAAAAAAGTACTCTGTCACAACTCATTTTGTGTGTGTGCCTGTGTGCGCGTGTCAGTGACTGAGTTGTTATTCACCTGCAAAGACATGCCAGAAGAGATAACCATAACAGGGAAACAACACAAGAAAGAGCCGGCAATAACTGCTTCAATGACGGGAAACAAACTGGTGCAACTATTAGACTGATATATATCATACATCGAGAATATAAGATCTTACGTGTATGTTTATAAGAGTTTGAGCTACTTTCTCTATTGTCAATTGGTTTTGGAGTTGAACCTCAAACTACTTTATCATGGTATCAGAGCGGGTTACCCACGCACACGTATGAAGCCTAAAGGTCACACGAACTCCATGACCACCCAAGTTGTTATCCACATATTAGACTTAAAGATTCGTCACACGTACGGAGGCGTGTTGATATATATGATAAGTGCGTTTTACGCCATGTTTATAATGTGTTTTTACCCTCATTTATACTTGGTTTATTCCTTAGTAATGTCGTTTTTACTTATTTTGAGTCAAAAAGGGTTTTTCTGTAGAGTAATGGTTAATATGTGTCTTTATACTGAAAAGTGTACTTAAATGTTTTAAATTCGATTTGGAACAAAGACTTGGTAATTTTATCATGATTCACCGTACCTTTACATTGTCAATTTTGATGAATTTGGTTTAATGTGTAGATGACATATAAATAAGCTTAATAGATGAAGAATCATGTTCATCGGACTCATGGAGGACAACAAGAGAGGCCATGGAAAAGAAGAAACTCCGAAACATAAGATTTTGATCCGAGCAGAAACTTCCAGAAATCGTACGTCAACTTCGGAAAATCATATCTAAATATCCAGGAGGAATCTGATGGCGAGCCATATATCATTGGAAATCTGTATGTGTCTAGTTTTCATATCTTCTTTAATCGCAGCATTTGGAGTTCAGATGAAGGAGTTATGATCAAAACAATGGACGGAGGTCAAGCTGCAAAACTGGGCAGTTTCTGCCTAAGTTGTCACACGAGTTTGGGAGGATGTTTCTTCACCAAAATTCTTCTCAAGCATGTCAAATGACTTAAGAGGAGCTTAATGAAGTCATGGGAAGCTGCATTGAAGATGTCAAATTGAAGGAAGCATCATGGCAGCCGAAACAACCAAGTATGGAGTTTTCCCGGTCAAACCGGGAAAGTCTGTCCTTACCGAGTTTGCCCATGAAATCGGATGCCTATAAGCCCAAGAACTTGTGTACGAGGCCTACATGGATCCAATAACATGTAGGAGAGTCCAAGAAGTCAGAAATCCTAGTCCAAAGTCGAAATCCTTGTCAAAGAAGAAAGAAGAAACCAAGTCCAAAAAAGATTACAAGTTCAACAAGGAATGGGACTCCTTGAAGTTGCCGAATTCTATAGGGTTTTGCTTTGTATTTTCTATATAAATAGGACCTATGTACGTCAGTTTTAGGGTCTTTCAATTGCTCAAAAACATAGTATAGCCAAACTCTACCCAAAAACCCTCACACAGCCGAAACACAAAGCTGCCGCCGAACACCCCTTGCAGCCGCATCAATCATCCCTTGCCGCCAACCATCCTTGCCTTAGCCGAACCTTTTAGGTAGGATTTGGTATGGATTTCTCCATGTCTTTGTGTATTTTTACTGTGTTTATTTTTCTTCATAAATATTATTTCTGGATTTTTGGTTTTATACAATATCGGATGTTGTTAAGTTTTTCTTTTTGATCTTTTTAATAACATATGAGTTGTGTAACGATTTAGATTGCATGTCAAGGCTTATGATTTAGATTAGGTTGTCTATGTTTGTGTGTTTAGTAGTTGTCGAATTGATTTATTGCTTACCTGATCACGTAATCGAACCTGAAGATAGTCTAGAGCATAGATGTTTATAAGGGGGAGTTTAATATGCCGTAGTAATCTAGGGTTAAGTTCACCGTGTCGGGTTCTCAATTCTAGTTGCTGCATAGGGTTGCTAGGGTAAGTGATTTGCATGCTAATAGGATGAGTGACGTCATGCCTAGGATCATGTCTCCAACGACTCATGAACGGTAAGTGTATTTTGTGTTAATGGGATGCGTGTCGTAAGCATTAAACAGGATGACACATAAACTTAGGATGATGCGTGTCGTAAGTTCTAAGTTACATGAGAAGTCATAAAAAGTTGGAATTAATTTGCATCTATGATAACATAAACATAATAACTTAATCTTGCATAAAACTTATGTGTTTTCTAATCGGTGTTTGCTATAATTCATGCTTGAGATGATCGACCGACCTTGTAAATAATCTTGTTTTTATTTTTTTTTATGTTTCGAACAAAACCTTAACTCCCATATATTTCGATGTAAATATGTTTATATGTATGAATCCTACTAACATTTTCATTTTGCAGAAAAGTAATCCTTCCCTAGTGTCCCCGGCTAGAACGATACCCTACTTACTAATACTACACGATAGGGTTTTAAATTGCAGGTCAACTTTTGGCACGTCAATATATATATATATATATATATATATATATATATATGTGTGTGTGTGTGTGTGTGTCGGTTTATAAGGGTTTGGGCTACTCTCTCCATTGTCAATTAGTTTTAGAGTTGAACCTCAGACTACTTTATCATACACCTTTAAAATCTAAGCAGTCTTTACGTAGTATTTGTGAATTTGCTTTCCATCCTGCAGCAGCAAGCGTCAACCACATTACAGTTCCTGATCAAACAAGAAAACCACATGTTTAGCTAAGGAAAAGTTTTTTTCCTCCTTTTGTATTGAACAAGTTTGCATTAAGAGAACTAGAGATACATGAGAGAGAGACCATGATGATCCGACCTCGTCTACCACCAAAATCAGACATTTCTGCTCCTGTGTACAGACTACAGATTGATGCATCAATGAAGCCAACTGCTTGAGGCTTAAGCTGAAGCATTCTCTTCTATCCTCTATTGATGTGTATGTTTACCAGTTTCCCAGTCCTCATGGATAATGTAAATATATGAGAAGCAGTCCTGTACTCCTGTAGATACCACACTAATTGTGGTTCCCTACTAATATCATTTAATGAAACCCAGTTAAAAGGTTTGAAATTCATTAAGTACCAACTTCCGACTTTTAAATATTTGGAAGTGGTCTGGCAATGTCATAACTTCATATTTGTTAGAAACTTCAAGCTAACCAAGTTCCTAATGCCATGATCGTTTGATAAATTCAGCAGGTAATAATTTCTTAGATGGTAACCAAGATTTACTGATTTCTTTGGAAACAAAGTTAACAGAATGTTCCGTTTCCACCAAGATACACAAGAGCAGTAAAATCCTTGAACTATTACCATCTGGGCTTATTTGTCACCTCAACTCAGAATTGTGAGTCTATTTGGTGCATCTCTCTCTAAGGGGAGTGACAGCCGATGAAAAATAGTCTTCGCGGGCGACACTTGTCCGTACCGCCACTGCTGCCACATCGTCCCTTCCATACGTCACCTCTGCTGGAGTTAAAAAAACAGGACATGTCATATGCACCGACAGTGCATGAAATAATTTCCGTATAATTGTCAACCAACACACAGAATGCGTTCACTCTCATGACAGTACGAAGATTTGTAGATTAAGTTCGAAGAAAACTATGAGTGGTCAACAAAACACAACAAGAACGGTCTCACAACCATACAACCATAAAAAATTCAGTTAAATAGAGGCAGATAACACAAGTACAACAGGTTCACAACTTGAGAAAATGAAATCCAGAATTCCATATTAGCCCTCGAAGGCATAAATATAAGATATTATTGAATCTCAGTTAGGTTCGTCAATCCAATCGTGATATACATGGTGCAAGTTTCTTACAGCAAAAGGCAAGAGAAAAAAAATCAAGATACAAACAAGATAAATCGAATACAAGTTCAACTGCCAGAAGAGGAGGAACTGACCTCAAAAATAATATAAAACATCTAGTATTATTGATGGGCGGTCATAGTGGTAAAATCAGTAAACCCATCTGAGTAATGATGTAGATGGAACATGATGACCACAGTGACCTGATTGGCAGCCTTCTATTCAACAACAATGCACACGGATGCTTAGAGTAGTTTGCTCACCATAACCTTTCTGACCAAAGAGCAGTGGAAGTCCAAATCTTTCTATTTTATAAATACAAGAACTGAGCAGCAATTCTGCTAATCATATCAAGCATACTCGGGATTGAATGCTATAGCCTCTCCGTAAATCATATCTTTCATTTGCTCTTCTCCCAAAGGTTGTTGCTCAAAATCAAAAGAGAACGGAACAGTACAGATTGGTTCATCAGCTACGTCATGCAGTCTTTCCAGGTAAGGATGAGCCAATGCTTCTTCAACTGAAAAAGCACAAGTAACACAATTAACACATGATGAGGCAAGTTTTAATTACTATAAGAGTATAATCATACCATGTAATAGAAAAGTTATACATGATTACAAATTGCTGTTTCAAAAATAACCATAGAATTGATATGGGATGAGAAATCACCGGTTATCCTTTTAGTGGGATCAAATGTTAACATTCTATCCACCAGATCAATGGCCAACGGATGAACATGTGGGAAAAGCTTCACCATTTGCTGACGAGGATGCTGGCGAAGCTGCCGAATATATCTTCTGGCATCCTCATTTCGAACGAACCCTAGATCAGACTCGGTTGGTGTCCCAAGAAGCTATAACAAAGCATAAAAAGCACATTTTAGTATATATCCAACTGAGATTTCTTTCAGAAATAGCTAATAACTCAGTAGAAGTAGAACTTCATAGGTAGAAATAATTACGTAATTTTGAACGAATCAAGAAACTGGAGAAACTATTACCAAGTGTTCAGCATTCTAAAACAGCAGAAATTATCACTGGTTGGTAAGTGGGATAGTTTATATATTCCATTTGCTATGTACTTGGTGCATTTGCCAAAAGCCATTTAATTCAAGCACAATCACAAAACCCATGTTACATATCAGAGGATGAGCATTATGATGGCATATCAGTGTTTGTAAAACTATGATTCTTCCAATCCCAAATAAAAATTCAGGTCATCTTACATGCAACATTTATTTCCACCAGTCTATAATTCATCTTACCTCTGTCAATAGGCGCATCTGATGCACATGATCCTTGCCAGGAAACAGAGGCTTTCTATTCATCAGCTCCATAAAGATACAACCCACAGACCAAACATCTATTGCTGCAGTATAATCTGAAGAGTTCAACAATAGCTCAGGTGCCCTGTACCATCTAGTGACAACATACTCGGTCAATAACTCATTCTCAGCAGTTGGACGGGCAAGACCAAAATCACATATCTTCAGGTCACAGTTAGCATTCACCAACAGGTTGCTCGGCTTCAAGTCTCTATGAATAATATTTGCCGAATGTATATACTTCAGTCCTCGAAGAATCTGATACAAGAAGTACTGCAAAGCATTCCACCATACATTAATCAGTCTTCAATCATTCATACCGTTTATGTACACACAAAGTAAAATGGGAGTTATTTGAAGAAGACTGGTACCTGACAATGCTCTTCTGATAAACCTTGGTTCGAGCGAATAATCTGATGCAGATCAGTATCCATGAGTTCCGTGGCGATGTACACATCTGAAAATTCTCTCCTAACAGGTGGAGGAATCACATCCCTAATAGCTACGACCTGTTACAACCATCGTAAACTTTTAGCAAAAGCTTTAATACCAAAAACAGTATATGTACTTCGATAGCTCAACTTTCCATTTAAGGTTACTATTAATGTCCAAAAAGCCTATACCTGAGCTAATTACTAAAAATAGCAAATTCCATTTCATGTTATAAGATGTCAAATTCCACAAACATACACAAAATAAAAGCAGACTGCTGAATTGAAAAGCACTTGCAGGAAAAGCAGCACAAGTCTCACATTTTCATGATCCAAATGACGAAGCAGCTTAATCTCACGGAGCGTGCGCTTAGCGTCCATGTGATTATCAAAAGCGTTGGCGATTTTCTTGATCGCCACCATCTCGTTCGTCTCCGAATTCAACACCGAGCTGCATAACACCACCGATCATCAGAAACCAAAAACCGAATCAAAAAAGCGAAAGCTGATCGTGTGAAAAACGACGTACCAGACGATGCCGTATGCGCCGCGACCGATCGGCATGATCGGAGGGCGGTACTTGTTGGTGATCTCGAAGAGGTTACCGAAAATGTTGTACTGAATGTACTGGCCGCCGTGGGACTGGACCGCCGGGAATTCGCCGTTGCCGGAGGAGAGGCCAGCCATGGCTGTGTTGAGAGTTGACTTTTCTTTCTCTGAGCTTTTGGAGGGTTTTGGAGTTGGCTGAGAAGTTTGACGATGAAGAAAGAGAGAGGGGGGAGAGAGGCTTTTATACCCGAGGAAGAAGGGTGGTGCTGCGAAAGCGCGCCACAGACTAAAACTGGTGGGGAGGAGATCGGAGGGATGAGGTTTCAGCCGCCTCGGGTGGACGGGTGGGATTCGTTCAAAGTTTTCAACGCTAATTTTTTCTTCTGTGACTGCTCTGAAGTTTCATTTATTTTATGGTGATGGACAGGTGGAGGGTGACAGGGTTTACGTGTGAATGGTCAAAGTCGTTTATGGGTTTTTTCTTTTTTACATAAAAGTGGATAACACAGACTGAAAAGATGATAAAATCTAAAGTAAATCCTTGTTGCCAGAAATCCTAAATTCATATTTCGTTTTTGCTTTGTTGGTCAAATATATAGAATCTTATACAAAGTGAAAACCGGATACACAACAAATATTAAAGAAAAGAAAATAAGAAAGAATCTTGCTAGGTCTGCAGCCTGCAGGTTAAGACCGCTAAGTTGTGTAATTGGAAGATTAAGAGCTTGGATAAGAGTCAGAAGACAGGATTAAGTGGGTTTAATTAGGCCACGACTTCTAACAAGGTTGCGGAAAGATGCTGAGAGGGATCTCCATTATTGGTGATTTTTTTTATTTGTGTTCCTTCATTTGTGAATCACAGAGTTTTATAAGTCAATATTTTTTTTACACGTTTTTCACCGGGGAATGTCCTTTATTATAAACAAGACTGACTTCTACGTTTAGAGTTTGAAATGTTTGGTAAACATGATCGACCCGATATTGTTCAGCAGATCAACTCATGTATGGTTTTCCAAAATTAGGAATCTAATAATATAAAATTACAATCACACCATACATACATACACATATCATACATATTTATACAGTTCATGAGATTCTGAAATTAAATTTTTTATTTGAATATTTTAAATTACTGGTCGAGATCTAAAATGTTCTGATACCAGTCATTAAACATGTTGATAGATATAGATAATAATAAGGCTGGGTGTTCGGGTCCAAAACACAAAACTCGACCTGTAAGCCTGAAAATGATCAATCGGTCCAATCCTAAATGTGAAGATATATGTTCGGGCTTAAGACCTACCCGATTTCATTCTCTGGGCTCGAGTTCGGTCTCGGTCTCTACCCGAAAGCTCGAGAAGACCAAATTTTTCCACATGTCGGATACGTATTGGTCCATGTAATTAAAAAACTAAACCTAAAGACCAAACTTTAGTTTAAGTTCAGGCTCTCTTCAAATCTCAATTCTTACGTCAGAACTTTCTTCTTCCTCTTTTTCCGTTTTGCGCTCTTCAATTTCTTTCTCTATCTAAGTGTGTATACTGCTTAGAATACGAGATAATGACGAGATAATGACGATTGTAGAGTGAAGACTGAAGCATCAAGGCTCGAGTTGACACACAAGGGAACACCGTGGTGGGCTTGAGTTGGGTGATGCAAAGTTGGGATATTATCAATGTACGTTAACTCGTTTACAATATGTAATTCTTTTTTTAGAATGTAACAAACTTTTATTTTAAAGGAAAATAAATCTTACAAAACATGAGAATTTACGGTGATGGAAACCTCCCCACTCTTTTCCCTTCTATTAGTATTAGTTACGGGTCCATCACTGTCAATGACATTTATAATCGAGCCAATCGGGTCAAACCCCTAACCAGTTCATAATATGTAATTCGTGTTACATAAGTATACGTATGTGGACCGTACGACTTGATTAGCTAATTTACTAACAACGGTGAACTTAAAAGCTTTAACTAACTTCTGGGGAATGTTTTTGTTGATTGGCTTGAGTACTTGACCAATACCAGCAGCACTTGAAAATCTGCAGAGTATGAGCTGAGGAACTGATGAGGATGTTACTTACCCATGTTTCATGTGGTCACAGGTCCAATTTCTACACATTGTTCTTGTATAAAAATGGATGATTAATTTGAATAGTCTAGTCTCACTTTGACCTCAAGTCATGAATTAGTTTTTCTAGTACGTCTGGTCCTAAAGGGAAAGAAAAGAAGAAGAGGTTTCTCTCTTCCTCTCGCGGCATACATGGACAAATGCACTGGATCTTATCTACATCCCGATCTAGTGTTCCATTGTTTTTAGGCCAAGGTGCCTAACCATGTAGCTCCATGATAAAATTGATCATAATCTTCTGTATTATAATAGAAGAAATGTCGTCTTCATTTGTATTCTAATGTGAAGGCCGGCTTTTCTTTTGTACGATTATGCTATGACATACAATTATAAGTAGGTATTACTGTTAGGTAAGGTCTTCACCGATTGACCGTATAAAGATCGATCTCATCGTGTACGTGTTGCTAATGTGCATTCTGAATTGGTGTTCTCTCCAAAGATGGTGAAGTCCACTTTCAAAAAAAATACAAGTCCAAAGATGGTGTTTAGGGTTGCTCTCTCCCTCTTGTTTCCATTGATGTCTTGTTAATTGGAAAATACCCCGCCCTATCCCATAAGCAGTAGTCTCCTTGGCTCCATCCCTGTGAAGTCCAAGCCTGTAGTCTGCTTTCTCAACCGGACAAGGCAACAATCCGCAACATTTTGGCTCTCGAATCTCAATAATCAAATTTAGGTAACATTTGTCTATTATAAATGTTTTTTGTGACCCCTTGAAAAGCTTCATGGCTCAACCATGACATATCTGAATCAGAGAAGCTTGGATTTTCGTTGTTCCTCTACAGTTAGAGTAACCTGATCTAACTAGGAAAACTCACTACTAGAGAATATTTATCGCTAATACCAAAAAAGGGAGATTTTCATATACATCCAATTTTGAAACGTGTTTTAAATAAAATCCAACATAATATTTATTTTGGATAAACATCTAAAATGTATTAATTATAATACATATTATGTCCTATTTTTATACAATTTTATACAATTGTCACCCATCAATTATTTATCTTAATTGATGTTGTTTTAAATAAGTTGATTATGATTTTTTTCTAACACTAATATTTTTCAATCAATTTGCAAGAATTATGCAATTTTCTTTATTTTTAGGAAAAATATCAATTTACAAGAATGTAGTTATTCATTATATGATCTGTACATAAGGTAGAATATAATATAAATAAGATATCTGATTATTAAAGTAAAATGAAGAAATTCTAAACCATAGACCCTCAACCCTAACCATATACCTTAAAACCTAACTCTAACCCTATACCCTAAACCATACACCTTGTACTCTAAAATTGAGAAATATATCAAATTTAGCTTTCAACAGCCTGAAAGACAAATCAAAGAAACCGAAAAATAAAGAAAACTATTAATTATAGACATATGCTCTATATAAAAAGTTTGTTTATGTGGAGTGATGTAAAATGAAAGAAAAATATGTATGGGTTTATTTTAAAAATATCTAATAATTTAGGTTTTTCTTTAAGAACATTGTGGCTTAGGAGCCTTAAATTTAAATTTCATTTTCTTTCTTTTCTCAAGTTGATTTTATCATATTTTGCTTCTACCGTTCGTTCGGATAACCAGAATTCTCACGCGTGTCCAACCCTGCAACGAAATGGGCATGGGGTTTTAAATCTCATGGCCCCTCCATGAATTGGACATGTTGATGTTTGTTCCAAAGACGAGAGATGGAGGCGTACCCAAAAATATAGCCTGCAAAACTAGCTACGTCCCCTATTAGAAAATAGACCAACCACCAGTGATTGAAAGCTTGTCCTAGCATAGATTTACAACAAAAATAACGAGAAGCGGCACCTATATTAGGTAATGCCCCTCTTAGACTGTACCCAGAACACCAGGTGATTTGATCATCTCTCACACTATTGTGGTCTAACTGTTTTTATCTTATTTTTTTATTATTTTACCAACTTGCTTGTCCTCACAAACAAAATTGAGTCATCTGATTGGTTAAAAACATCATAATGTTTTGAATACAAAAAATAATTACTTCTTAAAAATTAACAAAATTTCAGATTTTTAAGAAAAGATAATAAACCTCAGAGCGTCGCATACACTTTGCTCGGTTTAGATTGGAGCAGAGTTGAACATGTGTAAGCACTTGTTATTACTGTAGACATTGTGAAACTGCCAACTGTCATTTTGTTCATTAGTTTTCTTTCATCTGATAACTCCACCTAAAATCAATAAAGCATGGTCCAATCAAGAGAACTAATTATTGCACGATATTGATTGCATAATTGCAATGTGGGTGTGAACCTAGTCTTTGGTCCCTTCCACTGGAGCTCCCTCCTATCATGGCCGAGATGGCGACGACATGGTCACCACTCACCAGCACGCCTGAAATAATGAAAGAAATGGACATGGACAGTTACAATAATGGGACTACATTTGTAAAAGTGACTATGAAGGACCTTTAATTACGCGCCTGTCCATCCGGAAAGCAGCATCTCTCCTTTTCATAATTCCGGTGCACACATGCCCATTGCCCGGAGACTACACTGATCGTTACTCTTACAAGTAACCAACACTCAGGTAAGAGGATGGCGTCTTTACAGATGACCAACTCCGATCAGTCCAATGCACCTCAAAATGACCATTCCATTGCACAGTACACCTAACCGGTGGTTGATCCTGTGGACCGGCCCAATGTGATACCAAAACCCCGTTGGGCCGGCCCAATGTACATTCTGTAATATCATAGGAACGTCAATCGTAAACTTAGGCTAATTGGGAAAATGAATCCTTCCCGGATATGAATGCAGACAGACTTAGACAGCTGAACAATATAAGCACCAGGCAATCCGCTCCGGACCAGCCACCCATATCCAATATTCAAAGCTGAAACCAACTCACCGGTAACAAATGCCTGGTGATTAGATTAGAATTGGTCAACCTTGGCGGATCCATGCCTCTTTGTTAAATTGTTGACCAGGCAAGCTGCAACAAACCATGCAGTTTATGCAGCAAAAGAAATGATAGAATGAAGTCATGGAAGCATTAATGTAATGATAAAGGGAGAACCGAAACGATAGTTAAAGTAAAAGATGTGTATTATTTAATCTAAAGGATGATTACTAAATCCTTCCATCCAATTCAACACATTCATCAAACTGAAAATGAAAATCCAACTTTCCTAAACCCTTAGAAACAACACCAATTGCCTAAAACCCCAGGAACTGAGGTATATGAATTACAGAAGCAAGGCACGGAGGCATTGGCATCATCCTTTATCCTTAATAGAGTTCGACAGATTAAGCCTCAGCAAACCTGCATAATAAAACAGTGATAATTTAGGCCCATTGTTACAACACAAACAGAGAAACTACAATACAGTGCAGATATGAAAACATACCCAAGCTCAGAGAGCCTCTGATGAGCTAGTGCATAATCAGCAAAGAAAGCATCCTCATCCTGGAAGGAGGTTTATAAATAAGTACAATAATATATACGCAGAATGCAGACAGATACGCAGACTTTCACCACGAATAAAATACATACAGCAGCATATTTCTCAACAAGAGGGCGGAAGACGGGGTCTGACAGAAGAGCCTTGTCAGATGGAAGCTGTAGGAGACCTTCCTTCTCTCCACTCAACAGCACACTGATAATTTCAAGAACATTATAAATTAGCTTACAGAACAAATTACAAAAAGTAAGGCATACCCATAGAACATGTATTGCCAAAGACTGGAAAAGAGAAATAGGACTCACGTGAAGTATGAGTTGTCAAAGATAAGGGGGTTGGGAGTCCAGGGTCCCTCAAATCCAGATCGTTCCTTGTGTGCCCTTCCCTGAATCATACCATCACCATTAGGAAAAGAGAAAACCACACCATTCATTGAAATAATAACACAAGATTCATGACCAAACATGCAGAACAGCAAAAGTAGATCCCAAAATAACAAGAGTATTGACGCACCAAGGTATGAGCACCAGAGAGAACAACAATGTCCTGATCGCTGAGACCCATGGTTTTGCCAAACACTTCCCTCAAGTGGTCAGAACCTGCAGTAATTCACGAGCACATGTGAGCACAATCACCAGGTTTAGCATTACACATAAGAAACCGGATTACCAAAGACCAATTCAAAGAAGAAGAAAAAAACCAACCCTTTCCAGCATCGGGAAGACGGCCTTCTGGTGGTGGTTCTGGCTTGTCCTGAAAGAAGAGCAACATCAATATCAACATACAGCTTAGAACAGTAACAACATTGAAGAGTTTGTAATCCTAAAAAGATGCATGACTCCAGCATATACTCGCACAATGTTTTCTTCTGTTTACTACTATGCACACAGTGTACAACTTAAAAAGGAAATGAACAGTGTACTCCAAATAAAAAACATGAAGCATGACTAACAAAGAATAATCAAACATTTGTTTCTTTTGCTTACTAAAGAAAAATCTTACAAAAGTCCGACTTTCACATAAAAAGAAAAAACTCTTAATCTCAGACAGTAGGATATGCATTATCCAGGATCGTGCAAATACATAGGCCATTTGGCCTTGAATCAAGATCATACTTAAGGTCATAATATCATGTAATCAAATAAACAAGCTGGCATTGAGTAGTTAAATTAATGCACCGCAATCCACTCTCCTAAACATTAACTCTGATTGTAGCAAGAACCCAGCCAATCTCAATGCAAACAATTGAAATATAAGCTAACAAGACACCACACTGAAATAATCACCAAGAACTTGACCAACCACAGTAAATACCAATCAAAGCTAATAAATGAATATATACATCAGTTAACAAGAAAAATCAAAGTACTGACCTCTCTTCCTGGGTGGAATGGAACATCAGGTCCACCGGTGACCTCAACAGCTACAACTCCAGCCAACTATTTTCACAAGCAGAAACCAAATTAATATTAAAAAATTGAAAATTTATCCAGAAAATTAAACAATAAATACATAAAATTGTAAATCTTTTATACCTGATAAAAGTCAGCGTAAGAGATAGTAGGGAACTGCTCCTTGATCGGCTCCAAGAGCCTGACGGCAATGTCAAGACCATTGTTAGCACCATGAGCAAGCTCAGCCGGCTGCTTCATGGTTCCGAATGGGCCTCCGGTCTTAGTTTTCACATCATAGGTTCCAGCAGAGTGCCATCTGCAACCCACCACACACAATCAAATCCCCAATCACAAACAAAAAAATACAGAAATTTAAAATAAATACAATAAATAAGATAGGGATCGGAGACGTACGCTATACGGAGCATGAGAGGAGCACAGTTCTTCTCGGCGATGAGACCTCTGAGCTTCCTCTTGGCCTTGTCGATGGCCTTCTTGTACTCCTCGGTCACGGTTGGGTAGTGCTTTCCCATGGTCAAAAGGTCCTGCAAATTTCAGATCAGATTTCACAGCCTCCGACATTGAATCAAGAAACCGAAGCGGGATCCGAAACGACAGCGTTTCGATCTCCGGTGAGAGAGAAAGAGAGAGCGTGGTCATCACGTACCTGTGAAGCAGATGAAACGAGCGGTCAAAACCCTAGCGATGGATGGACTGGCACGAGTAGAGCGCAAGTACTCCAGTGAGGAGGAATATATAGGGGGGCTGTGAGGAGAGAGAAGGTTGTAGTGCTTTGATCACAGCCGTCTGATTGGACGGTAAGGATTGGCTTGGAGGCTTGTGGTGATGGGGTTGGTGGGCTTTTCCAGGAAATTTTGGTCATCAAGGATCGGGGGAAAATTTCTAATTTCTCCATCGGAGGGAGCGAGTGAATGGAATTGGAGCCCACAGCAAAAGTTATTTCCCGGTAATATGAAACGAAATTAATTAATAAAGTACCAAACAGATGCTTCATAAGGTCAATTTCGACATTGCGCCGTGTGAACGCTCTATGCTGGAGAAAGATTCCTTATATGTGCTATATGATTAAACCACTTAGCAAAACAGCGTACTATCACTTCTGCCCCACTTCCTTTTTTCGTTTAATTTTTTTTTTCAAGCTGCAACCCCGTTATTTCAAGTTGGCTAATAGAAGGTCGCCACATAAATCGGGTTAACGGACGGACCTCAACCAAGCGGGTTGAAAGTTCAAACCAAAGAAGGAAAGAAACACATGTGAACAACAACTTCAATTCAAAATAAGAAGGATTTGCTCTCAAATTTTGAAAGAAAGAAGCACCTAACAGTATGTGATTGTGGAAAGGAAATAAAGCAAATCGCATTTTGTTGTTTCTGGTATGAAATTGAATTTCTATCAAAAATTGTGGTCGTTTTCTCACGGCTACATTTATATTCTTCGTGATTTAATCTAATTGTATCAAAGGATATTATGTTACGTATAATCTTATTATCTCATATGACCAAGATTTCCTTCTGCATCTCATTAAAATAAATGACATTTTGCAATAGTTAAGACAACAATAAACATTTAGACAAATACAAAGTATATACCAAATTGATTATAAGCTTTCTACAGTATAACCTCGATAAATAAATGTTCGATAAATTAATAACCTCGTTTAAGTAATAATTTTCTCCCAGTCTCAATTCGGAACCAGTTCATATTACTAGGTTTCTCGCTAAATGCATAAGATAATTTATTTTTTTGATTCCCTTTAGGTCCCAACGAATATATAAAGTAATAATTAATTAATTAAATAATTAAAAAAATATATAAAATATAAATAATAGGTAAAATCATAAAAATAAGTGTAAATAGTGTTCTTCATACAAAATATGGAAACCTATACCGATCTTTACTTTCTCAATTTAGTTACTCCTAAAGTATCCATCTATGATTCTTTGCTTTTTTCTTGTATCTAAACCAAATTGAACCTCATTCTTAATTTTTTGTAAGACATGCACTAGATTAGCTACGTCTTTCTCATTTTGTAGCAAGTAATTATTCAAAGTTACACTGTCTGAAATGTCTCTTTGAAAGTACACAACTATCATCTGGATCCTATTCATCTTCAGTAGTTGGGTTCATGACTCCATCAATGATTTCTTCATCAGTAGGTGATTACATCATCGTCTCATTTTCACTAGGATAATTCAGAATATCCTCAATTTCCATCTCATTTTTATAACGGAGACTAGAAATTGCTTCACGTAACTTGTGAATACCTTCATCTACACTAATAATGTCGAAATAATCTTAACAAGCTTCTTTATAGTTTTCTTTCTTCTTCATCTAATTACAGTCATTTATAGACATTACATTGCCCGAACTTGGAAAGTATATAAATGTAATATGACTAGAAATCCCGTTAGAAATAGATAAAATAGTCAAACTAGACTAAATTATTTAATTCAACGAGGAATAACAACAAAACCCTCGATAAAATTGAATAAATTATTCATTTATCGATAAATGAATAATTTATTCATTTATCGATAATATAATAACCCCGCTTAAGTAATAATTTTGTCTGGTCCCAACTTTATTCATTTATAGAGATTTTACTGTAGTTTCTATATATGAGTTGGTTTCACGCTAGATCGAGGGCAAATAGATTGAGATTTGAAGAATGGGCATATGATGTGTCATGGCTTTGTGAGCTATCTTGTCATAAGTATGAGATTTTATTAGGTTTTGCTAGAAATTGAAACTGAAACTGGAATTTAAGTTTGATGGTTTGAGGTTTTTTTTGTATTACAGCGGTTTAGTTCTAGTTAAAAGGAGTTAAAAACTAATGAGACCATACAAAACAACATGCATTTAAAAAAAGGCAAATGCCCATTTAGTCAAAAATAGAGAGTCAAAAACCCAATTAAATGAATATATTAGTCAAATGTCCATTCCAATGTTTTATAACAAATATGCGCGTTTACCCTTATTTCTTTTAAACCACTCATCTCTCATTCTCTCTCCTCTAGTCCTCTTCCAAATCTGATCAGATCCAATGCTTTTTCTATCTCTCTCTCTCCCTCTCTCTCTTTCACCATCAATGTCGTCCTCCTCGTCCACAGCCACACTGAAGCCACCTCCACCGTAACAGGTGATGATCCCTCGTCTGCTCCACAACCTCGACGTCCTCCTCCTCCCTAGAGCCACAACCGACGAAGTCTTGAAGGCGACGCTCCTCGGGCACTCACGTTCGCCACCTCGACGACGACGCTCCAAATTCAATCGGTTCGGGCCAGATCTAGAATCTACACTGATCTCCCTCTCTTCAAGACCAGATCTCGCCTTCTGACTCTCCTTGTCGAAAAGTTCATCATCCTTACCAACAACACTCTTCGAAGCAGCAACAACAACATTCTCACTCTAGAGACGACGACGGATAAGCTTAAGTCAGAGGCTACCTGGCGGAGTTGAATCTTTCATAGACTGATCGAGCTAATTTTTGACGAAGATGCTCTGGTCAAATCGAATAGTACAGTCATACTGCTCTGCTTCTCCTCACCGTCACACCACCACTGCCACAGATGTTCCATTGTCTCAAAGTTGTCAACAACATGCTACATTTTAAACGGATATCTAAATCAATGATCCAGGAAGAGAGAGACTGAATTTGACAGACAAAAATGCAGGTGATAGAAGGACCAGACGTAATGATTTGGTTCTATGAACTTATTTCCTGGGTTTTTTTACTAGGGACAGTAAATATTTTTCTTTTTGTAATGACTGATTTTTGAGTTAGAGAAGGTTATTTTGGAGGTTTAGTGAATTAACCCCAGTATATTCCAGATCGAAGTTTATTAACCCCAGTATACTACAGATTAAGTTTAATAACCCAGTATACTTTAGATCAAAGCTTATTAACCCCAATATACTTCAGATCTAAGTTTATTAACCAAAGTATACTTCAAATCGAAGTTTATTAATTCTAGTATACTTTAGATTTCCGGCGACCGGCGACCGGAGACCGGCGACTAGTGACGATTTTCCGGTGACCGGGGTCCGGCGACCGGAGTCCATGAGTTTCAGGGTAAGTCATTTTTCTTCAACTTTTTCACTTTCTATGCATGTTTAAAGAGTGATGGCAAAATAGTCCTTAAATAATAATGTGTGTCAAGACTTTAAATAAAGATTTGTTCATTTAGACAAAAATAATAACACATTATATTCAAATGGGTATCTTCTTTTTAGAATCATTTAAATGGACAAAGAGAGAGAGCCAAATTAGTAATATATGGTCAATTATTGTTAAAAATGATGTAAATAACTTACTATTTTTTTATCAAACGAAATTTCATTACAAAAATTACAATTACAAAACAATCACAGTACCTAAAAAATGATTACACTACTATCAAATACCACTAGCTTCAAACTACATATCCTCTTCCCGAACATGAAAGACTGACACGTCAATAAATCCAATGAGTGTCGAATTAGACAACCGGTTGAGTTAACTTGACCAATATGAGTAGCAATTACTAGGACGGGTACGTTGTCTCAGGATCTCTTTGTCTAGGATCTCCACAACCTGAATCTCCCTGCAATTTCAACGCATGCTAATAAAATGCTCGACCAATAACCGGTAAAATTCTGGGTTCTTGTAACAACTAACCAGCTGCCCAAAATCAACACTCTATCTGAATCTATGACATAATTCTAACAAACTCGATAGAGTAAGGACTTATTTAAGATCTGAAAACCAGATCCAAAAACTAAACTAAACTTAAGGAAAAATGAGAAAAGTAGACATAACAGGGCCCAACTGAAAGAATCTAAGCACATACTTGAACCCAGCACAGTAGGAAAAGCCCAACTGCAAACCCAGCCGCTGCTGCCCTCACCACAGTCGTCGTCGACAGATTGGTCCTTGCACTGCCACTCCACTCTCTTTGATCTCCACTTGCACCACCACCATCGTCAGACCGATAACAAGATCGAGATAAAAGCAAGTGAGGCTGCATCCTTGCACAGTGTACACCAACCCAACTCTGTAAGGAGCAAACCATAACAGATACTTCTGATCTGATCTGACCTCTGTCATCCCAACCCCAGCGTCGCCATGTAATCTTCGATCTCTCCCAAGATCAATCCGTGGAGGTTTGATCCAATCCAACCTGAACTACGCAAAGGCAAGTCGTCCATAGCCGATCCACAACCACACCTCGACTCCCAACTTGATCTTCTTATCTCAGGCATCCACCACCCTCATCAAGAGAGCAAAGTCCATCCGATGACAACACCTTTAGGGCCCGTCGCCAGACGAAGACAAGGATTTTTTTAAAACCCTATCCCTTTTACAACACTGGTTCTTTCTCTCACTAGTCCCTAAATAACTTACTACTTTCAAATAAATTATAAATTTTACAAATACATGATCACTTCCATAGTTGCATGTATACTGATCGTAACACATATTGACATGCTTTCATGTAGAACGAGTGAACGACACTAATTAACAAATAGATTCAAATCAAACATACGAACGGATGAACAAACGGATGAACGGCTGACTTGCTTTTGGCCAGTTGCTTATCAATAAGAAATATCACTAGGATGGTCAAGTAAAACAAGGCTCTGTATAAACGAATTTGTGAATAAGTATTTATATACATTATGACCAAATTGTTTAACTTGTTTGTTGTCCAGCTCTAAGAGCATCTGCACCGGCGAGCAGGAATCGCCCGAACCGATCGAGCAAATACGGGTCCCAATCAAAAATTGCTCGAGCAACGAAAAAAGAAAACGAAGTGGGAGAAAAAATCTGGCCGGGTTGCTCGTTGACCCAAGCTCGAGCTCTGAATCAAGCAGAAACGGGACGAGGCATCACTCGATCAAATGGTGGAGCCCACAGGCACATGGGTGACATCAGCCGCCCCTATTTTTTTAACCCAAGCGTCTGCATGCACCAGTAAAAAAACAATAGTTTAATGCACCGATAGCTGGATGACACGTGGCGAGGCAGATTGGAAAAAAAACCCAACGGTCCACTTGATCGGGGCCGTTTGTTTTTATTCCAAAATTTGATACAAACGATGCAATTCAAAGACAACGATACTATATGATCCGAACGAAAAAAACGGCTACTATCCAAAATATTTGCAAAAAACCCCCAAAAAATTGCAAAAAATCCCAAATAATTGCAGAACACACATTATTTTCCTATAAATACTACATTTTTCACAACTCACACCAATTTGTGCACAACAAATTCCATATCTCCCTCCATCTCCTCTCATTTTCTTGAGCATTTTTTCTAAAAAAAATGGTCATTCATTGGCTTCATTATGAAGATTTACAAATATGCATCTCGTTCGCACGTCATAGAGTCGATAAATTCACCGGCAACAAACAAAGGAAGAACAAATTATGGGAGAAAATTTTTGCCGATTTTTTGCAAAATTGGGTGCCGTAGGAAGGGGAAGCACCTCGGGAAGAGCCTAGGAGACAAATTGCTCTTGCGTCTCACTACAATAAGTTCAAGATATATCATTGCATACATGGGGTCAATGTATGCGCGACGCACGTAAGCGTAAATCTAGCGGCACTTCTCATATGGATGAGGTAAGTCCCTCTATATTTCTCATCTCATTTTTATTTGATTTCTGCTATGAATTATGTAATTGATATATAAAATTTTTGTAAATATGCCATATTGTGTCATAGCTAATATTTTTTTTAGATAAAGTAAGCTCAAGCTTTCTACTATGCCGCCAAGAAAAGCCCGTTCACCCACTTTCTACTATGCTCTGTTGAATGTACTCCCTCCATCACCGAATCATCTCCAATCATTGATGTGGGTGTTGACAAAGTGAATGAAGCACCACAAGGCAACGTGGGTTGTCACACCCCGAATCTTTTGAAGTTAATAAAAGTTACCTTTCACAGAGATTCACGAGTTACCGAGGACTTTTAATTGCGAACGGTAATTCGATAAGTTATCGCTCGAGTTAATTTTCGAGTTTTTAAAAGTACTCCAAATACCTGAATCGATGACTCGATGTTGTAGTACGTGTCGACACGAGTCTCCTGGTATTTTCGGAATATTTTTCGGAGCTTCGGTTTATTTTCTATGAATTTTCGAAGTTTCCGTTAACTTTTAATTATCAATCCGGTAAATCAGTTTTACCATTTTACCTTTTACTTTTCACCTTCTTTTGATCTGAACCGTTGGATCTTTTCAAGATTGAATCTGGGCCGTTGATTTCTCTATAAATAGAGAAGAGAGGTTTGACCGAGTCAAACCCCCCATTTCGGTCAACTCGAGCTCGACCGAGCTCTCGCTTCCCTCCACTGACCTCCGCCGGGCGCCGGCGCCTCCGGCCACCCCAGGCCGGCGGACCACCGCCGTTCAACTCGCCTCTTTCTCCTCTACTCAGCCCCATCCTTGTAACCTCCAAACATCCACCGAGAAGAGAGATCGAGCGCCACTGCTCTCGTCGGTCAACGGCCGGAATCCGGCGGTCCAGGCAGCGAACCGGCGCGTGATTGGTATACTCCTTCTTCTTTTCTCTTCCTCTTCCTTCCCTTGCCTCCTGATGGTTGATTTGAGGCCTTAATCAAAACCTCCAAATTCACTGTTGCTACTGTTTCTGGGTTTAGACAGTAGGTTTCTCGACGAGGCTGGTAGCTCCGGCGACGTTACTTTGAGTTGTTGTTGAAGCTCAGTAGATGAAGGGAGGAAGAGATGGTGTGAGGTTGAGGCTCAGATGATTTGAGAGCAGGAGAAAAGTGTGGTGAAGCCGAGAAAGATGTTTGGAGCAGCTGGTGTTGCTTTAGGGTAGTCAGTGGCAGTGGCAGTAGTTGGGGGTGGGTGGTGGAAGGTTACTGTCGTGGTGGTGATAGAGGGAGTTTAGGGACTGGTGGTGACCAAGGCAGCATGAGGCAGGCAGCTGAGAGGCTGCTGTGGCGTCTTAGGGTGCAGAGCTTCGGTGAACAGAGGGTAAGGTTCAGTTAATCTCTTGACTGGTGACTGCTTCGTGTGTTGAATTTTGTTGTCGAGATGTTGACTTGTTGTTTGGTGTGCTTTGGTCGATAACTTGGTGAATCGTAGGAAACGGGGAGGTTATGGCGAAATTCCGGCAAAATTGTCGGAATCCGGTGACTGCTTCGGGAATACAGTAAACCGGCAGAATGCCGAAGAGGTAGGAATCGAATCCTAATTAAGCTTTGAGTCAAGAAGTGTCAGTTGAATCGTAATCGGGATATTTACGGAAAATTGGACGTAAATAGGAAGTTTCCATTTTGGGAAACTTTCCATGCTAAAGAACACTTGCCATATTATGAAACTTTCCATTTTGGGAAGGTTTCCATTAAGGGAACTTTCCATTTTGGGAGACTTTCCCTTTTTGGAAGGTTTCCATTTATGAGAAAATGTTAAATCGGTTATCGACTCGAGGTTAAATATATTGGTTAATGTGACGCGTTAGGTGTCCATAGTAATTCAACGAATTAATACGTGACACCCTAACGTCAAGTTAAAGTAATAAAGGAAAGTTCGGAAGCTGAGTCGGACTTCCGGTAAATTGAGTTAAGAGTCGATAACCGGGGAAAGAAAGTCAAAAATGTTAAAGTGCCATAAAAAAGAACTTGGTCAACACGTGGTCAAATAGGAATTCCTGGTCAAACTAGGAAAAGACCAAGGCAACTGTGAACGACTAATATGATGATTTGTTGTACAGTCTCTGGTCGGACGTGAGACGGGCTCGACTACGCGGGTAGTTCGAGGGTTTCGCTCGAGGAGCTTTCCGAGCGGGAAGGTCGCAATAGTACTGTGAGTGGACAGATTATTTTTAAATGAATGCATGCCTTAGTTATTGATTTTATTGCAGGGTATTTATGATTGTTTCGAGAATTATATTTTCCTCGGGTTCTTGAATGTTTTATTTGGATTTATGCATACATGACGAGGAATGGTTTTACTTATTTGTTTTGGGAAGAGTATTTGAGTAAAGTATTGTTATGAATTTTTATTAAGGGTTGTCCAATGAATATGCTAGCTAGAGTAGCGTGAGGGCGCTACTAGAGCTCTTAGCTCCGACCCTAGCCTGAGAGGTCAGGCAAACTACGTAGTGCACTATGAGGGTTGTCCACTATCATTTTACCTAGAGCTCTTAGCTCCGACCCTAGTCTGAGAGGTCAGACTTATTATGTTTGGTGAACATTTCTCTTCCCATATTCCTTACTTGTTTATCTTATCATGCATTTGTGGAAATTTAGTAATTGTGGGCATGCATAAATGTTATTTAAATCATTAAATTTTTGGGAGAGCATTAAAGGAAATAGAGTTTTTATATTTGATTTTCGTCCACTCACTCTAACAGTTTTTCAATGTTTCTCCCCTGGGCCTTTCGTTTTTAAATGCCCAGTGATGCAGGGTTCTTGAGAGGAGGTCGAGCGCGTACGAGAGTCGAGGCATAGTCGATCATTCCGTTGCTGCTTGAAATTCTTTGGGGTAATCATCTTTGTAGACTGCTCTGACTAACCCGGTTTAGCTAGTTTTGTAGGAAGGGTTGGCCATTTCAAGGGGGTTTCGGTAAGAAGTTCCCTTGAGGTGGTCCCCGCAGGATTTACTTCGGGTTAAAGGGGTTTAACCCGGGATGGGTCCTGACATTGGTATCAGAGCATTAGGTTATCGTTTCCTGTTACTACCTCATGTACTTGGTAGCACTTAGCGTCTATAGAGTGATGGTCAGACCGCGGCGGATCCATTCGCATTTTATGCTTTGGACGCTTAGTGTTTATTAAGGATATGAGTTAGTACTTCCTGGTTGATTCATGGACCGAGTGGTCTTATCAACGTTTGAATCTTCAAGACTATGCCTCAGTATGCGCGACCTCACAGAGAGTTCCTGTAAGGAACAAGGTAAGCTTGTTACGTATTTATTTTTATAGTTCCCCAAGGATTTGTTTTAAAAAGATTTATTGAGATTTGAGCTGGGGATCGAGCGGAAACTCACGCTATTTAACGAGCTTGAACATTTGTGTGAGTATTCGGTGGTGGAACAGTGAATTCACACCTGGAAGGCTGTCATGGTTGTTGGCAGGGATGCTGCAGAAACCTAAGGCGAGGCTTTAGTGTTCGAGTTATGAGACTCTTACAAGTAAAGAGTCGTAAGAGTTATTGAAAGATGTTGCATCCTGCGAGGGAAAAAGGAGCTGAAGTCGCCTAGCGTGATTAGTCAGTGAGGATGAATATTTAGTTTTGACGATTGTCACGACTTTGTTAAGGTTCATCATTAGTGTGGTTTCAGAGGAACCAACGGACGTATGAAAATAGAATGACTCAAGGATTTAAGTGTAGTCATTTCTGTGACCAATGGACCTTTTCTAGTGACGAGTCCATGATGTGGCACTACTGAAGAATGTTAAGGAAGTAAAGGCTGTTTTGGTCACTTGATGTTTATGGAACAACCACTGGAACTGAGGGTTTGGGTCACATTTGGTGCTGACATTGTTTCGTCAGCTACGATCAGATCCACTTCGTTTCAGCCACCCATGATTGGGGTACTAGAAAGATTTGAATTGTTAGTGAGTCCGAGCATGATTTAAATTGTTGGTGACAATGGTCATTAGGCCATATATTGTGAAGACAGAAATTAAATCGTGTCACCAGTTCTTGGGGCTCATGTCAACCATAAGGTGAGTTATCCACCTGTGATCAAAGTATTTTAATTGGTACACCTGTGGAGGAGTCTCCAGGTTGGCTATGTTAGAGTTCGATTTTCAAATCGAGCGAGTGTTACCAGTTGTAGCTAAAGGTAATTGGTTTCGGAATTTAAGGAACATGTTAGAAGTGACAACAAGCCACCGGTTCGTGGACCAAAAGTGCTTGGGGTACCAGAGATAGTGATACGGGTCTTGACTGACTTTGTATTAATGTGGTGTAGGAACCAGTCGTTGTGCAAATGGCACTGTTTTGAAGCTGAAGATGTACATGGGTATACACCATCTGAGCACGTGTACCCACCTTTATAGGGAAGTGGTAAATTGGAATTTGGGTAGCACATGCTGGTAAGGCGTAATTATTATGTACAGCTGTGTGTGGTCAAAAATGACACCAGGTAAGTGACTAAGGCTGATGATGACATCATCTTAAGAATGTGTCATGAGAGTTCCATTTATTGAGAACGGAGATTAAGGACGTTTGATTAGAAGTTCTGTGCAAAACGTCAATTTAAATGGTCTAACCATTTAAGGACAAGTCGGAAGGGGGTTATTGTTAGTGGCTCCGACTTTTATGATGGTTAGCGAGATTATCACATGTCGTTAGTAGGTGACTGAGTGCATGTTGAGTTAGATGCACGGAAATGGTGAAGGGACAGCAGTGAGGCAAGGTTTACTGGATCAATAATTTGAGCAAGAATGTTTGTAGTTGCTCAAGCTTGAACCTGCAACCCAAGTCGTCTGTTATGACACTTGGTTTCTTCGAGGACGATTAACTGAGCTGGATGGCATGGGCATTTGTGAACTCACTCGTTGTGGTTTAATCAAGTATTGTAAATGAAGGTGTACTTAGCCGTGTTTGGGGTTCATAAGTTACACCCACTGCATTGATATGAAATATTCTCAATTTGATTTGTGGAAGGAGGAGTAAGACCTGGGAGATCAATTATTGGTGTTAATTTAATGGAATCCTGAGAGGATTAAAGAATTGTTGACATTGTCATGGGTCATTTGAGTAGCGATCTTATTTACTGTGAATTATTGACCTAGCGGCAATTCTTGACGCCACGAGTGTAGATTGGTAGCAAGAGAAATCACTAGAGGTGACTCTCGAAATTGTCAACATTTCGGGGAGTATGAAATACGGTGGAACTAGGTAAGGGTTTCTTTGATGACTCAAAGGTACTACGAGTCAAGGTTTTGGAAACCAATTTATTACAAGAGTAGTAAAGTATGTTGCTAAGTTGTGCAACACTCCATCGGAAACCGTGGAGTGATTAAGCCACGTTCAGATTAAGTTATGATCTGAGAGGATGTTAATGTGTGGCAGTGGATCTTGTAATTTAAGATCTGGAGTGGTAAGCGATTGGGAATTTTGAATCTTACCGAATAGAGGTTGCGGTGGATGGTAAACTGGCAGAGCATGGGGGACAGTTTTGTGAGAGACTGTCTAGTAGTACGAGTTGACTCTGTGGCGTGTACTCGCCAGTGCGGTGATGGCATTCGATGAATTGTGCCTTAATAACTGGATGCTCGGTGATCAATGTGGATAAGTTCGGTGCGGAATTAATTTCCTATGCTCGGATCCGGGGTTACTCTGGGTGTGCACCAGTGGCACTAAATTATATGAAGATGTTCGATCTGGTTAAATGTCTAAAGTTGTTAGTTATTACCGGACGATGTGGTAATGGAGGCATCTGGGAATGAAATATCCTGGTTGAGTGGGTAGGTTCTAGAATTCTTTTATTGGTAAGTCTATCCCTGATTGCGATACGGGTAATGTGTATTGGACGCTCAGTTATGGTTAAAGTGCAATTTCCGCACTATGCGTCATTTCAGGTTAAGGTAAGAGATAGGGAGGTCGGTCGGTGGCACCTCACCTGTGAGTAGTACGGTTATGTATTACCAGTTGTAAAGTACATTGTAACCCTACAAGGTGATGATCGAGTTGGCGACTCTAATGACCGGTTTGTTGGAAAAATCAAGATTTATCCGGTCAGAATAGCTTTGTCGGCAGTGTGAAGCCTGACAATTTATCTTCATGCAAGAAGTAAGTATTGTTGGATCTCAAAGTCTGGAGCTTTTGGATCTCCCTGATTTATAGACTAAGGTTTTGGTTTTACGCTAAAATTCATGGCAATTCATGTCCTGTGTGTACAAGTGATTTGAGTAAGGATAGATCAAGGGAAGACAATTACTTTACAACAGGACAACTTGACAGAATAAGTTATAGAAAGCGTAAACCAAATCAGGGAGTCCGGTTCAAATGAGGTGATGTGTTGTGTAACACAAGTCGTCATGGTTTTCTTATGGGCTTGATGTCATGGGTGTTGACCCCACGTTGTATATTGATATATGAGGATTACAGATGGTGGATCAGTGACAGGCGGTGTCGTATTCCACCTCATAAACGAGATGGAGTACAGTAAGAATTCGGTGATTCAGTTAATCAATGATTCAAGAGAAAATCATTGCGATCCACTGTAAGACTTCAGACGTTTTAGTTTTGACCCGAGATGAATGGTCGGGTATCAGAAAATGAGGGAGTATTGGAGGTTATCATCCACGTAGGAAGGAGTGCTACGTTGGTTAAATGTGACATGTGACAAGGTTACATGAGTTTGAGGAAGGTGTTGGGTATCCTGGGGTTATAATGGATGCCTAGTGTCATGTATGTCCATGATACGTAAATAAGTTTATGTCCTTACACCCTATATGAATAGCCTTCTGGTTAGTACTGGAAATTGGCTTATAAGGAGGATCAGTTAGGATGTTGATCGTAAAAGACATGTATTTAGAGTTTTAACAATGCTATTCGTGAGGCGTCTCAGATGAGTTCTCAGAAGGAAGTTGATATTGGAGAACAATATTATTATTTTAAGTGGTACTATCCCCCACTGTATTGGACTTTGAGTATTGGAATTTCGAGGACGAAATTTTTATAAGGTGGGGAGAATTATCACACCCTGAATCTTTTGAAGTTAATAAAAGTTACCTTTCACAGAGATTCACGAGTTACCGAGGACTTTTAATTGCGAACGGTAATTCGATAAGTTATCGCTCGAGTTAATTTTCGAGTTTTTAAAAGTACTCCAAATACCTGAATCGATGACTCGATGTTGTAGTACGTGTCGACACGAGTCTCCTGGTATTTTCGGAATATTTTTCGGAGCTTCGGTTTATTTTCTATGAATTTTCGAAGTTTCCGTTAACTTTTAATTATCAATCCGGTAAATCAGTTTTACCATTTTACCTTTTACTTTTCACCTTCTTTTGATCTGAACCGTTGGATCTTTTCAAGATTGAATCTGGGCCGTTGATTTCTCTATAAATAGAGAAGAGAGGTTTGACCGAGTCAAACCCCCCATTTCGGTCAACTCGAGCTCGACCGAGCTCTCGCTTCCCTCCACTGACCTCCGCCCGGCGCCGGCGCCTCCGGCCACCCCAGGCCGGCGGACCACCGCCGTTCAACTCGCCTCTTTCTCCTCTACTCAGCCCCATCCTTGTAACCTCCAGACATCCACCGAGAAGAGAGATCGAGCGCCACTGCTCTCGTCGGTCAACGGCCGGAATCCGGCGGTCCAGGCGGCGAACCGGCGCGTGATTGGTATACTCCTTCTCCTTTTCTCTTCCTTCCCTTGCCTCCTGATGGTTGATTTGAGGCCTTAATCAAAACCTCCAAATTCACTGTTGTTACTGTTTCTGGGTTTAGACAGTAGGTTTCTCGACGAGGCTGGTAGCTCCGGCGACGTTACTTTGAGTTGTTGTTGAAGCTCAGTAGATGAAGGGAGGAAGAGATGGTGTGAGGTTGAGGCTCAGATGATTTGAGAGCAGGAGAAAAGTGTGGTGAAGCCGAGAAAGATGTTTGGAGCAGCTGGTGTTGCTTTAGGGTAGTCAGTGGCAGTGGCAGTAGTTGGGGGTGGGTGGTGGAAGGTTACTGTCGTGGTGGTGATAGAGGGAGTTTAGGGACTGGTGGTGACCAAGGCAGCATGAGGCAGGCAGCTGAGAGGCTGCTGTGGCGTCTCAGGGTGCAGAGCTTCGGTGAACAGAGGGTAAGGTTCAGTTAATCTCTTGACTGGTGACTGCTTCGTGTGTTGAATTTTGTTGTCGAGATGTTGACTTGTTGTTTGGTGTGCTTTGGTCGATAACTTGGTGAATCGTAGGAAACGGGGAGGTTATGGCGAAATTCCGGCAAAATTGCCGGAATCCGGTGACTGTTTCGGGAATACAGTAAACCGGCAGAATGCCGAAGAGGTAGGAATCGAATCCTAATTAAGCTTTGAGTCAAGAAGTGTCAGTTGAATCGTAATCGGGATATTTACGGAAAATTGGACGTAAATAGGAAGTTTCCATTTTGGGAAACTTTCCATGCTAAAGAACACTTGCCATATTAGGAAACTTTCCATTTTGGGAAGGTTTCCATTAAGGGAACTTTCCATTTTGGGAGACTTTTCCTTTTTGGAAGGTTTCCATTTATGAGAAAATGCTAAATCGGTAATCGACTCGAGGTTAAATATATTGGTTAATGTGACGCGTTAGGTGTCCATAGTAATTCAACGAATTAATACGTGACACCCTAACGTCAAGTTAAAGTAATAAAGGAAAGTTCGGAAGCTGAGTCGGACTTCCGGTAAATTGAGTTAAGAGTCGATAACCGGGGAAAGAAAGTCAAAAATGTTAAAGTGCCATAAAAAGGAACTTGGTCAACACGTGGTCAAATAGGAATTCCTGGTCAAACTAGGAAAAGACCAAGACAACTGTGAACGACTAATATGATGATTTGTTGTACAGTCTCTGGTCGGACGTGAGACGGGCTCGACTACGCGGGTAGTTCGAGGGTTTCGCTCGAGGAGCTTTCCGAGCGGGAAGGTCGCAATAGTACTGTGAGTGGACAGATTATTTTTAAATGAATGCATGCCTTAGTTATTGATTTTATTGCAGGGTATTTATGATTGTTTCGAGAATTATATTTTCCTCGGGTTCTTGAATGTTTTATTTGGATTTATGCATACATGACGAGGAATGGTTTTACTTATTTGTTTTGGGAAGAGTATTTGAGTAAAATATTGTTATGAATTTTTATTAAGGGTTGTCCAATGAATATGCTAGCTAGAGTAGCGTGAGGGCGCTACTAGAGCTCTTAGCTCCGACCCTAGCCTGAGAGGTCAGGCAAACTACGTAGTGCACTATGAGGGTTGTCCACTATCATTTTACCTAGAGCTCTTAGCTCCGACCCTAGTCTGAGAGGTCAGACTTATTATGTTTGGTGAACATTTCTCTTCCCATATTCCTTACTTGTTTATCTTATCATGCATTTGTGGAAATTTAGTAATTGTGGGCATGCATAAATGTTATTTAAATCATTAAATTTTTGGGAGAGCATTAAAGGAAATAGAGTTTTTATATTTGATTTTCGTCCACTCACTCTAACAGTTTTTCAATGTTTCTCCCCTGGGCCTTTCGTTTTTAAATGCCCAGTGATGCAGGGTTCTTGAGAGGAGGTCGAGCGCGTACGAGAGTCGAGGCATAGTCGATCATTCCGTTGCTGCTTGAAATTCTTTGGGGTAATCATCTTTGTAGACTGCTCTGACTAACCCGGTTTAGCTAGTTTTGTAGGAAGGGTTGGCCATTTCAAGGGGGTTTCGGTAAGAAGTTCCCTTGAGGTGGTCCCCGCAGGATTTACTTCGGGTTAAAGGGGTTTAACCCGGGGTGGGTCCTGACATGGGTGGTCCGTCGAGTCCTGTTAGACAGATGAGAATCAAGGTTGCAAAAGAAGCAAGGCGGCAAAGGAAACAAGGTAAGGCTTCTATTGAGCAACGCACTGAGGTTTTGCAAACTATAACAAGTGATCAAGCATCGTGGAATGCCGCGAGGAAGATGCATAATGAAAGTGAGCTTAATTATTACAAAGAGTACGTACAACTTCAACAACGAAAGGAAACAAGGGCGGCCAGTGAGTACTAACTCAAGAAACAAGAGGAAGAAACAAGGATCATGACAATGAATTTGGAGGTTATGACCCCGATGTCGAAAATGTACTTTACCAAGAGGAAACATCATATCCTTAAGGAAACAGAAGTTAAGGAAGGAAAAGTTGCCGATGAAACATTTTCGGATTGCTATCGCCCATGCGTACTCTTTCCTAATGAATGAATTCGAAGCTAAGATAGGAGAAGCTAAGAATGTATCTTTCCATTAGGGTTTTGAATTTTTGAGAAATAAAACTGCAATTTATTTTCATAAATGGATTTTGTCACTTGTTGATCATTAATAACATAGCTTAAAAATTGAAACACACATATTTAGAGTATTTCACTAGTCTCAAGCATATAGTTGTGCTTCACCAAATCCTTTTGAAGCTCCTTATGGATATAAACGGATTTGAGATTGGCAACACGGTCGTGAAACCGTGATATATTATGTCCATCTCTACTCATTGGCTCAAAAAGAATTCGATTCCCATTTTGATCCACTAGCCTGTAAAGCTCGTACACGGTTTTGTACATCTTCTTCATTCTCCTCAAACTCTTCCTCTACAAACTTATTCTCAACAATCATGTTATACAATATGATGCAGGCTAACAAGATTTTAGTGATTACCGATTTCTTGTGCAATGAACAACTATGACAAATAATTGTCTAACGGGATTGCAAGATGCCAAAACACCTCTTTACATCTTTTCGGTATGCCTCTTGCTTCTTTGCAAATAGTTTATCTTATGGTTTTTGGGGATTAAAAATTATTTTAACAAATGTTGAGTACCTTAGATATATTCCGTCAGCTAGATAATAAGCATTGGAGTACCACTCTCCATGGACTTCAATTATGGCAGTTGGACTTCTTCCAGCAAGGACTTCGTTGAACACATCTGATTGGTGGAGCACATTAATGTCATTTTGACCGCCTCTAAGATAATAGTGGGGTGACCATTTCGCCCTGAGTATACCCCTTGATGTGCAGTTGGGCAGTTCTTCCATTCCTAGTGCATGCAGTCGATGCTTCTAATCATACCTGGAAACCCTTGTTGTTGGCCCTTAGCTAGAAGTCGTATAAGGTCCTGTTATGTTGGAGTGCGGAGGTAACATTGAACATAAAGGTGAACCACTTGTCTGCAAAACTGCTTCATACATTTTAGTGTAGTCGATTCCCCCATCCTTTTTAATTTCGGTACACTGATCTGTGGCTGCACCGTACACCAGCATTCGTAGAGCACATGTCATCTTTTGTTGGGGAAGAAACCCTAGCATTCTAGTGGCATCTGCTCTTTGATGCCAATATTGGTCGAAATTGCAGAGATCCATCATGATGGTGTTGAATAAGTCTCTGCTCATTCGATACCTCCGATGAAATTCCTGCACGTTGAAGATGGCTGAGCTCGCGGGCGTGCTAAAATGCGCTTTTGTAGGTTCGATTAATTATTATAGAATTTTTAGTAGTTAGATCAATATTGTGCATTAACTTTATGAAATTGTGACAAAAATAACGCGATTGATTGAGATGTAGTTAACACCAAATTTATATTAACAACTAAAACATCCAAAATTGTAAGTAAGGAACACTCATCAATATATGTTACAAGCTGAATTGATAAATTGAATCGATATGGAAATTAATTGATGTCATAAACCATAAACCCTAAACCCAACTTAAATTTGAAACCAAACCTAGATAAATCCATATATCAACACTCATATGCGCATCCGAAATTAATAATTTAAAAAAGTGATTGATAATGTATACAATCCACTTATACATATAATATTCACAACATCAGCTTCGTGCCATCAACATTATCAAGACAAAACAATTTTTGTTTTTCTAATCATAGTTAAATGAAATAAGAAAACATTTAATTAATAACTAAAATAATTAGTCATGAACCAAACTCAAATTTTAATCAACACAATTATTTAGCTTTAGGCTAAATTTCATTTTCATTATTATTATTATTATTATCGTTTTAAAGAAAATATAATTTCCATGATACAATTCAATTTAGTAATTAAGGACAAAACAGTAATTAAATGACAAATAAGGTAAAAAAGTCAATTCATAATGTAAGGGCATATCTATAAAAAAAAAAGAGGGGCAGAATGCCTAGAACACTGTTTACATGAACAATAACCCCCCTCAATAATCCCCCTATCCTTTTAATAAATAGAGATGGATCGTAAACAACCGATGCCTTAGAGTTATGAGTTTTATGCAACAATTTTCATCATATTCTTTCATTACCCACATGCCAACAAACCCTTCGTTTTGATAAGATCGAAACTCAAACACAACAAGAGCTTCCTTATACCTTGTAATACGAATAGAGGACAGAGTTTTGTTCAACCAAGCTTTCTGTATCTTAAACGAATCAGTGACCAAGTCGAATGTAACCATGGAGACATTGTATTTATCATTATACTCTTTTGTCAATTCAAATTGGAGCCCATGCAGAACTTTGTTGACAGACGCTAGTCATTCTTTAAAGGGACAATAAACATCAATTGGCTCAAGAGTTTAGTACTGAAGCTCTTCCAATCTCCCGTGGAAAACGACCAAACCATACCTACAGGTATCAAATCTGATAAAGTATCAAGTTGTTTTGGTTTGTGTAAGATACTTTTCAATTGTAATAGATTGTGTAGGATTTGTATTTCCTTTCCTAGTATCCAAAGATATGATACTTTTTGTGTACAAGAAAACAACCTGTATATATTTGTTGTGATTAATAGAATAGACTCGATTCAACCAAATACCTTTCTATACGGTATTAGAGTAACCCAATCCACCGCCGCCTTCTCCATCATCCAATCTGCTGTCACCGTCCTCATCACCTGATCTAACGCCGCTCTCCACCTTCAGAACCTATGCTCGCCGCCCTCAAACCCCATCGACGTCACCGTCGTTCTCTCCTCCTCCACCTGAGTCAAATGAGTTATCTTCCTCTTCTCAGGATCCTCCTTTACTCAATTTTGATTTTGTTCAATTTGAGATTCTTCTCACACATCCTCTAGTTGATGACGTCTATGTTGACTCTCTATCTCTTGTTCATACTGAGCCGATTCGCCACTCTTAGCTCTCCCGCGAAGCTAATGTCCGCCTCAAAAACTACGTTTGCTCGCAGGTGATGCTGCCTCCACACCACATCTCATCGATCAAACCAAGTCCAACAAATACGCGATACCCTTTATGTCACTATTTGTCTTACCATTGATATTCTCCTAAGAGCATTTGCAATGGTGTTTTGCGATAGAAGGTGTTATCATTATTTGGAGCAATACGAGGTGTTATCTCTGTTTTTCATGCAACGGTGCAGTTACTGTAGCACGTGATAATACTGTTCACTAATTATTATTATTTTTAAAATTAAATCTTGGAATGACTTTCAACCAACATGTTGATGACATGTGTCATTTTCATATCAATGATTGAATACAATTTCAGAAGAAATAATGAAAATGCGTTTTTATTGCTTGAAAATTTGAAGTACATAACCGAAAATAAAAGTATATAACAAAAATTTAAAGTATATAATGAAAATTACATAATGAAAAAACTATTGCAAAAGAGGACGATAATAATGAATGAAAGTGATGTGGTATTTATAGAAAAAATGTAGGGTGTTATTTGCAATTTTTTTTGAGATTTTTAGGGTTTTTTTGCAATATGCCTATTATAATCGAATATAGCCTTTGTAGTTGAATTTGGACCGTCTGATCTGCCTATTTGAATTGAAATCAGCCGCCTAGATGGATTTGACCGTTGAAGACCTATCAGGTGCCACGTGTCGCAACTCGATTGGCTCTGTGTTTCTTTTCAACAAAACAAAAAAATGACGCATGTATGCAACATGTCCTCCAACTCATGTTGGTTGCAGCACGTCCTCCAACTCGTGCTGGTGGTCTTCCATCGGTCAAGGGGAGCACGAGCTCCTTAAGGGTTGCCACTGCACGAAAAAAACTCGGCTGGATGGCTCGCCGGCACTGTGCCGTATGGGAAACCGGGAGGAGTTGCTGGATGGCTCGTCTCGGTGCCAATGCTCTAAGGATCTTACTTACGTTGCAAATATCAGTCATGTGGTCGAGCCTTCTTATTAAATTGCAGTTGCTGAACCAAAATAACAACAAACTATGAATGCCGAATTACAGGCTATTATTGACAATAACACTTGAGACTCTTGTGCCTTTATCTCCTAACAAGCGCTCTATTGGATGCAAATGGGTTTACCGGATTATGTATCATGCAGATGGATCAATTGAGCGTAATAAAACACGACTTGTTGCCAAAAGCTTTACTCAGACTACTAAAATTGATTACCATGACACATTTTCACCGACTGTCAAAATGGTAACAGTTCGTTGTATTCTTGCTGTTACTGGTAGCCAAGGTTGGTCATTGCATCAATTAGATGCTAACAATGAATTCCTCAATGGTGATTTGCTTGAAGAAATATATATGTCCCTTCCTCCTGATCTTCGATGACAGGGAGATAATCTTGTCTGTCGTCTCAATAAATCTCTTTACGATTTTAAACAGGCTTCTCGGTAGTGGTTATCTAAATTTACAAAAGTCATAATTCATGTTGGTTCTCCCAATCCAAAGCCGATTATTCACTTTTTGTTCGTAAACATGGTAATTATATCAGTGCCTTATTAATATATGTGGATGACGTCCTCATTCCAGGCAATTGCCTACAATCCATTCATGATCCAAAACAGTTTCTTCATGCACAATTTCATATTAAGGACCTTGGTGATTTAAAGTTTTTCTTGGAAATTGAAATTGCTTGTTCAAAAAAGGGAATTTACTTGTCCCAAATGAACTATGCACTTGAAATCATTAAAGAGTATGGTTAGTTGGGAGCTAGACCTGATGAATTTCCTATGAAAGAGTTCAAACTTTCAAATAAAGGAGAGTAGCTTAAAGATCCAGTAGCATATCAATGTACGACTGATTTATCTGATTATCACTAGACCAGACATCACATACTCAGTGCACGTCTTAAGTTGGTTTATGCACGAACCTCGACAACAACATACGGCTGCACTTAGAGTGGCGCGTTACTTGAAATTTGCTTCATGCCAAGGTTTACTTTAAATTCAAATAGTTCATTAAGATTAAAAGCTTTTTGTGATTCTGATTGGGCAGGTTGCCCTATTACCAGCCGTTCAACAACTAGTTATTGTGTGTTCTTAGAAGATTTTTTTATTTTATGGAGAACAAAGAGACAGAAGATAATGTCATTGTCAAGTGCATAAGCTAAGTATAGGGCGATGACAGATATATACTATGAACTTACATGGTTGCAACATTTGTTGTCAGATTTACATTTGTGTATCTTGAGTTCTATTGTTTTACATTATGATAATCAAACAACATTATATGTTGCTGTAAATTCAATGTTTCATGATTATTTTATTAGTTTGACCAAAAATCGAAGGGCATTACCGGGACTCAACCATATTTAATTGACAGCGACGCTCAGCCAAACAAGCCCTTCTCCATCTCCAATCCTCTCTTAAAAAGCATCCCCTCTTATTGTGGCTCTATTCTCTCTCTCTTCTCTCTCGAAGCATAATCTCATCCTCTCACAGATTCGTCCTCTTCTTCGATCCCCAACTGTAAGTCTCGTCTGCTCTCTTCTTCTTCTTCTTCTTCTTCTTCTTCTCCAAACCCTAATTCCACTGCTCCGATCGTTTTGGTTCGTCCTCCAGATCCCTAATTCTTCGTTTTTCATTGTTCGATTTTTATTATTTTTTGAATTTCGGAGTTTGATTTTTGATTAGTATGTGATTTAGTTCGATTGTGATAGTCTCCGATTGGCCTCCATTGAGGTTTTGTTGCGTGTTAGGTTTTGTGTTTTGCATGTCAACGATTCCAATTAGGTTTTGAATTGCTGATTTTGCTTTTGTTTTGATGTTTTTGTATTTGATTTTGATTGTGTTGTGGTTAATTGGTGCTTGAATTTGATCTGCTGTGTGTTTGATTCTGATGTAGTTGTGTATGAGGACTGATTTTGGTTCCAGGATGAATTTGTCAATGTGTAAATCAGTTCAGATGTTTAGGGTTTCACTTTGGGCTCTGTAGAGTGATTTAAGTTTCACTGATTGGTCAGTCTTATTTTGATTGGAATTTTTCTAGGGTTTACCCAATTTTTGATTTTTTTTTTCAACTTGCGATTCCGTTTTGTTGAGCTTTGTAATGTGGTTCAACCTCCATTTGCTACATTAGTGACATTCATTTTAATTACTTGGAAACAACAAGTGTGTTTGATGTTAATTACTCCCTACTGGAGTGTAGAATATTTACTGCCAGTTTCATGAATAAAGGAGACAAATGCTTAGTCAAGGTGAATTCTTGTTGTTTCTATGATTATGATTGGTGCTGATTCTTAGTGAAGATTTGTGTTGTGTCTTTCACATCGTGTTTATTTATAGTTCTACCCTTTTGTACCTTCTTTTAGGGAAATCATGAGTGATCAGGGAGAAAAGACTTGCCCTCTTTGCGCCGAGGAGATGGATTTGACAGATCAGCAATTGAAACCATGCAAATGCGGTTATGATGTGTGGATACTAATCTCTCTTTCATTTTGATGGATGGAATGTTAAATGAATAATTTTTCCCTTTTGTCTTCCTGGTGCCCTTGATTCAATTTTTCAATTTTTGAACTTCATCATCGTTAATTCAACTTCATCATTGTTGATTTTTGAACACATTGTTGCAATACTGAAATTTACAAAACAATTGGAGTTTCATCTGCTACATTGACAAATAGTCATGTTGCAAAATTATGCCTATAAGGGCATTAAATGGTGAATCTGCTAAATTGGGGAAATGTTGTACCTTTCTAGCCAATGAAATTTATAATTGTTTGACAAATTTTCTTCTATTAATGTCTAAAACACAGATATGTGTTTGGTGTTGGCACCACATAATGGACATGGCTGAGAAGGATGACACTGAGGGGCGGTGTCCTGCATGCCGTACCCCTTATGATAAGGAAAAGATTGTAGGGGCTGCGAAGTGTGAGAGGTTAATCTGAAAACCATAATTCTTTTTGGATAAGATGAATTACAGCATCAATTGTTAATATAAATCCTTCGTCACAGAGTGGTGGCTGAAATCCATACTGAGAGAAAGAAGTCTCAGAAGACAAAAGTTAAGCCAATCACTGATGGAAGAAAGCAGCTTAGCAGTGTGCGAGTGATTCAACGGAACCTTGTTTACATAGTTGGGTTGCCTCTTAATCTGGCAGATGAAGATGTATTCTCTCCCTCCTTATCTCTTTCTGAGCATGTGTGTTGGATCATATTTTTATTGTGCTTATAGAGGCCCGCTGACTTTTTATTCTTGTTTTTCACTTTTATGCATTATTAAGCAGCTTCTGCAGCGCAAAGAATATTTTTCTCAGTATGGGAAGGTTTTAAAGGTTTCTATGTCACGGACAGCAGCTGGTGTCATTCAACAATTTCCAAATAATACATGTAGTGTGTAAGTCAAGATGCTTTGATGTGTTGCACCGAGTCATCTTATTTTCTTTGTCTTTTTTTTCTGTAAATATTCTTCTTTTATTTATGTGTTTACTTTTTTTATTTAATATTTTTTTGTGTATTCAGATATATTACTTACTCAAAAGAGGAGGAAGCGGTTCGCTGTATTCAAAATGTACATGGGTTTCTATTGGATGGCAGATCTTTGAGGTACATGCATGTTTCTAGATATTTGACTATTACCTCAGTAATGTTTTGCAAGGGTTTTTTTAAGTGTAGGGTTGTCAGCATGATAATCTTCTAGTTTTATGTTTCAGGGCTTGCTTTGGTACCACAAAGTATTGTCACGCATGGCTAAGAAATGTGGTATGAATTATTACATCCATATCTGATTTAATATAGTAATTTCCGACTTAGATGCTAGATTGTACTGTATGCATTTTGTTGAAAATTGACTCCTGTTGTTCCCAGCCTTGCACCAATCCCGATTGTTTGTATCTGCACGAGGTTGGATGCCATGAGGATAGTTTCACTAAAGATGAAATAATTTCGGCATACACTAGGTATTTAGTTTTTTTTATCTTCTCCAGTCTTCATTACAATGATCAGTGTATTATTATTAATTTTCAAGACACTTTTCTACCATGACCCCTCATCTAGATTTTGTAGAAATCTGTTACTTTCAGTCTTGAAAAAATATGGTTGTTGGGGGTACTATGTGCCTTAATTTTGTTGAATCTTTAATACTACAATGTAATCTTTGAACTGTATCCGAGCTCTTAAAATTAAATTGTAGCTTCAATTATATTACTTGAAAGTCTTTTTTATCAAAAAATAAAAAGGTTGAAGCTTTAGTCTTTTTTTTACAAATCAGAAACTTTTAATGAAGTTTGAGGTTTGAATATTTTAGTATAATATGGTTTCTCTAGTTTTGTGCTCTGTATCTTGATTAGTGTTTTCATTGCATGATCAACTGACTGATAATGCCTTTTTAGGAGTAGAGTACAACAAATTACTGGTACTCTAAACCCTATGCAGTGCCGGTCAGGAATTGTGTTGCCTCCGCCACTAGATGATTATTGTAATAGCAGTTCTGCTTCTCCTGGAGGGCCTGTTATTAAAAATGGCTCAAGTGTAAGTCTCATATTTGATATTGAAACTTGAAGCAAGATTAATGAGCTGGTTGCAATCATCTGAAATTCTCGTTTTTAATTATTATATATTTTTTAATAATTAATGTGCTGTTTTGCTTTGACTGTATAGGTGTGGCTTATATTCTGATTCTTGTTTTTTTCTCTGGCAGAATACTGGAATCCTGATTAAAGGTTCTCCAAATGGAAGCTCTGGTAGATCTATCGCTCTTCCAGCGGCAGCCTCATGGTAGTTATCTGTTTTAGTTGATTACACTGGTGGGGTTCATGGATGTAATTAGTTCTAAAGTTATTGAATGCACATTGTAGGGGTACACGTGGTTCCAATTCTCAACCACCAGCTGCGCAGATATATTCAAATGGACATACCAAACAGAAACCTGATACAGTCAGTTGTACGGTGCCAATTTCTTTGGCTGCTGTTTGTACTGGCCAGACTTCTATAGTGCATAGTGATGCAGGAAAGAAGTCAAGTTTGAATGAAGACAGTCAGACTATGCAAACTAAAGGTAAACCGGATTCACCGAAAATTATGAAACAACATAGTGTGGATAGTCAAAGAATCCTGTCAGACAAACCTACTGCACCAGATGAAGCTCCTGCTTCTCTTAATGGTAGCCGCCAGTTATCTTGTCCGCCTGCATCCAAGGACAATATTAGAGGCAGTAGTATGCAGCCAACTAGCACTGCCACCAACCATAATTGGCAGCCTTTTAGTTCCAGTCATGAGACTGAAAATATGGGTTCTAATGAAGAAGCCACCCAAAGTTTATGCTCTGATATATCTCTTATGAGCATTGATAGAAATTCTATGCCCAATCATTCTGGTGTAGTCAGACCTAATAATTCGGCTTCAGATCATTCGTATATTAAATCGCCTCGGGACCAAGGGTTACAATATTCTGCTGAACAGCCTAGAGAACCTTTTGTAACTGAGAGAGAAGTAACAAGAGAACAATCTAACTGGTTATCAGAGTCGCAACCATTACCTAGTATAGTTTCTGAGGTGGAGGATGTACTATCTTTTGATAATCAAAGACTCAAGGACCCAGAAGTTAGTCGTGCCCCGTATTTGCCTAGTTTTCCCAGTGCAGTCCATGTTCCAAATCATTCTAGGTCTCCATTGGTACCTAGTGAGGGTTATGGTTCAATTTATTCAGGTGCTGACTGCCATTTTGTAGATAATAAAATTAGGGACAGTTCACTTCTATCTTCGAGCAACGTTCCAGTACAATCTAGTGGTTACCATGAGAATTTTGCAAGCAGCTCTTCTGGTCCAGAGAGGCCCTTGGACCATTCATTTCATCGAAAGGAAAGCCTGGGGCTGCATGGTCAAAGATTCTTGGGTGATGCAGCTAATCCTGATTTCAGTAATGATGTAGACAAGGGAGAGAGCAGCATAATCTCAAATATATTATCAATGGATTTTGACACTTGGGATGATCCAATAATATCACCTCAGAAGTTCTCTAAGTTTTTGGGTGAATCTGATAGACAGGCTGGAGCTCAAAAACAGGCTCCTTCGGGGAAAGTACCAAATAATAGCCAGTCAAGATTCTCTTTTGCAAGACAGGAGGATCCTAGAAATCAGCCATTTGATCTACAGTCATCTCAGAGTGTTATTGGGCGGTTGTCACAGAACCAAGCACAAAACCAACGATATCATCATGGCTATTCTGAAAATCGAGATTTATCTTTAGATAGTTTTGGAATTGGAAATGGTTTTCATTCAAGTACTTATGAAGATACTGAAAATCACGCCAACAATCTTTTAGCCTTCTCTTCGAACAAGCTTTCTGGTGAGTACACTTGGACTAATGGAACTCTGATCTTCTGTTGGACATTTGTCAAGTGTTGGGTCAGTCTTTTATTTGTTGGTAAAACTTATTTGCTCATCTTTTTCAGTCAAAAATTTGAAATAGATTTGTAAGATAGGCCATTTCTTTGCCTTCTCTAACAGCTTAATCTTTTGTTTGATGTTGTGTAGTGAATGATTTTTACTGCCGATGATTATTTCTTACCTTTATTTATTTCAACAGGTTCAAGAGCTCAAATCTCCGCTCCTCCGGGATTCTCTGTGCCAAGCAGGGCTCCACCACCAGGCTTTACTTCTCACGAGAGATTGGAGCATGATTTTGACTCACTATCTGGTTAGTTGTGTAGCTCCTATTAAATTACTTCAATGTCTATTTCATATGTTATGGTATTAATTTCATTAATGTCTTGTCAGGGAATCTTTTGCATGATAACCCCTATCTGTTGAGAAGTGCCTACCAACCTCAGCTCACGGGAAATATTGGTAGCTCTGGGGATATTGAGTTTATGGATCCTGCTATATTGGCAGTTGGTAAGGGGAGAATGCAAGGTGGGCTTAACAACCCTGGTGTAGAAATTAGATCCAACTTTCCTTCACAGTTAAGTGCCTTTGAAAATGATGCAAGGCTTCAGCTATTGATGCAAAGATCCTTCCCCCAACAACAAAACCTAAGGTATCCTGATTTTGGGGATGGCTATTCTCATGTCAATGATTCCTATGGATTGTCTTCGAGGCTTTTGGATCAATCTCAAGCTAGCAATTTATCGCCCTTTGCTCAACCGTCTATTCAACAATCCAGAAATAATAGATCCATGTCAAATGGGCATTGGGATGGATGGAATGAACTTCAAGGTGGTAACACTATGGGTATGGCAGAGCTTCTGAGAAATGAGAGAGTAAATGAGAGACATGAATACAATAAGTTCTATTCTGGTTATGAAGAATCAAAGTTTCGGATGCCCAGTTCTGGCGACCTGTATAACAGAACCTTTGGAATGTAATAGCCAAATGACAGCTTTGAATGGTTGGTGAATGGAGATTGAGGTCTGTGTTTTCTCGGCCTTGTACTCAGGATGGGACTGACTCACAACTGGTTTTGCTCTCGGCAGCATAATGTAGGGTCAAACTCCTGTAACCATTGGGGTGTGGAATCCTTCAGGTAAAGATTTATCACTTGAGTTTTTACTGTAGGTGTTGACAAAGTTATGCCATGGAGATGTTGCACGGTTGTACTCTTTTTAAAAAAGAATATATATATATATATATATAGAGGGTCCTTCCACTAAGGGATCCCTATTTTTAGTTTATTTATAGGGATAGACATTCAACAAACTTTTCGATCATATTTTTCAATCTTAACCGGTCAATTCTTAGGTCCTAATATATAGACCATCTCTGCAAAATTTCATCTAAATCGGTGATCGTTAAGATATTCAAAACTGCAAATTAAAATTATAGGCGTTAACGGTTCATGTTTGGTAGATTTGATCTGTCAAATGAATTCAGTTATTTCAAAGCCTTAACGATCACCAAATTTGATGAAATTTTGCAGAAAAGATCTATATATATATGTATCTACATATTGAACGGTGATGTTATGTGATTGAAAAGTTTGTCGAATGCCTATCCCTATAAATAAACCAAAAATAGTGATCCCTCAATAGAAGAGTTATGTATGTATGTATGTATGTATGTATGTATGTATATATATATATATATATATATATATATATATATATATATATATATATAAAGTCCGGATCTATAGCGCATCGTGCGCACTTTGTTAAAGTGCGGACGGACACGTGTCGCCATCTCCGTGTAGCGGGAAGAGAAAGCGAGTGTAACCTGACGGCACAGATGGCGACAAGCGGACTGTGCACACTTTAATAAAGTGCGGACATGTGCTTCAGATCGGGCCTATATATATATATACTTTGCAAGGTTTATCTCTGTTTCGGCATATTCATTACAGTGCCCTTTGTTTCTCAAACCTAATGGTTTTCTTCTCTATTATACCTCACTTAGAAACATTTAAATCTGTCTTTTCTTTCATTGTTTTTTATATTTATTTAGTAGTGGGCTTCCAATGAGCAATTGTCAGGTCATGGTTTGGTCTTAGGGTTCAGTAGTCCCCAGATTGAAGCCTGGGTTTAAACTACCCTTGTCTGACCTTTAAAGCTCGGCTCATGCCTGAGGTTTATCTCTGTTTCGGCATATTCATTACAGTGCCCTTTGTTTCTCAAACCTAATGGTTTTCTTCTCTATTATACCTCACTTAGAAACATTTAAATCTGTCTTTTCTTTCATTGTTTTTTATATTTATTTAGTAGTGGGCTTCCAATGAGCAATTGTCAGGTCATGGTTTGGTCTTAGGGTTCAGTACCCAGATTGAAGCCTGGGTTTAAACTACCCTTGTCTGACCTTTAAAGCTCGGCTCATGCCTGACATTAAAATTGCCTAGGTCTGGAGGATTTCTCAGTATCTGAATAAGTCATTCTGGCCACCATGTTTTGTGTATTCAATTTAAATGTATAACCTCTGCCTGGCATCCTTTTGTCTTGTGGTACCACTACTGTCCGCATGTGGACATTCAGCATCTTTTTCTGTGTTTTTCAAATGCCAGGCATTTTTGTTATCATATTCTTGGTCTTTGAAATTGTGAAGCGTGTGCTCCTTATTTGTATTGAGTTTGCTTTTACGTTGATGCGTTGCAGGTGCTGGTGTGATTTGAGGTTGCATTGCGGGTGGCTGGATATGGTCAAACTGATGGGCTGATTACCAAGATTTGTGTATTCTAATGTACGATGCATTTCCTCTAGCTTCAGGAAAGTACACACATGGACTACTCCCATGTTTTTACTGATACTTTGATTGTTGCTGCTCACCCAACAAAATGAATGAAATCTGACCCTTTTGGAGGAGTTTAATACTGGTTTCAACTCAAACATAATAAATAGGATATATTTTCATTGATTTACAACAATCATTTCTATAACACCATTTCTGCCTGTATTTTGTTCTGAGTTGCACTTGGAGATTTGATAAAGCTTTGGGGTTGAGTTGAATTTGGGGTTTGGTACGCATTGGTTCTTTATCAGCAGGTGTGGGTTTAATTTATATGTGTGTGTGTGTGTGTGTGTGTGTATATATATATATATATATATATATATGTTTGTCCCGCAATGATGTTACAGTGACGGGGAGTCTTGCCTCTTATTTTTAGATTGAATGTTTCTGATTACTTGCAGTCTTGAAGCGGTGGCCAGCCCTTCTGATTCACACATTTGCTTGTGTACCTGGGGAGGTTACGGCTAGCCATTGTCTTTACATGAATTAATTCTGTCATGTTGGACTGGAAAACAACGTACTTCAAAAACTACTGGAGAACTGATATTTAGTGTGATATGCTACACGCACCTTTGCTGTGACATATATTAGTCATTGTAAAGCCGATCGCTTGTAGCCGTTAGCGATTCCATTCTGTATGTAGGTGGGTTTTGCAGCTCATCCTAGGTAGAATTGCTGATATCGGAAGTGGTTATTCAATTTCACTTGGTTCCTCCACTTTCTCTTCAACTAAACCAATGTTTCATCTTTGCTTTTTCTTCAACTGAACCCGTATGAGGTTGGGTTTTGATTTAACGTCACAAAATATGTAGAAGAAAAGTTAAGGATGTAATGGACCACTTAATCAAATTTCTGTTGGAAAATCTAATTACAGGGTCTTGTAATTTTTTTTAAATATCTTATTACAGCTGTGCGTACTTTACAAAGCACGATAGACAACTGGGTTCCTTTTGGTATCCTTAAATAGGTCTCTACAAATCAGTCTTAAAAATTGATTTTTTTTCATCAAAATATCGGTGAAATTATTGTTTTTTTTGAGGTATCGATATTATAATCACTTCACATTATAATCTCCTTTGATAGATTGGAAATATCCTGGTACTTCCGAGTTTCCGCCGAAATTCCGTATTCCCTTATTCTTAATATAACAGGTTGATAATTTTTGTCAATTGTTTTATTATTAGTATTATTATTTTCTAAACGCTTGTTTGATTGTAACTAATCAAACTTATTATATTAAATATTTTCTATATGACAGAAAAGTACGAAGATTATAAAATTGTCATCTTGTTCAAAATCGAATCAATAACAGGTTATATATACTCCATGATCTAAGGTATTACGTAAATAATATTTTCATACATCGTAATAAGTAATTGGTCAAATAAACGTATCATAAAGTTTAACTTAAAGTATTCATGCCCCATTCAAGTTTCCATAGTTTCCATCATATTTATATTAATATCGATACTTTTTAAAATTTTCATTTTTCAGACGGTCGATATTTTTATAATCGTTGATATTTTAGTCTTGCTACAAATCCACCATTATCCAACCATCATTGTTTTGGAAGTGGGCCTATTGGAAAGTGTCAAACGAGATTGGGCCCACTGTAGGCCTAAAATTCATTTGCCTGAATGAATAGCATCTGAATGTCAGATCTAACCCTAAAAAGTCAAATTAGAAATGAGAGATTATAAGAATCCACTTTGAGCTTACCCACCATGTGTTGGCATAACTTTATTGAGATCTATTGTGCATGATCCCTTCCCTTTGGCCCAAGCTTTCAACAAAGGACACCTCTAGAAAAAGTAAGTGTCATTGTATGGGAGAAAAGTGTGAAGAGGATACTTGTTTGGGGAATACATACATGTATTATAAGGCCTCGTATAATTTTATCAGGTTTTTATAGAGTTATTGAGAGTTTTTAACCGCGTTTGGTAAATTTGCAAGTTAACGCTCAAGTTAAATTTTGAGTTTTTTTCTTCTCAAATTCTCCTTTCTAGGCTCTGATGACGAAGCACGCATCGACACGAGTTTACAGGTGTCTTTAGAATATTTTTCAGAGCATCGGCCAATTTTATTCGAATTTTCAAAGTTCTTGATAATTTCTAATTACAATTTCGGTAACTTAGTTACCATTTTAGTAAATAATTTCTACGTTTTTAAAATCTAGGTCGTTGATCCTTTACCCCCTCTAATCTAGGCCATCCATTTCTTTATAAATAGAGGAGAAAGGTGTGACTCGGGTTAAACCTCTCCTCCATCTCCCTCTCCACTCTGTTGCCGCCCAGGCGTCTCTCGGCAGCGCTCCGTCGTCACGCTGCCTCAGGCGACGAGACCGCCACTAAATTCCTCCTCTCTTCCTAGCCCAGCCATCAAATCACGCGTGCAAACCAAATCGGTGGAGATCGAAGCAGTGGCGAATCTAGGATTTAACTGTTACCTGGGCTAATTGTAACACCCAAAAAAATTTAAGGCGCACACACACACACACACATATATATTCTTGTTAGTTAAAAATGCTTTAAACGATTTTTGGCGAGGAGAAAAAACTATACGAAGATTTTGGGACATACTAGAAAAAAGGTGAGTAAAAGAAAGAGAAAATGATTGAAAAAAATAGAAACAAAATTAATTAGGGAGAAAAAATTGAGAAACAACTAAGAATAAGTCAAAAAATGTATAAAATGCCTTCACCAAAATTCAACTATGTGCTTGATAGAGGTTTTTTTTTGCTTTTGAAATGTTGACTTGGCCTCCAGGCTGGATCCGCCATGGATCAAAGGAGAAGAAGCTCAATTGTTTTCTGGCAAAATCTCGCCGTTCAGGCGACTTCACGACGCGTGACTGGTATATTTAGATCCTCCTTTCTCTTTTCTTCCTTCTCATGTCCAGTGACGAATCCAAGATGAAAATGGCAACAGGGCTAATCATAAAACACAAAAAAATCAATGAAACTCACGGTGCAAGAAACTTTTCTAGAACTTGAAAATGAGAGTAACCAAAAACACGAGCTTGGTTGAATACTTCAATATAATGTAAAGATTGATCACTTCATTAATGGGGAGCAAATTTGCAAACTTGCAGACCAAAATTAGCATAAACTATACAAAACACAAAGCAGAATGCAGACATAAATATTGGGTATCTTCCAGTTTGTGCGAGAAATGTACAAATGTAGAAACATAAAGCAGAATAAATAGAAGGGTTGGGTTCAAAATCAGAACAAAGGTTATACACATATTATTTTCCTGTTAAATATACTTCATACAAATTAGACGATTTTTGGGTAGAAAATTGATAAGAAGCTTTTAGAAGGAAAAATGAGTGAAAGTAGAAAAAAATAAAAATAAAAACAAAAATTTAAGAAATTAGGGAAGAAAAGAAACGGTCAAAAAGAGCAAAAAATGTCTTCAATGAGAATCCAACCCAAGAAAGGAAGAGAGATTCCAAACCCACTAGGCCAACTGAACAACACCAACCTTTGTGTCATGTAGGTTTTTTTTTCATATTTCAATTCTTACCAGGGCTCCAGCCCAGTTTTGACTGGGCTAGATCCGCCACTGCCCATGTCCTTGTTTGCTCGATTCGAGACCTAATTTCAAAATCCCCTTTTATGTTTTTCTGGTTTCCTCGGGTGAACTCCGGCGACCGAGTTCTTGGCGTCTCTGATGATATCGTCGAGTCTTATGGAGTCATGGCGTGTTCTGTTGGAGACTAGGTGCTTGATGGTGGAGTTTTGGAGCAACAACAACTGGTTAGGTTGATGCAGCAACCCTGCCAGTTCGAGCAGGAGGGTCCCTGACACGGACCAAGTTTTGGCGACCATGGTTGCACATCGAGGAGGACCAGATGAACCCTATTGGGGTTTTAGGTTGATTTGGAGATGAAGTATGGAGATGCACGTCTTGGTCTGGCAAGGAAAAGGTGTTGGGTTCGTGTTTCGGAACTGGAAAAGGTAATTTCGGTCCCCTCTGTTGTTGTGAGCTTCTGTGGTTGATGTTGATGGTATTTTTACTTTTTCATTTTTCCTCATTTTCATATATATAAGGCCCTTCCACTAAGGGATCCCTATTTTTTGTTTATTTATATAGATATGCATTCGGCAAACTTTTCGATTACATTTTTCAATTTTAACCGTTCCATTCTTAGGTCCTAATATATAGATCACATCTGCAAAATTTCATCCAAATTAATAATCGTTAAGGTGTTAAAAACTGTGAATTAAAATTATAGGCATAAACTGTTCAAGTTTGGTAGATTCGATCAGTCAATTGATTTCAGTTATTTCAAAGTCTTAACGATCATGAAATTGGATGACATTTTGCATAAATGATCTACATATATGCATCTAAGTATTGAACGGTGGAGATGTTGATATGTGATCGAAAAGTTTATCGAATGTCTATCCATATAAATAATCCAATAATATGGATCATTTAATGGAAGGGCATATATATATATATATAGCTCCCTTCCATGAGGGATCATTTTTTTGACATATATGAGGGCTTACACCAATTTTTTTGATCACAAAATCATATCTCCACCGTTCAATATGTAATTCTATATGAGTAGATCACTTCTGTAAAATTTTATCTAAATCGGTAATCATTAAGGTGTTCAAAACTGTTTGAAGCCTAAACCATCACCAAATTTGATGAAATTTTGCAGAGATGATCTATATATATGCATCTACATATTGAACGGTGGAGATGTTGATACGTGATCAAAAAGTTAGTGTAATATATATATATATATATATATATATATATTACACTAACTTTTTGATCACGTATCAACATCTCCACCGTTCAATATGTAGATGCATATATATAGATCATCTCTACAAAATTTCATCAAATTAAATTAGGGCTTTGAAATAACTGAAATCATTTAACGGATCAAATCAGCCAAATTTGAACCGCTAATACCTATAATTTTAATTCGTAGTTTTGAACATCTTAACTGTAACACCCCGTCCTGAAATTTACCTTTTTACTGGAATCAGGCGGGTTACAGAAGGTTGTAACCACGCTGCCAGTCTTCCCCGAACTACTATTCGAGTTTAATATCGAGATATTCTTGATCCTAGGGGAAGATAGAATTAATGTCCTGAGGTGGTAGATTATGTTAATACGAGTCCACCGGTATGTCCGGAATATTTTTCGGAGCTACATGCTGATTAACATAGATTTATTTAGTTTACGAAAGTAATAAAGTTATTTACTTTACCGTAAAAAGATGACTTTGTGTTAAGTAGAGAATTTGGGATAACTTCCTTCTGAAAAGTTGTAGAGGACGTTAATACGAGTTCACCGATGTTTTTGAATATTTTTCAAAGCACATAACTATTTTCTACAAATTTCTACATATTCGAGTAATTGAAAATATCATTTTCAGATTTTCTAATCTAACTCTTCATTCTTGACGGTTGATCTCTTCAGATTTTATTTAAGGGTAAAAACCTTATCTTCTCCCTCATTCTGTCGAGAGAGTTTGAGAGAGAGAGAACAACGACATTGCTCTTCTTCCTGGCGCTTCACAGCTGTCGTCTAGCTGTCGCGGGACGATCGACAACCACCGTTGAGCTTCTCTCTCTCTCCTCCATGTCCTCCTACCCATAGATTCGACAAGCAATCTTGGACTTCAGATTTTAGAATCAAACCCAAATCCCCAATTCTAATTTCCAACCAAACCCTTTCTTTTTCGACGAGCCCATACTGTAAAAGGTGAACTCATCTCATTCCTTTCAATCTCGAGCTGTTATGATCTTCGCTTTTTAGATTGGAGACTAATACTCGATTATCCTATTTCGGGTTTCGAACTCCTAGCTCTGATGATCTGTGTTCGGTGGTCTCTGGCAAGTGGTTCAGGTTTTGATGAGTACTTGGAACTCTGGGAGGAGCTCAGTGGACCATGGTGTTATGTAGTCGCAAGTCTTCGATATGGTCCGAGGCAGAGGCCTAACACGTTTGGCTGGAGAGGCCCCGAGGTAGTGTGGTGCATTTTTTCTGTGAAGAGGAAAACTACTGGACTATTATGGAGAGGATGACGAGTGGTGGAGATATACTTTAGCCACGGTAAGAGGACTTTTATTGGTGGAATCTGTTTAGTATTATGCAGTGTGCCTTTATCGAAGTTTTTGGTTTGCTGAGCATGTAATCATTTGGTTTATGTGGTCTAATTAATTGGTTTAATTCAAGAGGTTAATGGCCTGCTAAAGGTGGTGAGATGGTTGCTACTTGTTGAAGAATTGATTGTTTTATTAATGTGAAGAGATAATCATTTTGGATAGGCCTCACAAGAAAAGCTGTAAAAAGGGAGAATTGAGATTCGAGTATGAACCATTGGTGATGGAAAGTTTGACGCAGGGAATGATTCTCATTTTGCAATTTAGTTAGGACTTGTTATCTAATTATTAGCATAAGTATTAAGAGATAAGATCATCATACTCCAATTGAGCTCTTTAGAAGGAACCGAGAATGTCTATGTGAAGATGGAAATATTAGGATTGGTTATTGAATACTTACTTTCAACAAGTTAATGCCCTACACCAAAGAGTCATAAGAACTACGTGTTGCTTGATCCCTGAGTACATGGTACGTAGGCAGCCTGACCGGGATTCGGATGCAGTCACAAATAATATAAGAACCCTTGGCCCTCTAAAGTAATTGGTTTGAGATCTAAATGCGGAAATCAGGATAACTTTCGGCTGTGAGGTCTATTCCGGTATCGTTTGGACTGTTGAATTTGGTTTGGGAAAAGGGTTATCCTTTCTCAAGGGAAATTACGAGTAAATCTCTCTTAGGATGGGTCCCGCACGTTCTAACTCGGGTTTAGGAAGGTAAACTTAAGTCAGAGCGTGACATTAACGATCACCGATTTAGATGAAATTTTGCAGAGGTGATCTATATATTAGGACCTAAGAATTGAATGGTGGAGATGTTATTATGTGATCAGAAAGTTTGTCGAATGTTTATCCCTATAAATAAACCAAAAATAGGGATACCTTAGTGGAAGGGTCTTGTATTGTGTGTATATATATAGTGGAAGGGTCTTTTATTGTGTATATATATATATATATATATATATTAGGACTTAAGAAGTGAACGGTGGAGATGTTGTTATGTAATCGGAAAGTTTGTCGAATGTCTATCCCAATAAATAAACCAAAAATAGGGATCCCTTAGTGGAAGGACCCTGTATTGTATATATAGGGTTTCTTGGCTACAAACTTCCTCACTAATGGTTTTGGTGCGGATTTTTATTTTTACACCACTTTTTGATCGAATTCCCTCATCTCCATCGTCTAGTATCTAGATAATATTGTATATATGTAGGGCTTCTTGGCTACAAACGTCCTCACTAATGGTTTTGGTGCGGATTTTCATTTTTACACCACTTTTTGATCGAATTTTCTCATCTCCACTGTCTAGTATCTAGATAATATTGTATAGATCATCTCTACAAAATTTCAATCAATTTGGTGATCGTTAAGACCTTCAAAATTGAAAAACAAATGGATGGACTAAATTCTGTAAAACATGAATTGTTCATGTTTATTACAGAACAACACAATTTTTAGGGCCTTAACGATCACCAAATTGACTGATATTTTACAGAGATAATTTACACAATATTATCTAGATACTACACGGTAGAGATGAGGAAATTCAATCAAAAAGTGATGAAAAAATAAAAATCCGCAACAAAACTATTAGTATGAACATTTGTAGCAAAAAAGTATATATATATATATATATATATATATATATATTCTAAAAGCTGGTCAAACTCCTAATTTTATATTCTATTGTATTCATCGAAAGGATATATATATATATATTCTTTCAAGGAATACAATAGAATATAAAATTAGGAGCTTGACTGTGATTGTGGGTGGCCTTTAGAAAAGAAATGCTCTTGTTAGAGTCCAAGTGACCAATGAATTTTCATGTCAATCTTTCCTACAAAGATTTGGTTTTGATCTTCCTTTAGAATGAAAAGCAACTGGGAAACGACCTACTTTTTCCAAGCTTTGTTCTTCCACCACTACAGCAGCAATATCTACAGCACCCATCACTAAAAATTGTCCCGTTGCATTATGTAGGAGCGTACTTACATACCCTTTCGTTTTGGAGCAGAGTATCATTGAACGAGAATTATTCCTCCATGGCTTTTCAATTGTGGGGTCTAAACTTGCAACAAGTACAAAGTTACAAACACTTCTGTCCCATATGCTGGATTATATTCTACAGATAAAAGACACAAACAAACATCCAAATCTGTAAGTCATAGAATATGAGCGCCACCATAAGAACTTGACGCTATACGAGAGATAAGAGCTCAGGTCAGCTATAACATATTTCACAGATCAAATACAAATAGAGTTCAGAGTGTGGTTGTGATAAACATGAAGTCAGAGTCAAGCTGTGGTGTATGTATCAATCTCTATTTGAATCATAAAAAGAATCTAAAGGACTGCAGGCCGGTTTGTTCTGGATGCCCTTTAAATATATGGACGCAATCGGCTACCATGGCTTCAATGTGGTAGTGGTTTTATTGAGGGGTACGGTGAGCGGCAGTGGCTGAAGATGCAAAACAGAGATTGAGGGCGGCTGGGTTTGGGGGGATTGTAGCTGTAAATGAGAATCCTGATGATGCTGCAGTAGAGAACAGTGGCATTGGGGAGGCACTGACTTGGCCATGCATTTTCCAAGCCCAATTTGGAGATCCTTGAGATCCTGATGCACTTCTTTTCTCTGTTGCTCTTTCCTGTTAAAATGGTTCAAGAGTGATTCAGTATTCAGGATATACCAAAGCGAAAGAAATTAATAGTATTCGGAATGTTATACTAAATTTTTCCAATTTCTACTCAAGATTTCTTATTAGTGCAGGAAATACAAAGTAATCTCCAGGCCTTGATACAAATATGAATGAACTTCACCATAGCAGCAGGGGCAGTTCCAATTCAAATTATAAAGTCATCCCAACACAAGGACTGGTCTCGTTATTTTCATAATCCAACTACTCATAATGAAGATGTATAACAGAGTAGAAAGTCTCAAATTATTATGCATGCACCAACAGAGTTAAATTAGTAGTAAAGTTCTGTTGTATGGCCAGCTAATTCTCCATTATGTTTACCTACTGATATCAATATGGAGGTTGTTTCAGAAAAGTCCAGCACCTAGGCTATGCCAAAAAGTTGTGTCATTCAAAACAAAACATATCAAGTTACCTGATTCGGAAAGAAATTAGGATATACACCATTCCATAAAGGAGGGTGCTCTGATGTCATTAATACACCGTTGAAAGGTGGAGCCTTCATTGTTGCATTTGCATTGGGCTCCATCTGCAAATTTAGTATAACTGTTTATTTGTAGCAGCAAAACATGGTTACAAGACAATCAATTTTGTTCAGAAGAGAAAGAGAAAGGATCTAAACCAACCAGAAACCAAAAAATTTATATCTATTATTATGATAGCTGAACTCCACCACAAGCCCTCTTTCAGTTTTATTCCATTTCAGAGTTGTGAAAGTAATGAATGCGAGTTGTATTAGTAATTGAAACCATTTCAAACCAAAGTATCTTCGGGACAAAAGAACCAAAAACAAACAAACAATGAGGCCCTTGAACAGGATGCCAGAAACCAAAAAATTTATATATATTATTATGATAGCTGAACACCACAAGCCCTCTTTCAGTTTTATTTCATTTCAGAGTTGTGAAAGTAATGGATGCGAGTTCTATTAGTATTTGAAACCATTTCAAACCAAAGTATCTTCGGGAAAAAAGAACCAAAAAAACAATGAGACCCTTGAACAGGATGCCCCTTAAATAACTTAACTCGGAACTTCTCTATATGAATTCTAACAGAAGTGATAAATGTATTAAAGAAATCCAGTTACCCTCATATTCTTTCCATTTTTCCCCTCACAAGGGCTAGAATGGAACTGAAGCTGCCCCTCGCCTTGCTTTTGACCATTACCAAATGAAGGGGGAGATATTCCCAAATTCAGATCAAGATTGTGGTTACCATCTGCATTGAAAAAAAAATCAAGTACATCTATCAGGAGAAGGACACAAGTCAACATGTTTGAAAAAATGATGCATATGTGCAATATACTTGTTACATTATTTACATTTCTATTATACCTTCATTACCAGAGTCGGATATCATCTCCCCTTCATAAGTACTTGCCTCAAAGTTGGTGACAACTTCCCTTCCATTATATTTGATAGCTGCCTTGTCATAAGCCCTAATTACAGAAAATCAAAAGGGAGAGAAGTGTTGGATGGAACCCAATGATGTTGAGAATTTAAGGTAATAAATTCAGTGTAAGGTAGTGTAATTCATGATCATTAGGACCTTGCAGCTTCTACTTCACTGTTGAATAGCCCAAGATATATATAACTGCATGCAAGCATTGTTACCCCCACAATAAACCACCATGCCCACTATTCTTTTTCTTTGAAATAGGCACTCAGACTCACAAGAGAATAACAACAATATCGAGAATATGCAGTAACAAATTCACAGTTCAAGTCAACACATTATATGCTTTATCATACCCATCCAAACAATAAATCAAATTCCATAAGAGAGTCCTCACTTTTTGCCAAGGAATTGCCCCATTTGAGCTTCCCAACGACCACATTTGTGCAGTGTAACCCCTCTATATCTTGTGCTCCCCCTCGAGAAACCAGTGCTCTGTCGACGTAGTATGTGCACAAATTCTTCCTTTGTTAAATTCTTCATCTGCACATGTATTAGATATAAATCAGAACCTCACTACAGTCGCAAAAACTGAAACAAGATTTAGTTTCATCAAGAGACTTGTCAAATCATCCAACCTGTTTCATATCCTCCTCATAATCACTGAGATTGTAATTGATATCAGCATCGACTCCCCTGAACATTATAGCAGCTCTATCGTAGGCTCTAAATTCAGCAAATCAAGAGCGAGAAGAGTTAAACTTCCGGTTCCCACAACCATAAACAAAATGAAATTCAAGCAAATGTGTGAGTAAAACCCTTACCTAGCAGCAACATGAGCAGTGTCGAATCCACCTATATATCAAAAGTCCATATTTTTCATCAAGAAAAAACTTCCCCAAACAGAAAAAACATACTAAATAGTTTGGATTATCACTAATACAAGTCAATCAAATAAAACAAGGTCAAAAAAATCCATACCCAAATAAACTTGTTTGCCACAATCCCTGCACCCACCAAAATTAAATAATTGGGATGAAAATTACTTGAAAAATCAAAACCTTGAAGTTGAAACCAAACGGAGTGAATGAGAATTTGACTAACCAAATATGCGATTCCCATCTACCAGTTCTTCTATAGAAAGTGACTCCTCTATACTGAGAACTCCGAGACCTGGGCCCTCTCCTGCTCTTCTTCACCTGCGGTTGTGGTTGTTTCTGCTGAACCAGCCTCACCTCCACCGGCGCACCATGATCGAACCCAAGCTTGATCAAGCCCTGCCTCGCCGGCCAACTGTTCACCGGAAACGGCTCCTTGGTCACAACGTCGTCGTCTTCCTCCTCTCCTCCGCCGACCTTGAGAATATCGAAGTTGAACGTCGTCACGGCGGCGCGTGCGGAACACGAGTCGTCGTTGGTGCTGGAGGCTTCGGCATTGACGACGGACGAGTTCGACGTCCCGGACTCGTCCATTTGCGTCGCGCTCCCGGAGCCTTCCGGCAACATGCCGTCGTGAACCGAGCCGCCGACAACGACGTCGTCTTGCTCCGACGACCCGACGGCGCTGAGATTAAGATCCAACATGACTCTGATTCCACTCCCGCCGGCCTCAATCGTACGGCGGAGATTCCACCACGATCACGCACACTACCAACGCAAACCAGTAAAAATCATGATCGGAGCTCAAATCCCAATATAACCGCACAAAAACCAAAACGGTGCGTTTTGGCGATCGCCGGAGAAATTAAAAAAAAGGAAAGAGCGGTAGTGTAAGCGGAAGCTGAAACACTAAACTAAGCAAAGAAGTCAGGTCGCATTTAGCGATGTAATATCGGCGGTGGGATTGATCGGAGAGCAAAATCGCCGGCGAAGTAGTAATAGGCAACACACAGAAGAAACAAAGAGAAGAAGAAGAGAATAGACGTGTGACTGAGTGAACCATTTCAGCTCAGGACGCAATTTAAGCGGATGGAATATTATTATTATTATTATTATTTATTTTTATTTTTTTAAATTCCACTGGCTAACCCGGTTGCTTGTCCGAAGCGATACCCCAACTGATTATTTCTTCTCCGGTTCTGGTCTCACGGATGGGAACAGTCAAACTGTCATTTTTTTCGTGTTTTTACCATTAACAGCTAAACTCAATCCTTCTCGATTATATACACACCCATGGCTTTTTGGTCTTTTGACAAGCGGAAACTGTCACAAATTGTTGTATTCTTACCATTTCGAGATACATAAACGGTGGTTCCTAGCCATAAGGTGGTAGGTTAGATTTTGAGATATTGTGTTAGCGAGCTTGTTATGTGGGTAAGTCAATTTTGTCGTAACCTAGTAGGTGTGCATGGTTTAACTTAATTTTATTAGGTGTGCATGGTTTAACTTAATTTTTTCACAAAAATTAAAAAAAATGCGGCTATTAGGACTTTAATATTTGCTCATCTAACTTCATTCTGTTTTGACTTATTAAATGACATATATATCATCTCATAATATAATGATCATTAAAGACAATAATTATTCAAAAAAACATTATATTTATTCTCTTTAAACTTTTTAATTGATTGCATTTTATTATTTTTCTTATTTAATTTTCTCTAATTTTACTACATACTATTAAAACACTTACATATAATACGTACATGAGTAATATCGACCATGTGATATAAAAATTTATTTTACTATACATATGTTGCACGCATATACATTCATAAAAGGTGAAATAATTTTACAAAAAATATGATCTATCAATGATTAAAACCCTAAATAACTATTTAAGATAATTTATCATGAGTAAAATAGAAAAACAAAAGTCAATATATATATATATAGAATAGTTCATGTAAGAACATTATTTTGATGATCAATAGGTTTAATTTTGAGATATAATACATTTTTTATTTAATTTTTAATATAAAGGTACTCTCATTATTTGAATTAACTTTTTGTGAAGTTGATGAGATCTTTCTTATAATTTGATCAGAAAATGAAGGTCTAGTGACATATTGCAAAAAGCAAAAACAATATAAAAAAAGAGGTCAGGAATGGAGGTTTGCGTGAAAAAGAAAAAAAATTATAGAATGGACATCAGGAATGAATTTTCACATGCTATTAGAAAAAATAAAATAAAAATGAATGAGATTGAAGGTCAAGTGAGTGAATAAGAGATGTAATGAGTAAATGATGAAAATATATGTGAATTACATAAACAAGGCTTTTATAGAAATTTGAAGAGAGGTACAATGAGCATATGTTTTTATTTGAAAATAAAATGTAGGTGTAGAGAGAATGAGAGGTGTAGTGAGTAAATATAAAACTCATTTTAAAAACAGTGCATGAAATTAAGTCTATTAAGAATTTTTTATACACGAAATTACAAACATTAAATTACAACCTCGATCCAACATATATATATATATATATATATATATCCGTTATTGTGTCTACCAAGTGTTATATTTGTAGGGATAATTTGGTCTCTGCAATACTCTCCCACCCAGCTCGTCATTGATTTTGATATTCTGAACTAGGGAACTACACACCTGCAACTTCAGCATCTGCAACTCCACACCATAGCTAAGAACAAAATTAGGTTGATTCTGATGAAGATATATATGGACAGGGTTGCAATAAGATTTTTAAATGATGCAAGGCCTCAAATGAGTCAAATCGATCACCGATCACCGATCACCGATCACCGTGGACATCCACAATCATCTGCAAAAATTTCAAGCATTTCACTACTGGGTACCAATATCTCTCTCCCTCCCAATTCCAACCAGACCATCAATTCCCAATTCCACTCCCCTTCAATTCTCATTCTCATTCACTATCCATCTATTCCAATTTAGGATATAGATATATCACACCCATTCAACCCAAGTAAACAACAAATAATTCATAATCAATGATCAAATCATAACCATGGAAATAAAATCAGAGAGACTTGATGGGCATATTATTGAAAATAGGGTGAGAAAAAAACACCCCGATGGAAAATCTGATTCGGTATGATCGCATCGACTGATTCAACTCCATTAGTAACGTATATCAATAATGAGACTGACGTCATTTCCTTTCTTCTGCTCTTGGCCGCCGCCCCGCGGCCTTCTTCATCAACGGAAATGTAGAAGAAACCAAGATTGCAGTCTACTATGGGCAAGCAATCAGCCTAGTGAAGAGATCGAAACCTTTTTTGGCTACATCTCTGTTTTTAGGTTTCTTGGTATGTAGAGAGATAAAAAGAGCTAATTGGATGAAATTTTTCTTTGTTTTATTTTTAGCAAATAAATCAGCCTTAGAGTGAGAGTACTATATTACCTTCCAACAAATGAATTATGACATAAAAGTTGACAACGTCAATGTCAATGATGACGTGTAGTTGGTGTACTATATAGTGGATCAAGTTTCTAATTTCGAGTACCAAAATGCTTAATTTGAGACTTAATGTATGAAAATTATTGATGACTTGTAGTTGGTGTACTATTAGCAAAATTTTCGCTAATTTCCTACATGCACCTCATCTAGTTCCAATGCAGAGAATTATCAAAAGGAAATGTGACGAGATGAATTTTCCCGCCCTCTCAAAGACAATACGCAGTCAAACTTAGTATCAGTTTAACTTTGCATAAGAACCTAAAGAATGTAATTATCTATATGACTATACCAAATAGATTTTTTAACCAGGTAAATTACAACTGTGTGAGTCGAACTCACAACCTTTCACTTATTAACGGGGACACTATGTCCCTCAAAGACTAAAATATCGACAATTATAAAAATTTCAGTGGTTTGAAAAATGGATATCTCGATGGATATATTAAAAAATTGTCGAATATCGATGAATTTTTTTCATAGTTTATATAAAAATTATATATTTGAGTAAAATAAAACTAAATATAAAATATCAGAAAAATATGAAAACTAATATCGATACTTGTAAAAAATAAAAATTTCAAGAAAATATCGATAATATTTTAGATATTTAAGACCTTGATGCCACCAGACTAAATGATATTGGAAATACCAAATAGATTTAAGAAATTATTTATGCAAATAGATAATTACCTATACAAACAGATTTAAAAAATTATATACTAATCATTCATAACTTGATATCCCGGATTGACGTAGTTAAATAATCCGAAAGATGGACTTGACATGGATATGGAGAATTTGGCACTTGTTAAATACGCACTTGGTTAAATAAGTACATGATGAACTTGCATACCGGCTCAAACAACTGGTACGTCTCCGATCACCGTCAAAAAGAAATCGTCACTCATAATAAGGAAAGAAATATTACAGCCCAAAACCTCAACCATACTTTTGTCATTCCGATCATATGAGAACGTCGATTAACTCAATTTCCGGGAAAATACAAGTGATTGCTCTTTCCTCGATCTGATTCATGAGTTACCGACAAAGGACGCTAGTGTATTCATTATAGTATTCGCAGAAGAAACTAGAAAGAGAAGGGTTATATAATATTAGGAAGTTTACTAGACGGGGAATATAACAACTTTTGCCTCGGATAATAATATAAGCAGTCGCAAAAATTGACTATTTTGATCTTCGATTTGTAGAATCCAGAGCAAATGGCTGCCATATCTGTTGAACCTAGGAAACATCATATCTAGGAAATTTCGAATTTGTCTGTGAGATCATGGATTCAATATATAATCTCAAACTATCTATAAGAGATGTTTTCGCTTTCTCCTTTTTGCCTTTCGCAAGATTCATACGTTAAATATAATAAGATTCTAAGTAAATATGAACAAATTGTAGGCAGCCGGCCTAGTTAACTTCAACCAGAAAATCTCGTCCGCTCCTTTTCCCATATAACATGTTCTCCATGCCATTACCAAAAAAAAGTTCTCCATGCCACTGTATAGAACTTTGATGAACATGGCAGGTGAATTAGGTTACATATATGGTCAAAAACTTATGAGAATTTTGATTGACATGGCCGGTGAATTAGATTTAGCGCGCAACTAATTGTGACAAAAAGTATCCTCAAACACAAAGGAGATGTTGTTAAGTGGGAGCAGGACTTGGCTTAAGGGTCTACAAGATAAAATAAAAGAAATTCAGTTGCAACTAGCAGAGTTCTATGATAACACTCTATCCTCAACTTGTGTGGAGAGACGTGCGGAGTTAGAGAGGGAGTTGCAGGAACTCTTGCATGAAGAACAAGTTTTCTGGCATCAACGATCCAGAGTTTTCTGGCTAGCTGAAGGTGATCTTAACACCAAATATTTTCATCATAAGGCAACAAACTAGAAGACAAAAAAACACTTTGAAGGGTATGTTCAATGAAGCTGGAGTTTGGTGCAATGATGTTGCAGAGACAGAGGATATTATTTTGCTCTATTATCAAAACCTGTTTACGTCCTCAAATACAAACCTACAAGATGATGAGTTGCCCTTTGTGACAGATATAGTTCCAGGGGAGTACTAGTATTTTACATAATGATATTACTGAAGAAGAGGTGCTCAAAGCTCTAAAGCAAATGCATCTGAGTAAAGCACTAGGGCCAGATGGTTTTTCACCTGTGTTTTATCAACAGTTTTGGGAGATTGTGGGTACGGATGTAGCCATGGCGATGAAAAAGTTTCTAGACTCTGAGGTATTGCTCAAGCAAATCAAATGTACAGGTTTTTCGTTAATTCTGCTATTGCATTCTTAATGCCCAATTCTGTTAGTGTCTATTGAAGGTCATTTTCTTCTATTCCATTCCTCAACTGCATTCTTCCGGTTATGTAGTTCTGCTACTACTTGTATACTACTACATTAAATATGTATCGCTGCTACTGCCAACAACAAAACGACCAATATTACCACTACTACTACACTCGTCGTCGAATCTTATGATACTACACTCGTCGTCGAATCTTGTGCTACTACACTCGTCATCGAATCTTGTGCTACTGCACTCGTCGTCAAATCATCCATTAGTAACAACTACTGCATTCACTGAACAGTTAGCTCCTGCTAAACTTCTAGTAAATGTAGTAACAGTTTTTAAATGGTTCAGCTAGTGTAATAGCAGCTTCATTAATAAGTGAAGTAGCAGGTTTTCAGTGGCTCAGCTAATGTAGTAGCATCTATTTTTAGTATGTGCACTGCACTTTTCAGTAGATGTAGTAGCAGGCTTTTAGTTGTCTAGCTGGTGTAGTAGCATGTTTTTAGTGGCTTATCTAATATAGTAGCACTTATTTTCAATATATGCAGTAGCAGGTTTTTATTTTCAATACTACATGACAATTAAACATTAAGTAGGACGACATCAAATTGGTTATCCAATTAGCAAATTAGTATAATATCGCTATATATGTGAGAACAAATCATACAACAAACCACTATGAGATACAAACTAAACATATAAAATTAACCGAGTTTATTCAACAGATTAACAAACATCAAATACGGAAATCAAATGATATGGAGTCCACACCAGAATGGGTGCCCTCGAAAGCGGAAATGCACCATAACCGACGACGCTCCGCGAGCTCCTAGTCCAGCTCTTCTAGAGATGGGTGCTGTAGACCTGAAAAGATGTAGAGGTGAGCAACTCGTCCTCGCTAACCCAAATGGGGCCAAAGCCAACCAAGTTAGGGTTTAAAACCCATGAGAAAACATATAGCTTATATATGTAGGTACTCGTAAGTATATGAAAAGAGCATGTGAAAATGTAAATGCAAGCCACGCACACAAAGCTCGGTAAAACATGTTAACCACACATGAAAGAACTTTCTGGATCTATGCGGCCGAAATCCCGGGTTTGTCTTCACTGCAAACCGGGGCCAACTACCTATGCGTCCAAGTGCGCGTAGTAGCGAGAGCGTCCATTTACCGCTAACGCCCAACAAACAGCACACCGCACTTACGTCACGCTTTACTCTGTACGAGGGGAGCGTAAGCGGGATAAATAAAATAAACAGGGCATTGCCCCTCCGGAGGTTCACGGTCATCGACACCGCGGGAGTGCTAGATACTAGGTCCTGTCACTCTCAGGCCAAGCACCGGAAATCAGGACGACGGTACTACTTTTCGATCCAAACTCACACACGCACACCAAATGCTATAAGAAGCGTGTGGTCAAGCTTAAAACAATTCAACAGTACTTTTATAGATATAAGTAAAGTGAAAGAGCCACCAACCCAAGAGGGTTTTGGCTCACCCATTGGGTGTGCCCCCCTACTACATGGTATGACGATACAGTTGGCTGCGCTCCAACTCCTGGTCCTCCTGAAGCCAACGTCGATGTGCTCCTGAGTCTGTGGGTGAGATAACAATGACAGTCAGGTATATGTAATTCGAGGATCTACTATCTACGATTAAGACTTGATAAACATTCTTTGTTTATCTTTCTGACATTAGGGTTTAACTTGTTTAACACCCCGATTCTCGAACCGGCGAGAAGTCAGGATTATTTCTTATTCAGTACTTACGTCGTTTTGCCACATTTGTAAATCAAAAGTCTTTAAAACGTTTAACCGTAGTGTTCGAAAACGTAAAGTAGGTGTCCTACGGTATAAGTTAAAAGTCAACTTTAAAATAGTAAAAGTCAACCGGTGAATAGCAAAAGTCAACGGCCAAGTCAAAGTCAACGGTCAAAGTCAACTAGTGAATACTAAAAGTCAACAGTAAACAGTAACACAGTAACTGTAATTAGTTAAACAGTCAGGGGCAAATTGGTAACTCTATCCCTAGGTAAACTGTAAAAGTGAAACTGACACGGTAAAAACTCTGGTTTTTACCGTGCCGGTTTCCGATCGACTGTGTCGCCGGATTTGGTCGGTTTTCCGGCCAAATCGAGTCCTCTGACTCCTCTCTTCTCCTTCTACACACCCTAAGCTATCCAACAACACTTCAAACATCAGAAAAGGTTGAGATTTATACCTTGAAGCTTCCTCCACTATTCCTCCTGCGAAACTCCTCCGGCGGAGCTCCGCTGGCCTCCTCCTTCTTCCTCCTTGCTCCTGGTGGCGCCTGGGAGCTTCCTAGCTCTTCAAATGGGCTGAGGCACTTCGATCCAGCCTGCACAGTACCTCAGCCTTCTCCTCGTTGCTGGGCGGCGCTGGCGTCGCTGGTGGCCTAGACGAGGTCGCCGGGGCAGGTCGAAGTCGATGGCGGTGAGGCTCGACGCGCGCTGGTGGAGGGAGTGACCGGCTGCTGTCGAAGAGGAAGGAGAGAGAGCGAGACTTTCTGCTTCGGGCGAAAGTAGAAGGAGAAAGTGAAGAAAAGGAAAGTGAGGGAGAAAGGGAGAAAAAGGAAAGAAAAAGGAGACGTGGAGAGAAAGGGAAAGGAGATAGGGTTTTAAAGAAAAATGAATGGCCACGATTCGACGATCGAATCAACGGACACGATTTAATCCCACTTTCAAAATAATTTTTAAAACCAAATTCATTTTCGAAAATTCATTTAAAACAACCAAACGTCCAATTAAATCGTAAAAGTTGTACGACAAATACGTGAAGTGCCGAAAAATATTCCGTAAATACTTTCACGCATGTGGCGACGTGTGTCCTAAAGTAAAAACGTTAGACAAAATTAACGACGTACTGAAAAGTAAACGGAATTAAACCCTAAATGTGTCAGAAAATTAAATTAAATTTTCGGGGTCTCACAAGGATGATTTCTTGATTTCGCTAGTTTCTGCTTGTTTTCCTTTTCAAAACTAATTCCGGTTTTCTTCTTTGCCTTGTCCCTGTTGAGGGCCAATTTGGAGATGGATTCACAGACCAAGTTCAGGCCGGATTTGGATTCGATGTTGGGAACCATATATGTTACATCTCCACGAAACCTTCGAGTTTCCGATTCGGATTCGGATTCGAATAGGTAAAACAGGTGAGGGCTCAATTTTCTTCTGTTCTTTTTAATTTGTGAGAACGAAGACTGAGAGTTTGTCCCTTTTCTGCAGGTGAACATTCGATTGGTAATTAGGGTGCCATTGCAGGAGCATACCGAGAAGGTGAGTTCATGTATATTTTTTTTGAATACATGCTTCTCTGTTTTGTTGTTCCTGTATGTTAATGGTGCTGTAGAATAGGGAGTTTGGGGACACCATTTGGTGTTTTGGTTATTTGGGCAGTGATTTTGGAGACGTGTTGGTGTTCTAGGAATAAGGACAGTAAGGATGTTTCTTTTTGTGGTGGAACCTTGAGTATCTGATCATTGAGTCTGGTTTTGTAGGTTCACAAAGTAGTAATAGGTAACTGGTATCCAAGGAACCGTAGTAGAGTTATAGGATCATAACCATAGTAACCAGTGTATCAGGGGCCAGAGAACATAGTCACCAACAGAACACAGTAATATGAGAACCATAGTAACTAGGAGGGATTTGAGTAACCAAGTAGCCATAGAACTAGAGCCATAGTAACCAGGAGGGATTTGAGTAACCAAGGAACCATAGAACCAGAGCCAAGTATCCACAAGGGATTTGAGTAACCAAGGAACCATAGAACCAGTAACAAGGGCCAGAGAACATAGTCACCACCAGAGAGCAAGAACCACAGGAACAATAGTCACCAAGAGCTAGGGGACTGAAAGAATCAGCTGTACCTCTAGGGTTCTTCTTGTTTTCTTTGCTTTTTCTGCGTCTTCTTCTGCTTTCCTGCGTCTGTCCCTTTTTTCTGCGTGTGTGCTTTTTTTTTCTGCATATTCTCCTCCTTTTATATTGTGTAGAGTTGAGAAAAATGAGTCACAATAGGCTATGCAACTTGTATGAGTTTTAGGTAAACTCAAATAGCTTTTTTTTTTTTGATAAAGAGTGAACACCTTGACAAGGAGTCAAAGACTCCTCCATTTATTGTCTTTCTCTTTTTTTTATTAACTCCCTCCTTTATATATATATATATATGTATATATATATATATTTTGCGTATCAACACATTATTATTCAAAAAATTAAACTTTGGTTATAGATTGTAAAAAAAATTCATTACTGATTAGTTTTTTTTCTTCATTTTAACATAAAAGAAAATACTTCAAACTTGAGAAATATCTCAGATATAAAATTACTTAAATGCCCTCTTTATTTTAATTTTACCCAGAACACCTAAGAATGTTCCAAAACCTTACTCATGAGTCAAGAGAATTCAACCTCTAGATTTAAAGAATTTCCCAAAGGTCGACCTGGAGCAAAACCCAAGAACAACCTGCAAGTGATCATTACTAGTTGCATAAACTCTTCAAACTGTCACCGCCTGAAAATGTCATTAGCATGCCCATGAAAGAATAACAATCGCCAAATTATGACTAGACTCCTCACGACGACCACATCTTAGTTAAAGGCATAGTTTGAACATTAGCATGGCCTCCGTTCTTCTAAGAACTGGCTAGGAGTTCTTTCTCACGCTATGCACGCTTTATATTTAGATATGATTAATATTAATTGTTGTTTTTTTTAAATGATAAGAATCTCCTCCCTTAGGAAAGCGGAAAAAAGTACATGGAAATGACGTTGATGCCCTCTATTGCAAGAATACAACTTTTCTATTTTTCGTTAATATGTAGGTAATTAATCATTTCTTTGTTATTGGATGACCAAACTAGCTAAGCTAACTACCAAAGGCAGAATGAGTTTATTTCTGGAAACATTTCAAGTCATCAAGTGCATAATCAAAATTGTATTTTCTCCACACATTTGTCCTTTACGTTTAGTTTTACTAATGATTGTCGAGCATGAATAATCCACATGCAGTTATATTACTATATCACAGTAGAAACAAGATTATTAGAATTAATAGAAAATAATGGTTTAATAATGGTTTTCCATGATATTATTATTCTTCAATGGAAGTATATATACAGATACAATCATGGATTTAATAGGAAAACAATATTTCCTATATCTATACAGAATATTTAACCTCTATCTATAAGGGAAGTATATATTTGAGAATATTCTACACTCCCCCTCAAGTTGGTGCATAGATATCGATCATGCCCAACTTGCCTACCGAATTGTCAAATACTTTCTTTGACACTCCTTTCGTAAGAACATCTGCTAATTGGTCTTCTATATACACAAAAGGGAAACGAATGATTATTTTGTCTAAGTTCTCTTTAATGAAATGACGGTCTACTTCCACATGTTTCTTTCGATCATGTTGAACATGATTATGAGCAATCTCAATAGCAGACGTGTTATCACAATGCAAGTCCATAGGATTCTTAACCTTGAAACCTAACTCCTTCAACACATTACGTATCCATAGCATCTCACAAACTCCATGCGCCATACCTTGAAATTCTGCTTCAGCACTTGATCTTGCAACGACTTTCTGCTTTTTACTACGCCAAGTGACAAGGTTTCCTCCAACAAATGTGAAATACCCGGATGTAGACCGTCTATCAGTCTTATGACCAGCTCAATCTGCATCAGTGTATCCAACAACATCCAATTCACTTTTTTTCTCAAATAATAATCCTTTGCCCGGTGTCATCTTCAAATACTTTAAGATACGATACACCGCATCCATATGTTCATCACTGGGACAATGCATAAATTGACTAACAACACTCACAGAATACGCAATATCACGTCTTGTGTGAAAGATAAATAAGTCTCCCTACTAGACGTCGGCACCTCCCTTTATCAGTCGGAACTTGATTCAGATAGATGGCGAGGTTGTGATTCATCTCAATTGGCGTCTCAACAGACTTGCAGTCAAGCATTCCGGTCTCAGCTAACAAATCAAGGACATACTTGGGTTAGGATAAAGAAATCCCCTTCTTTGACCTTGCAACTTCAATTTTGAGAAAATACTTCAATTGTCCAAGGTCCTTCATCTCAAACTCCTTTGAAAGATACTTCTGTAGAGCCTCCATCTCCTTTGGGTCATCTCCTGTGACAATCATATCATCAACATATACAATCAGAGCGGTAATCTTACCCTGAATACGCTTGATGAACAAAGTATGATTCGAATTGCTTTGTCTGTAACCAAACGTCTTCATTGATTTAGAAAATCTTCCAAACCACGCTCTCGATGATTGCTTTAGTCCATACAAGGACCTCTTCAAATTACAAACTTTACCGGCATCTCAAGGTCTACATTTGACTCCTGAAGGCATGTCCATATACACTTCTTCCTCCAAGTTTCCATTAAGGAAAGCATTTTTCACATCAAACTGTCGTAGAGGCCAATCTCTATTTGCTGCAAGTGAAATCAAAATTCGAACAGTATTGATCTTTGCTATAGGTGCAAACGTCTATTCATAGTCGATCTCATAGCGCTGGGTGTATCCTTTGGCAACTAGTCTGGCTTTATACCTGTCTATACTCCCATCAGCTTTAAGCTTTACAGTGAATACCCAACGACATTCTTCCCAGCATGCATAGTCACAATATCCCAAGTCGAGTTTTTCTGTTATGCCTCTAGTTCTTCATTCATCGCTTGAGTCCACTTGGGATCTACCATTACGTCCTATATAGTACTAGGAATAGAAACACTGGATAATTGATTAATAACAAGAGCATGTGACCTAGACAACCTATGGTTAAACATGTAATTTGCTATAAGATATTTAGAATTGGCTTTGATGTCTGGTTCATATTGTTTTTTCGGAACACCCTTAGTAACCCTCTGTGATTTTCTAGGTTCAACTTTATCTACCCGAGATGAATTTAAAGGTACCTGAGGAGGGACATTCGTGGCTGATTCTTCAGTTCTTGGTGCAGAAAAGGGAAAACTATTAGACCGTGGAGGACCTTGTACTGTAGGAATATTCTCTGTCGATGGAGCTGACATTGTAATATCGTGTGGCCCACCTACGGAAGTTGTCCCTTCTGCCTCGACAACATCTGCATCACCATCTTCCTGCCTACCACGTGGCACGCTTTCAGCCTCTCTCTTAGATTCGTACGGCTCAATTAACGGCTCGACTTGTGACTGGCTTGGCACATCCGCGTGGCATTCACTAGTTTGCTGGTGGGTCGGCTCATTGCGGCTCGCTTGCTCCTCAGTGCGGCTTGTATGGCTATCCCCATGTGTGTCCCAATGTGCGTCAGCAGCTGTTGATCCCACATTCTGATCACATGTACTAGCGGGTCTTTCATCATTCTGTCCAACATTATTTCCTCGAGTTGTTTCGTGATTTTCAACTCCAAATCTGGATTCCAATGCTTCTAATTTGTCGAATTCAAATAAATTCCGAGTATTACCTTCACAACGTCTCTCCTCCTGAAGGGAAGACTTTGAGACTCCCCCTAAGTAGTAAGGTTCAGATTCACGAAAAGAAACATCAAGGGATACATGAATGGTGTATGTGAGTGGATCATAACATCTGTAGCCTTTTTGAAAATCGGCATACCCAATAAAGATACACCGTCTTGCACGAGGATCAAGTTTACTTCGTTGTGACTTGGGAATATGAACGTAAACTACGCATCCGAACACTCGGGGCTCCAAATTAGGTAATGATGGAACAGAAAAAGATGTTGAAGCTGCTGCAGAGGGTTTTGAAATTCAATTACCCGAGAAGGAGTACGATTAATGAGATATGCAGCAGACCTCACAGCTTCTCCCCAATATTCAAGAGGTACATTCATACCAAATAAAGAGGCACGAACAACTTCAAGCAATTGTCGATTTTTCCGTTCAGCTAGTCCATTTTGCTGAGGAGTGTAAGAATTTGAAGTCTGATGTCGAATTCCATAGGACTGTATAAACTCGTGCATACGACCATTACCATACTCTCCACCATTGTCAGACTAGAAGACTTGAATAGCTTGTTGATATTGTGTAGACACTATCTTGTGAAATTCTGTGAACCGAGAATAGACATCGCTCTTATTCATCAGTAGAGACACCAAAGTCATACGAGTACAATCATCAATAAATGTTACAAAATATCGATAGCCACTGTGAGTATGAATTTTTGCAGGCCCCCAAATATCGGAATGAATTTTCATGAATGGAACAGGGCTTCTATGCAGACTTGGGGAATATGAAATATGATAGCTCTTGGCTAGCTCACATATGTCGCATCGAAAATTTGAATGGTCGACACCTAAAAATAATTGCGGTTGCAATTTCTTTAGATAATTGAAGTTTAGGTGTCCCAATCTATAGTGCCAAAGCCACACATGTTTCTTGGCACTCTCAGCTTCATTGACTTGATTAGCTTAACCCAACAAATGCTTGTGTTTTTCTCCAATCTCTGTCAGATCTAAGTAGTATAATTTCCCCTTCCTAACACCATAACCTAAAATCCGTCGAGTCAGAATATCCTGAAATACACAAAAACAGATAGAAGGTGACAATACATGAAAGAGAGAGAATAATTTGACTGACAGATAGAAGATTATATGCTAATGAAGGAACAACCAACACAGAATCAAGGGTTAAAGTATCATATATGACAACAGAACCTTCTTCGGTAACTGGAGTTTGGGTACCTTCAGCGGTAGAAACAACATTTTGAGAGGAGGATTTTAATTTTTTCAAGAGGCTAGGATCATTAGTCATGTGATCAAATGCTCCTGAATCAATAATCCAGAAACTATTCATAGATACCTTACCGTTTATACCTGACTGTGCGACATAGGCATTAGACTGTTGCACTTCCTTTATAGTGGCTATAATAGCTTTTTCTTGACTTTTTCAGGGTCTCTGAGTGAAATCCCACCAATCCAGATATCCAATTACTTCGTAACACCATCGCGTGCTATGTTCAAACACTTCACAAAGAAGACATTGTGTGTTTACATATGAATTTGGTTTGCTGCAAGGATGAGGTGGCGTGGTGGTATGATAATGATCGATGATGGGAGACATGCTCTTGAGTTTGAAGGGGTTACATCTGGGTTCAAGGTCTTCGAATTGGTCTGCCATATGATTAATAAACTAAATTCACTGAATGGTGATGTGGATAACAAAAGGTTTTGTTGTTTGTTTAAGTAAAAAATACGATTTGTGACTCCTTTTGTGTTGGTATGATAAATTCAGGATTTTAGAATTTTGGAGGAGCTTTTCAGAACCTGGTTTCTTTGTGTTTGGTACTGAGTTTTGGAATTTGGGATTCGATGTTTGGGAATTATGATGATTTGGGGTTTTGGTGGTGTATATGGTACGCAGCGGAATATGAATATAAATTCTGGGTTGTTTGGCTCTGATACCAAGTAGAAAATAATGGTTTGATAATGGTTTTCAATGATATTATTATTCTCCAATGGAGGTATATATACATATACAATTATGAATTTAATAGGAAAACAATATCTCATATATCTATACAGAATATTTAACCTCTATCTACCAGGAAAGTATATATTTAAAAATATTTTACAGAATTTGCCAGATTAAAGTATCCCATGGTTTTAAAATTCACAGGGGCATTTGTCATTAGGCATGCAGAAACTCGAATCACATAAATAAATTATTTAGCTTTGCATCTCTTAAACAATAACTGATCTAATACAATAAAAAGGCATCAAACATGAATCACACCAGACATGGAGCATCAAGAAGATTAATATAAACACTACTTTTCTAGAACTTCCATGCCCCAGAAAAACAAAAGGGAAAGAAAGATCATTGGAGATGAGGAAGATTGAAAACCATATTAATCTTCAGAGGGAAACAAATTGACTAAATGTGGATTCTCAGGATGCATATAGACAACTTTTGATAATCAGGAGAAAAATAGAATACAATTTTTTTTGTAGAGGCTTTATTCCAGAAATGTACTATATATGCACTCAGACTGATGTATCATGACTACCCAGAACTGATAATGCACCCCTTCCCCAGAAACAGATACTTAAAGAATAGAGAAGCTTGTATGAATTATCAAGAACAAGAAAAACAATTAACATATAGTAAAGAGTACACTAGAATTGTACTAGTAAGAACTAAAGTAGTGGCATTATTCATAGATAGGGAAGCTTAAGAAGCAAGTGTTTTCCTATATTATACTGGAATGGAGATCAGTTGGTCTCTTGACATGCAAGCATTGGCGAAAAACAATTAACATATAGTAAAGAGTACACTAGAATTGTACTAGTAAGAACTAAAGTAGTGGCATTATTCATAGATAGGGAAGCTTAAGAAGCAAGTGTTTTCCTATATTATACTGGAATGGAGATCAGTTGGTCTCTTGACATGCAAGCATTGGTGAGCAACCCAGCCAATCATATATATTCATATTCATAATCAACTTTTGATGCATTACCCAGATTTCCACTCACAGCTACAGCGAAGTTGCACTAACCAAATGCTTAAAAATCATCGACAAAATCGGATTAGTATAAACTGATCATGGACACCAGGTACGATGCATTATCTGATATTATATGCCCAATTGGGGCAAACATAGCATAAAATTTGAAGATTAAGATAGGCCGAACACTTCGTACGGTGATTCTGTTATGGTTTTATCCTGAAAATTGATAGAACGAGACGAGACAAAATTTTAAAATAACGGTACCGTACCGTCCTGAAAGTATAAATGTACTTGTATCCAATCATAACCGTCTGAGTTTTAGGGTGTATAATCTTACAATGAACTCAAACACGCTCAATGAGAAGTCCAAAACCTAAGCATAAATTCACGGTACTAGTTTCACATAGCAAGAGTTAAATCATTCATTCATATTTGGTGATGATGATCATATGAAAGATATCGACTGTCACAACAGCTATGTAGCGATAACTGGAACTCATTTGATTTTTCAAGCTTTGGAGTTTTCTCGAGATCTTAATTAATTAGTTAAATGCAAATTACAAACATTTAATTAATTAGTTATTGCTTCCCCTTTCAGTTTTACAATTTTTGTTCGTCTTCTACTTATATATATATATATATATGAGAATATTATATAAAATAAAACTCTCATTAATATTAGATTGGTTCACATTGACTTTATAAAAAATAGATATAAAATTTCTTCAAGAATTTAGAATAACTTTATCTCTTCTATGTTTTTTATTTTTTTATTTTTTCTATAGTTGCGCGATCTCGATCTCGTCCTATCCTAATACGGGATCATCCCGTACGAGATATATTTCTAAAAATACAATCTCGTCATGTCTCGTCCCGTCCAGATAATATACTTTCAAGACTGGATCCGTTTTGATAATATATTTTCAGGACTGGACCCGTCTCGATAATATATTTTCGAGACTGCACTGATCTAATGCCCAGCCTTAGATTAAGATGCAGGGAACAAGAAAGCATGCCTATTCGGAGCTGAATCAGAATATGATCCATGTTTGTTTTAATGAGGTTTTGTTGTACGTGTACTACATGACTAAAAATCTCTCCAGTCGATCCCTTAAATGAATCCCGTTCAAGCAGTGATAAGAGGACGTTTCCGTACACCTTACCTTACTCAAGAAAGAGTCATGCTGATCAATAGTAGTGTCTAAGATGAAGGGTTGGCGCTTTGAGCTACCTATTTTTGTGATCAAATTAGAAACTTAGCTTCTCTAAGTAATATAAACCTAATCAGGTCCAAATACAGACCAGGCAAGATTTTGAATGCAATTTGGTCTTGTTTAATCTGTCAAAGTCCGGGTGCTACAGCTGGTTCAATGTATTTTATTCAGATTTCCTAAATTACATAAAACTAATACACATTCATGTAGTTACAAACAACCTGTGCATAAATAATAATAGAGAGACAAGAAACTTACCCAATGTGTACAAAGGGGCATAGAATAAGGCTAAGCAAGCAATGAAAAGAGAAACCTTAAAATCCATTCCAAGGTAGGCTACTTCTTCAGTATTATATTTTCTTGTTTAAGGAAGAAATTGACAAAATAATACAGAACACTTGGAGTACTTTTTGTCCTTTTCAGCTAAGAAGGCTGATACAACATGTGAACAAACATGTATTGCTTCTTAAATACAAGTTTATGGTTCTATGTGTGGATTCATTATAATATGAAAGCGCCCTTTCCTTGGTTCCTAGAGACAATAAACAAGAGTAAAATGGGTCTCCAACTAGATTCTTTTTTGGTAATGAACAACTTGATTCTTGATGGAGTAAATACTAAGAAATTCTTGTTAAATGATCTGATCTATCATTTCTTATTGAATTAGTGCAGCAACTTGTCATGGATCACCCAGATCCCTCTCAAGCTCAGATTCAATTAGGGCTGGATATTTTGTACCGTAATCCTGATTTCATTCTGATTCTGTACTGAAAATTATCAGGACGTGACAGTTTTAAAATGGCGATACCGTCCTGAAAATTTGAAAACATGACGTGATCAGGACGGGATGAGACCGTCCCGAAAGTATAAGTGTACTTGTATCATATCATAACCATCCAATTGTTAGGGTGTATACTCTTACATTGAACTCAAACACACTCAATGTGACGCCTAAAATCTAAATTCAAAGTACTAGTTTCACATGACAAAAGTTAGATAATTCATTCATATTTAGTGACGATCATATGAAAAATATCGACCGTCACAACGAATCTATGTAGTGATAGATAGAGTTCCTTTGATTTTTCAAGCTTGAGAGTTTTCTCGAGATCTTAATTAATTAGTTAAATATAAATTACAAACATTCAATTAATTGGTTATTGACCCCATTTCATTTTACAATTTTTGTTCGTCTTCTACTTATATAGAGTTAGAAGTTTAGAACTAGGACAATTATACCATGAAAAAAATAATACTATGGAATATATAAATGAGAATATTATACACAATAAAACATTTACCAATATTGGATGAGTACACATTTACTTTATAAAAAATAGATATAAAATCTCTTCAAGTATTTAAAATCAATTTCTCTCTTCTAAGTTTTTTTATTTTTATTTTTTCTATTGTTGCGGAATCCCGTCCCGATCCCAAACGGAATCATCCAGTGCGGAATAAATTTCTAAAAATACAATCCCGTCTCATCCCGATAATATATTTTCAAGACAGGACGAGATTCGCCGAATCTCGTCCCATGTCCAGCCCTAGATTCAATAGCCTCATGAAACTAGCAAAACAAAACATTAAAATCAAAAATTTATTTTTCATGACTTCAAAAATAATACATATTGATCGAGGTAAACTGGGTACGTAACTTTAATCGCCAAGCCCATCAAATACTATTAATCACTGCAATTCATAATTTCTTATGCACACCTACTAATAAAACTGTAACATGTTCGAGTTTCACACTACTGACTCAATAGTTAATCCTGTGCAAAAACATATATGAATTACTAATTTATAAGCCCTCTAGCTAACATTACAAATAAGCCTGCCATAGAGCCAATATAAGCATGTACATGGACTCCTCGATACATAAAAGACCTGCTGAATGTTTAGTTTTTTCTAGGATCACAAGAAAGCCCGAGTGCCGATGGTAGTTTGAGCAAGCAGAGATTTGGGTTAACATAAGAGTATAGTATCCTTAAATTTGTGACTGATGTATGATGTTTAAATCATTCTCAGATTCAAACCACCATAATATACATCAAGTCAACTACATAACAGAGCTACAAACTAGTCAACCTGAAAAGCATCTAAATTAATCAAAATCTACAATCTTTGAATCTGCAAAAAAAAGCATATCTCTCCGCAATTTATAACCTGTGTCGATTTCCAATGTCAGTTAGCTTCAAGGAACATCCATTTTTCTACATAACGGACATGTACAATGACAGATGCCATGACATTCTATTGTTCGTGCATGCCTGCATACTATGCAGCTTTATACTAAAATCATTCTGCATCGAAATTAATTATGCCACTGTGACCTGCAAAATTTGTCATTGTAACAGGAGACTAATTAACTCGAGCAAGAAAGCAAATGCCTGAACAAGCATCAGGGTTCAGAAATTGCGATTTAGTGGCCAAGGGGAGCACTTTAATGATCTAGTGGCAAGTCAATTACTATTAGTTATATAGTGAAAGGACTTCTCCAATGGAGTATTGCCGGAGCAGAAGTTATAAAAATGATAGAATTACTTGTCCAGTTTCTCCTTACTATTTATGTTATTTGACTCTAGGGTTTTTAAGAATGAACGAGAGTTCTAAGCGACAAACCTTGACAATGAGTTGTCTTTATCTCTGGTCCAAATAATTCTATTCCATCATCAGACAGCAATGAAATTCCAGATGATGTTATGTTGAAAGGGAAGGCAAGAGGTGGTGATATTGGAGACTTTGCCAGCTTGATGAAACTTTTTCCTACAAGAGAAAACCAAAGTGTGGAATCATAATAGGGGAAAGGGGTCTGGTGGTCAAGTATCAAAATCTCATAGAAGGTCTCTATATACAAATAGGATATATTTGAGCAAGTTTGATCTTTCTAGATGTCTAGACCATCAAAGATGTGAAAAAATCGTCCATTTAACAGAAGATTCTGGTTTAAAAGATGCTACATGGATATCCCTACAATGAAACAATCAAATTGAAGAAAAATAAGAATGTTGTTATTGATGAGAAAGAAAATGAGGCAAGGCCTGCATACTCACACTTCAGTAATCCTTAAACTTTCTAAAAGAAAATGACCAAAAAGGAAAAAGAAACTTCTAAACAACCAAGGCGCTAGTGATTTATTCAAGACAGTGTCATCTTTTCAGTTCAAAAGTCTATTGAACAAACCAGATTCAGCATCGAGCACAAGGCGTATTGTGACAGCATGAGCCCAGTGAATTCCCAGAGCAGCAACAAGATGAGAATCATGTCCTGTACGATTCTCCAGTCTTTTCCCTGTTATGTGCTGCCAAAAATAAAATTTAGCGCATTCAGAACTCACATGTTGGAAGTCACAACAAAAGCATACTTCCATACCTTGAAAAGAATACTGGCAGATTTCATCATGACTTTGAGATCTCACTTGGTTTGTAACAACAGGTATTTGTGAAAATTCAGCACGTGACCTAGATGCAGTAAGCAAGTAAAACGAGTTTTACTGTAAGCAGATAGACACATTCACCAACACCAAAGAAGTTCCAGTAATATAGGATTCTCACTTAATGAAGGAGATATGCCAACCCAATAAATGTTTGCGAGTAGCTCCTTGCACGTGTTCCCTAAAGAAATATTAGCATTTAGTAACAATCGGAAGCCAAATGCATGATGCATGAAGTGTCGCTGTATGAGCATTCTATTGTAAATGTGAAATCTTTTGAAGGATTTGTATATGATACATAAATTTAAATAATCAAATGGAAAAAATGGTGAGGATGTCTGAATCACAGCATTTTCACACACCCTTAACCTTGACAGGGTTCCCTTTAGACAGACTAGCAGAGATATAAAATGACACACCAATTAATCTTGTGTCCCATACCTTGACAGTGGAATCATATATATATATATATATATATATATATTTTGTAACTAGGGTATCCGGATCTTTGACCCGACTAATCCCTAGGCTTCCCGCCTGACCCCACAACATTTGGGAAACTGGAAACGCTAGCAATTGCTAGGTGGGTACCATGGGAGAGGGTCGAGCCCCAGACCTCTTGGGAGCAAACCAATTGTCTGACCGCTAGACCAACATCTCTTTGGTGACAGTGGAGTCAATTTGAGAATCAAAGGCTCTCGGATAATTTATGTTGAGTTCACCAAGAAAGGAAACTCTGAAGTTTGATTTAAGTTAGATACATCCTGGTATAATCCTTTCATGTAAGGTTATCAGAAGTAATATTTCTTAATCTAAAATAAGATTACAGATGGCAATCATATCAAACTGCTTGATAATATGAAGGATCACACGTTGATCAAACTATGTATATCCGAATAAGGTTGCACACATTCCTGAAAAACTCTGAACTTACCCTGCAACAAGAGCAGCCATGCTATCAATGATTAGAAACTTCACTTGGTTTTGAAGGAGTGAGATCTAGATTTGTATAAGCATGTTGACATTATCTGAACAACTCATCTTTATACTTATTTGTTGACAACATAGCAGGATAAACTTTGCCACAAAGCAGTTGACATGCCAATATTACCTTGTTGAACTAAACTTGGATTCTACATCGATATATATCATATGACCATCTAAACCTCCACAAGCCACCGGCAATGAAGTCAACAACGCAAGCTTCAGGCAAAACTGCAATCAATATCTTCATTCATTCAGCCGGATACCAAATATGCATTATGCTTAATTTCGACAAAGCAAATAATCACGATCAGATGGGCGAAAGAAATGTACCTGTGTTTTGCCAATTCCTGCTGGCCCAACGAGCTCAGTCAAAACCCCAAATGGGGTACCACCACATAAGGCAGGTCTAGCCCCTTGAGCTGCGTCGAGAGGTGACCACCCATGTGCTCCATCTGGACCCTTTGCTCCATTAGGGAGAGCACCTAATCAAAAACCGCTGAATCCAAATCATCTCAGATCACCACCAATAAGTATAACCAACCTATAATCCCAAAATTAGGGTGGACATGTAATTTCACTGATTCGGGATATGCCATACTCACATCTAGCAGTTCCATCAATTCGAATTCGGTCAACAACAATGCGTCCTGGGAACGAATTTCAATTGGGAATACTCACAAAAACGAAAAATCGTTGAGAATTTTAGAAATTATATGTTCAAAAGGTTACCTTGGCAGCTTGTTCGCCATTTGCTCTCTCAAGCTCGGAAGCTTCTTCCCGCCAACTATGAAACCCTAAAGCGCCAATCTTAACCAGTGTCCATAATCCGGGCCCAGTTATGCAGGCCCAACCATTGTAACTGTGGAAATAGCCCACTTATTAGAGAACTAGAAGTGAATGGTCTTTATATGTCGGGTGGACAAAACTGGTGACAAAACATGTTTTCATTAATTTTTAAAATTAATGCTGTTTATATAACAAACTAATCAATCATTTACTACGAAGTCCGTATCATCTAAATTCAAGTTCGGCTCCGAGGGTTGCTGTTAAGGAGGTGGGGTTGTAGGTAGAGACGTAGGGGGATGTGGAAGCGGGAGTCCTTGAGCCACGGCAGCGGCAAACTCCCTCATATACTCCTACATCCTTTGCTGATGAACAATATAGGGCGACCTCAAACTTTTGATGCAACCTCTTTTATTCTTCACGCAGCCTATGGTTCTCCTGCCTCTAAAGTTGCTCCTCTAGATAAGCATTCTTGCTAGTCGAGCCATTGCGTGTGAATCCATGAGTTTTTTTTCAGGACCCCCTCGCCTTTCTGTCTTAGACCCCGACAGTAGAAGTTGTTCGCTCATAGTGGAAAGGTTGTGCCAATAATCCTCGCCCCAACCGTCGAATCAGAAGTGTGACATGGTTTAGGGCATGTCTTCCTCTTGCGTCTCTGGCCATATCTCCCTCACTATCTGAATCATCACCTCCTCACTAGCTTGCCTCACCCTCGCCTAATTGGACAAGCAAAATACAGTAATTAGTAAATATTTCAATATATAAGTAAAATTATAAAGTTAAAAGGGTAAGGAGACTTATAATCTCTTTCTCGGCTCAGGATATGTTTTCCCGTAAGTATACATGTACGGGTTGATTTCTGGATGTTGAGTGGCTGCCTCCTCTATCCAGACTGCGAATGGTCTAGAACCGGCATGATGGTTGCTGGTGTTGCACCCCCTGTTCGCGCGTTCGTCTTTGAAATGGCCTTCAACGAAAAAAAAGTATTACCAAAACATATTAGTAAAATAGTTTGAAACCGACATCGATAATATAAATGAATCAAACAAATAGTTGTACATACCGCTTTTTGAGGGTTTTGGAATTCAGCTAGAAGTCACCGCCACTCGTACTCCTTATAATATAACTCAGCAGGGGTACTCGAAGGTTCGTTGCCGTGGACCTTCCAGTGGCTACAGAGCTCATTTTTCCACTTTTTTTACCTACATATGCAACAAAAATATTAAAATTATGATCTCGGAAACACTAATGTGTTTAAAATTTGTTTAAGTTCCCACCTTTTTCCTTGCATCTCATTTGCACATGTGCATTTTAGGTGGTCTGGAACCTCAAACCACACCTGCATTTAACAGTGTATATGCGTTTATTAGTTGTGTATTTCGACAAATAAGACTTTTAATGCATAATCTTATAAAAAAATTTAGAAACTCACCGACATAGCGTTATTCACCATGTCATTCACCTCTTACGACACTAGTTTCCAATCTTCCCACAGAAAAAGGATCCAGTCCCTTATGATCTCTCCAACGTGGCCGTTGTAGGCCATCGTCTTCTTGCCCACCTCTATCTGACCATTCCTGTCAAGATCCATGACAATTTTCCCTGAGATACGGACTTGCTGCACAAGAGTCTAGCTTGTGAAGGGGCCTCTTGTCTTCCTTTTGGGATGGGCGTCGATGTTGTCTATGACATAATAAACGAAATCAATTATTAAAATCAGAAACACCATCTATTATTAATTATAACTAAAAAATAATTTTCTTTACTTGATGCGGCGAATTCTGAGGCAGGTTGAGATACCCTCCCAGAAATCAGAGGAGTACCAAACAACATGTAATGGTATGCCACTTCCAGGGCAATAGGTCCAGACTGTGGATGAATCCGCATGCCACGCACATCCACTACCTGTATGGCCGGTACCATCTGTGGCATGAATAGATGAGGTGACATCATCTATATCCCAAAGGACGAGCTATCTGAAGCAATAGGCGTTTGAGACACTAAAGGAGTGAGCGCCCGATGTATGTTAGGCATACGGGGTACAACATGGGGGACGTGTCCGTCCTGAAAAGCCACCTCTGGGTCTGGGGCGGCCTCTGCGCCGTCTGATCTAGAATGACAGCTCGTCGTGGGTTCATAGGGCCATGAAAAGTCGTCTGAGGGTTACTATAGGTTCCCTCAGAAGATTCGGATGTTTGGCCCTTGGAACCATTCGTCTTTCTGAAAAACTTCTTCATCCCATACGTAATTAATTTCGATGATATTAATTAAATTATATATTTAATATTTTAATTTATCTATTAATTAAAGTGTTATTAATTTGAAATTTTACATAAAAATTATTAATTTAACAAAAACATTTCTTAAATTAAAAAAAATATTAATTATTAATTTACCTAAAAAATAATTATTATTAATTTAACCAAAAAATTTCTTAAATTAAAAAATTGTTAATTATAAATTTACCTAAAAATTAATAATTATTAAGTTAACTACTTTATCACCAATAACCAATTAACAAAAAATTCACCAAATATTAACAAATATACCAAATTAACAAAAATTCAGAAAGATTAATATATATGCCAAAAATCACAAAAAAATTAACATATATGCCAAATTATTCAATAATCATTTTCCCAAATATACCAAATTATTATATACCTAAAAATTCGCAAAATTTTAACAAATATACCAAATTACAATATTAATGTAACAAAAAAAATACCAGATTAATATACCTAAAAATTCACAAAAAAAATAAAAAATATACCAAGTTATTCAATATACCAAATATACCATAGCTGCATAATAATTTTCCAAAACAAATATAACAAACCCGACATATATGCTCCAAATTATACCGAATTATACTCCAAATTACACCAAATTATACTCCAATATATACTCCAATAATATCAAATACTCCAAATTATACCAATTTAACAGAAAAAATTAGGGATTTGGGTCTGAATTCAAAGATGGGGATTTAGGTACGATGTCAAAATCGTACTTTTGATTCAGTGAAGTGAAGACGAAGTGGAGCTGGATTAAATAGAAAGGAGGTGAGTGGCGATGGGCGGTGGAGGTGAGGCAGCTTCAATGGAGACGAGATAGAAGAAGGCGAGCGGCGGTAGGCGGCGGAGGTGCTAGGTTGTGGAGGCGAGCGAAGGTGCTAGGTTGTGGAGGCGAGCGAAGGTGCTAGGTTGTGGAGGTGAGCGGCGGAGGAATTGCAAACTGAGGATTAATTTTAAAAATTATATATAATAAGATTAAGGATTAATTTTAGTTTATCTAAATGAGGTTTGGGTCTAACATTATTTCACTCCTGGTACTCTTAATTTTAAAATTTTACACCCTAAATTTTCAAATTTTCATCAATCGTGCTCAATTGCTGAAATTCTATGTTTTTTACGTTAATTATAACTGTATAACTCATTTTAAATACAAATATAGTCATCTAACAACAAAAATCGTCTTTTAGATTTTTTTTCCTGATACTACATATTAGCACTTAAAGTTCAAATTGGTCAAAATTTTAGTAATTAGGTATGACTGATGAAAATTGAAAACCTTAGGAGCTAAATTTTCAAAATTAAGAATATGAGAGGTGAAATGATGTTATCTAAAACCTCGGGTGGGTAAACTGAAATTAAAGATTAATTTTAGAGAAAATATCCATTTACTACAAATTTTTGGACCTCATTTCCTATTCCAATAGTTGTTAAAAACATTGACCATTTCAATTTTTTTTATTTGTGCCTATATATTCTAACAAAACTCATAACAACTTTAAACAATATATAATATTTCAATGTCCATTCTACCTTCACCCATTAAAACATACTTAGAGAAAGAAAATGGAAGAGAAAGGAGACATAGTCGACACCTCACTAGCTCCGGACTCCGATCACCGGAATCTCAACGAAATCTTGAATCAAGTTTATTACTCATAATAAACTTCTACTGAAATCCTAAACCGTATTCATATTATCACATCCAACTTTACTACCCCCCCTAATAAAGTCTCACTGAACCCATAAACCATATTTCTATTGCACAACCAACTTTACTACCCCTTAATAAACTTCCGTTGAACCCCTAAACCACATTTTTATTGCAAAACCTACTTTATTACCCCTAATAAACTCGCACTGAACCCCTAAACCACATTCTTATTGCATAACCAACTTTACTATCCCTTAATAAACTCCCGCTGAACCTCTAAACCACATTTTTATTGGACAACCAACTTTATTACCTCCTAATAAACTCCAGCTGAACCCCTAAACCACATTCCTATTGCACAACCAACTTTACTACCCCCTAATAAACTCTCATTGAACCTCTTAAATTGCATTCCTATTGCACAATTAACTTTACTACCCCCTAATAAACTCTCATTGAACCCCTTAAATCGCATTCTTATTGCATAACCAACTTTACTACCCCCTAATAAAGTTGAAAGATAGAGAAAGAGAGGGTGGCGTTTTGGTGGAAGCGCGTTAGAAGCAGCATGCACTTGACAACATAGTCTATCATGTACTAGCATAACAAACCCAACACATTCAACTAGAAGCCTCCTGATATGTCAACCCATCACATATCTTAGTTCTAGATATGTTTGCAGAGAGAAAGAGTGAAAGAGAGAAGAAGACCCGATCCGAACCCGATCATATTCGACCTGGAGTCACTAAGCCGAAACAATGATGTTAGATCTCAGTCCGTTCTCCGACGAGATCATCGACTGGAAGAAGTGGGTGAACTCGGCGTAACAGAGCCGCTACTCGCAGGTTTGCGTCGACAAGCACCTCGTGGATTTGGAGATGATTATCCAGATGGTCTCGCAGGAGATCGGCGCCTCGCTCGAGGAGCAGAGTGCCTCCTCTCTCTTCCACATCCCTCGCTCCACGGGCAAAGTCATTCGCCTCCAAGACGACGCCGTTTCGCTCCACTCCGTCGTGCCATCGTTCCTCTACAAGCTCAAGAAGGTACGTAACTCAACTGATGTTGTTTTTGTTATGTTGCTGGAGGATGTTTTCGCCAACATGGATCAAAACTAAGTTGAAGAGAGAGAGAGAGGAAGAAAAGAAAAAAGAGATTGGGATTAATGGTGAGAGGAGGAGGAGAGAGTTAATAAAAAAAGGATAAAATTTTCATTTTGTTATAAAAAGTTAGAATGATCAATGTGAAATTTTTTTAGTTGAAGTGATTACTTTTTTTCAATTTGTATGAAATGATTAATTACCTTTAATTTTATCACCCTATTAGGAACATGTTTGTTCTATTTTCACACCGTCTTTGTGAGAACTTCTCATCTCATAAAATGTGATTGGATATTGATCGCAACGACCAACCAGACAAATATGCCTTCATTTATTTGAGGAGTGGTAAATAAGAATGTATAGCTCACTGAGTTTCAATCGAATGTTTCTTGGGCAAAAATCTATAAACATTAACAGCTTTTTAGGATATCAAATTTTCAATCAATGAATAGACCTTCGATGTGAACGTGATGGACTTTCGGTGTTGTTGTGTGTACTTTTTTAGCTCGGGCGTCTTTGATTTATTGTTTTCCAAGTTTTTAATCATAGTTTGATTCACTTTTCTTCTCACAACAGACAACTAATTTAAAGCCATTGATGCGAAAGTGCCAGACTAGTAACCAAAATCATACAATGCATGTGATACATAGTGCTTGCTTATGCAAGCCGATTCCATATCAATGAGCTCATTGCTTGCGTAAGCACTCGTGTGTCTAGCAGTTTGAATTGTTCAGAATGACAAAACAGAAAAGCAAATCAAAGTGGACGCAGGTTGGAGTTAGAATGTTAGATTTGATCTAAATCTGACGATAGGGTCACAGTAGCGGATGGTCAGCCGGTGCTCCATCTATCCATTTGCCCATGAAGTTTGAGGCATTGGCTTGACTGGACTTGACTCGACACGAATAGATTCATCACCTTTGTGAGAGCTTCTCGTCTCATAATATGTGATTTCAACGACAACCCAGAAAAATATGTCTTCATTCAATTAAGGAGTGGTAAATAAGAATAGAAAACTCATTGAGTTTCAATTGAAGGTTTTTTTTGTGAAAATTGTTGATATCTCATGTTGTTCTATCATTTCTATTTGATCATGGGAACAGTTTACTTGAGATGTGGGAGTAAACTAACCGTAACAATTTCAAATGAGATGCGAAAACAAATTATATATGTTATAAAATTGGTCGTTTTCGTAAAATTTCAGTAGATAAGTTCTTTAAAGAGTACTGAAAGACACAAACGAATATCCAATGATGATAGTCTATTGAAACTATGTTACGCTAGTTGCAAGTGTGGTGAACCCTATATCATTTCTTCTAGTTATTTGGCTATAAATTTGATAATAATAGGACAAATATTTAATATTCACGTCAACGATCATAATAAAAATAGCATAATTCAAAAATCAAGAGAGATAATTATAAATTTATGAGAAAATTCTACAAATGGTACACAAAGTAAGAATAATTGATAATGTTTATACATGAAGTTTCAAATTCATACCGATAACATACAAACTAGACGGTCGAGATATGAATATGCGATCAAAAATATAATAAAATAAAAAAAATTTAACAAGAAAGTAAGAACTCCCGTCTCATTGTAATATTTTTCCTAAATTTATATTCACTCTGAGATAACCCAATGATGTCCATTATCCAACATACAAAACCCAGAACCCTAAACGTACACAAACTGCCTCTTCCTAATGTAATTCTTCTCTAAAAGGCCAGAAACAACGATGGAAAAGGATTTTTTTACTTCCTTTATCATCCCAACAAAAACTGAGAATAATAGGAAGACCAACATGCCTATAAGTCTATAAGACACTGACATATCAGATTATATTGGGCTACGTTCTGCAAAACGCGACAAACTGAGTTTTGCAGGGACATAATCAACACCCATAACACACTTACTAGACACCTACCGGAAAACACAGCTGAAGTTGAAGATCTGGCTCAAAATGGCAGAATTCAAGAGCTTTATTATATATAACAAGGATATGCGGCGAAACCCATTTCAGAGACTCGGGCTTGCAATGAGAGTCGTGTGTTTTGACATGGTGGTGGCTGGTGACCCATGTCTATCAAACATTGGGGATGGCATGGGTGTTGTACCCGCTGGCTGGTGTGTTGGAGCGGCAGAGCCTCCACCAGTTGCCATCTTTTTCCCCTGATCTCCAGGCTTGACCATGGAGGCCAGAGCTTTGACAAAGTTTGTGAGGATTCGAGCCTTGATTTCTCCCCTCTTCGGTGGTGGGAGGCGAGTGATTTTCTTGTTTTGGGGTGTTGGACAAGTAGCAGACATGGTATAGTTGTGAGAAGAAAACAGAGAGCGAGCAGAGTAACTAAGAAAGTGGAGAGAAGGAGCAGAAGATTTTAAGATAAAATCTGTATGAAGTTGCTGACAAGGATTTGAAAAGAGTGAACACACCGAAGTCCGAACGAAGTGAAGAAGAAACAGAGAGAAGCAGAACAAGGATTTGAAAAGGGGAACACTCAGGCTAGCTAAGAGAAGAAGAAACAGAGAGAAGCAGAGAAGCTTGGTCTCTGTTTCCAAACAGAGCCTGGGTTACAGAAGCAAAGGTGCGGATATGGCCTTTGGAATTTGGAGTTTCACTCATATTTATATGCAAAAAGAAATATTATCTTTTTCCATTTGTTGCCAATTAGTGGGTTTCACCCAAAGAGGAAAATGTATGAATTTTGAATAATGCATTTCACGAATTCACTTCCTATAGAATAACATTGTTTATTAATTTCAGGATATATATTTGGGGTTTTTTTGTTGTTTGATACTGAATTTTCAAATTCTTATACACCAAGATAGTGAACTCAAAATCTCAATACGGGCGAGTAAACAAATAGAGAACAATGTCCTTATTCAAGCGTATTGTAGTATTCTATATTGGCATTACTATATACGGTTGTTTGTACTTCTTGAGTTCTTGATGCTTGGAGAACTAAGAATATTTTTCGTTTTACAATCATAGCTGAGTCACTTTTTGGAGTCTTTTACCAGGATGGCCTTTCCAGCTAGCATTTTCTTTTAAATTCCTGATGTGAAATTGTGAACTAACACAAACCAATACTGGCATGCAACAACAACAAACTAGGGGCTTGACTCCTTCATGGTCTCAATACCACCTCAATGCCGACCTAATCCTTATCTTTATACAAACATTCTCATATATGGTCTCTCTGCTAGTCTTCTGCTGATCTGCTCTACTACTTGATCCTCAGTTCTTTCATAACTTAGAAATATGCACGTTTTATTTATGAGAATGTTTATCAATCTCCCTCCACCACCAGGCACCAGCTGGATACAACTTATTTTTGTATTCAGAATTTTGACAACTGAAGGATAATGCAGCTAGCTTCCAGGAAATTTCACAGTAATATCTGGGTAGTTTCCATGCATATAGTTCCAGTAATGTGAGAAAAAAATATTACTAGAAAACTAGATGGTTAGTCTTGCAGCCGCTCTTTAAACCATTATTTAAAGCACACTAAGCAGCCATCTATTGGATCAGATGATGAGTGGATCCGGATCCTCTACTTATAATTCTCTCTAATATTGCCTTATGAATGAATCTAGACCATCTAATCTTAATGGATGATCATGATTTCTCTGTCATTCATTTAGAGATATTCTCAACTATCCCGTTTTTTAAGCAAAATTATCGTCATTCTCATCCTTTCCATTTCTCAATTTCGGACTCACATATTTTTTTCTCTTCTCCAGAAGATGAGGGTGGCGGTGACCATGAGGCCAGGGTAGAATTGATGAAGCAAGATGATTGCGTTGGTGGGTCTTCGTCTTTTTCTTCAATTGGAAAGCGTCATCTTAGGTTGTTTACTGGGTTTATGCCTTGTGAGCTGGATTAGTTCAGAGCGCTATTGTTCTTCAGTACGTGCATAGATGTACGATTTTATGCAATAGGAATTATGTGACCAAAGATACTTCCAACTACTACGGGTTTGGGTTTGGGGTTGGAGAGAGATAGATAAGAAATATTATAGAGGTGTCGACGATAATTTGCTTAAGAGAGGGATAGATGAAATGAATGAAAGAGAAATCCTAGCCATTTATTAAGATTGGACAGTCCAGATTCATTTATGAGGCAATATTAACAGAGAATTATGAGGAGAGGATTCAGATCCATGAGTAGTGTGGTATTTTTGTTTCTTTTATTTATCGTTCATAGTTTATTTTGGTGACATTTCTCTTTTTCGTTCAAACTAGCTAGAACTGGGGAAAGGTTTGACATGAGTTGCGGCTAGAATGGGATGCTCCTGTTTCAACATGGTACATGTTATAGACGAATACAGCTTATGCGCGATCGATCAAAATAATCATCTTGTTAAAGAAAAATCGAGCTTATAGATCCATTACCCCATAAACCATAACACTTTGTAGTGCATCAGTGAGTGATGTAAAACGAAGGGATCATTTTTCGACGAAAAATAAAGATTGGAGAACTGTTTGATCATGATAAATTATTTTCGGATATCCAAGTTCGTTAGGCTTCCAAAAGACTGATTTAATTATTTTTATTAGTTTGTTTGGTTTTATTTTAATTAATTTGTTTTAGACTTTATTTTCTTTTAATCCAAGGGCTTTAGGTTTCATTGTTAATTAGTAGTCCTAGGGTTATTTGCTCTTATATAAGGAGCCTTTATCATTTGAATTTATAATCTTATATTTTACAAAACAAAACCGTTGAGTTTTTCTCAAAACCTCGTGGATTCGAGATCGACCTTATGGATTCGGGTCAGAATCGATTGGTGAATTTCAATCTATCTTTCATATAAAGTTTCGATGCGTCAATTGGTATCAGAGCTTCTGGTGGATTCCTGGTGAGTGATTTATCAATTCGTATCAGAAAAAAAAAGGAAGAACAGAAGAACACAAACTCAAGTCGAAACTCAAGCCGAGCCTAGCCTCGACGCCGCTCCAGCCAAGCCTCCGCGTCGCCACTCTCCACCCAGTGGCGTCGTGCTCCGCGCCTCCAGCCCGGTCTGCTTCGATCTGTCGAACACAACCAAGACCGACGTCGGACCTCCGAGCCTCCTCCCCTGCGCCTCTATAGCCTCCTGCCACCCTCGAAACTGTCGTTTCCTGACAACAGCAACGCCTGCCTACGAAATCCAGAAAATCTGGGTTTTTTCTGTAGCCGAACCGACCCAGAACATCTGGAACCCGACCCAGAAATGCAAATCAAATCCAACCCAACCTAGATTTTGACAAACCCAACCCGATAGCCCGACTCGACCAGACCCTGAAATAGATCTCGACCCGACCTACTAACCTGACCCGACTCGATAACCACCAACCCCGATCTAAGCCATCAACCAAACCTGGAGCTAATCTGATCCAACCTGACATAAAAAAATAGAAGAAGAAGAAGAAGACGAAGAGGAAAAAGGAAGATTCCTGGTGATTATCAACTAGCATGCATGGGTGATCAAGTTCCTGTTACCCAAGCAAAGATGAATGCTCAGAATGAACGTCTAGCTGAGGTGGTTGAACAAATGGGAAAAATTCACGAGTTGTTGTGTGACCTCAAAAATATCAACAACAATTGTAAAAGAGGTGGAGGAAGAGAATCAAATAGGCTAAGTAAAGATGCTAATCAAGATTTCAGTACCATGGTGAGTATTCCTTATTTTTCTAGTCACATGCCAGTGGAGAATTTTCTAGATTGGCTGGTTGAGGTTGATAAATTCATGGAGATCATGGAGGTTTCAGATTACAAACAGGCTAAAGAAGGTGGTTTCTCGTCTTAAAGGCACTGCTGCAAATTGGTGGGATGAATTGTAAAGAGCCAGAAAGTTACAAGGTGAATAACCAGTTAAAACATGGAGAAAGATGAAAGGTCTCATAAGAGAATAACCTAGTTGGAAGGCTCAGCCCCACGCTCGATTTCATTTATTATATTAATATTAAAAACTTGCATCGGGGGGAGGGAGGACATAGTACCGATACCCCGAGTTACATAAGTAAGATGTCCTCGTAGAGAACGCCTTGAATAATAGCAGGAGTCTCCTCTAACCAAATATCATTAAGAAAACCCGAACTAGCTAGCTGCACAAGTTTATCTGCAACACCATTTGCTTCACGACCGATGTGTCGAATTCTAAGAGAGTGAAAAGCTTTCATGTATTCTCTACAATCCCCTACAACTTGACCCATCTCTGATAAATCTTCTGCCTCCCTCCCCAAAGCAGCCACAAGTATGATAGATTCGCTCTCTATGTCTATATTTGTCCATCCTTGGCGAAAACCAAGTAGAAGGTCATCTCTACACGCTTCAACCTCCATAGAAAGAGCGGAGTGCGCATGCTCAAAAGACCTTGCCAACACTACATTTTCCAAACCTGACTCATCTCTGACAATTACTCCGACACCTCCAAGTTCATTGCGTTCCACAAAGGAACCATCAATATTTATTTTCAGGCGCCCACTAGGAGGACACTCTCATCTCACTCTCGGCCTTTTCTGCCGAATATATTTTGGCAACATTCTTCTTTTAACTCTTGTTTTCTAGTTTAGTGGGTTTAACAGGTTTTTGAGGAGTTCAAGACTGATTTAATTATTTTTATTAGTTTTTTTTTGTTTTTTTATCAGAAAGCAGATGAATTTTATTAAAATTCCAGCAACATGAGAGCTACAACAAGGAGTAAAGTAACATTATTAAACCCACCACAAATCCATGAGAAGAGTACCACACTCCAACTATCTCAAATAACTTAACTAGAATCCGTTACTATGATCGAACTAAGCTAACAAGGCACTTGAAATTTCCAACATGTAGGAAATTGTAGAGAAATGACATGTTTAGCAACACAATACGCATCCTTATTACATTCCAGTGGAACATAACGCCAACTGCAAGATTGGAACTGACTGATTAGGAACTTAGCCTCATCCACTAGAGCTCCATCAACACTAAGGTCATCTTGCCCCGAGTCTAGCTCCATAAACACATTCTTAGCATCACCTTCAATTTCTATGCATCTAAATCCCTCTTGGTAACAAAAGTATAATCCATTCACCAATGCCAAAAACTCACATGTCTGAGGACTAGCGACACCAATGCTTGGCGCAGCCGAAACACCTACACAATCCTCTTTCTCATTCCTACACACGGCACCGATCCCATATGTACCTTGCCCTACACTTAGAGCCCTATTGATGTTCAATTTTAGAATACCTTGTTTTGGCTTTTCCCATTTATGATTCCTCCCTAACTGGTTCTTTATCACTGTAGCTCCACCCTCCTCATTTACCCCACTTCAATGTCTAGCTTCAATAAAGCTCTGGAGCTAAATACTAGCCTTTTCAACCACCCGTCTGGCCTCCACCTCCATTTTCCATGAACCCTATTATTTATTTCATGTCAAATGTTCCAAGCCACCACACTAAACCACTCCATTTCACCCTCCTTAGCAACCATTGCAACATGAAGAAATAAATCGAAAAAAAAATCCTCTCCTTCCAGACCTAAGACACATCGACCAAGAACGTACCTTTCCAGATTTTGCAAGCTTGACAACACTCCCACAGTGCATGGAAGACCGTCTCCTCATTGCTATCACATCCCTGGCATAACCCATGACTACAAATCCTCCTCCTTTTCAGCATTGTGGCACAAGGTAAAAAATCATTACAGACCCGTCACAAGAACACTTTTATCTTGTTTGGCAAGTTAAGTCTCCAAACCTGTTTATTAGATCCCCTATTCTAGTCACTGGTAGACATCAGATCCCCTTTTCGTCTCAATTTCTCTTGAGCTACCTCCTAATAACCCGACTTGACAGAATATTTCTCATTTTTGTTGTCGCCCTACACTTGCGCTTAGCCACGCAGTCTCTGGATAGTACTTGGCTCAGAGAACTTTGTTTATTAAGGAATGAGAGGAATGCATTAATCTCCAGAATGTTGATGCCAACAAAGACTAGTTGAACATCTCCAAATCTCTGAACCCCAACCCTCCTTCCCATTTGCTCCTACACAATTTGTCCCATGAACACCAGTGGAGACCTTTTATTTCCTTCATTCCCCCACCAGAACTTCGAAATCTTAGAGTAGAAAGCTTTAAAAACTCCTTTTGGATGTGTACGTCGGAATAGCCTGTGCCATAACTTTAATCAGTGTCATCTTTTCGGCTTTGGAGAGAAATCTACTTTGCCATCCTACAAGATGGTGATCTAACCTTGCATTAAGTCTCTTATACATATCCTTTTTATTTCTCCCAGCCAAAGTTGGAAGTCCCAAATGATTCTCATGGAACGGAACAATTTGGACTCTGAGCAACTGTTGTATCCCCACTTTTAATTATTCACTCACTCTTGGACCAAAAGCAACTGCGGTGTTGTCAAAGTTAATTATTTGGCCAGCTGCTGCCTCATATAGCAAAAGAACCTGCTTCAGATTTATCACCTCTTGCAGATCAGCCCTAGCAAAAACCAGTGTATCATCTGCAAATAGCAGATGAGAGACCGAAGGTGCATGATTGCTGGCTTGAACTCCATGAATATACCCCATCATATCAGCATGGGATAATAAACTAGACAACCCTTCGGAACACATTAGATCACCTTGACGTAACCCTCTTGTAGGTTTGTAAAAACCGGCTGGTTGTCTTTCCCAAAGATCTGAAAGCGACGTAGACTTAAAACACCTTGCAATCAGCTCCACCCATCTGTCTGCAAAACTCAGCTTAAGCATTATTTCTCCAGAAAACTCCATTCAACCCTGTCATAAGTTTTGCTAATATTCAACTTAAGAACCAAATTTGCAGTTCCGTTTCCACCCTGTTGCCGCATAGAATGAACCATTTCAAAAGCAGTTATGATATTGTCATGTATGTGCCTTCCTGGGACAAAGGCATTTTGCGTGGGAGAAATAACACTGTCCAGCATACCTTTCATTCTGTTTGTAATAGCCTTTGAGATGAGTTTTATTTTAATTAGTTTGTTTTGGACTTTATTTTCTTTTAATCTATGAGTTTTTAGGTTTTGTTGTTAGTAGCCTTAGAGTTATTTGCTCTTATATAAGGAGTCTCTATCAGTTGTATTAGTAAATTTTATCTTTTATAAATAAAAAAAAACTTTTGAGTTTTTCTCAAAACCTTATGGATTCGAGATCAACCTTATGGATTCGAGATCGACCTTGTGGATTCAGGTCAAAACCGATTGATGGATTCCAATCAATCTATCTATCTATCTTTCATATATAGTTCTGTTGCGTCAGTGAGTATCATAATTTCTGAATCATGTGTTTGATGCATCCGATCACGTCTATTTTGAACGCAAACACAAATATGAAATACTGAAAATGGCAATCTGCTGACTAGTAATGTGAGGCTAGTTTTGATACAATAATTGTACATGCCGCATCTAGATGTTAAGGCGTTTTGATTGCTGAATTTGGCACTTGCATAATCCCCCTCGCATATAAGTTGGTATCACTTTTGAAGCCTTATCTTCATGGAGGCAGCATGGTCAAGCAACCAGACCAGGTCTTTGGATTAATGCTTGCTTCACTGGCAATGCCGCAATAGTCAACTGTTCCTATATGTGGTTGGTCGGTTGTCATATGCTCCCCAATCCCAACCTCAAATCATCTATTTGGGGCCGCCGCCCAAGACCAATTGAATCAGACAGACAAAGGTTTATATAACTTTGCAGCAGCAGCAGCAGCAGCAGCAGTATTATATATATATAATAGGATATGCATACTTAGTTGTGCCTGCTTCGAGTTCTTGATCGAGTCAAATAAATATAACCATAGTACATAAGAATTAGAAACAGTACTTGCAACTAGTATTGAAGCGGGTTTAGGGTTTATGAACTGTGTTCTCAAATTACATATGTATCGGATTTTGAACACAGGTAGAAGCCTGGTCACCTTGCTCTGATTATTTTCGAGTGCTATTGATCATGGCCACTAATGTAACACTGTCTTAATTAATCGCTTGGCCGCCGGCCGGGTTCCATCAAAGAAGATGTATGCACATATCAAGGCTATACAACAATTTAATGGGAACATCTTTTACCAAAGCTAGCTGGCGAGGCCATGATATCTTGATGATTAATTTTCAAAGTTTGAAATTCGGATGGAGCTGACGTGATCAGTCTGTGAAGTTTCTTCAGGTCTTCTCTCTAGCAACTGATCCCATATTTACTTCATCAAGTTTCCAATACATTGATGAACACAATTCTCACCTGCATCGATGATCGATCTCATTAATGGGATAAATACATCGGGGCCAGTTGACAATGGACCTGTATATAAATAGTCGGTGCAGTATCTGCGAGGGCGGAGGGATTGTTACAATTGTGGAGCACAGGCCCCATTCAATACTTGACCTAAAAAATTTTCTCTAAATATAGTCTATAAACATAACTAGTGCCTCACTAATTATTTTAGATTCAAAAAAATTATATATTTCAGATTAGAACATGGAGAGGGTGCACGTGTTTCTCTTTCACATGATAGTCAACATTTTTTTCTCTTCAGAATACGTTTTTATTTTATTATTTATTATGTCTTATTTTTTGTGATATTAGACATTATAGTTTATTAATATCATATAATTTTTTGGATATCAAATATGTTATTGCAGACAATAACATGTTTTTTTTCATTTTCTCTCTCTAAAGCATGTTTAAGGGGTGATGGTATAATAGTACTAAAATAATATAGATGCTTAAGAGTGTCTAAAAAGTTTAGACCTAATGGGCACGAATTCCATTTTAAAAAGTTTAAATGGTCAACTTTTAAAGAAAAAAAATGTTAGAATGGGAAGCAATATGTCAAATTTTGTACTAAATAGACATTTTTCTAATATATAAAATGTATTGTTCTTTGCAGCCTAGTATGGTGGAATTATGATTAGTTAGCAACAAGGTCTTGTGTTCGAACCCTCAGATGCATAATTGGTCCTTTTTATTATTTTTTCTTTCCTTCTATTAATTTCTTCATTGTATTTCTTTTTTTAGTATGAAAATTTTTGTTCTTTTCACCCGCTTAATTTTTTATCCTTCATAAGAACATCAATATTTTGTTAGTGCCCCATCCAAATGTAAATTCTGGCTCCGTCACTATGGTGAGTGTATAAATAGTGTGACTGTGTTAGGGTCCGTCGACTCCAACCCTAGCCCCCGCTCCGGTGCATTATTCTCGCAATCATCCAATTTTCAGACAGGTCACTCCTCGACCTCATAGTACTTGCAGGCTTTAGTCACTGCGGTTTCAAATTACCAGGCAAACGCTGCTGTGCCCAGACTGAAGGTCGCGCCACATCTCTTGGAAGCTTCCTAGCTGACCTACATCAAACGAAGCTTAACTTTGATGGGTTGGTTAGACATGTTGCCACATTGGCATTCACCATCCGAGATCCTCATGGTAATCCCTTCATCTCCGTTAGTAGAGCAATTGGTTCATCAACATGAGTTCACGTTGCGGAGGCGACTTGCAACACTTGACCATTTTCGTCATGTTTTGTTAACGGCGACCCTAAAATCCTTATCAACTGTTTGTATCGACAAATGTACTCGTGAGAGGGTCAAGTCCAAGTTCTCGCCAATGATATCATAAGCCTCCATTTTTCCATGAACCCTATTATTTATTTCATGTCAAATGTTCCAAGCCACCACACTAAACCACTCCATTTCACCCTCCTTAGCAACCATTGCAACATGAAGAAATAAATCGAAAAAAAAATCCTCTCCTTCTAGACCTAACACACATCGACCAAGAACGTACCTTTCCAGATTTTGCAAGCTTGACTACACTCCCACAGTGCATGGAAGACCGTCTCCTCATCGCTATCACATCCATGGCATAACCCACGATTACAAATCCTCCTCCTTTTCAGCATTGTGGCACATGGTAAAAAATCATTACAAACCCGTCACAAGAACACTTTTATCTTGTTTGGCAAGGTAAGTCTCCAAACCTGTTTATTAGATCCCCTATTCTAGTCACTGGTAGACATCAGATCCCCTTTTCGTCTCAATTTCTCTTGAGCTACCTCCTAATAACCCGACTTGACAGAATATTTCCCATTTTTGTTGTAGTGCCAAACCAGTTTGTCCAAACCACTAAATTTTGGGAGAGGTATGGTAAGAATGATATTAGCTTCAAATTTCAGAAAATATTGTCTAATCAGATCCACATTCCAGTAGCCGCTTGTATTCATAATGTCAGCCACTGTAGCCGAAATAGAAAGAGTGACCAAAGAGCAAATCTTGAAAGTAAATGGTTGAGGTACTCACTTATCATTACGCAAATTAATTTGCTTTCCATTTACAACTCTCCATCTCACACCGAGGTTCAAGAGCTCTTGTCCCCAAACAAGACTTCTCCAAATTAACGAAAGGCGTCGCCCTACACTTGCGCTTAGCTACACAGTATCTGGATAGTACTTGGCTCAGAGAACTCTGTTTATTAAGGAATGAGAGGAATGCATTAATCTCCAGAATGCTGATGCCAACAAAGACTAGTTGAACATCTCCAAATCTCTGAACCCCAACCCTCCTTCCCATTTGCTCCTACACAATTTGTCCCATGAACACCAGTGGAGACCTATTATTTCCTTCATTCCCCCACCAGAACTTCGAAATCTTAGAGTGGAAAGCTTTGAAAACTCCTTTTAGATGCCAGAAGACATTCATCGTGTACGTCGGAATAGCCTGTGCCATAACTTTAATCAGTGTCATCTTTTCGGCTTTGGAGAGAAATCTACTTTGCCATCCTACAAGATGGTGATCTAACCTTGCATTAAGTCTCTTATACATATCCTTTTTATTTCTCCCAGCCAAAGTTGGAAGTCCCAAATGATTCTCATTGAACGGAACAATTTGGACTCTGAGCAACTGTTGTATCCCCACTTTTAATTCTTCACTCACTCTTGGACCAAAAGCAACTGCGGTGTTGTCAAAGTTAATTATTTGGCCAGCTGCTGTCTCATATAGCAAAAGAACCTGCTTCAGATTTATCACCTCTTGCAGATCAACCCTAGCAAAAACCAGTGTATCATCTGCAAATAGCATATGAGAGACCGAAGGTGCATGATTGTTGGCTTGAACTCCATGAATATACCCCATCATATCAGCATGGGATAATAAACTAGACAACCCTGCGGAACACAGTAGATCACCTTGACGTAACCCTCTTGTAGGTTTGTAAAATCCGGCTGGTTGTCTTTCCCCAAGATCTGAAAGCGACGTAGACTTAAAACACCTTGCAATCAGCTCCACCCATCTCTCTGCAAAACTCAGCTTAAGCATTATTTCTCCAGAAAACTCCATTCAACCCTGTCATAAGTTTTGCTAATATTCAACTTAAGAACCAAATTTGCAGTTTCGTTTCCACCCTGTTGCCGCATAAAATGAACCATTTCAAAAGCAGTTATGATATTGTCATGTATGTGCCTTCCTGGGACAAAGGCATTTTGCGTGGGAGAAATAACACTGTCCATCATACCTTTCATTCTGTTTGTAATAGCCTTTGAGATGAGTTTTATTTTAATTAGTTTGTTTTGGACTTTATTTTCTTTTAATCCATGAGTTTTTAGGTTTCGTTGTTAGTAGTCTTAGAGTTATTTGCTCTTATATAAGGAGTCTCTATCAGTTGTATTAGTAAATCTTATCTTTTATAAATAAAAAAACTTTTGAGTTTTTCTCAAAACCTTGTGGATTCGAGATCGACCTTATGGATTCGAGATCGACCTTGTGGATTCAGGTCAAAACTAATTGTTGGATTCCAATCAATCTATCTTTCATATATAGTTCCGTTGCGTCAGTGAGTATCATAATTTCTGAATCATGTGTTTGATGCATCCGATCACGTCTATTTTGTACTCAAACACAAATATGAAATACTGAAAATGGCAATCTGCAGACTAGTAATATGAGGCTAGTTTTGATACAATAATTGTACATGCCGCATCTAGATGTTAAGGCGTTTTGATTGCTGAATTTGGTACTTGCATAATCCCCCTCTCATATAAGTTAGTATCAGACTTTTGAAGCCTTATCTTCATGGAGGCAACATGGTCAAGCAACCAGACCAGGTCTTTGGATTAATGCTTGCTTCACTGGCAATGCCGCCATAGTCAACTGGTCCAATATGTGGTTGGTCCGTTGTCATATGCTCCCCCAATCCCAACCCCAAATCATCTATTTGGGGCCGCCGCCCAGGACCAATTGAATCAGACAGACAAAGGTTTATATAACTTTTCAGCAGCATTAAGAGTATTATATATATATATATATATATATATATATATATATAAAATAGGATATGCATACTTAGTTGTGCCTGCTTCGAGTTCTTGATCGAGTCAAATAAATATAACCATAGTACATAAGAATTAGAAACAGTACTTGCAACTAGTATTGAAGCGGGTTTAGGGTTTATGAACTGTGTTCTCAAATTACATATGTATCGGATTTTGAACACAGGTAGAAGCCTGGTCACCTTGCTCTGATTATTTTAGAGTGCTATTGATCATGGCCACTAATGTAACACTGTCTTAATTAATCGCTTGGCCGCCGGCCGGGTTCCATCAAAGAAGATGTATGCACATATCAAGGCTATACAACAATTTAATGGGAACATCTTTTACCAAAGCTAGCTGGCGAGGCCATGATATCTTGATGATTAATTTTCAAAGTTTGAAATTCGGATCGAGCTGACGTGATCAGTCTGTGAAGTTTCTTCAGGTCCATTGTCAACTGATCCCATATTTACTTCATCAAGTTTCCAATACATTGATGAACACTAAATTCTCACCTGCATCGATGATCGATCTCATTAATGGGATAAATACATCGGGGCCAGTTGACAATGGACCTGTTTATAAATAGTCGGTGCAGTATCTGCGAGTTACAGCAGGGGCGGAGGGACGTGTAACAATTGTGGAACACAGGCCCCGTTCAATATTTGACTTAAAAAATTTTCTCTAAATATAGTCTATAAACATAACTAATGCCTCATTAATTATTTTAGATTCAAAAAAATTATATATTTCATATTAGAACATGAAGAGGGTACACGTGTTTCTCTTTCACATAGGATAGTCAACATTTTTTTCTCTTCAGAATACTTTTTTATTTTATTATTTATTATGTCTTATTTTTTGTGATATTAGACATTATAGTTTATTAATATCATATAATTTTTTGGATATCAAATATGTTATTGCAGATAATAACATGTTTTTTTTAATTTTCTCTCTCTAAAGCATGTTTAAGGGGTGATGGTATAATAGTACTAAAATAACATAGATGCTTAAGAGTGTCTAAAGAGTTTAGACTCCCTTTTAAAAAGTTTAAATAGTCAACTTTTGAAAGAAAAAAAATGTTGGAATAGGAAGCAATATGTCAAATTTTGTACTAAATGAACATTTTTCTAATATATAAAATGTCAGCTATAGATTGTTGTTTGCAGCCTAGTGTGGTGGAATTATGATTAGTTAGCAACAACAAGGTTTTGTGTTCGCACTCTCAGATGCATAATTGGTCCTTTTTATTATTTTTTTCCTTCTATTAATTTCTTCATTGTATTTCTTTTTTTAGTATGAAAATTTTTGTTCTTTTCACCGGGTTAGTTTTTTTTCCTTCATAAAAACATCAATATTTCGTTAGTGCCCCATCCAAATGTAAATTCTGTCTCGGTCACTATGGTGAGTGTATAAATAGTGTGACTGTGTTAGGGTCCGTTGACTCCAACCCTAGCCCCCGCTCCGGTGCATTATTCTCGCAATCATCCAATTTTCAGACAAGTCACTCCTCGACCTCATCGTACTTACAGGCTTCTGTATTAAAATTTTCTATTAATTTCTTTATTGTATTTCTTTTTTTAGTATTAAAATTTTTGTTTTTTTACCGGGTTAGTTTTTTTTTTTATAAAAACATTGATATTTTGTTAGTGTCTCATCTAAATGTAAATTTTGACTCCGCCAATGTATAGAAGGTGAGTGTATAAATAGTGTGACTGTGTTAGGGTCCGTCGACTCCAACCCTAGCCCCCGCTCCGGTGCATTATTCTCGCAATCATCCAATTTTCAGACAGGTCACTCCTCGACCTCATCGTACTTACAGGCTTTTGTCACTGCGGTTTCAAATTACCAGGCAAACGCTGCTGTGCCCAGACTAAAGGTCGCGTCACATCTCTTGGAAGCTTCCTAGCTGACCAACATCAAATGAAGCTTAACTTTGATGGGTTGGTTGGACATGTTGCCACATTGGCATTCACCATCCGAGATCCTCATGGTAATCCCTTCATCTCCGCTAGTAGAGCAATTGGTTCATCAACATGAGTTCACGTTGCGCAGGCGACTTGCAACACTTAACCATTTTCGTCATGTTTTCGTTAACAGCGACCCTAAAATCCTTATCGACTGTTTGTATCGGCAGATGTACTCCTTAGAGGGTCAAATCCAAGTTCTCGCCAATGATATCATAAGCCTGCAGCTCAGTTTGATTATATGGTTTTTTGTTAGAGAACCTAATTTTGTTGTCGATCGTCTTGCTAGTAAATAGTTTGGATATTGTATAAATTATCTTATTTTTAAATTATGTGCATTCATATGAGGCTTTTTTTGTCTAGTTTCATTGTCTCACCTTGTGTCGCTAATGTTTCACTTGGATTAGTGTGTTATATTTGTGTGTTGTGGTGTGTAGCTGTTACTTGAAAAAAAATCAAAACTCATTCAAAAGTAATTAGGTCTATCAAATACATATGTGAACTTCAAAAATAAATATATGGGAATTCAACCTAGCTAGCTAGGTACGTTATTGAATAAAAGCTGCTGCTGCTGCTGCTACTCTTTCTTCCCACCACTGGAAAGTTGGAAACAATGGCTCTTCTATGAAACCTTTGAAGTCTTCCATCGCCCCCAGACAATCTCGATTATCTTTGTGCTTCAAGGTGGCCTTCCATATGAAAGCTGAAACTGTTGGTTTTCAAAGAATTATATGAGTAATTATGTTAAAGAGTTTCTAGAACCTAATGGATCATTTGGGTATTTAAATATTATTAATAGATAAGTTTCTTTTAATATTTTTGGTGTGTTGGCTGTTGCACAATCGACATCAAATGCAAAAGTACACAATTCGAAGCAATCGAATCTAATTCCAGATACGTTTTAATAACAGAACTAATTGGATCCTGGGACATCCTCGTCATCAAGAACACCCTGCTTGTCCTCTTTGATGCATGGTGTGACAACCCCTTTACCAAACAAAGGTGTCAGTCCCTATATGACCTGAAGTTTAAGACTATATATTTTATTTTTTTCTTCTAAATCAAAATAAGGGAGGATTTCAAAATTCAGAATTGTGTATCGACCTTTTGAACACATTGTAATTTATCTGTAGTAGCTTATCTATATGAAAATAAAATAAAAAGTACTTTTTAAACATTGAATATATATATATATATATATATATATATACACAAAATGGAAGTTACGAGCCTTGTGCCTGTAGCTTATGACCGTGTCAGCGATGCATGAATTAATCTGGCTTTGGCTGGAATATCCTGTATAAGTGTGTGTTGCAACACTTCTAACTGATCAATTATACTAGTTGCAAAGATATTTTTACTTCCCCTTTATTCAAAAAACGAAGATATTTTTACTTCAACAATTAATAAGTTCAATTTTGGAAGATTATATTCCAAGTTCTTAAAGCCTTTGAGCATTTACGTCCTTTGATTCTTTGTTTTTCGATAAACTCAGTTTGATTCTTCGCTTATTTTCAATTTTTGATCAGTTTGATTCTTCGGACTATCAAGTGATACATATTCCATTTGACCGTCACTGGTGGTAGTATATGACAATTGTAGCCTCCACTGACTATGAACAGCCGACTTGGAGATCAAGCTACTTTTGCACATAACCAAATCTATAAAAAGAAAGGGACCCTCTTCCTTCTTCACACCAACTCTCACACTCTCCTTCTCACCCGGCTATTTCCTCCGCACCTTCTCATACACCCTTACCCAGCTCGAAGAAGATGGAAAACCAAGAATTCAACTCCAACCTCAGCGCAAATCGTCTCCCTCCACCAAAAAGAGGGCAGATCAAGATCAAGATCTTCAAATCAGTGGCTTCCGTTGTGGTGGGCGGGTTCATTCACAAGCCGCAACAAGATGGACCCCAAGTTCCAGCTGAACCGCCGAGCGGGTACACCTCAGATGCTCCGTCTCAGATTTCCTGACAATCCCAATTTGATGAGAATTGGGGTTCTTGTGTGAACCAACTCCTTGATGATGTTGTAGCTAGGTGGTGTAGAAAATAATTTTCTTCATTCTTTTATTTCATAGGGTATATGGAGGTTGGGGCCATTAGTGGTTGTTTATTGTAATAGTGTGATGCAAGTGATTGTTTTACAGCTTGGGCGTACTTCGCATATTCTGTATTTCCCATTTTTGTTCAATCATAATTTCTTACTATTTCAAAGGTACATTTTCTGTGATGTTCTAGCTGTTAATTTGAACTCCGGCAAATTCTGTACCGCTCATCATGTCTCAGGTTCAGATCTTTGTCATCTGAGCAAAGATCTGAGCAAGCAGAGGCAGAGTTCATTCTCTATAAACAGGACACAGGTTTCGTTTCTCATACTGGTAGACTTCTATTGGTGTGTTTGAATTAAACAAGATTTCATCCTCTATAATCAGGACACAGATTTCGTTTCACATACTGGCAGACTTCTATTGGTGTGTTTGAATTAAACAAGATTTGTTGGATGAGGATAAGTGAGGCTTCTGAGGTGGATTCATAGAGGAAATGTTTGTTTTTGGGATTAAACCAAGGGGTTATCTACCTAAACACTCTTTGTTTAATTGAAAAGATAGGAAAGGCCAAAGTGTGTAGACTGTATTCTTTGTTTGCCCATAACAAGAAACCATATTCCATTGTTCGTGTTATCAAGTCAAAGATAACGTGAAACTAATGCCTAAGAAATTTTACAAAAGTACAAGTAGCAAATAAGCTGATACTATAGCTATTCTATAATGCGGCTTAGGTGTGAACCAGAGGCCTCATCCAGGATAACAAATATGTAAGAACTAACATGCTTACATCGATATTGCATGCCTATGGCCTGTTATGAAGCATAAGTTCTTGCCTTCTGAGAAGACGAGAAAACAACAAGCTTCTGATTTGCTTTGTAATAGTCAGCAAACTGAGTATGTTTTCATAATTAAGGAGGGTTAAAACTTAAAACTAAGGATAATAGCAGGTGGGTTGGGGATGACGGAATAACAGTATCATCTGATCAGAGCATGTCCCCAAAACATTCAATTCACTACCATCAAAATATGCAAAAGTCTAAAAGATAAAATTAATTGATTCCACTCAACTGAACGCATTCACCATTTATTTGAAAGTTATAGTTCAAATTCATGACGAAAACTATGTAAAGCTAATTCCAATACAATACACGAAATCAAAATCCAAAGCTATCACTTAACATGCTTTGTTCACTCAAAATCCAAAGATTATTCCAATACATTCCTATTTATTTAAATTTTGATTTTATCAAATCCATTATTTAGAAACCTCAATTTCATTACATGAAATCAAACATTCTGAACATTCTCTCTCTCAAATTGACCTAAATAATCAGTTTTCAATCTTTTGGGTTATGCTTTATTCCCTTAATCTCCAGAAGGACCTCCAACAATTCCAAACACCAGTAAACATAATTGATCGAAATTAACAAACACAAGATGAGATTGCAATGCCACACCTTATGATGCTCTCGGATCAACAGGACACATTTGTTTTTATTAATCAGCTATCTGCACAAGAAAGGAAACCAAAGATTAACTCGAATAAAAAGAACAGAGCACGCACGATCAATTGTACCGATGCCATTAGAATATGACCTCATCCTTTTGCAGAAAGCCACTCCACAGCAATGAAGCCTCCTCTTTCGTTTTTGCCGAAGTGACAACAGACACATTGAACCCTTTAATCTGTTCAAAAATTTCAAAATGATCCTCCAGCTCCGGAGAGGACTCTATAAACTCCGTCTCCATTGAAAACTGAATGAAATTCTTCCGAATTCGAACGGGAGAAGACAAAAGAGACATCACCGTCAGGCTTCTCACCAAGAAATTAGACATTCCGACTCTCCGCAGAGTGGTCTGCCGAGAACGGTGGCTGACCTCCTTGCCGTCCCTAAACCCCTTGGCCGTCAAATCCTTATCCTTCTGCGTCAGAAACTTCTGACCGCCGGAAATCTCCATGGCGATTTTCCCGATCTCCGGCGACTTGGATAGAAGCTTCAGCTCAGACACGCGAGGAACTTGCATGACGTTATCGTAGTTCATCTTGAGCAGCATATCCTGACGTAGTACGTCTTCGTAGTGAAAATCGAGCGGGAAGGTGGAGAATTTGGCGGCGGACGGAATTGAAGTTAGGGTTAGGGCTTGGAGAGGATTGGGGGAAATGTTTTGATGGTGAAGAAGAGCTGGATTGGTTTGCTTGCCGAGCAATTGGCGTAGCAAAACTCCGGATCTCCTCGCCATTTTGATATGGGGGAATGAGAGACCTATGTAGATCAGAGAGGATAAGAAAATAGAGAAGGAGAGGAGATTGGAGGTTTGGTAAAAGTTAGGGTATCAGAATTTGAGATCGATGGAGTTACAGAGAGAGCGAAAGAGAGGAGACTGAACTAAAGAAGAGAGACTGAGCTGCGGGGAAGAGGGTGAAAATGAGGTGCACGTCCACCCTAATTTTTTTTTGGCTCATGTAATTCCAGCAGTACCCTTTGACTATAAATCAACAAAAATAAATTAATAGTTAAAGAAAAATAGATTTCTGAGTGTGTGATTTAGTCAAGATATAATCAGAATAAAATTCGATATCATATTGTAATAAGGAATATATGTATTTTTCATGAATGTTCTATATATAGAGGTTTATTTTATAAATGAAATAACAACGATATTTTTATCAATTCTCTCTTTCAGTTTATTTCTTCTGTTACACGTGAGTTAATAGCAAAAAACCTAGAAACCGAAAGAAAGAAAAAACTAGGGGTGGGAGTTTGATACAGAAATCCTGATACCGATTCTGACCTTCCCGTACCGAACCCGATCGGGTCGGGACGCAAAGTGAAAAAAGTGTTGTCTCGAACCGTATCTAATCCCGAATTTAGTAATCGGTTCAGGATTGGTATGAGTCAAATAGAAACCGAATGTCCCGAACCGTTCTGAATCCTCCCAAATTTATAATTTTACTAGTTTTAAAGAAAAAAAGTACGTATTTATAATGAAGAATTAATCATCTTAAAGTGATGAAGTCGTCTAATTATGTTAGTTTGTTGATTTATGTTAAGAAAAAGTGTTAAATATTGCATAAATATTGATACGAATCACGGCTAAGTTGTTAACTGCGGAAACGAAAACAACACGAACACGGGTATTGGTCGAAGAAATTGTTCTTCTCTTATTATTGTGCTTAAAGGCTACAATCTCTGATGTCTACTCCTTTGCTACAATAACACTATGATTCGATGCTAGAACTAATGCTAGGCATCTCTATTTATAGAGTCACAAACCCTATAAATCCTTATCTAACTAGAAAACTATACATTGTCCTAGTTAGACAACTATTTCTCTCCCATAAAGGAGAAGGAATCCTAATTCCTAAAAGCTAAAGGATACACCCGTATCATGGCTCCCCCTCTTCTAGGAACTTAAACTCCTGTTTAAGTTAAAACTGGAGATTAGGAAACTCGAGAGTTCCCTTTTCCTTGCTGAACCATTTTGCCTTGCTTGGAACTTGACCCGCACGTCCAATCAGAAACGCCGTCCGCTGTCCTTTACGTGTTGTAGTCACCTTCCGCTCCAAAATGCAATCTTCGGCTAATGGATCCTCTTGGTCAAACCATAAGTCTTCAACTGATGGTAGAACCGTCTTGTCGTCACTGTTGTCACCGTCATCATCAAGCAGTGGCGGCTCAAACAGCTTCAGATATTCGGCGTTGATAACCGAGTACATGCCCAAGTAAGGTGGCAAGTCGAGCTTGAAGGCGTTGTCTCCAATCTGCTCCAGTACACGAAAAGGTCCGTACCGCAGTGGCTTGATCTTCTTACCTTCTCCCTTAAGACGCTCCTTACTCAGCTTTAACCACACTAAGTCACCAACTCCGAAATTACAAGGCACTCGATGCTTGTCATGCTTAGCCTTGTACTTTGCTTGTGACTTCTGTAGTGCTTCAACAGTTGCATGAATCTGACTAATCTTCTCCAGGAAACGCTGTGCTCGTAGCCTATCACTCTCTCCCTTTCCCTGGTGACCGTCTCCAACCGTGAACACCATGTCAAAAGGACTTGGAGGCAGATACCCGTAGCACGCTTCAAAAGGTGACGTTCCTGAAGAGCTATGTACCGCCCTGTTGAACGCAAACTGCAGATATGGAAGACTCTCATCCCAAGTTTTCTGTTTGTCCATCGGTCTGAGGGTGAAAAGCGGTGCTCTTCTTCAATCTGGTATCCATCATTCGCCACAAAGAATCCCAAAAGTGACCCAGGAATCTGCTATCTCGATCCGAGATGATCGAACTCGGCAACCCGAAATGCTTCCATACATTTTCGAAAAACAATTTAGCAGCCCCTGCTCCCCATGGTGTTTGTTTGCCCAGTTGAGTAGCCGAGAAGGAGATTCGAATTGATGAAGTTTAAGGAGTTTCCCGGTCATCGTTCTATGTTTTCCGGTCACCGGAGAAGGCAATTGAGGTATGAAAGATAATCTATTCATCAAGCTCTACATTTCTGTATAATTAGAATTGAGTTTGGGTTAAGTTTGAAGAATTTGGATTTAAGGTTTCTCCTCCACATCGGGTTCACTGTTCTTGAGGAAATTTTAGTATTTTTGATAATTTCGATCAAGTAATAGGGTCAGAGCTTGAAATATGGGTGTTGTTGTGTTGAAATTGAGGTTGATGGAGTTGATGGATGATATTGTGTTCATAATAAGTTCAACATCTTAGTTTCTTAATGAGGGAGAAATTAAGGTGCTCAGATGAACATTAAGAGATAGAGAAAAGAAAGCAAGTCGCTGTGTTTAATGTTTGGTGAGGGCAACGACAGTGTTAAGGGGACAGAGCATGGTGGATGTGCTAATTGGGTATTGTTACTTGCTTTTGATCAAGAAGATGATCAGTGTTTCCTGGGTTATTGAAATTGCATAGTGGGTTAATGTTTATCAATATGGCTGCTGTTTCTTGCTGTCCGAACTGTGGAAGTGTGATAATGGATTAGGTGAGTTGATTTCAAAGAAGGAAGATTCAGACGGTAGGGTATAATCATGATGATATGAGAGGGTATAATTCTAAGTACTGGACATTAGTTTAGTGTTGAACAGGTTTAAGGTTTAAGATAGGGGAAGTTATGGGGAATCTGAGGTTATATTTTATTAACTTGTTATCTTGTTTTTGAGTTTTATATGTTGCTGCTAAAGATGGTTGTTATGTTTAAATCATCATGTCATTAGCATCTGATCTTGTGAAATATAAGGAATGGATGAAGCGTGGGGTTGAGGCTATCACTTGTAATGGACCAACAATGTCTGCTTTTGTATACATGTCGGGAGAGATGCCCTTTCAATCTGATATTGATAAAATGATCTTGGCAAGAAGACACTGGCAACCAAGGATAGTACAAGAATACCAGCAACTGAAACTTAAACTATATGTGCATGCATGTTTAGCATATTGAAAGTATATGCATGAGATTTGCTCTGCTGAGTCTTTTGGCTCACCCTTCTATAAATTTGTGCAGATGTTACACTTGAGGGGTAGGACTTGATGTCTAAAAGGAATCAGAAATCTAAGAGGAGTGGTCCTATAGCTTACTGTTTTTATTCAAGTTTGTGTAATAAGAGTTGTAGAAGCTTACTTGCTGTTTATTGTAAAAACAAGATTTATGAACAAAGTCCTTCACCATGTCACTCTGATTCTAAGTTTTTCACATAGCTCCTACTTGTCAAGGGTTCTCTTACCTTTGACAAGTAGAGGCTACTCACGTCCTCACCCGAAAAATCCAAAAAAAAAATTAATCTCAATTTTTTCAAGTCAGGGCGTGACAAGTTGAGTTCATGAAATCGACAGAGTATGGGCAGGAGCTACAAGTCGTTCGAGATGGAGCTATTACCGAGAAATTTACGGAGTGGAGCGCCAGGGGCTATTTGGACAAAACCCATATGATGGACGACCTGAATGTGGCCAAGGAAGCCTGGGCTAGGGCAGAGACTGAGAGGATCTAGGATGAACATGCTTTAGTTGAAGGTGGGGAAGCAGCCGAGTAGGATGGCCATGATTCCTTCGAGAGGACAATCTAATTTATTTTCTGCTTTTGTAGTTTTTTTTATGTTGTAAATTTTTGGAACAACGGTCGTGTGCCGCAATCCATTTTTACCTCGGGCTATGTGTTACATGTCGGCCGAGTGATTGTGAAATATAATATCATGTTTTACGTCTTGCGATTGTGTTTCTAGATGGGGCTAAATATTTATGCCAAATTATTTTATGCTTTCCCGCACGGTATTTCATCATCACGAGTGGATTTTGTGCCTGAAATTATCATTTCATCTTTGTATTAAGTGTTACAAAATAGATGGGGCATCCAGGATCTCTACAGGTCCTGGGTCTGTACATTCAATATTTATGGTGACAATGGTTCCCTACAGGTCCCGGTCGGCTCTGGGACGGTGGTACCCTTTCTTGGCAGCTTCGGTAGGATAGACTCGCAGATGCTCGGTGTTCCAAGGGTGGGTCGTCTGCTTGACATCCCATCCGGTTAATAAGAATGTGGCAGGGCCAATTTCTTTCGTGATCTCATATGGTCCCTCTTATCACCTAGTCCCCCAAGCCCATGGTTTGACTCGGTTGTTGTAATGTCGCGCCACACGTTGTTTATACACCTGATTATGCAGATCGACTGCCTCCCTTTTCTCTTCTACGAGAGCCATATCCAACCAGAGGCCTTCAGCATTGGTTAGTGCATCAAAGTGGTCAACCCATCCTGTTAGGATGAGGGTTTTGACAAGGAGCACAGCCTCAGACCCGAACGCCATGCTGAAGGGAGTTTCCCCCGTTGATTCATTTGGAGTCGTTCAAATGGCCCATAGGGTCTCTGGTAACTTCTGGGCCCACAACCCTCTTCTTGTCGGTAGTTTCTTCTTGAGGATAGTTTTAATGATTTTATTCACTACCTCTACCTGCACATTGGTCTGTGGGTGAGACACCGAAGCAAATACCATCTTGGTGCCCATATCTTTTGTGAACGTGATTAATTTTTCATTGTTAAACTGTGCCCCGTTATCCGTAACAATCGTCTACGGGACCCCGAAACGACATTAGACATTCTTCATCAAGAAGTTCTTCATGTTCTCGGTCGTCACTCTCCCTAGCGGCTCTGCTTTGACCCACTTGGTGTAGTAGTCCACGACCACTATTATATACTTGAACTGTCTCAGGGCCTTCGGTAGTTTCCCTATAAGGTCTAACCCCCACTGAGCGAAGGGCTAGGGTGAGAGAAGAATGGATAACGTATGGGCGGGAGATTAGTGCCATGAGCATGTACATGACACTTGTCACACATCCCTGATATTTTATCGGCCATGGCCCCCATATTAGGCTAGAAATAGCCAGTTCGTAGGGCCTTATAGGCCAGGGAGCGCTCCCCCGATTTATTGCTACATACCCCTTTGTGAATCTCATTTAATATCGTCTCTCCTTCTTCCATGGTCACACATTTGAGGTTAGGGAAGCAATGACCCCTTCGATATAGCTTCCCGTCCATAAGAGTAGATCTGGCACATCTCGATTGAAGCTTTATGTCCTGTCTCTGATCTTTTGGCCGGATCCCGCCCTTCATGAACTCGATTATGGGAACCATCCATGTTGGCTCTCCGGAGTCTTGTTCAACCGTAAATATCTTGGGCCGGGCTAGTGTTTCTATCTTTGTCTTCCCCTGCCGCTTCCTGGGAACCCGGTTGCCAATTGAGCTAGTGCATCTGCGTAAGTGTTTTTCTTCGGCTGCACGTATGAGGGGGTGACGGATGCGAATAACGGAAAGACGTAAATACCGAATGAATAATAATACTATTCTCGCCCGGTTCGGGAATCAAAATATCAAATATTAGACTAGTGAGAGAAAAAATAAACGGAAAGTTTATTGAGTTTACAGAGTCTTGGTTAACTTTGACAAACTTAATAGACTTGGTCAATTTCTTGGTTAATCCAGGAATGACTTGGTGAACCCTAAAGTCAACCTTTGACTTGTTCTTGTCAAACTAGGGAAGTGGGTAGTTGACCATAAGATAACCGTTACGTTTCTACTTTCGGCTTATTTAGTCGTTGACTTGTCTCTTAACGGATTCAGGATTTCACCTACACTCAGAGCTTGAAGATTGAGACTTGGAGCACGTGGATTTCGGCTTCGCCATATCAGGTAGGGTGAGCCGTAACATCCAGGTTAGTGACATTTTAAATTTGTGTAGTGCTCTACGATATAAAGGCTATATGATATTTTTTATGCATTGTTATGTTTTCTTACTTTATCGCTTCACTTAAATGTTTAGAAAACCGAGGCTAAACACACATGTGATGATTCAGATCGAAAAGTAGTACAATTGTCCTGATTTCCGGTGTTTGGCCTGAGAGTGACGGGACCTAGTGTTTAGACTATGATTTCTCACGGTGTCGATGACCGTGAACCTCCGGAGGGGCAATACCCTGTTTATTTTATTTTCCCGCTTACGCTAGTCTCGCACAGAGTTAAGCGAGTCGTAAGTGCGGTGTGTTTTTATGAGTGATCTTTTGTGCATTCATTGTAAATGGACACTCTCATTACTATTTGTGTATCCCTCTCTGATGGCAAAGTCAGATGAAGAGCAATGTAGTTAATAAGTAATGCAGATTGATCTCAGTTACCTCATAATGTGGGCCGCAGGCTATATTTATAGCCCAGGTCTGACCTTGGTCTTTGTTGTTCATCAATGTGGGATAAATACCCTTACTGTTAATACTTCCTGATTCATTAGTTGTGTCGCCTTGCCAACCCAAGCCCCCTGCTCTCGAGTCATCTGGGCCGGATATCTTGCGCGGGTTATGGTCTGCTGGCTGAAATGCGCGACGAGAGATAGTCCTATTAATGCAACAGTATCCACAACTTAGGTTTCTTTGAATATATTTCTAGTTGATAATAAAGACATTCAGTAGTATTTTTTTTGGCAAACATTCAGTAGTATTGTATATACCATAAAAAGGGATCGATGCACTATTCAGGAGTCTGGAAATATTATCCAAGGAAAGAATGAGCGCCACATCCAATTCTTTCAATTAAACAAACTATATATAAAATGTGGTTTTGTCAGTCCCTTAATTTTCTTCATTTCTTTTTCCTTAGGTCGTTTTCTGTGTTTAATCTTTATCATCTTCCGTGCACGAAATTATAAAGATGAATGTGTACATAGTTAGCTAGATATATACGAGATTGGTGTATTTCCGATAAAACTTGTATTAGTCTTTTTCATGAGTAGTGATAGAATGCAAAGGAAACACGTATTGGATTTGATTGGTTATATCAAATTTTGTTTTGGTTTTAAACTTTTAATCCTTGTGCTGAAATCTTATTCAGAAATAGGTCTATGTACATGTAGTTGCTGTCTGGAACCACAAATCCCACAGAATATACTGATACCAATTTTCTACAGGCCCCTAGCTATACGCGTTTTTCATTCGAAAAATTACAAGTATTCACGTTTTGGGATTGGAAAACTACAAGTTTTCATGAGTTTCAACTTTCAAACGTCTGTTGGTGTTCAAGAAAAATTAATTTCCTTAATATATTAGAATTACAAAAAAAATCAATCTCCCAGCAGTGTGCAATTTGTTCTATCAGGTTCCTATGGCCATAAATCCTTCAATGGAGGACAAGTTAATTTGGCAACCTTCTTCTACCAGAGAACTCATCGCTAAGCAAGTCTTTTTCTTTCTGCAACATGCATCTCTTGTAGTGTCATGAGGTAAGCATCTATAGTCTAAATTTATTTTGCCTCGTATGTATTTACATGTTTGAAAGGTTATGAGAGATAAAGTAATTTCAGATGATCTACATTAATGTAGAATAGCATTGGCTTCACAGTGTGAACTATGTGGCAATAGCATTGAATCTCTACATCATATATTTCTCCATTGTTCTTTTGCTACATCAATTTAGAGTCACTTCTTTTACATATTTGAAATTGGTCTTGTCCCCAACACAATTGTTGAGGTTTTTAACTTGGGTTTAGACATGGATAGAAGTCTTCGGCTCAAAGAACTTTGGTTATTAGGTTTCACTACTATTCTCTAGTATATCTGGCATGCAAGGAATCATACAAGGTTTGAGGGCATGACTTTTTTATATTTTATGGTTGGCATTGACCTAGTCATCCAGCTTATTGTACAATTTTTTAATAAATTTTCATAGCTTACCAAAAAAGAATTACAGAGACGTTAAGAAGGAGAAACTGAATTAGTAATCATAGACTGAAACAAGCAAAATAAAGCCACAAGCAGCCTTTATCATGAGATGGATGTAATTATTCCCACTAAACTATGCTGATTGGATCAGTGCAGTGTGAATAAACTAAACTCCTGTATTACGTACATATAGCATGGACATGAATGGTTTCTGTAGCTTAAGATACAAGGCAGTTAGCAGGTCAAGTAAAAAGTTCATTTTGTTGTTGGATATTCCTAGACACGGCTTTACTTGATTGTGAAGCGGTAGTACGATAGAAATGAAACTTTAGAAAAAAAAAATGAAATCTGAAAGTTAGAAAAAAAATGATCCAAACAGTATCTGACCTTTTAAAAAAGTAAAGTTTTGGTGTCTCACGTTTTAAAAACTTTAAAATTGTACCCAACGTTCGTACCTCAACTGAAGAAAAATATTTTGAACCGTTAGTTCCGTTAAAAAAACCTAACGACATACATTTTTTGATGTAAAAAAATGATTTACCCGTTGTTTTTGAAAAAATTATCCAAACAGTGTCCGACCTTTTAGAGAAGCAAAACTTTGGTGTCTCATATTTCAAAAACTTCAAAATGGTATCCCACATTCATTAGAGACAAAGATGACAATTTTTTTCTTTGCTTTTCTTTTCTATTTACTAAGTATATTCACTCTTACATAAAATTTTAATTAATTAATTAATTATTAATTTTAAAGACATAGAATTTTTGAGATGAACAAGGAATAAAAATGATTTTTTTAATAGAACTAACGGTTCCATATACCTTTCTTCAGTCGGGGTAAAAACGTGGGATGCCGTTTTAAAGTTTTTGAAAAGTGAGACACCAAAAAATTGTTTATCTAAAATGTTAGACATTGTTAACAAAGAGTAAATTAGTCTTTTCATGTTAAAAAATGGATACCATTAGTTTTTTTAACAGAACTAACAGTTCCAGATACATTTATTCAGTCGGAGTAAGAACGTGGGTCGTGAAATATTTTGAAGTTTTTGAAACGTGAGATACCAAAATTTTGCTTTCTGAAAAAGATTAGACAATTAGATTATTTTCAAAAAAAAATGACAAAATGTGCACAGTACCAAACTTGGAGACCAAGAAACTGATCCAATATCTTATAAATCGACACTCATTGGTCTTAGTCTTTAATCCTTACCACTCTTAAAGCAAACCTTCACAGTTGACACTCCACCACCAGAAGATTCTCTCTTCCCAAAAAAAGAAGTGAAACACAAAACCACCAGTCCGGCTACCCTCTGCTCTGTCTTCCCCTGTTTTCAGTCTCTGTTCCAATATCATCACTCTCTTCATCTCCAAAATCCTCCACACTCAAAAGCAGGTTGATGGAAAACCCAAACACCATATCCAAACCCAACACCAAGCAAAGCCTCTACCTTCCCAAGAGAGGGCAGGTCAAGATCAGAATATTCAAGGGCTTGTTCAGGTCGTTGGCTTCTATGTTGGGTGGGTTAGCCCGGAAGCCAGCCGGAGAAGATGGAGGGTTCTTGAGCTCTACCCCTCACACTCCAGCTGAAACTCCAAGTGGGTACTGCTCCGAAGCTCAGTCTGATCGTTCCTGATCCCCCAATTTGAAGAGTTAAGGTTTTTGGTGTGGAACTCCCTGGATTAACGTTGTAGGTGGTGTAAATAATGTGCATAGCAAGTTTTTTTGTGGGGGGGGAGGGGTTCATGATGGAAAATTGGTGTTTAATTTGTATAACATATTTCATGATCTAAATTTTGTATGAAAAATGAGACTCTAGTTTTGTTTCAATCATAATGTCTTACCGTTTTTATGCTGGATTGGTTTCATGCTGTAATCGATCATCTTGGTTTGGGTATTTGAGACAAAGAAACACTTTCTTAACGGTTATACCTATCATTTCTTCCTTTTTGTACCTGTATAGTGTTTACCAATTGGCTTCTTCTTTCAATTCCGGAAAGATAAAAACTTCGGTGACTCGAATATTTCCGGTAGAAAAGCTTTGATAACTTCGATGAACATCAACAGACTGACAAGGATGTAATTTACTGCGTTTATATTAGCTGTTGGTTGGTGTTTCTTACTTCTGGATTGAATCCATTTTGTCCCCATATAGATTCTTAACACCTACCTCTCTCTTTAGTTGACCAGTTGGCCCGTATTTGGTAGGTATTTGATCGTATTAATTTGATGAGCTCTTTTCTTTTATTTGAATTCTGAATTCTCCATCAATGGTTTAGCTCATATATATTAGTATGAGGAATTCGAGAGTGATGTGCTGAATTTGAAAATTGGCAATACTAATTTGAACACTGAAACAAATAATTATTCTCGGCTAATTATTGTAACAGGATGTTGAAGAATTAATTGATGTAAGGCTCAAAGCTAATTCTTACTCTAGGGTTTCTGTATATGTTTCCCTTCCTCCTCTTCCAATACTCCCAGTCAATGTTATTCCCGCTATGGATATTTCTTGGTGGCTTGAAACGAGGGCACATATTGGCCGGACCACCTTTACTATGTCGTTTGGATGTTGGAATAGGACGATAGGCAAAATCCAAAAACACTAAAAGAGTGAAGCTGTGGATCGATCGATGGTCCATCTTCAGTCTTCTGTGTTCACATATATACACTATTTCATGAGCTTTACTGTGTTCACACCCTTCATACCCTCATTCATCACATCCATACATATTTACAAGATGATCGTGCGTGAATGGTGATAATGGTGTGATATATATTAGATTATTAGAGGATATGTGGCATTATAATTGCCTATAATCGACTAATAATTAGTTCTTTTGTTGTTCTAGGTACATCTCAAGCGAACAAACATGTAGTGCTCGATCTAAAAGCATCTCCAACAACTCTTTTATTGATTTTCTATTATAAAAGAGGAAATCGTATAATCTCTATAAAAATTGAAGCTCAACTTCTACAATTCTTCTATTCTATTATGTAAATTAAATGTGTTTATGTATAATTTAATAAATCTACATTAATATTATATATTTATTACTATCAAATCTCAATTTTCATGTTAAATGTTTTAATTTTATGAAGTTTTTTTTTCTCTTTTGAGAAGAGAGAATAAATTCTATAAGCCAGAGCAATAAATTTTAGATATTTCATTTTAAATATACAAATTTGAAGAATTCTACAAATATAGAGTATTTCATTCTCTCTCTTCACACTATATGTATTATAGAGGATGATTTACATAAGTTATTGGAGCAATAAAATGATATTTTTCCTCTATAATAGAGATAATTTTAGTTTTATATAAGCAGTTGGAGATGCTCTAAGAATAACCAAGTTGATTGCATTGGAATGAAAACGTGATCGAACCCACAAGATCGAGTTCCAAATATAGTTCTTACAAGTCACAAGCTTAATCATTAATTGCATATATGATTGTCATCTGTGATCTGATTAATTATTTGGAATCTTACATATATATATATATATATATATATAAGGCAATGTATGAGTTACAGAAATTAAACCGTACGTGTTCGTTGACACTTCTTTAATCTAAATTAGGGTATATGATTTTGTGACGAAACATCACCATTTTCAAAGAGCTTGTTTGATTATTGTGGCACTTAGCTAGAAAATGATATATTGACCATCTTCATGCATATGGTGCACTACTGCTTGTAGCCAAAACCCAGGTCCTCCTATTTCAATTGCTTTTGTTTTAGGTCGACGTCTCTCTCATCCCCTCTCTTTCACCTACAGATAAGTCTAAGATTCTTTGCTTTGTTGAATAACATGAATATTGATGATGACGAAAACCTGGGAATTCTATATAATAATAAAAATATGGGACACCAGACCCTGCTGCTTCGCCGAAGAAGAACAAGGGATACGATAATCTTGACAATGATATGGCTTTATTTTCCACTGAATGGTGTAATTTCAAATTTGTTCAAGTTTGGTCGAATTATGTCCGCTTACTGTTTCTCACGGCTTTGATGCAACAGTTGAATATCTGCATGATGTTAAAATACGTAGACCAAGTAATTCAATTTTATCAGTTCTATTTGGTTTATTTAATTTTCACTTTGTACTATCGGCTACTAATTCAATAATCTTGTAAGGATAACTTTCGTGGAAAACACCAACTTTGGTACTACTCTCTCCAGCAAAAAGAATTTGTGACTTGATATTTTAACTCCAACTACTCTATAATATTTGGTGATTTCATAAAAAAAAAATTGGTGACTTAATATTTTAATTCCGACTACTCTATAATGCATCAATATTCTCACTGGATCGAGCTCTCCCAATATCTAACAGCTGCCAAATATTGTACCGGACCCGTTGGTATACTAGTAGAATTAAACACTTAAGCAACGAATTTATATATTTTCGTCGCATGAGTTAGCATTTATGCAATAAAATCGATTTCGTCGCATAAGTGCACATTTATATGACAAAAAAATTTGTCACATATTGGCTGACTCATTCGACAAAACTTTGATTTCGTCGCATGAGTTTGATTTCGTCGCATAAGTTCAAACTCATGCGATGAAAATAAATTTGTCGCATAAGGACTGACTTATGTCACTGAAATTTCTGTCGCTTAAATAAAAATTCAAATTTATACGTTTTGATGCTTAAAAACTTGGTCAAAAATTCAAAATTTCTTAAACGACGGAAATGATTGACTTAAGTGACGGAAGCTTCCGTCGTTTAAGTAAATTTTCAAATTTATACGGTTTGACGCTCGAAAAATGAATTTCAAAATTTGAAACTTACTTAAGCGACGGAACCAATTCTGTGGCTTAAGCAAATGATTTAAAATTTATTCTCCTACTCTTGTTGCAGAAGAAAGAAAAAGAAAGAAGATGAAGAAGAAGATGAAGAAGAAGAAGAAGAAGAAGAAGAACATGAAGAAGAAGAAGAAAAAAGATGGTGGGGTGGCAGAGGCGGTGGTGGTGGTGGTACCGTAGTGGTGGCGGAGGAGATGGTATTGTGGTTGTGGTGACGGAGGAGATGGTATTGTGGTTGTGGTGACGGAGGAAGACGAATAAGAAACATTTTGTAGAACAACAAAAAAAATTCGGCCGAAAATCCATCGAATCAATTTTTTTTTTAATCTAAGCCTTAAGAGACGAAATGATGGATAGATACGTGGCTTAAGCGACAGAATGATAAATTTCCGTCGCTATGAAAAAATAAGATCGAGCTTAAGCGACGACGCTTAGGCTCGACTTTCCGTCGCCTAAAGCCGTTTTTCTAGTAGTGTTCTTCCTTCTACATATTCACCACCCCCCTTCCCACTATTCTTCTTCTTCCATCACCCCCCTCCCCCACTCTTCTTCTTCTTCCACCGCCACCACCACCACCACCATCCCCCCTCCCCACCCCACTTTTTATTTTTCTTCTTCTTCCACCACCACCACCCCACCCTCTCCCTCACTTTTCTTCTTCTTCCACCCCACCCCTCCCCCACTTTGCTTCTTCCTCAACCGCCTCCTCCAGCAAAAAAAATTAACAAAAAAAGTTAATTTAAAAATTAAATCAAATTAATTTAATTTTTTTTATTTATTGAAAACTCTTAAGCGACGAAATGTTTTTCGTCGCATAAAACCAAGCGACAAAAATTTTTGTCACATAAGTTAATGCGATGAATTAAATTTCGTCGCATTGACTTATGTGATAAAAAAAATTTCATCGCTTAAGAGTACTTATGCGACGAAAATATTTGTTTTCATCACATAAACCTGTTGCGACCAAAATAAACTGACAAATTTTTCGTCGCTTAAGGTTTTATGCGACGAAAAATGTCTCTTATGCGGCGAATTGAATTCTTCGCATGAGCCTTTTTGTCTACTAATTGGTATGTAGTTGATTGTGATGGTGAGAAATACTTCAACTGAGGTTTGAGCTCGATCGATCATCTGGTTAATTTTGGTTTATTCTGAATTCTCTATAAATGTTTTATCGCGTTTTCGGATAGGAAAATTTTAAAAACAGTACACAAACTTCGTCCTATTGAGAATTTTGGATGCTTAACTTTCAAAATTATCACATAATAAGTACATGAATTATTAAACCCGAACCAATATAAGTGCACACCGTCATCTCTTCTGGCAGTTTCAGTGATCACCATCATATTTTGAAAGATAATTTTGTCTCTTCAAGGAACGAAAAAGAAAAAAAAGAAAATTAATATCAATATAATAATATACAAGCAATGGAGACACCTCACCCTAAATCGAAAATGATAGACATCCCCTTTCTCGTTACCAAAACCATCTCCCAATTAACTATGGATTTGAATTCCATTCTTCCCCAGTCCCCACACCCTTTCATCCCCTTTCATTGTCAAATTAGATAGGTGAAGGTGTGAAGCTTCTCAACCATAGATACTACATTTCAAACCAAAGTTTTGCCTTTTATACTTGAGACATTTTCTTTGACAGGACCCACCCCGGGTTAAACCCTTTTAACCCGAAGTAAATCCTGCGGGGACCACCTCAAGGGAACTTCTTACCGAAACCCCCTTGAAATGGCCAACCCTTCCTACTAAACTAACTAAACCGGGTTAGTCAGAGCAGTCTACAGAGATGATTACCCGAAAGAATTTTACGCAGCAACGGAATGATCGACTATGCCTCGACTCTCGTACGCGCTCGACCTCCTCTCAAGAACCCTGCATCACTGGGCATTTAAAAACGAAAGGCCCAGGGGAGAAACATTTAAAAACTGTTAGAGTGAGTGGACGAAAATCAAATATAAAACTCTATTTCTTTTAACGCTCTCCCAAAAAAATGTTTTGATTTAAACATCATTTATGCATGCCCACAAATACCAAATATTCCACAATTGCATGATAAGATAAACAAGGATTATGGGAAGAGAAATGTTCTCAAACATAATCAGTCTGACCTCTCAGACTAGGGTCGGAGCTAAGAGCTCTAGTAGCGCCCTCACGCTACTCTATGCTAGCTATATAAAATAATACGGTCAACCCTTGAAATATCAACCTGACCTCTCAGGCTTGTCTGTCCTCTCAGACCAGGGTCGGAGCTAAGAGCTCTAAATAGAATGATAACGGTCAACCCTTATAATATCAACCTGACCTCTCAGGCTTGTCTGTCCACTCAGACCAGGGTCGGAGCTAAGAGCTCTAAATAAAATGATACGGTCAACCCTCATAGTGCACTACGTAGTTTGCCTGACCTCTCAGGCTAGGGTCGGAGCTAAGAGCTCTAGTAGCGCCCTCACGCTACTCTAGCTAGCATATTTATTGGTCAACCCTTAAAATAAACATTCATAACAATACATTAATCAAATTCTCTTCCCAAAACAAATAAATAAAACCATTCCTCGTCCTATATGCATAAATCCACTTTCCAACGAAATCTCGGGTTCAATTCCATTCAAATGACGGGCCATCCCCGTTTATAACCATTTTCAGAAAGAAATAGCAAATTGGAGGAATAATGGTAAATATGTTTAAGCATAAAAATCAAGAAAACCTTTAACCGAGGTTCCCGCTAAACTTTATCCAAATAACACCTCCAAGAACCCGAGAAAATATAATTCTCGAAAACGATCATAAAAACCATGCAATTAAATCGATAATTAAGGCATGCATGCATTTAAAATAATATGTCCACTCACAGTACTATTTCGACCTTCTTCCCGCTCGGAAAGCTCCTCGAGCGAAACTCTCGAACTACCCGCGTAGTCGAGCCCGTCTCACGTCCGACCAGAGACTGTACAACAAATCATCACATTAGTCATACCACAGTTGACTTGGTCTTTTCCTAGTTTGACCAGGAAATCCTATTTGACCACATGTTGACCAAGTTCCTTTCTTATAGCACTTTAACCTTTATAACTTTCTTTCCCGGTTATCGACTCTTAACTCAATTTACCGGAAGTCCGACTCAGCTTCCGAACTTTCATTTATTACTTAAACTTGACGTTAGGGTGTCACGTATTTATTCGTTGAATTACTATGGACACCCAACGTGTCACATTAATCAGTACAATTAACCTTGAGTCGATTTACCGACTTAACCTTTCCTCATAACTAGTAACCCTCCATAAAGGGAAAGTTTTCCAAAATGGAAAGTTTTCCTAATTTGGTAAGTCTTCCTTAAAATGGGAAGTTTCCCAAAATGGAAACTTCCTAATTATGTCTAATTTTCCGTACATGTCTCAATTACGAATTAACCGTACTTTTTAACTCGAGTAACGAAGATTCGATTTCTACCTCTTCGGCATTCTCCCGGTTTACGGTATCACCGGAATCTTCGTCGGATTCCGGTAACTTGCCGGAATTTCGCCATAACCTCCTCGTTTCTCCGACTACCAAGTTACGACAACACATGCGTAGGGGAAACAACCAACAACATCATCAGCAACAGATCAACACAACAACAGCAACTACAAATTCACAGTAACTAAAGAAACCAGTAGATCGACTGCCTCTCACCTCCCAAAATCGATCTGAGGCATACAACAGCCTCCTCTACTCCTGTCCTTCCCTCTGTACACCACTCCTCCTCAGCTCACCGAGACCTGGCCTCGGGTCCATGCAGCTGCTCCAGAACCACTGCAGCTTTTCCAAGACCTCACCAACTGTCTCCATACTCCTCCTCGGTCCTAAATCGTTTCTTCCTGCTCCACCTGAGCTTGAGAAGCTCACCAGAACTCCAAAAGAGCACGGTCGCCGGAGCCAAGCCTTGAACCCAGAAAACAGTGAAACACACAGTGAAAAGGGAGTTTCCGATTCAAGCTCCAAATCGAACGTTCCAAGACATGGAGAAGGAAGAGGAAGTGCAGAGGAGAAGAACCTTACCCTCCACGCGCCCTAACTCCGCCTGAAACGGCCGGAATCCGGCGAAGACCGCCGAGTGCAGAGGCGCTAGATCTCCTAGCACGGTGGTTGTCTAGGTGAGCCAAGGGTAGGGATGAGTAGAGGAGGAAGAGAGGAGAAGAATGGAGCTGGTCCGCCGCCCTGGGGTGGCCGGAATCGCCGGCGCCGGGTGAGCACAGTGGAGGCCGAGAGAGAGCTCGGGAGAAAGAAAGAGGAGAGAGAAAGAAAAAAAGGGGAAGACTTTGACCAAGTCTGACCCGTGCCCCTATTTATAAGAGGACGGACGGCCCAGATCTTCCCTCTTAAGATCTGACGGCTCAAATCAAACTTCATTCTTTTACCATTTACTGTTTACTGAATTACCAAAGGTAATTTCCTTATTACCGAAACTCCCAAAATTCGTAGAAAATAAACCGAAGCTCCGAAAAATAATCCGAAAATACCGGGAGACTCGTGTCGACACGTACTACCACATCGAGTCATCAATTCAGGTATTTGGAGTACTTTTAAAAACTCGAAAATTAACTCGAGCGATAACTTATCGAATTACCGATCGCCATTAAAAGTCCTCGGTAACTCGTGAGTTTCGGTGAAAGGTGACTTTTAGTAACTTCAAAAGATTCGGGGTGTGACAATTCTCCCCACCTTATAAAAATTTCGTCCTCGAAATTTCAATACTCAAAGTCCAATACAGTGGAGGATAGTACCACTTAAAAACAATAATAATATTATCCTCCAATATCAACTTCCTTCATTTTCTGACACCCGACCACACTTCTCGGGTCAAAACTAAAACATCTAAAGTCTTACCGTGGGTCACAATGATTTTCTCTTGAATCATTGATTAACTGATTCACCGAATTCTTACTGTACTCCATCTCATTTATGAGGTGGAATACTACTTTGCCTATCACTGATCCACCAACAATTGTCCTTACCGACTACATGTGACGTCGTCACAATAGCGCTAATACTCATCTGATCCAAGCTTGCCGTGAGTAAAATCTCTTCAAGAACATTTGTATTCTTTCGTTGAACTCAGTTATCAACTCCACACATTCCCTCTGCAGGAAATGATTTCCACGCCTGAGGAGTAGGGTTCGATGTCACTAATGGATCTCAATCCTCCGATATCAATACACAATGTGGGGTCAAACCCCATGACAACATGCCCACGAGAAAACCATGACGACTTGTGTTACACAAACCATCATCTCTTCTGAACTAGGCTTCCTGATCTGGTTTACGCTTTCTAAAAACCATTCTGTCAAGTTGTCCTGTTGTAGAGTAATTGTCTTCCCTTACTCTAACCACTGACACACACAGGACACGAACTGCCATTAATTCTTTTGCGTAAATCCAAAACCATAGCCTTTAAATCAGGGAGACCCACAAGCTCCTGACATCGAGATCCAACAATATTTACTCCTCACATGAAGACAAATTGTCAGGCTACACACTGCTCACGTAACTATTTTTACAAGCCAAACATTAGAGTCACCCACTCAATTATTTCTTTGTGAGATCACAACGTACTTACAACTGGTAATACATCTCTGTACTACACATAGGTGAGGTGCCACTGACCTCCCTAACTCTTACCTTAACCTGGAATGACGCATAGTGCAGAACTTGCACTTCAACCATAACTGAGCGTCTATTAAACATTATCCGCATCACAACTAAAATAGACTTACCATTAAAAGAATTTCAGAGCCTTACCCGCTCAACAAGGATGGTTCAATTACAGATGTCTCCGTTACCAAATCGTCTGGCCATAACCGACAAATCTGAACATTTAACCAGACCGGACATCTACATAAAATTCAGTGCCACTGGTGCACGCCCAAAGGAACATCTGATCAATGCATCGGGAATTAATTTCACCAGACACAACCATGTTGATCACCGAGCATCCAGTTAACGAGGCACAAGATAACAAATACCATTACCGCACTGATCACGTATACATCACAGAGTCAACTCGTACAACTAAACAGTTTCTAACAAAACTGTCCCCCAGGCGCTGCGGGTTTACCATCCACCGCAACCTCTATTCGGTAAGATTCAAAATTCTCAATCGCTTACCACTCTAGATCTTAATTCACAAGATCCACTGCCACACGTTAACATCCTCTCAGATCATAACTTAATCTGAACGTAGCTTAATCACTCCACGGTTTCCGATGGAGTGTTGCCAACTTAGCAACATACTTTACTACCCTTGTAACAATTTGGTTTCCAAAACCTTGACTCGTAACACCTTTGAGTCATCAAAGAAACTCTTTCCTCAGTTTCACCGCTTTCACACTCACCGAAAATGTTGACAATTTTGAGGGTCACCTCCAATGATCTTTCTTGCTACCACTTTACACTCGTGGCGCCAAGAACTGCCGTTAGGTCAAAAATTCCTAACAAGTAGGGTCACTACTCAAATGACCAATGACCATAGCAACGCCAACAAAACTTTAATCCTCTTAGGATTTCCTTAAATTAACCTCAATAATTGATCTCCCAGATCTTAATCCTTATTTCCCATATCAAGATTGAGAATATTTCCTGTCACTGCAGTGAGTGTAACTTATGAACCCCAAACACGACTAAGTACACATTCGGTTACAATAATTGAGTAGACAGCCAGTGAGTGCACAAATTCCCATGCCATCAAGCTCAGTTAATCGCCCTCGAGGAAACCAAGTGTCATAACGGACGACTTGGTTGCAGGTTGAAGCTTGACCATCTACAACATTCTCACTCTTATTCAATGATTCAGTAAACCTTGCCTCACTGCTGTCCCTTCACCTTTTCCGTGCATTTAACTCAGCAGGCAATCAACCACTTACTGACAACATATAATAATCTCGCTAACCATCATAAGAGTCGGAGCGACTATCAATGACCCACTTCCGACCTGTACTTAAATGGTTAGACCATCTACTGGACGTTTTGCACCAAAACCTCTAATCCAGCATCCTTAATCTCCGTTCTCAATAAACAGAGCTCTCATGACACATTCTAAAGATGATGTCATCACCAGCCTTAGTCACTTACCTGGTGTCATTTTGACCACACACAGCTGTACCATATAATTATGCCTTACCAGCATGTGCTACCCAAATTTCAACTTTACCACTTCCCTACACAGGAGGGTACACGTGCTCATGTGAAGTATACCCATGTACATCTTCAGCCGTCAAACAGTGCCGTTTGCACAACTACCGGCTCCTACACCACAATAATACCAAGTCCATCAAGGCTCGTATCACTATCTCCGGTACCCCAAGCACTCTTGGTCCGAGACCCGGTGGCTTGTTGCCACTTTCAACATGTTCCTTAAAATTCCAGAACCACTTAACTTTAATTACCCCAAGTAACGCTTTCTCGATCTGAAAATCGATCTCTAATACAGCCAACCTGGAGACTCCTCCACTGGTGTACTAATTACAACACTTTGACCGCAGGTGGATAACTCACCTTATGGTTGACATGAGCCCCAAGATCTGGTGACACGATTTTTTTTTTTTTTTTTTTACCTTCACGATAACTGGCCCAATGACCATTGTCACCAACAATCCAATTCACGCTTGGACTCACTAACAATTCAAATCTTTCTAATACCCTAAACATGGGTGGCTGGAACGAAGAGGATCTCGTCGCAACTGACGACAACAATGTCAGCACCAAAGCTGACCCAAACCATTATTTTCAGTGGCTGTCCCATAAACATCAAGTGACCAAACTTGCCTTTACTTTCTTAACATTCTCCAGTAGTGTCACATCATGGACTCGTCACTAATAACAAGTCCATTGATCACAAATAACCCCACTCAACTTTCCTTGAGTCATTCCACTTTCATACGTCCGTTGGTTTCTCTGAAACCACACTAATGACGAACCTCAACAAAATCGTGGCAATCGTCAAAACTTAATATTCATCCTCTCAGAATAATCGCGCTAGGCGACTTCAGCTCCTTTTTCCATCACAGGATGCAACATCTTCCAGTAACTCGTACGACTCTTCACTGCTAAGAGCCTCATAACACGAACACCCAAGCCTCGTCTTAGGCTTCCACAGCATCCCTGTCAACAACCATGACAGCCTTCCAGGTGTGAATTAACTGTTTCACCACCGAGGATTCACACAAATGCTCAAGCTCGTTAAAAAACGTGAGTTTACAGCTCGATCCCCAACTCAAATCTCATAAATCAATGGGGAATACAAAAACATCAATACGTAACGAGCTTACCTGGTTCCTTACAGGAACTCTCTATGAGGTCGCGCGTACTGAGGCATAGTCTTGAAGATTCGATCGTTTATAGGACCACTCGGTCCATATCTCAATCAGGATGTACTAACTCATATCCTCAATAAACACTAAGCGTCCAAGCATAAAATGCCGATGGATCCGCCGCGGTCGGACCATCACTCTATAGACACTAAGTGATACTAAGTACATGAGGTAGTAACAGGAAACGATAACCTAATGCTCTGATACCATTGACAGGACCCACCCCGGGTTAAACCCTTTTAACCCGAAGTAAATCCTGCGGGGACCACCTCAAGGGAACTTCTTACCGAAACCCCCTTGAAATGGCCAACCCTTCCTACTAAACTAACTAAACCGGGTTAGTCAGAGCAGTCTACAGAGATGATTACCCGAAAGAATTTTACGCAGCAACGGAATGATCGACTATGCCTCGACTCTCGTACGCGCTCGACCTCCTCTCAAGAACCCTGCATCACTGGACATTTAAAAACGAAAGGCCCAGGGGAGAAACATTTAAAAACTGTTAGAGTGAGTGGACGAAAATCAAATATAAAACTCTATTTCTTTTAACGCTCTCCCAAAAAAATGTTTTGATTTAAACATCATTTATGCATGCCCACAAATACCAAATATTCCACAATTGCATGATAAGATAAACAAGGATTATGGGAAGAGAAATGTTCTCAAACATAATCAGTCTGACCTCTCAGACTAGGGTCGGAGCTAAGAGCTCTAGTAGCGCCCTCACGCTACTCTATGCTAGCTATATAAAATAATACGGTCAACCCTTGAAATATCAACCTGACCTCTCAGGCTTGTCTGTCCTCTCAGACCAGGGTCGGAGCTAAGAGCTCTAAATAGAATGATAACGGTCAACCCTTATAATATCAACCTGACCTCTCAGGCTTGTCTGTCCACTCAGACCAGGGTCGGAGCTAAGAGCTCTAAATAAAATGATACGGTCAACCCTCATAGTGCACTACGTAGTTTGCCTGACCTCTCAGGCTAGGGTCGGAGCTAAGAGCTCTAGTAGCGCCCTCACGCTACTCTAGCTAGCATATTTATTGGTCAACCCTTAAAATAAACATTCATAACAATACATTAATCAAATTCTCTTCCCAAAACAAATAAATAAAACCATTCCTCGTCCTATATGCATAAATCCACTTTCCAACGAAATCTCGGGTTCAATTCCATTCAAATGACGGGCCATCCCCGTTTATAACCATTTTCAGAAAGAAATAGCAAATTGGAGGAATAATGGTAAATATGTTTAAGCATAAAAATCAAGAAAACCTTTAACCGAGGTTCCCGCTAAACTTTATCCAAATAACACCTCCAAGAACCCGAGAAAATATAATTCTCGAAAACGATCATAAAAACCATGCAATTAAATCGATAATTAAGGCATGCATGCATTTAAAATAATATGTCCACTCACAGTACTATTTCGACCTTCTTCCCGCTCGGAAAGCTCCTCGAGCGAAACTCTCGAACTACCCGCGTAGTCGAGCCCGTCTCACGTCCGACCAGAGACTGTACAACAAATCATCACATTAGTCATACCACAGTTGACTTGGTCTTTTCCTAGTTTGACCAGGAAATCCTATTTGACCACATGTTGACCAAGTTCCTTTCTTATAGCACTTTAACCTTTATAACTTTCTTTCCCGGTTATCGACTCTTAACTCAATTTACCGGAAGTCCGACTCAGCTTCCGAACTTTCATTTATTACTTAAACTTGACGTTAGGGTGTCACGTATTTATTCGTTGAATTACTATGGACACCCAACGTGTCACATTAATCAGTACAATTAACCTTGAGTCGATTTACCGACTTAACCTTTCCTCATAACTAGTAACCCTCCATAAAGGGAAAGTTTTCCAAAATGGAAAGTTTTCCTAATTTGGTAAGTCTTCCTTAAAATGGGAAGTTTCCCAAAATGGAAACTTCCTAATTATGTCTAATTTTCCGTACATGTCTCAATTACGAATTAACCGTACTTTTTAACTCGAGTAACGAAGATTCGATTTCTACCTCTTCGGCATTCTCTCGGTTTACGGTATCACCGGAATCTTCGTCGGATTCCGGTAACTTGCCGGAATTTCGCCATAACCTCCTCGTTTCTCCGACTACCAAGTTACGACAACACATGCGTAGGGGAAACAACCAACAACATCATCAGCAACAGATCAACACAACAACAGCAACTACAAATTCACAGTAACTAAAGAAACCAGTAGATCGACTGCCTCTCACCTCCCAAAATCGATCTGAGGCATACAACAGCCTCCTCTACTCCTGTCCTTCCCTCTGTACACCACTCCTCCTCAGCTCACCGAGACCTGGCCTCGGGTCCATGCAGCTGCTCCAGAACCACTGCAGCTTTTCCAAGACCTCACCAACTGTCTCCATACTCCTCCTCGGTCCTAAATCGTTTCTTCCTGCTCCACCTGAGCTTGAGAAGCTCACCAGAACTCCAAAAGAGCACGGTCGCCGGAGCCAAGCCTTGAACCCAGAAAACAGTGAAACACACAGTGAAAAGGGAGTTTCCGATTCAAGCTCCAAATCGAACGTTCCAAGACATGGAGAAGGAAGAGGAAGTGCAGAGGAGAAGAACCTTACCCTCCACGCGCCCTAACTCCGCCTGAAACGGCCGGAATCCGGCGAAGACCGCCGAGTGCAGAGGCGCTAGATCTCCTAGCATGGTGGTTGTCTAGGTGAGCCAAGGGTAGGGATGAGTAGAGGAGGAAGAGAGGAGAAGAATGGAGCTGGTCCGCCGCCCTGGGGTGGCCGGAATCGCCGGCGCCGGGTGAGCACAGTGGAGGCCGAGAGAGAGCTCGGGAGAAAGAAAGAGGAGAGAGAAAGAAAAAAAGGGGAAGACTTTGACCAAGTCTGACCCGTGCCCCTATTTATAAGAGGACGGACGGCCCAGATCTTCCCTCTTAAGATCTGACGGCTCAAATCAAACTTCATTCTTTTACCATTTACTGTTTACTGAATTACCAAAGGTAATTTCCTTATTACCGAAACTCCCAAAATTCGTAGAAAATAAACCGAAGCTCCGAAAAATAATCCGAAAATACCGGGAGACTCGTGTCGACACGTACTACCACATCGAGTCATCAATTCAGGTATTTGGAGTACTTTTAAAAACTCGAAAATTAACTCGAGCGATAACTTATCGAATTACCGATCGCCATTAAAAGTCCTCGGTAACTCGTGAGTTTCGGTGAAAGGTGACTTTTAGTAACTTCAAAAGATTCGGGGTGTGACATTCTTACCTTACGAATCTAACGGCCTAAAATATATATAGTTTCAGTTATTCGGATTATTTCATTATTTTTTTAGGATCCGATCCAATACGTTATTAAACGGATCAGATCCATCAACATGTGTTTTTCTTATAATCATGATCTAATCGGATCCAACTTATTCAAATTATATCAAATTGGATTGATTTGGATCCAAACCAAACATGCAGCCCTAATAAATAATAGTTGTTTTGTATCTAGAAGCAGTGGAGCTTTAATACGGTCTAAAGGGTCCCAAGTCCCAACCCATCCAAATTTTTCAGCAGACGAAATATTAACAACTAATTTTTAAATAGTAAACAACAATTTAGTTATCAACCAAATTTCAATTTACAAATATATCATTTAGACAATATCTTACACTTTTAAGGACACACATTAATAAATTAGGACAAGTTGATGTCCACATGTCATTTGTCACTACATATTTTACCAAATTACGGTACAAAAAGAGAGAAAAGAAGAAGAATGAGAAGAAAAAGAAGAATAATAAAGAGAAGTAGAAAAAGACGATGAAGGAAGAGAGATAGAATAGGTTTTTTTAGCCAATTTGCTACCCTAACTTTCATAAATTTGTCAAATTGCTGTTAAGTGTTCCGTCAAATTTTTTCCTGTTAGATATGCCTTTCACGTGAGAGAATTTTCATAATTTTGAATTCAAATTGGGGTTTTTAACAATTGAATTTGTCTCTTTAAATTCTGAATTTCATTCAGAAAAAATAAAATAAAATAATACATGGCTTCAGATCAAAAAAGAAAAACACTTCCATGAATTCAATTTTTTGTTAGGTGTGCATTTCATGTGAGGGAATTTTCATAATTTTGAATTCAAATTTGGTTCTTTTAACAATTGAATTTGTCTCTTTAAATTCTGAACTTCATTCAGGAAAAATAAAATAAAACAATACATGAATTCCGATCAAAACAGAAAAACACATCCACAGGACGAAAAAAAACACATCCATGGGATTGAATTGATACCAGTTTGTTTTTTTTCTCGTCTTATGGATCTATTTTTCTTTTTTGATCGGAATCCATGTATTATTTTATTTTCCTCAATGAAATTCAGAATTTAAAGAGACAAATTCAATTGTTAAAAAAACTCAATTTGAATTTAAAATTATGAAAATTCTCTCACGTAAAATGCACACCTAAAAGGAAAAAAATTGACAGAACACCTAACAGAAAAAATATATATGACGATTGGGTAGCAATTTAATAAATTTATAAAATTTAAAATAGCAAAATGGCATAAATGAATCAACCAAAGGAATTATGAAAAAATATTTTTTGAGTTGATGTAATTCTTTTATTTTTAAACTAAACTAATGATTTATATAAGGTTATTACTAGTGGACCCCCCGACAAATTGCCCAGCCCTCCTCACGTTTCATTAGAACCCCTCATAGTAATTAAGCAATAATAAATGTAATAATCAAGTACGACAAGGAAAGCTTGCCGCCTAGCCCAATCAAATCGTGTTCATTGACACGTACTCCTTAATATAATCTCTCATCACAGATGATTAGGATCATGATTAAGAGTATGATTAATTATGTGACCTAAATCATATATCACCCTTTTAAAGAAAAATTATGTTGCTTCAGTGTATGCTACTATGTTGCACGGACACTCCTAGGGGTGGAGTGTCGGAGTGTCCGACACGCCGGACACGACGACACGCCTGGAAATGTGTCTGACACGTCATGTGACGAGTTCAGAGTCTTGAATTTTCTGACACGGCCTCAATGTTTTGACCGGCACGCTGCCTTATCTTTCCGACACGCCACGTCAGCGTGGAGATTCAAACGTCAGTCAGCGACACTGTTTCAGATCTTGAGAGATCCGGTGCTTCTGCAAAATTGAGCTTAAAACAGAGAAATGAGTTTTCGGATTAGGACACGATTTAAGAGATTTAAAGACATGAATTGAAGAACAAGGAAGGAGGAACAAAACCATACCCGTTGGAGGTCGAGTCACCGTCCGGTTTGTCGAAATCTGTCGAGGACAGTCGTCCTCCTCTTTCTCTGATCTCCATCGATTGGAGATGCATGCAACAATAAAGGACTGTGCTTGGTAGAAGAGTAGGATAGGAGTGTTTTGATGGTGGTTCTTTTGGTGATCGGTGGCCGGTGTTGGCTTGATGACGGAGCAGAAGACGGAGGAGACGAGAAACGTCCGTCTTTGTCGAGAAGCAGAGAGGAGAAGAGATTGACCCGGTCTAGGTCCATTTGACCTGGGCCTGGGTTTTTAAAGCAGGGACCAACGACTCAGATTTTAAAACAAGTAGATCTGACGGTTAGACATAAATCTAAATTATCTAATTTCAGAAAGAAAAAAAATTAATTTACCGAAACTTCGATAAATCTTAAAAAACATACCTAGGCTCCGAAAATTAATCTGAAGACACCGTTGAGCTCGTGTCAATACGCACTACGACACCGAGGCCTCAAAAGAAGTGATTGACGCATTTTATGCTATGTTATTAATGTATTTCCTACCATATTTAGCTATGTTATTCTCTTAACAATGTCATTTCTAACTTGTTTTGTGATTGTAGATGTATAAGAGCAGAAAAGCGAAAATGGAAGCTAAAACTTACGAATTAAGAAGGATAAGTCGTTTAGGAAACTTTTATATTTCAAATTGGAAAAGTTACCTATTTCATTTTAAGAAACTTTCTTATTTTGATTTAGGAAACTTACTACTTGTGAAACTTTCCTATTCTGACTTTTCTAATTCATTTTGAGAAACCTTCTATTTTTAAATTCAGAAAATTGCCGAAAAAGGAATGAGCATTAAATAGAGACGATGATGCACATATGGAAATCGAAATTTCTAAGGGATTTGGCCAAAATTATGTGAAGATTATGACAACAAATTTTGAGAGAATTATTCCTTGAAGATTGAAGATAATTACTGATTTGTAATCAAGCAAATTAAGGGAGATTCCTACATTTTATTTCTCCATTTAAATGCTTAGTTTTTCAAGATTAAATCTGATTTTTCTTCTTCTTTTTCAGGAATATTAATTGGCAATACATATGGAAGGAATTATAAGTATGAATTCAAAAATAATCAAGAAAGGAAACAAGATTCAAATCAGCAACAATCATGCAATAATCAGCCAATTCCATTTGGAGAACAAGAAATGTATCCGGTCACATTTCAAGCCAAATTCGCAGACTTAATGCACAACACATATATGGAAATATTATTTGATTAAATTGTGCATTATTTGTGGCCATTAGATTAGATTTAAATCAATGGTGATGAGGGACTCATGGAGGCGACATGACTACTATATAAGGAGACTCTTTACATCAGAAAAAATGTCGTTCATTCACGTTAAAAACTAGAGAAATACATAGCAATTTCGAGCAGCCCCTTCTCTCTACCTTTGTCGAGTTCATCCTCCTTTGCCAAGCCTTGAAGGACTTCTCCATGAAGGCAGCAGCGTTGGAGACTTGAAGCATTGAAGCCCAACATCTCTTTGTCGCCATCAAGCTTCCTTGAAGACTGATAAAGTGTAAACACTACCTTTACTTTTGTTTAGACTTCTCTAGCAAATTTAATAACATGTTTCGGATGTTAGACTTGAGTTTGGAAGCATGTTTCGTTTGTTGTTGTGTTCTTTGGATTTAGAATTTTATGAATTATGTTGATGTCTTGTTGATGATTTTCTTACAATTTGATCTTGTGATAGTTAATAATTGAAAGGGTTATGTTTTTGTTTAATTACTAAAGCTCGAATGCATGCTAACTTATTGCCAGGATTTATACTGAGTTTCTTCAAGTAAGTATAGATTCAAAGTGATGGAAACTTTGTAATAATGGTTGAAAACATAAACAACATAATTACATGTTACGACTTCTTTACATGTTACGACTTCTCGGACATGGTTGTGTTTAATCTCATAATTCTTTAGATCTTAATGATTCATGTTTTGTGTGGACGGGTACTTTGAGTTGACGCTGAGTATCGACTGTAACCTTTGCATGAAATATCTTATGTTCTAGACTTCTCTGTGCTTAGGAGATAAAGTAAGAAGAATTAAAGAGATGCATGACCTCTTCAGTCTTGTATTTCAAGATTATTTCTCTTAATTTGAATTTACAATGATTTCAGATTGTCGGATTTGAGACTTGATATTTATGTGTTTATAGAATTTGATTCTATCTCTGTTTGAAATGTTGAATGAACCGATTACTTGTACATATTAGTTAGCTTTTATTTTCTGTTTTTAGGATGTTATAAACCAAACCAAACCCCCTTTATAACCTTGTACCATGTGTAAATTTGTAAATAAAAATCTGTAAATGTTTGTATTTGTATCTTGTAAATAATTGTGTTGTAAATAATACTTGTACATACTTATTTTGTTATTTACTAACTTGTTTGATCATTGTGACAGGAGCACCCTTAGTCCCCGGATTGATCGAACCTTATTTGCCTTATACTACGATTGTCAAAAGGGTTCTTAAATTGTAACGCGTCCGGTAACGGGCACGTCAAGAAGAATTTGTGAATTCGAGAAAAACTCGAAAATGAATGTGAACGCTTAACTCGTTAAGTTACCGAGCACGTTAAAACTCTCATTAACTCCATAAAAACCACGTAAAATTTTACGGTGCCTTACACTTGGTATGGGATGGGGGCTTTGAGGGTTTGAGGAAAGAGATAAGTTGCAGAGAGAGGATGTGACGCCCTAAGATCGGATTTGATGAAGATTATTGATCTTCTGATTATTATGTTGGGCTTTTAAGTGCTAGAGTTAAAAAATAACATGTCAAAAGAGCCCAATATATATATAGCTTTTAATTATTTATAGGGTTTTTTTATATTTTTTTATTTTTTATTTTTTGGAAGAGAGAAATGTTTTTATACATTAAAAATATATAAATATATTATTTATTTACCGTGTCCCAATTGTGTCGGGATTATTGTTTTTGGGATTTTGTCGTGTCGTCGTATCGTGTCTCCATGTCGGTGTCCGTGAAACATAGGTATGCTTTGTATACCGCATTCCAGCCGTTGATTCTTCAAAACATCAATTCCCACCACTTAGAACAATCACACACTGGTGGTATATCTATCAGCATGACAGACAATCTTATTTTTAAAATGTTAGTTTCGACCCCTATGTCGCCGACTTGCCGTTTCATTATTTTAGTAGTACTTCCCACGCACACAATCTCAGTATTGGCCTTATTCTTGCATCATTTATATGTAGCCAAGCCCTAACCTGATTTAAATTGAAATTTTCCTTCTTGGTTGGTATATACTCTCTAGACTCTAGCTATCACCAAATCTCTTTCACCAACCTAGCTAACAACATCAACTGCACCTATAGATAAGTCTGAAATGAGACTCTCTGATTTTTCTTTTTAGCAATAATATGTGGGATATGAATTGGGGAGAACTTAATTTGCTGGTGTCAGGCTCTACGTAATTAGAGGTTGCTTAATTTGTTTAATATTTCAACTATCGACCGATGCAATGAAGTTGAAAAAGAAACACAATAAGATGGAGATTGATACCGCGTGTTTTCATTTTGATCACTTACGGGACACATTTAGGACGTTAACACGTTTTCTGTTTGTTTATCTTTTTAAAAAAATAGTTGTGATCCTTTGGTGCTCAAACAAACACTTAATTACATGTTTACGAACAATTCATAATATTGTATCTAGGGCTCAAAGTGATTTATACTTATTGTAACAAAACAAAAAGTGATTTATACGTACTTATTATTTTTGGACCATGGTGATTATCATAGCACCTCTTGAGTTATGAATCATTTTTCATACTAAAGCATATATATTGATCGATATAAATGGGGTTCATCAAAACATAACAAATCTTTATCCGGAGAATTTGAAAAGTCATTGAGAAGATGCAAAAATAGTCGGAAAAATGATGTCGCTAGTACATCAGAAGGACACTAGAGTATTGGATTTGATTGGTTTATAGCAAATTTTGTTTTGGTTTTTAATCCTTATGATGAAATTGGAATATATATTACAGTTTTCATCACTTTCAAACGTTTGGTGGTGATAGAATTTCAGAAGAGGTTAAGAAAGAGATAGTAAATTAGTAAAATCATATTCGGAAACAAGCAAAAGAAAGCCACAAACAACCTTTACCATGATCATGAGATCGATGGATCTATCTATTTATTCCACTAAACTATTAATGATTGCTGCAGCGTGAATATACTACATTTTCAGTGTAAAAAATGGGCACAGTACCAAGAAACTGATCCAATATATTACAAAACGACACACTCCTTGGTCCCTAGTCCTTACCACTTTTAAGCAAAACCTTGACAGTCTCTTTCACCACCACAAGATTCTCTCTCCCCCACAAAAGAAGAAAAGGCTTCCACCAGTCCAGCGACCCTAATCTGCTCTGTCTTCCCCTGTTTTCAGTCTCCGTTTCCCTCTGTTTCATTATCACCGCTCTCTTCATCTCCAAAACCCTCATAAGCAGCTTGATGGAAAACCCAAACGCCATATCCAAATCCAACACCAAGCAAAGCCTCTACCTTCCCAAGAGAGGGCAGGTCAAGATCAGAATATTCAAGGGCATGTTCAGGTCGTTTGCTTCTATGTTGGGTGGGTTTGCCCGGAAGCCCGCCGGAGAAGATGGAGGGTTCTTGAGCTCTACCCCTCAAACTCCAGCTGAATCTCCAAGTGGGTACTGCTTCGAAGCTCAGTCTGATCGTTCCTGATCCCCCAATGTGAAGACTTGAGGTTTTTTATGAGAGATGAGATATTCTAGTTTTGTTTCATTCCTAATCTCTTTACCGTTTTCATGAAGATAATTGGTTTTGATTCTGTTATGGATATGTTGGTTTGGGTTTTTGAGACAGCAGTTCTACCAATCATCTTTCAGTTTTGTATCTGTTTACCATTGGCTTCTCGTAACTCTTTAGCTTGAAATCCAATTCTGGAAAGATAGAAACTTTGGTCATCGACTCTATCTTCAGAAAAGCTTTGAGCAACTTCATTTTGGGAAGAAAGTAAAATTTCTGTAACTTGGATTAACATCAACAGACTGACAAGGATGCGTGTTTTTATGTAAATTGAATCCCCTTTGTGCCAATATAGATTCTTAACACCTACCTACCTCTCTCTTTAGTTGACCAGTTGGCCCTTATTTGCTAGGTATTTGATCGTATTAGTTTGATGAGCTCTATTTTCTTTTATTTGAATTCTGAATTCTCCATCAACGAGAAAGATAGCCATGAGTGATGTGCTGAAGTTGAAAATTGGCAATACTAATTTGAACACTGATCGAAACAAGTAACCTCTATTACTCCCTAAACTCTATATCCAAAATTCAATTTCTTTATAAATTCTATACTCTAACCTAAAACATTATATTAAAAACTCAATTCTTCTATTTATAACCTAACTTAAAGGTAAAAAACAAAATATATGGTTGATACATATGCTATAATCACAAATTAAAATATAAAAATGGTTGATTTATAATTTAATAATAGAGAATCATAAGAAGTTGACACTAATATGACTAACAAATGAGTGGATTGTATAGTATATAGCATTAATCTAGATAATAAGAGAAAGATGAAAGAGAGTAAATGAAAATTAATAATTAGTAATTGGGATAATAAAAAAATCAAACCCCAACTGTTTTATTGGGATAATTGCTAATTATCAACCATAGTTAAGTTAATAAAACAAAATATATGATTGATACATATGCTATAATCACAAATTAAAATATAGAAATGGTTAATTTATAATTTAATAATAGAGAATCATCGGAAGTTGACACTAATATGATCGACAAACAAATGAGTGGATTGTATAGTATATAGCATTAATCTAGATAATAAGAGAAAGATGAAAGAGAGTAAATGAAAATTAATAATTAGTAATTGGGATAATAAAAAAATCAAACCCCAACTGTTTTATTGGGATAATTGCTAATTATCAACCATAGTTAAGTTAATAAAACAGGGTGCGTCTCTCATGCCATCTCTTTCACAGTTTCACGTAAATATAAGTCTAAGATTCTCTGGTTTGTTGAATAACATGAATATTGATAATGACGAAAACCTGGGAATTCGACAATAATAATAAAAATATGGACACCATGGCTTTCTTCCATGGATGAAGACCCAGCTGCTTCGCCGAAGAAGAACAAGAGGGAAACGAAATAACCTTGACAATGATATGGCTTTGTTTTCCACTGAATGTCAAGTTTGGTTGAATCATGTTCTCTTACATACTGTGGAAATTTCTTAGGTATCTAGCTACATATCCACATTTACTTATATTACAACAGTTTTTGTCATTAATGAAGTAAATTGAGTCGAATGAGTAATTTGGTTATATTAATGATAATTACTCAATCTATAACTTTTTACAAGTTTATGAACAAATTTGGGTAATATAATAAGTTGGTTCAATTATATGTAAAGAAATAAATATGATAAATTTGTTGTGTAAATTTGGTTCAAATAAATTGTAAATTTTGTCCAATAAATACTAAATGAGGGTATATATGAGATAACATGTAGATACTATAGACACGACATCTCTTATTGTTTACAATGGCTTCGATGCAGCAATTGAATATCTGCATGTTGTTAAGTAGACGAAGTAATTATTCACTTTTAACAGTTTTCTAGCACGCATTTGTTTAATTTTCATGGGTTACTATTGGCTGATTCAATAATTTTGTAATTAAGGATAACGTTTGTGAAAAAAAACACACCAACGTTAGTACAACTCTCACACACTAGCTAGATTTAATTAACATTGATCCTCAATACACGATCAATCTCTTTTACACTCGAGCTTTCTCAATATCGAACAGCCAAATATTAAACGGAGGTACTCTGAGCTCGATCATCTGGTTTAAACTGAGGTATTCAGAGGTACTCTGAATTGTCCATGCAAGATGTTTTAGCTCGTTTCCGGATGAGGGAAAGATTTGGCAAAAACTGAGCATTCATTCAACACTAATTACATACCTCTCAGCAAAATCCCAGTAAGCTTCTAAAGATAGGGTTTACTAATTTCCTTTTCTCTCTCGCTTTCTATGGCCTTATTCGTTTCCAGAATTCCAGGCAATAGACTTTTCCCGCCACGTTTCTTTGGTTCTCTGGGAATCTTTTACTCTGGGAGAGTTTGGGTGTTTGGATTGGAAAATTGTGCTGTCATCATGCAGACAAACAAAACACATCCACCACCAGTCCCGTGCAAAGCACGTGCTCTCCCTTCCTATGTGAAAACCGGTCGGTATCAGCACAGTCCCGTTTGAATTGGCTAAAATCAAAAAGAAATATCATCGCGTTCACACTTTAATATTTATTACTAAATACCCACTTATACTAAATACGTACTGCCATCTTAGAACGTCATACGTACACTAATAATTTGTGCATCCAACATCATCAGTTTTATAATATCTGATTGTCGATCACATTTGTTGATTTTTAGAATATCCTCCATTAATCTTGTACAACGAACTCACTTAACCAGCTTGAAAATTCACTTAATTTTGCAACCTACATTTAAAGGTATTTATTAGAGTTGTGAAAATCAAGATTATGAGCCACTTATTTTATGTTATAAACATTGTAAAGTCTCTGTGAGTGATTGTTTAATTTCATATATCTACAATGATAATTTTTTCTAATATAGTCAATGAAACTAGCTATTATGCAACAACTTGAACACATAACACTCATCTAGAATTAATATCAATGAAAATATATTATTATTATTATTATTATTATTATTATTATTATTTATGCTCCATTAGTAGAAAATTTCTGGCTACCACACTGCCTCCACTTCTTCTTCTTCCATCACCACCACCACCCCACTTTTCTTCTTCCTCTGCGGCTTCCTCCGGCAAAAAAATTAACAAAAAAGTTAATTTAAAAAATCATAAATCAAGTTAATTTAATTTTATTTATTTAAAACTCTTAAACGACAAAAATTTACTTTTTCGTCGTATAAACCTAATACGATGAAAATAATGCAACGAAAAATGGCTCTTATGTGACGAATTCAATTCGTTTCGTCTACTAGTGTATCAACTACTCAACTCAAGTGTAGTTTTTTTTGGTAAGATGTTGGTATGTGAGGTTGATTGTGACTGAGAAATACTTTAACTGAGGTATTATGTGCTCGATCATCTAGTTTTGGTTTATTCTGATCGAATTCTCTATATAGATGTTTTAGCGCGTTTCCGGATAAGATCGATGAAGCTATATAGACCGAGATTTGGCTTGAACTGTGATAAACTTGTATATTCATTAATATTTAATAGTTAAATATGTGATTTAGTCCAAATTAAACCCAGTAATTTCTATTCTGGGGTCACTTTCTGAGCATTTTATTCAACACTTACAGACCTATCAGGCTCTCAACATAATCCCAGTAAGATTTAGTCTATTAAATTAATACTCGCAAGAGGGTTACTAGCTAGTTAATTTCCTTTTCTCTAGCTCTCTCTGGGTACTTGCTAGGCTGCTACCTAATTCGTTTCCAGAATTCATTATCAGTAGGACACACATTTGGCCCTCCTACGACAAGACGTCTTTTACTCCGGGGGAGTTTGGGTGCTGGATTGGCAAAATCTAAAAGAAATATCATCGCTATCATCCTTTGATCATCGCTATCATCCTTTGATCATAGGATCTACGAATTATTAAGATTCTTCACGTAAGATAAATAGATAATCGACTAACGAATAGCCTAATCAAACGCGTTCGTTGACACTTCTTTAATCTAATCAGAGTATGATTCTGTGACCCCTAAATCCATTGAAACATTGCCATTTTTATAAGCGTACGTTCGACCCCCTTTGTCACCCGTTTCATGATTATAGAAGACCGGCCGGCTAGTACGTCCCACAATCTCGATCATATTAATCTTCCTTGATGAATATATAGCCAAACCCTAAACTCATTTTAGATTGAAAATGTCCTTACTGATTATTGGTATCTTGATCACCAAATCTCTTTCACCAAACTAACAACATCAACCTGCATCCGCAGATTAGTCTGAACTAAGATATTCTCTGATTAATTTGTAGAAAACATGAAATCATTACCCAAAATATTTGTTGAAATGAGAGAATATGATTTGGGTCCAACGTTTTTAATTTGCTGGTGCATGATATATATATATTCCCTAAATAGAGGTTGTTTAATTAATTTGTTTAATATTCCCTAATAGATTGAGAGAGGAGAATAAATACGTAAGCGTGCTATAATAACAATTTATTAATTTCAGCCTGCGCCAGAAAACTGAGATTATCCCCTTTAATTAGTTTTAATTAGCTGCTAGCCCCTAGTGCTGCCAATGGAGATTGATACCGTGTTTTTGCTTTTCATTTTGATTAACGATACGTCACTTAGGTGACACATTTGGGACGTTAACACGTTTTCTCTTGTTGATCTTTTGGTCCTCAAACAAACACGTGATTACAAGTTTACAACAGACCCATTTCATTGTATTTAGGGCGCAAAGTGAATTTAGAATCGGTTTGTACTTATTATTTTTGGAGAATGGTGAGTTAGAGCTCATCATTTGGCTCTTCAACCATAATCTGTCCTAAAATCCGTTCTACCCTCTAGGATCGAATTCTTTCTCGACTCTCCATTAGGGGGCCGACCTTAGCTTTTCTCGAGTAGGGTAGGGTAAGGGTTGAGCAAATGAAACTCGGCATTACTCTACGACCCTACCCTAATGAGCCCTTTAGGGTCGAACCAGGCCCGATCCTAAAAGCCCGACCCTAAAAGCCCGTCTTTTAGGCCATAATAATTTTTTATTTTTTGTATTGTTTTAATATGTTTCTTATTTTTAGATACAATACAACTAATCTTCTCTTTTGTAGTTGATTTGCTAGTTTTGTTCATTTGATTTCTTTTTGTTTTGTTGATTAACGATTGTATTTTGATGATTTAGAGCATTAGTTCGTGAGATATATGACTATAACCACTTAGTTTATAGATGTATGTCTTAAATTAAGTATAATGTGTATGCATGCATTTTAAATATAACACAAAAAATAAAGTTCATTACATATAATTCTAAAGCTAAATTGTGGAAAAAAAATAACAAGCTCATCTCGGCCCTTTTAGCCCTATTTAAATGACCGGCCCTACCCAACCCTATTAGCCTTAACGAAATGGGCCGCTAGGGCGGGCTAGAGCTTACGTATTCAAGTCTCGGTTCTACCCTACCCGACCCTAAATTTTGTTGATTTTGACCGAGTCCTACCCAACCCTACTCTAAACCCTAAAATTTAGAGTCAAGCCGGTCCTAGCTCAGCCCATGATGAGGCATATAGTGAGTGTTATTGCCCCTCGCTCCCTCTTTAGTTATGAATCATTTTCCACTTGACTACTGTGGTCATTTTACTTCGAACTTAACTGGTTAGAAAAAGACAACATACTTGAAAGATATATGTAATTCTAAAACACATTATATTTGATTTTCGAAAATGTATTCTCCGAAACTTAATTGAAGGAGAGAAAAACACAAAACAGTGACCGAAAACCACTACTAACTTTTCTATCAAAGTGTTTCTACCGGTATATAAAAAAATAAAAATTCAAGGGACCCTTAAATATTCAGAATTTAAAACTGGACAAAACTTAACGAGATGATGTTCAATTGTTCATGGATCAAAAAACAAGAACACAAAAAAGTGAAGGAGCAAACTGCAAAAGCTTGGCAACAAAGCAACTGCTTAACGCCTCCTTTCTATAAAAAAGCTCCTTCACCTCACTCAGCTCTCATAACTTTTCCCTTTTGAAACACCTACATTATATATCACTGGTTTGCTCTCTTCTCCGACTTCATCTACAAGATCCTCTCCACCCAAACTTCATCCATGGAAAACCCAAACTCCCCCTCCAATCTTTCCCCAAATCAAAGCCTCGTTCCACCCAAGAGAGGCCAAGTCAAGATGAAGATATTCAAGGGCTTGTTCAAGTTGCTGGCTTCCATGGCGGGTAGGCGTGAAGATGCCTGAGCTCCGGCTTCAGACCCTGACGAAACCCCGAAGCGATCGCACCCGACACCCCAACTGGCTCAATTGAGGTTCTTCTGAGGATCGACTTTTGGATCTGTTGTGATGCTGTAGGTGGTGTATACATTATAATTCCAAATTTGTTTATTCATTTTGTTTTGATCGTCTTAGTAGTGTTCTTGTGAGCTGAGGGGGGTCGTTGATGGAGCTAGGCAGCTAGCCATGAGGGTTTGTTATTTTTTCTACTATAATTAACCGTACGTGTGTTCACTATGCTGAATTATTGACAGTTCTACGTACGTAAGTATAATTTCAAGTTTTATGATATATATTCCCCGTGTTGTTACCTTTTGTTTTCAACAGAATCTTTTACTGCAGTTTATAATCTAGACTGATCTGGTGCTGGTTCCGTTAATTTAGTTTGTTCTTATTGGGGAAAAGCATATTTATAGTATAAGGGATGACGAAGCAGCTCTAATTTGGGTTTGTAAAGGACCGTACCGGCGAAACTGTAAACGATTTATCCAATATCCATGATAAAAAGATTAATTAAACTAAGATGGTTATCTAATTAGTTGCCTCTAAAAAGCTTTAAAGCTCCCAAAATAATGTTATCGGTCGTGTTTTCCGGTCAATTCAATTCCGTTCCTTACTGACCGGCCAGTCAATTAGTTTCCGGTCATTAGCTGAGAAGTTGAGTGGGAAGCACATAGTTCCTATTTGTCGATCGATCCATGTCGACTTGTGAAAGCATTTTTCTCCTCGCGTGTAGTAGTGTTCACACACATAATTAGTTAATTTCATTTCTCCGTTCAAACTGTTCTTAGATAGACGACCATTACGTATCACTATGTGTGTGGAGAGAAAATAAAACTACTATAATTTTTAATATTTTATTTAAAATTTCATCGTGAGCTTAATAAGAGAAATTTGTTATTGTGGCTTCTGAAGTTATAGAGTTACTTTATTACCTTTCTAAATTAAAAATAATTAATAAATCAAAGACAAAGAGATTTTGTTTTGGAGTTGGATAAGTTAAATTGTCTTAGTTGGATAAACTATTCAAGCTCAAATGCTAGCTGTGTATGTGTTTAGGAGCCTCTGGTAGTGGTAGAATCACAAGAGAACTGAAAAATAAACGATCAACCATAGGGCATGCAATTTTCTGTATAGTGCTATATGATGTCATGAACTGCAATTATCCCGGCCCCTTTAGTTTTAGCTGCTAGTGATGGCAATGGAAGATGGAGATTGATACCGGCCGTGTTCTTCCTCTTCATTTTGATTTTAAAAGGGTATACGTCACTTGCATGCGTCACACGTTTTTTGTTGTTGATCTTTTGGTGCATGCTGAAACAAACACATAATTGCAAGTTTACAACATAACCAATTCATTGTATCTAGCTAGCTAGGGCTGAAAGTGATTTTAGGACAATTGATTGTGATTATCAAACATCTGTTTAGTTATATATCATTTTTCACTTTGCTACGTACTGTAGTCATTTTTAACCCAAGAGAGGCCAAGTCAAGATGAAGATCGATCTTCAAGGGAATCTTCATTGTACTTTCAAATTTGTTTATTCCACTTGTTTAGATCTTCTTAGTGTTCTTGTGAGCTGAGGCTAGGGTTTGTAACTTTTTCTACTATAACTGTGTGTTCGATCACTGTGACTGAAGTATTAATGTAACTACACAAGTGATTGTTTTGAGGTTTGGATTGGGAATTATATATTCTCCATGTCATCTGAAATTCTAAATCTTCAAAATCTAGCTTCGTGTTTAACAGTAAAATTTAACAAAACTCTGGCTTCTTTCCGGTTCCGTTTCGTTTAATATGTTATTAGTGGCAAATTAAGCGTGTTTAGAATAAGGCCGGGATAATTAATTAGCAGCTCTAATTTGGGTTTGAAAAGGACCGGCGAAATTGTAAATAATCATCTGATTATTCCTTCAAGGTTGAAAACGATTTATGCATGATCAAAGATTAATGATTAAACTAATTAAGATGGTGGTCTAATTAGATGCCTTAAAAAGCTTTAAAGCTTCCAAAATGTCATCGATCGTCTTTGCAGGCAAATTCAATTCAATTCAATTCAATTCCGTTCCATACTGACCGGCCAGTCAATCAGTTTCCGGCCATTTGCTGACAAATTTAGTGGGAAGCACAGAGTCCCTACTCTCTACAATTTGTCTCTCGATCGATGTGGACTTGTGTGAAAGCATTTTTCTCCTCGCGTGTGGTAGTAAGTGCTCACACACTTGATTTCATTACTCCGTTCAAATTGTTCTTATATAAATAAACTAATTAAGCTCGATCAAATGCTGTGTTTAGCCTCTGGTAGTATCACAAGAGACTTAAAAAAATAAACGATCAACCGTATAGGTCATGCAGATTTTTTGTATAGTGCTATATATGATGAGAATTTTGTAGGGTGTACGTACGTAACTGTTTTTGATATTTATATTTTCCTAATATAAAAACAAATTTGTTGTTATTTTAATAAAGATAGTCATTATTTTGTAACGTTTGTTCTATTTGAGGTAATTACAAAACTTAAGATAATTTATAAGTTTATAAACAACTTCTTGTTATTATAATAATTAATTAAACTCAATTATATGTAAATGTGCAAAATAAATGTAGTAATTTTGTTATCAATGTTATAAATTTTACTTGTTATTTTTATTCAATTAGTGATAAAATGAGTGCATGATCTGCAAGTGTAACAAATTAATAACGGTTTATTTTTTGCTTGGATTTTCATAGAAGCTAGCAACATTAGAGCAAAAAAAAATGCACCACAAGAGGCAATAGTGAACAAGTCCAACTTTCCCTGAACGTATTTTACCTTCTTAGAAAATTTCTCCTGACTTTGCCAAACAAAATAAAATACAAGAAATCTTCTATCACATCATCATTCATCACCATCAAATTATTATCCTCGTGCTGCAATATACCAGATGCATCTTCTTGGCAATAAAATTCCTTTTTCCACTAAGCAAAAGTAATCCTCCCCAAGTGAATAGACTGCCTGACGCCGTTTGAAAAATTAATACTTGATAGAAAAATACGATTGCTCACATTGCGAGGGATTGATATGTAATTGTCTTGATATAATTCTTTTCAAAATCGGTACGTTTAAGAGTTTGAGTGTCACCTTCACGTTACAAAAATAGTTCAGAAAGTAACGCTAAATGTTTCTCATATTGCAATTAAGAAAAAAAAAAAGAAATACTCAACCACTAGATAAGTCAAGTAGAATGTTCCATGCACAAAAGAAAAGCATAGTTCGGACCCAATCAAAATACAGTCAATGGCAAGACCACTGTAGCAATCTTCTTGCTTAAGGAAGCTCTTCTATAAATAATGGGGTGGAACCATTTCGAAGGGCAGTCCTCGATGTTCGCAAGCCGCCGAGAAAAGATGGAGGGTTCTTGAGCTCCGACCCTCAAACCCCAAGTGGTTATTCCTCCGAGGCTCAACTTGATAACTCATGTCTCAAGATGCCAAGTTCGCTCATTTCATGTCCTTGTGAATTTGTGATGATTTCAGCTAAATTACAATGTTGTAGACTTGTAGACGGTGTGGACATAACTACATGTAATTATATTTTTCATTGCTCATTTTATTTAATCTTTGTGTTTTATGGGTTATTTTTAAGGGTTATTTGATTGCACATGTAAGTTGATTGGTTCAGTTTGGAATGACATTGATTTATTCTCGTCATGCTTGAACCTAAGTTCGACCTTTCAATTTCTGAGGCTGAATTGCTTATTTCTCTCCACTTAAACGATCAAATATACCATGATATGTAAGTATAACCAACTAAAACAGTTTAATTTTTGCTTAGATTTTTATAGAAGCAGTTAGCAATATTAGAGCAAATGCACCCTAACGCTTGACCGGGTCCTGTCAGAATTGGCAGTGCTACAAGCAACCTTCACTAACGTATACAGCTCTTTTATGTTTACAAGGGAGTTTGTAAATACAATTAAGGCTGTACCCACAATTAGGGAAAAACGAAACCAGAAAGGAGACATCTATTGAAATCTTCTGTAACTTACTAACTCGAGGTAATACAATAGTATACAACAAACATAGTCAATGGCTGCAGTACATCTTACATGGATGACACGAAAGGAAAAAGGGAAAATAGATGACCCTGATCGTGGGGTGGGTGTTTTCAAGTCCCTCAATATCTACAAAATTAAAGATGAGGAAGGATTCATAGTCAATCTCGGTTACACTCGTTCTGTATTCTATATTCAATAGCCATTTAAAGCATTCTAGCCAAGTTTGATAAGGCGCATATACATGTGCGGGACGAAACGGCGACAGCCGTCTGATGTTTAATGAATTAATCAAACGGACAGGATCAATTTATTATAAATCTGAAGACTGTATCAGTTTCGTCCCGCACAAGTATCCCGCGTCTGAGCAGCCCTGACATTCTAGCTGGTTTTGTCTGCTGATACTCCAACTGCTATTGTCCCCTTTATATTTGTTCTAATTTTCCTACTATTGTTGCTATTCAAAATTTCAAATTCTCCATTACTCTCATCCCCCTCCTCTTATTTCCCTCCACTTAATTGAGTACAGAAAACATGGTATTCTTTGATCCAAATTAACATATATGCAGAGAGGCATGGGAAAACTTTAAAGTTAAAGACCCTCTTGAATTTTGAAACCTCATACTGGAATTAAAAACCCTTCTGGTTCTTAAACTGCTCAATATAATAAGGACCATATATAGCCTATAGGTAAATCTTAGTGAAAACTAATAGAAGCTGATTCAAACAAACATTAAGTCGGTTGTGAGCTGACCCTTTTCGAACCATGTTTTTAGCATAAAGTTAAACTACATTATAACCCATAATATTAACCACGTCCACCAACAATACAAACGTACGTATCTAAAGATGTTTCAAACCTCCATGAAAAAACATTTTCTACATAATTAACTTATAAACTATTACACATTCACTAACACACCCAAAAACTATAGTATTTAAAAGATGGTTCCATGGCTGATAATTCATTCTGGATGGATTTTTTTCTTCTTTCTTTTTTTTCGGTTGTATAGGAAGTTTCATAACACATTTAAACCCAACAAAAAATACACCTAAAGTTCACCTTTTAACCAGCTAGAACAAAAATCTGAGTAATTGGCATCAACCATTTTAATCACAAATCATGTGGGATTTGGGGTTCCGTTCCCCAATAGGAAAACCTTTATCTATGCAGACACATAATTCTAGGCTAATTCAAGTGTAAATACTAACATGGAATTGAAATCCATTTCCCTTTTGGACATATAAATAAAAATCATTATATATATGTCGAGGCTGGCTCGATCAGTATAATCAGTCACAAATTAGGCGGTTAGCATTTGTATGTTCTTTCAAATCGGTTGCTCTCTCCCCGTATTGATTATTGATTTTCGCAATGGCTTTGAGAAATTGCATGTTGGTCCTTTTGGTGGCTTTGGCTTTTTGTGGCATTTGCTCTGGTGCCGGTGCTGCTTATAAAGTTGGCGGCACGGGTGGTTGGATAATAGGACCTGACTACAACCACTGGTCCTCATCCAAAGAGTTTCACGTTGGCGATACTCTTTTGTTTTCATACAGTCCTTACCACAATGTGTTTGAAGTTTCCGAGGAAGGTTACAAATCCTGCGACCCCAGCTCTCCCATCACAGCCTATAGTTCAGGCTTAGATAACATCATGCTTAAAAGGCCTGGACACTATTACTTCCTCTGTGGTATGCCTGATCATTGTCATGCCGGACAGAAGGTCGAGGTTGTGGTCAGCAGCCTTCATACACCAGCTGACAGTCCAGTGATCTCTCTGATCCAGGCACCTTCTGGTGGATTGGCTTCTCCTTCATCAACTCCAAGTCCGACACCTTCTGCATTGTCTACTCCATCAACTCTAAGCCAGTCACCTTTTGGATTATCTACTCCATCAACTCCGAGCCCGGCACCTTCTGTATCGTCTTCTCCTATTTACAAAGTTGGTGGACCGGGTGGTTGGATAATTGGCGTTAATTACAACCAATGGTCCTCATCAAAAGAGTTTAACGTTGGTGATACTCTTTTGTTCTCTTACAATAATAATTACCACAATGTGGTTGAAGTTACCGAGCAAGGTTTCAAGACCTGTAACTCCAGCTCTCCAATCGCAGTTTACAGTTCCGGCTCAGATTATATCATGCTTGAAAGATCTGGTCACTATTACTTTCTTTGTGGTGCTACTGGTCATTGTGAAGCCGGACAGAAGGTTGAGGTTGTGGTCAACCTTCCCACAGCTGATGGTTTTGTCTCCTCTCCGAGCCTGGCACCTTCTGGATTGTCTACTCCATCAGCTACAATCCCTACACCTTCTCCTTCAACTCCTCATCCTCACTATTCAGCGGCTACAACCATTGATGCTCCAAAGCTTGCCTTGGCTGTCTTCGTTTCTCTACTAGCTAGCTTGTTCATTTAGGTCTTGAGCTTTTGCTTTGGAACAGCAGTATAGCTGCGTCAGTACTCTAGCGCGCAGCTTTTAGGAATGTTTTGTTGAGAGGTGGGAATGTTTTTCCTTCTGCTTTATTGCTTTTTTGGAAATTGGGATTTTGTTATAAAATTGGTGTTCATTGAGGAATTAATCAGACTTGAGCCTTGGTAAAGCCGAAATGTAGCAGTCAGTCTAGCGTATTTGTTTTTGGATATCTCCTTTGCCTTCAGGCTTGCGTAAGCTCTTTACCTGATTTAGCTCTAGCCTGCAAGTCTGAACTCGAAATTAGGTTTCAATTTACAGATCCCCTCCATGGGTATTTCGAAATTGATCACTTTTCTCCCGAAATGGATGAGTTTTGCTTGCAATTAATAATGACTTTTGCTTGTTACAGCCTTCAATTTTGTTTTAGTGCAGGTATATTGGCGTGTAATTGAATTATTACAGATTTATAGCTTGAAATTCCTTGTAAGTTTTTTTGTCTTTCAATTTAGTGATAAAATTTTGACATCTACGCATACAGACATTCTCATTTTGTAAACTAAAATGCTTCCACTAATTTAGTGATATAACTATAGCTGCAAGCTTCTGATGCTCTTGGCCTTTTGGAGATGACTAAGAAAAATTACAAGGGTTAAAGTTTGGTACTACAATAATTATAAGGTCTTGAAGGGTCTACTAATAAACTTTCTGTAATGTTACGAAAAGTTTCTTTTATTGAATTCATTGTGCTCCTTTCTATATAGTGTTTATGTTAAACTGAATGAATGAATTGGGTGCAAAGCTAAATCAGTGGTAGATAATCCAGCATTTGCAATTTTCACTTTCATATGTACTATTTTTTGTTCACTAAGTGAGCCATTGTTGTAAACTTTTTCATATTTGCAGCATTTGGAGGTACTTGACAGTTCTGCAGAGAACTTTCATATGTCAACTTCTTAATGTATTAGTTTATCTGCTAATATGATAGAGGAGAACAGTGGTAGATTTTGAAATTGCATGTGGATCACTTTATGCCGTTTAGTTGTGCATCAATTTATTTATCAACATATACTTACTGAGCAAATATATTTCCTTGGTTATGTGGAAGTTTAGTTGTCAACAAATGTTGTCTTTTAATTCGATTAAACTTGCATTTAGGTCAATTCTTTGAGGATTTATGTACTGACTTTGAGCTCTCTACATTGACTGACTTTGCAAAAAAAAATGAACTCTGCAATGACAGTTCTAACCTAGTTTTAATGTATACAGCCTAGTTGTTCCTTGCTAGTTGTTGATAGAGGGAATGCTGATCTTAGGCAGATGTCTCTCAACCAGGAGGAATGTGACTATCAGTACAGTTCAATCACTTCCACATGTATACTATAATATCTGTTACCTTCAATATTCAATAATTAGACATAATTTATAGAACGGTAACCTTTTACTTCTGATCTTACTGTTCACTACGTAGTAAATTCAAATGGTCATTCTTTCAGTCAAAAGATCTACCAGATAACATTCCAAGCATTTATCTTTATTTATTGATACATTATTTATCAAAAAAAATGTATTAATCTTTGTGTTTTTTCTGTTATTTTTAGTTGCTAGTGCATTTTTCAGTTTCTTGGTTCTCTGAATTCGCTTTGTCTTATGGTAGGATTGTGCCAAATTTGAGATATCAAGGAAGCTTACAAATAGTGCCAAAATTTAACCCTGTTTTAACTAAAGAAGGAATCTTGGATATTGTAAAAAAGAAAAAATAAAAAAAGGTGTCCACATTCAATTTCTAGGGTAAATGTGTAGGCTTCTATCTTCATTTCTATTTTTATCCAATTAGTTTTTATTAAATTTCAGTACTATGATCTAGTTGGACTATTGAATCATGTTGATAATCTAAAGAAACTCAAGTATTGTAGTTTTATTTTTTTTGCAGTTCTTTATATGTTTTTTCGGGATGCGTTTACTTTACATTGCTTGGAGATCAGATCCAAAAAAGGGTTCACAGAAGAAAAAAATAAAAGAAGTATGTCTACTTTATAGCCATTCTCAATCTATGATATATTTGTGTTATCCTTGATCGAATTGGTGTCTATATATCATCTATAGATAGAATGCTTGTTTGCTTTTACTGGATCATTCTTTGTTATTATCACCTAGCTAGGCAGCTGTTGCGTTTGTTAAAGATGGTTATTTAATTTTGATTCTTTACCTAAAACATAGCTGGCTCCATATACTTTTCAAGCTTGTATAACAATTTGTTATAATATTGTGCCATAGCTAAAATACTTTTTTTGTAGTGGTATGAAAGTGCTGCAAATTAGAAAATCTAACTAACTTGATTCTTATATTTTTCAAGGTTGTTTATTAAAGTTTATTAAAGTTTGATTCTTAACCTTAACTAGCTTGCTCCATAAATTTTCAAGGTTGTATCTAATATTTCGTTATGATATGAAATTTATCATATAGGTAGTGCTTAAGAGAATCAAATCAAGCTTCATGAGCAGCTTACGTTTCAATCTTGGAGGAGAAACATATGACTACCTAGAAGCTTCATGATCTTGTAAACTTGCTTCATTTTCTTGCAAACTTTTGTAGATGCTTCATTCCTTTTATAACATTATTGGGAATGATTAAAATGTATCATTCCCAACATTAGGTTTATTCCATCTTGTATGGTTTAATTGGTTTGTATGCAATAAAAATTTGATGTGTATATTTGTATACCAGTTTTTATTATTTATAAACAGATTTTTTACCACGGCATTGTTACCGTCGCAAATCAACAGTCGTAAATACTGGCGTCACCAATGTTATTGCGACGACAATTACACCGTAGCATCTTTTTGTGAAAGCAACCCTGTGCCGTCGTTAATGGTTTTGCGACGGCGTATTTGCCGTCGCAAATAGTATTGGCGACGCCACTATTTGTGACCGACGCTTTGCCGTCGCGAATACTCTTTTGAGACAGTAAAGCGGCTTTTGGCGACGGTTTTGTGCCGTGGCCAAAATACTTTTTTTTGTAGTGTGTTTTATATTTTTATTTTAAATTTTTACTTGTTTAGCATACCTTCATGTATCAATTTGATGAAGTTTGTTTATTTAATTATGTTATTTTACTTTGATATTCAAATTCATTTTTCTTTTTAACGTGGGAAATAGGTTAGGGTTAGGTTAGTTTGTGGTGGCAGGTTCAGCTGCCTACCAATTTGGGCTTGGTTTGACCAAACATCCACGGGCCTCTTATTGAGTTTTGGGCCGTCAATGCATTTCTTTCTTACAGCTGAAACTGGAATATCCTCTGTTTATTTCTTCTTTTCCGTTGAGAACCAAAATGACTCCCATGACACACTCAATCAACGCTTAATTCGCCTGTTTCCTTCATTCAAATTTCAAAGTTGAAACTTCAAACCCAAAAAAGAAGCCAAAAAGCAAAGCAAAGCAAAGCACTAGCTAGTCCTGCTGTGGCTGTCAATCAAGCTGTGGTGCCAAATGGCCCCCCTATAAACCCTTTTCCCCTCACGGCTTTCAGGTGGCCACTGCTTCACTTTTTCCATATCTACCCCTCTGTTACCAACAAAGCTTTTAAGCTTTGAAAAGCTTTGGCCTTTTCTTGTCATTCTTGATTCTGATTCATTCAGAGATGGAGAATAAGATAGTTGAAGCTAAACAGCCTCCTGGGTATGTTCAGTACAACCTTCTGGGTAATCTTTTTCAGGTTTCTGACAAGTATGTCCCTCCCATCAGCCCAGTTGGCCGCGGCGCCTACGGGATTGTTTGGTAAATTCTTATCTTCTCCTTATCTTTCTCTGTGTAATGTGTTTTTGTGTTGAAGTTGTGTCCTTTTCTGGCTCAGAAATGGTTTGTGAACTGAAAAGATCTTTTTGAATTGAATTGGGTAGGCTTTTCTTTTGTTTGGGTTGGTTTTGATTTTGTGGGTAGTTTCAAATTAGGGAATATGGGAATCAAAACTAATTACCCTTTACTTCATTATTCAAATAGCAGTTTTGGTTTTGGAAGTTTGGCAAATCATTTTCTATAATAGTAGCAAGCATAAATGAGTTCTTGCTGATACAATAATGTTCAAATTGTTTGTGGAGATAGCTGATTCAAGTATTCAACTCATTCAATTATTGCTTCTCACTGGTTTGGTAAAATTTGCGGGATTTATTGGGGAATAAATATGTATTTGTTTATATGGTGATGTTTACTTGTGGCAGCTGCGCGACAAACTCTGAGACAAAAGAAGAGATTGCAATCAAGAAGATTGGTAATGCATTTGACAATAGGGTCGATGCCAAGAGGACGCTCCGAGAGATAAAGCTCCTTAGCCATATGGATCATGACAATGTAAAGTCTAAACCTTTTGGTTTCATCTATGTATCCTCTGATGTTAGTATGTCTATCCTTTGCCATACTTGGGAATATCTAGTTATGGCATTTGCTATATGATTCCTTACAGACCCTGCTGAATGCTTTCCTTTTAAGGGCTTGGTGGATGTTATACATCACATGAATAAAAGAAAAATATTTAAGGATGTGTTGTTAAGGATAGTTGCAGTTGCCACATGAATAAAAGAAAAAAAATATTTAAGGATGTGTTGTTAAGGATAGTTGCAGTCGCCTCTTAGATTTATTGTTATGCCTTATGAATAACAAATTATATAATTTTTGTTATTGTTTTGCAGATTATCAAAATTAAGGACATCATAAGGCCACCAGATAAGGAGAACTTCAATGATGTTTACATTGTGTATGAATTGATGGATACTGACCTAAATCAGATAATAAGCTCCCGCCAGCCTTTGACAGATGATCACTGCCAGGTAAGTTCAGCGTTCTTATATTGTGTAAGTTTTCAGAAAGGATATCATGCCTAGTCACGTAATGTCAAGGTGAAACTTTGATTTTATGAGTTTGATGTATCTTCTTTACTCAGAAACATCTATTTGCCTCTTGAAATAGTGATCACTCTTGCTTAAATATGGTTGATATCTTTTATATTTACAATCAAAGAGATTATGGGTGTATTGATTGAGAGGAATCAATCTAGCTTTTGTAGGCCAGTCTGTCGGGTCAATATGAAATTAAAATGTGGTATGGTTTTTGGTTTATTTAAGACCACCAAATGACCACGATGTGTGATGTTGATGAAATATTTGTTGCTACAACTCCTCATCTCATGCAACTACACAATTATTGTTGCTTGAATATGATTAATATTGGTTATATCTTTGAGCATGAGACTTTTCTGTTATTTAAACCGAGAGAATTCCACCTAGCTTGTAGGCTCTGTTGCCTAATATGACATCTACATGTGAATGGCGCACCACAGGGCCATGATGTTTTGCCATTTAGGAAACCATTTTATGAATAGTGCTTTGTTTATATAAATGTAAATTTATATGCAAAGATAGCCTCCTATGCAGGCAGAAAAAATATCCGATCTGTTCTGATTCCTATGTTAACTGGTAATCAACTGTCTGGCTTCCGTCTAGCTCTTTCGCTTGTGATACTACATAGACTGCTAGTCATGTTGTGCCAGAAGCATATGTGGTCAAGGTGTAGTATGAACTGTATAACATTGTAAATCTTTAATGAGATCAAAGCCGAGATCACTGAGGGTTTAACATTTAATGTATTTTTTGCAGTACTTTCTGTATCAATTGCTGCGGGGATTGAAATACATACACTCTGCACATGTTTTGCACCGTGACCTGAAACCAAGCAATCTGCTTCTCAATGCAAATTGCGACCTTAAGATTTGTGACTTTGGGCTTGCAAGAACTACATCAGAGACAGATTTCATGACTGAATATGTTGTCACTCGTTGGTATCGAGCCCCAGAATTACTACTCAACTGTTCTGAATACACTGCAGCAATAGATATTTGGTCAGTGGGTTGCATTTTCATGGAGATTCTGATGAGGGAACCATTATTTCCTGGTAAAGACTATGTACAGCAGTTGAGTCTCATAACTGAGGTATTCTCTTTGTGGTGATTTGTTCAAGATGGTAGATGTGATGTAGCATATTGACAGCATTTTTTGCGTTATTATTTAGGAGAAATGTCAGAACAAGTTAGAATATTCAAGGATTTTGCTTTTAAATTTATCATCTTGATAAGCTAGTTCTTCAAACTTTTTTCCATACAGCTACTAGGTTCACCGGAAAATTTTGAACTTGGCTTCCTGAGAAGTGAGAATGCTAAGAAATATGTTAAGCAGCTCCCACATGTCCAAAAGCAACCCTTTGTGCAGAAATTCCCAAATGTTTCACCAGTGGCAATTGATCTTGCAGAAAAAATGCTTGTTTTTGATCCAAGCAAGCGTATAACTGGTAAGTCTTTTAACCATTTAGTGATGTTTGGACGGCCATTTTCTCATTCAGTTTCATTGGACTAAGTGTTTCTCATATGCAATGTATGGAAAGTTGAGGAAGCATTGAATCATCCATATTTATCAAGTCTTCATGCGATCAACGAGGAGCCCATTTGCCCATCTCCTTTCGTCTTTGATTTTGAGAAGGCATCCTTGGATGAAGAAGACATAAAGGAGCTCGTATGGAGGGAGTCTCTGAACTTCAACCCAGATAATATGCAGGAATAAATTCTGTTGTTTTCTAATCGTTTTCTGTTGTTTCTTCGACCATTATCAACAGCATCATGCTTGTGTGATTCCTTTAGTAAATGTATTATTTAAGAGGTGATTCTGATTACGCCGATCAGGAATGAGTAGGGAGATGGGTTGTTCTCCCTCATGTTGAGAAGATGAAAGAGCAGACAAGATCGGTCTACTATGCAGCTTTGTTTCTTTCATTACAGTCGAATAATGAGAATGTAAAAGGGTCGGTGTTGTGCATATATCTCTCCGAGAAGGCTTTGTTCTCATTTTCTTTTTGAAATTCTAAAAGGAACAAGAATGATAATTTCTCTGAGTATTGTATAATATTGTAAGATTCATGTTATCAAAATCAAATCAAATTAGATCATTAATCATTTTGCTGTGTTCTAAAAATAGAATAGGAGACGTTTGTTATGGCATCTCTAACAATGAAAGAAAAACTCATATCCAAACCCATTTTTTGAGTCACCAAACCCATTACTATTCAAAATTCATAACTCATCTCCAACAATACATTAAAACCCATACTCATACACAAATATAAATCGCTAGCCGTCTGATTTTGTTATCGTTGGATTCAAAAAACGGTAACAACACACGTGGTCCAACCCAGCCGCTAGCGTGCGCAGTTAAAGGAGACCGCGTGCATGCGAAGCGCTGAAGTAGAGGTAGCGACACTATTTTGGCGTCTTGCGCGCGTCCTTCTCCCTCTCTAGCACTTGGGGCGTTCTTCCTCCAGCGTTTTGCTCTTCTTCACGTGCTGCTGCATGAGTCTGGGGCCCATAATAAAAATGGGTTTCCTCCCTGCAACTCGACCCAAAATGGGTCAACTGTGAAGTCGAAACCCAAATTTGAGTATGAGTTTGGATTGTTGGAGAGTTGATTTTTTGAGTTTTGGGTTTGGGTATGAGTTTTTCTTTCCTTGTTGAAGATGTCCTTAGAGGATTGGACAGGAGTGGATTGCTTACGCAATAAAATAAGAGTTGTCCCATGTTTGGCTCAAAGCAGGACTGCTTCTTAGATACTTATGTGCTAATGTATTCTTTAGCATACATTGCCCATAATCACATGTTCTCTTGGTGCGGTGCGAGATTAACTTCTAAGTTTAAAAAGTTATTGGCTTATCTTAACATCATCGAAAAAATAAAGTATCAGTCTATTGAGAGCACTACAAATGTTTGATGGGCAACTATTTCCAAGGATTCGTTCGTACTCTTCAGCTTGAACAGGACCAATTTTCTTACTTTAAGGGCACATTTACTTACTGTTTCTGTAACATCTCAGATGGGTTCTCAGATACTCGACTCGTGTCCTTGGTGAGAGTGATCTCATTCTTTGACAGCCCTGTAAATAGGGGAATGACCAGGACTTTCTGGTCTTTCCATCTCTAATGGAAAAATTAGTGTTTAAGTGATATAAGCGTAAATACCAAGGATAAGTTAATGATACCTGAAAGGTGGGTGGCTGGGCCATATTTATGGCCGAGGGTATGATGTCTCTTCACTTGCCAACTGATGTGGGACAAATGTCCTTTATTAGGGGTGGGCGCGAGTCAGGTCGGAAATTGTCAGGGATCGAGCCCGAACCCGAAATAATCGGGTCGGTTTGGGCTCGGGTTTTCAAAAATCATAACCCGAGCAAAATGTGACTCAAGCCGGGCTGGGCTGGGCCGGGCTTCGGGCTTTTCTGGCCTAAAACTTCAGCTTCACATATACCATCTGTTTTACCAAATTTCCTTCGTGTGTTCAATATGTATAAGTTCTAAAAGAGTTAAATAATACACAAGTTTGATACAAGCCATTACAACACAAATTGTTCAATCTATGATTATCAATATAGAAAAACATTCAAATAGTTCAGTGACTTCAGTCCAACAAACTCACAAATAGAATGCAGACATGTGGCAGTTGCAACATAAACGAGCTGAGCCGGGCATTCAGACCTTTTAAATTGTGAACCCGAACTGATTTTGAAGCATTCAGGCCGGGTTTTGGCCCGGACCGTTTTTACAAATACAAGGGCCCAGACCGAGTCAGGTTTTTCAGGGTTTTCGGTCCTTCAGGTCCGGACGCCCACCCCTATCCTTTATGATTTTTATTTTTGTCATCCTGTGACACCCTGACCTAGAAATTCATAATAATATTGGATTAACAAATCCAAACTCTTCAATATTTCAGTACTAGCTATAAGCCAAAATCGGTTATGAACCACAGTTACCAAAGGTTCCATTACCAAATATTCCTACCGCTGCAGATATGCTATAATATGGTAAATCATGATGACTCAATTAGTTTTATTCATGCAGTTCACGCTAGTAGTGGCTGCACCTCTTTGAAATTTCAAGGGCAAAATTCTTTTTTTGAAAGAAAGAAACTAGCCTAGTGACTAGATCCATTTATTAAGTTAATATTAAAAGTTTGCAATGGGGGACATATAGCATGTACCCCTTGAAACCAAATGGAAATGACAAGTATCCTTATAGTGAATGTCCTGAATGATAACAGAAGTCTCCTCTAACCAAATATCATCTAGAGTCCTCAAACTAGCTAGGCGAGTTAATCTGTCAGCTACACCATTTGCTTCCCGATCAATGTGTCGAATTCTAATAGACTGAAAGACTTTCATATATTCCTTACAGTCACATATCACCCGACCCACCTTTGATAGATCCTCCTCCTCTCTTCCTAATGCCGCAATAAGCAGGATAAAATCGCTCTCAATATCAATATCTGTCCACCCCTGATGAATACCAAGTAAAAGACATTGTCTGCACGCTTCAACCTCCATATGAATAGCGGAGTGCGCATACTCAACCGGTCTTGCCACATCTGTGATTCCCAAACCCAACTCATTCCTAACAATTATCCCCACACCTCCATGCCCCTCAATCAAAAACGAGCCATCAATATTTATCTTCAGGTGACCACTTGAAGGACACTCCCACCTCATTCTCTCCATTTTTCAAGGGCGAAATTCTTTTTAGGAGGTATGTAAGATTTTGATTATTTTACCTTAGTTAAGTGATTAAAAGTTTTATTGAGTTAATTGAAACTATTCCGATAAAATAAAATAATATTTAAAAAAGAGAGAAAAAGATGGACGGTGGAATTGTCTAGAATTGGTCATGATCATTCATACTAAGAGTATATATCTCTATTAATAAAGCTAGAAAGAAATTTTAACTTTTTAAAGATTATATTTTTGAAAATCTATTATTATATAAAATTACATATAAGTATAATATTTTATTAAATTAAAAAAATTAAACTGTAATTATCTACTATAAATTTATTTATTTATTTTTAGAAAAAGCAAATTGACATTGCATGCATATCTGATGGGAGAAGGAAAAAAAGAAAAAAAGGGAGAACGTTCGGGAACAAACCCGATCTCGTCCCCGTCTCGAGCATAGCGGCAGAGCTCGATCGCTCATCAGTCACGAAGCCGCTTCCTAGCACAAAAAATGGTGTTTTCAGCTTCCTCTCGACGTCGTAAGTCTCTATGTGGTCTTTATTTTTATAGATGAGATCCGATGAGAGAGACAAGAGAAGGATAGGCTGGGTTCGCCGGCGATGTCGTGATTTTGGCCACGGCGGCGAGCACAACCGATGCTGACAGCTTCGCCTCAGCTTGGCGAACCTCCCTGAGGTTTTGGTTTCGTCAAAGGAGTTATGAGGAGGAAAAATTGAAGAGAAGAAGTTCTGAGTTTTTCAAGCATGAGTTATAATCGATACGAGTTTGTTACTAACTTGTTAATGTAACGAAAGTCGCGTTGTTATCGCACTCAAAAAAAAGATTTGGTTTCTCTGCTTGGATTTTTGTTTCTTAAATTTGTTTGGATGGTTTAAAACCATTGGATTGAATATAATGTGGTTCCTGTCATCTTCATTTAATTCAATGATTTTAAAGCATACAAGCAAATTCAAACAACAAAAATCCATAAAGAAAAGCCAATTCCAAACAAAATATGAGCCTCCTTTTTTGAATAGGGTCATAACGGCTACCTTCATGCCTTAACCATTAACGAAACCGTAGAATACAAGGGAGAACATAAAGCCTAAACCCCATATTACATAAACATCCTGAAATAATATCAGGAGTTAACAATCCTATGGATCCTAACAAACACCATTTAACAAAGAGTGCATCATTGACTACTCCATTTGCTTTATAATTTCGGCGACATACTGAAAAGACAATGCTCATGCAGAGCCATAAATTACTATGTCTAACAGCTTTCCTAGCATGTTGCCACTGGAAAATAGCACCAGTGACACTAAGTCTCATCTTGCCACTAGGAGGCTGCGACCATTTGACAAAGCAAGGAACTCGTCGCCTACCTAGGTCAGACATGGCACACGGAGTGCATAAGCCGGGACAACGGCCACACCTCAAAACCAAATAAAGGTCACGACTTATTGAAAGAAAAAAAACAAACTACAAAAAAAAACTAACACTACAAACCTGGACGGCCCATCTAGGGCCCAACACCCAGACCCAAGTCCAACATACATCCATAAGTGAGAGAGCCCAAACCCAAACAAGTAGGGCCTAACCCAATACTGATCGAACCCTCTATTGGATCGTCGTTGTCCACCTCGGGTAACCACCGCTGGAAACGGACTGGATCTGCCAACGTTGGACTGACGCTAAAATCGGAGGACGACCTGTGTCGAGCCTTTGTCTACACTCACAGCCCCAAACAACCATAACCCACAAAGAAATCCTTCACCCTCCTCTGCTACATAAATCAAAGCCAGCCTCTGATCCATCATCGAAGAGATCGCAATGAGATCCAAATGGATCCAAACCGCTCACCCACAACAATCCAGATTAAGCCTTACCATCGAAACCTGCAACAAAATCTGGTCAGAACTTCCTCGATCTCACTGCTTGTGTAGACACTACATTTGCCAGAAACCAAGGATCTCGGAATCCACTTAGCCCCGACCAATCACCCGGACAAACTTTGAGCTAACCTCCCATCCGGCCGCACTCTGTAAACTCCGGCGAGGCCAGAAGCCAACGCCATCGCTGCTGTGCAGCCGGACGAGACTAGGAGAGGTTTTCGACACTAAGGGCTATTAGGGTTTCACGTGTGCAAATATGAGCCTCTTCAATTACCGACGAGTGGAATTCAGTTTGAGCTTGCACTGCCAGGATCAATACTTTAGCCGAAGAAAAATTTTTGTCGGCTAAGTACAAAATTTCGTCGGCTAAGAAGTCATCGGGAAAAAGCCGTTGGCCAAGACTTTAGCTAATAAAATTACTGTTCATCGTCGGCTAAAGTCATTTATTTAGCCGACGAAAAAAAAATTCGTCGCTTAAAGTCTAGAGTTTAGCTGACAAATTTTTGGACCTTATGAGAAGGAGAAAGAGTTAGAGGAGGAGAAGCATCTAGAGGAGGAGGAGGAAAGAAGGAAGATGAAGAGGAGGAGGAAGAGGAGAAAAATGAAAAATATAGAAAATTTTGAACTTTAGCCGAGGAAATACCCTAATTTCGTCGGCTAAATTTCAAAATTTTAGTCGAAAAAGTTCAAAAATTTTAAAATCCCAGCCAAATTTTTTTAATTTTTAATTAACTTTAGCCGACGAAATTCGTCGGCTATAGTTATTTATTTAACTTTAGCCGATGAATTATCCTAATTTCGTCGGCTATAATTATTTATTTATCTAATCTTAGCCGACGAATTACCCTAATTTCGTCAGCTAAAACCGTAAACCCTATACGTAGAAGCTTCAAACGAAAAAATCGTGAAATAAGATATGACCGGAATGGTGAAATACGTCTACGGTTGAAAAGTCACGTAATTCCGGTAAAGTCTCGGTGCCGATAGTTGAGGTTATCGCAATTTTTTATTCTTTCTCCCTAGAGGTAGCCCTATCTCCGGTGGTTATTTTTCATAAAAATTTTATACCACCGGTTGCGTCTCATCGATTTGAAACTAGTTGAAGGTCCGGACAAAATACTTAATTTAGACGGTTAAATGACCGTTTCCGTGCGTTAAGGAGTTTGACTTACAGGATTGACCGTAAGGATCGAGCTCTTAACGTTGTCGGATCAAGTTGAATTGTTTCCTATAGACATATTTCGACATAATGATCATATCAGACGGTTGGATTTTTGTTTATCAACTTCGATAATCGGAATCACTACATACCTACTAATGTTGTATAACTTGTTTACTAAGTTTTAAGTAAATGTTCCGTTTCAAAAACAAACTTTACGTAGAAACTTCAAACGTAAAAAAAGTCGTGAAATAAGATATGACCGGAATGGTGAAATACGTCTACGGTTGAAAAATCACGTAATTCCGGTAAAGTCTCGGTGTCGATAGTTGCAGTCAATACAATTCAGGGGTTTGACTTACCGGATTGACCGTCCGGATGAAGCCCTTAAATTTATCGGATCAAGTTGAATTTTTTACCATAGACATATTTCAACATATTGATGATATCTGACGGTCTATTTTGTGTGTGAATTTTGATGACCGGAATCACAACATGTCTACTATTTACCATTATTTATCCATATGGGGAGCCATATCATCGAGGGGTAAATGTCTCAAAATTGTTAGATGGACAGTTGCGTCTCATCATGATGAGATTTTGTTGTGTTGAAGGTTCGACCAAAATACCTCATATAGATGTAGATATGGGTTTTTTTTCGTGTGTTAAGTGTTTAGAAAAACTTCATTTTAAAGCCTTAAACGAACTCGGATGGCCAAAAAGCTCACAAGTCATGTCGTTAGCGATGAGTTTTACTCGTACCCCCGTTCCGCTTCTATATTGCTATCACAATAGTCAAACGAACACCGAAATATCCGTAGTGAATACCCTAATTTCGTCGATTAAACTTTTTAAATTTCGTTGGTTAAAGTTCAAAGACAATAGCCGACGAAAAAATTAATTTAACTGATGAAAAAATTAGTTTAACCCACGAAATAATTTTTCATCAACTAAATAAAGACTTTTTTGTGTTAGTGTTGGTGAACCAAACATAGTTTTCCTTCCCTTGTTTCCAACAGTCTCTTTTCACTTGTTTTCTTTGTTGGAGAGCAGCAATGAGCCTCCAAATCCTGAGAAAGACTTCACGCACCCAAAGCCCGATCCATCTCTCCTCCATCTTCTTCTCCAAACTCACCCGCTCCTTCTCTCAGCTCTCCTCTCAATCCAAACCGTATTTCCAACACCTTTTAATCCAGCACTTCCTTAATTTCCGGGTTTTCGATGTTTGATTTCTTGTAATTCATTTTGCAGTTCTTCATTTGGCATTGCCTTCGACATCGACGGCGTCGTTTCGCGCAGCGATGTTCCCATCGGAGGCTCCCCTCAGGCCTTCAGGAGACTATACGACGATTCCGGCCGTCTCAGGGTTCCCTACGTCTTTTTAACCAATGGTGAGCTTGTTGTGTATGAGAGTTCTATGTCCACGTGGCATGATGATGATCCAAAGTCTGATGGGTTCTGTTGTCCTGGGTTTGAATAGGAGGTGGGTTTCCTGAATCCAAAAGAGCACATGAGTTGGGTCAGCTTTTGGGTGTCAAGGTTTCACCTTCACAGGTATTCTTAACATTATCAAACAGTTTTCAATTATAGAAATATATATTCATCCCAGTTCATGTTATGTTTTTTCATATTGTAATGCAGGTTTTGCAGGCTCACACACCTTTTAAGCAATTAGTGAGCAAGTAAGGTTATGTGTTAGTCTCCATACGTAGACTATCTTTGTCGAATTGTATTTGTTTATTTAAGAATTGCAGTTTGTGGTGTTAAAAGATTTGAGAATGAGCTGATTGTTGCTGTGGGAAAAGGAGAACCTGCTGCTGTGATGTCTGATTATGGGTTTAGGTAATTCGTGGTTCATTGGATTTTCTTGATTTTTTTACTGGTGTGAAATCAACTGTGTGATTTTCTTGGTTTCTTTATTTTGTGTATCTCAGAAATGTGGTGGCAATTGATGACTATGCCGCGTGCTTTGAAAACATTGATCCTCTAGCACAGCATAAGAAGTGGACAACGAAGCATGTTGGTAATCTGGATAGCACTATCAGAGACCTTGTTCGCAGAGAAAGAGTTCAGGCTGTGTTTATACTTAGTGATCCTGTTGATTGGAGCAGGGACATTCAGGTATTCTGGATCCTTGACAAGCTTGCACTTCATTTCGTGAAGATTCAGCAAGAATTATAAAGTTATATGTTATAGTTCTTCGCTATATATTCCAAATACTGCAATGTGATTTCTAAATACTTCCGAAAATATTCAGATTCAGCAATCTTTGTTCCTGCTTAATGGTTATGTTAGACTTTCTCGAATCTATTGTTAGACCTGATGGAACCTTTAGAGTTCATCAACTGACTAATTATGGATGATACCAGGTTCTATGTGACATTTTAAGAACCGGTGGCATTCCTAGTCGGGAAATTAGACACCAACCTCAACTGTACTTGGCGCATGACGACCTTGCATATCAGGTTGGTTCCTCCTCCCTGTATAAGCTAATTGTACTTTTAGGTCCAGTATCAATTCTGATTTTTTATGGACTCTAATGATGTACTGACAACGTGCCACTAAAGGTAGGCTGCTTTTCCTTCTGAGCGTTTTGGACTGGGAGCTTTCAGAATTGCATTGGAATCCATCTTTAACAGGTAAACCTACAAATATACAAGAATTAGATGTACATGTTTTCGTATCTGTGATTCCATTCAAGTTGAGATATGGTCTCTAAAGTCCCAAACTCTCTATCCCTTACAAATGAAACATAACTCAAATAAGTGCAATTGCATAGGACGGTCCACTAGGTAAGCTTAAAGCTGATCATAAGTTTATATTATTCTCACAGGTTAAACCTTGAGTTGAGTTATATTGAAACAATTTTGGGTGATGATTAGATTTCACACATGGTACTGTATGAATGTAAAAAGCCAGTTGCGTTCCAGGAAGATTAGATATATGAAGTCTATACCACAAAAGCGTGGAAGGTGATAGTTTCATTGTGATTGAACTCAAATGACTTGGAAATTGAGGTAGAAACCATAGGAATGATAAGATGCAGAAGATGATTAGTTACAAGAGAATATTTATGCAACATGCTAAAGCCACTAGTTTGACTATGCAGAGTCCATCCTCATCCTTTGAACTATACAACTTTTGGGAAGCCAAATTCGTTTGTATTCAAGAATGCAGAACTTGCTCTTAAGAAACTTGTGTCGTCTGTTCCTGACAATGTTCAATTTGTGAATCACGAAACTGCTGGCAGCCATCAGTTCAAAACTCTGTATATGGTAGGAGATAATCCCTTAGTTGACATCAAGGGTGCACGACAGGTATACGATTTCTTGGACAGTTAGATGTGAAATATGGATTAGTTTTTGCACGAGTAATATGTACTCTATTTCAATCAAGATATTAGGATGATGCAAATTGTTAGTTACTTACATTTCAGGCAGGTCATCCCTGGTTTTCTATTCTGACAAGGACAGGGGTTTTCAAGGGAAAGGAAAATCATGTCGAGTTTCCAGCTGATCTGGTATGTGTATTGTTTAAGATTCGTTTGGTATCAAAATGTAGCATCTCCCCCCTCTTTCCCAGGTGAAGAAAGATCTATCATCTCAGACAAGGATGATGTTGATATCCACCTCCTAATGCTTTGTGCAGGTTGTTGATACAGTCGAAGAAGCTGTGGACTATGTTTTGAAAAAGGAGTCGATCTATTAATTCTACACTTTTAGATATTTGTTCTGTTGCGATGATATCTCACGAGAATCCGAACTCTGTTTTCTCCTGCAACTTTTTAAGAATTGTGGAGAGATTGATTTCTTGATTTGGGATCAACTCATGGTCTCAATCATGTGACATGAATATTTTTGGAATGAAATTGTGTACCACATGTTTTGATAAACGAAATTTGATTTTTGTACTGTATTATATATATAGCTCCCTGAGGGATCTCTATTTTGGTTTATTTATAGGGATATGTCATTTAACAAACTTTTCGATCACAAAATCACATCTTCACCGTGCAATTAGTTGGTCCTAATATGTAGATCATTTTTACAAATTTTCAGTTAATTTAGTGAAAGTTAAGCTGTTGAACAAGATTAAATCAATGGACGAACCAAATTTGTCTAACATGAACGATCAGTAAAATTGCATATTTGAATGTCTGAACGATCAGTAAAATTTGTAAAATTTTGCATGAGTGATCTACTCATATAGAAAAACTAAAGGAATGGTGGTGTGATTTTACGATCGAAAAGTTGTAAAATATCATATCCTTATAAATAAATCAAAATAGGGATCCCTTATATATATATATTGAATGGATGTACTGTATGATAATTATGCTTCCAAGGTTCTATCTTGTTCTTATTAATAACTTCCACATTGCTTCTTGATTAAGGGTTACATGTTTTCTCTTCAAGTCAGACAAAACGGCCTGTTTTTTCCATTGCACTATACAATTTTGCCAAATTGAGAATGCTTATTTTTGTCCCCAAACCTAGTTCAATATGCAAAGCAAGTAGGTTAGGTTTAAACTAAAACACCAACTAAAATTCGCTCCATCTCTCTCGGAGGAGTTGAGCATCCCAAACCCTAGAGTTTGGCGGCGAGGCAACGGCAATCCGTTTGCGGGATCTTTAAGTCGTACTCAGTAGCGTTTGAAAATGAGGTCACTCAAGCATCGACGAAGAAGGAGGTCAGGAAGTTTCAATGAAGGCGGCGACTTAGAGAGTTAATGACAGTTCTGGTCGACAGCTAAACTAGCAGCGGTAGGGAACAGTTGCTTCAAGGCGAGATCTTTTGAAGCGGTATCTGAGAAGGAGGCTCGACACAAGGCCGACGATGACAACAGACAGAGGAAGAGGTGGGCTCTGATTTGGCCATCAAACAGAGATAGAAGGGAAGCCATTAGGGGCGGTTCCTGGTTCTGATCCTTTGGCGCATGGGCTCTTAGGTTAGGCAGGCCGCCTGATTGAGTAGGCGGCAATTGCAACACCGGCAAGGCTGTCGTGGGTCCAAACTGGACGAGACTGGTGGGGCTTTTGGGCATTAGTGCACTTGGGCTGCAACCATGTAGCATAGTGGGCTAAAGCTTTTTGGGCCTTCACCTTTCTTTTCCTCTTCTCATGTCGGTCACCAAACTCTGGTAACCAATCACTTGATTTTGATTACCGAATCTTGCCAATCTCTGGATTACAGTCACCATAATCTCGCTAAACATCACCAGAATATCATCAGACCATACTGAAACTATTTCGTACATTCGTTGGATGTTTTATTGAGGGTTGTAATATTGAAAAATGATTTACTAAATGCAATAAACTTTATGAAAATACTTTATTAGAAGTAGTAAACTTTATAGGAGAACTTTACTGGTGGAAGTAATGATGAAAAATGATTTACTAGGGATAGTAGACTTCGTAGGAAAACTTTATTGGAAACATTAAACTTTATATATACTTTATTAAGGCCTTAAGAGTAGTAAATTTTGTAGAGAAACTTTACTAAAAGTAGTAAACATTAATTTTACCTAAAATAAACCAAAACACAAATACATGCATGTAGTCATCATCAATCCATAGAAATTTTGACAAAAAAATAATCAATCCATAGAAATAAATTAAAGAAAAAAAGGATAAATATCTAATGGAAGAGAAAAAGAAAAGATAAATTAGATTTTTCCATAGAAATAAATTTACTACCCCCAGTAACACGTTTATTACTCTAGTAACATTTCTGGTAGAACCTTATTACCCCCAATAAAAATTTATTACCGCATAAGAACATCCCAGTAAACTGGAGATGGGAGTTGCGGCGGCCACACCTCACACAGAGTTTGTGGGTATTGTTCCTCCTCTTACCGAAACTTTCAGTTTCCTTACCCATGGATGCACAGAAGAGAAACCAAAGCCTAGTTGCTGCTGCTATCGAGACATAGTTGTTTATACTCCGTCATTCAACAAGTTGAAAGAGGAAGCGGACATCGCTGAGCTTGAATCGGGTGAAGCAACAGATGAATTCTGATCCGGTGTATGGAGTCGGACCTCACTGCTTGGCGAGGGTTAACTTCTGATCTGACAAGTTGAAGGAGGAGGCGGGCTCGTTGTAAAACCGAAGGTGAAACATAGGGCTGGGATCGGTACGGGACGGGTCGGGATTTGACCTATCCCGATCCCGAAGTTAATATAGTAATCCCGATACCGATCCCAATCCCGAAATTCGGTACGGGACGGGTCGGGATTCGGGACATGTCGGGACCAATCCCGATCCCGATCCTGAAAATATGTAATTTTTAGTTCTAAATAGCTACATTTCTACTAAAAATTCAGGACGGGTTCGGGATCGGGACGGATAGAGCCTATACCGATCCCGACCCATTTAAGAAATTCGGGATCGGGACGTCGTATCTGAAATTTTTGTCCCGTCCCGTTCGGTATCGGTACGGGATGGACGGGTTCGGGATCGGGATTTCGGGTCCAAATTCCCACCCCTAGTGAAACACGCCAGCTAAAGTCCATGGAGGCGAAGATCGATTAAAAATTGTCGTCGTTCGGCAGAGAGATCTGGATGTTCGACGTAGTCGTCCCTCCACGTCAGCATTCGTCTCCCTCCTCGTCGGCATTCGTCTCCCTCCTCGTCGGCATTCAACGCGACTCAGATTAGGTAAGAAAGATAGAGTTTTTAGAAGTAGATCAGAGAGATCTGATTAGTGCAAGTGAGAGGAAAAAAGATGCTAAGTAGGTTCGAGTTATAAATGTCTTTTACGTAAGATTAGTTGGAACGACGTTTTGACTTTTCTTTTTATTGATTTAGAGGTCTGACTTTTTTATTTATGTAAATGGGTATTTACCAGTGACAAAATAAAGTGAATTAATAGTATTGCTTAATCTCTATTTATTAAGCCAATTTGGCTTATGGAACTGTCATTTGCCTAATTACTTTTATTACACCTATCTAATATTAACTCATAAATAGATAAAGAATAAAATAGTAAAACATTGTACGAGGAAAACAAAAAAAGTAAATATATTGATGTAAAATGATAAGTTCAAACGTACAGTTGATTTATCTCAAACTGCTTGCAATTTATTTACCTGAAGAACCACCCTTTAACGTGTAAACCTGATTCAACTTCTCTTTATCCGACCTTGTATTTAAAGCAAACATATACTAGAGAGAAGTACTGAAATTCTGCCATTTGTTTTTTTTTGTGCAAAATGTGGAGAAGTGAAACACATAAACTCATCCACTGCTACCAGAATCATTTGTTCGTTCCTAATTCTTGGATCTCTTATATGAATACTTATTTGGTAAGCAATTTGATGTTTTTATTTTGCTATTGTGTTTTATAGGGTCTTTCATTCGTTTGATCTGAAATTTTCAATATTTATAGACGAACATAGATGCCTATCTTAGATTTTAATAATAATGTACTGACTGTTTTTTTTTCTTGAAAATGTTTTGTTTTTCGGTTGCAGAAAGATCACAATATTTGTGTCTTATTTTGGACGTATGGAGTTGGTACAGAGAACAATAGAATTTGTGCCACTACTGTATATACATGTTGAAGGGAATGAGTTTTATTTTGTTTTATCTCAGATTGCATTATTACCTTTCCCCGTTTTCTAAGCTTTATTTGGATTGTATCTCTTATGTTCTTGATAAATAGGGCTGCCTTGAGTGCTTCTTTTGTTATATATTTCAACATATATAGTTTCAAACATTATGCAATGGCTTAAAGAAATGGAAGAAATTTACAACTATGACAAGATTGAGGGGAATGAAGGATTTCTTCGCAACTGTAATATTGATATTACAGTTTACTATAGCCTATAGTTGACAAAGGATTAATGATTGTCTCTACAAAACTTAGCCAGCGAAGAATTATACCTTATATAAACAAGAGTGAGAAGTAAACATTGGTTATATTGATTGATTTTGAATAGCAAGTACAGATTTATTTATATGGGAGTTGATCACGGGTTTCAATTTAACGTTAACTATTTTGATACTTGAAAACTTTGGCACGTGCTACCTTAATATAATTTATAAACGCATTGAAATAACAAGATTAAACGCACGCACGAACAGATCACTTGCACGCTCTATGTGTGTGCATGAAGGCTATTATATATGTATAGCTTTTTGTTGTAGCAGTTGATGTATCAACTAGCTGTCGTCAAAAAGCCGGGCCCGACCCTGTCCAAGCCCTATGGGCTCTGGCGGGGCGTTAACCATTTTTGTAAATTTTAGGACTGGGCTTTTTAAAAAATTCAAAGCCCATGGGCCGCCCACGGGTCCAGGTCAGGCTTTAGATGGGCCGGGTCAGGCTCATTATATACATATATCTAATAAAATTTAATCAAAATAAAACAAAAAAATGAAAAAATTAAGATTTGTTAATGAAGGAACTAAATATAATAAAAATCTAAAAAAATATGACTTCAAGTATTAATTAATTTATAAATGTAACTAATAACTCCATAAAAATTATTAAAAAACAATTGAAAGGACTTTTTACAGGTTTTTTAGGACCGGATAGGCTTAGACGGACATGTAAAGAGCGGAGCCGCGAGTCAAACCGAGGCTTTGAACTCTCCGTCCTAACCCGACCTTATGCCCTATAAGCTGGGCCGAGATAGACTTTTCTATGAGTCGGACCAAGCTTTGGCCTTTTAAGCTGACGGACTATCCACAGACTTTTAGGTCCGCGGGACCCTATCATCTTCATTAGCTTTTGCGTGTTGAAAAATAATATTAAAAGGAAAAAATAAAGAGAAAACTGAAGCGGGCGAACCGGGTGTATAGCCGAGTACCATATTTACTAAAATTTGACCTGTTGGAGCCGCAAAACACAGGGAAAGCACTAGCTCCTGCTGCTCCTTCTCTCTCTTTCTAGTGGTAATCCCTCTCTCTCTCTCTTTCTTGTTTACTCTTCCTCCCGTAAAATCTAGGGTTTTCTCCAGTTGTTCGTACTATTTTGGGATTTAGGGCGTTTTCCAGACTTGCGGATTCAGGATGATAGTTTTGCTCTATGTATGTATTTTCATAATTTAGGGTTCTTTCTAAAGTTGATGATTGATAGAGGTCAATAATTTGAGGTGTTTGGTTATGTATTGAAAATCGAAACTCATGTTATAGGTGTATTCAATCGTTATTCTTTTTTAATTTGATTTTCCTTGTTGAAGTTCTTGATAATTTAATTGATGGTTTCTTCTGGTATCGACATTGCTTTCTGCAGGGTTCAGGCTTATTGGCTAAAAAGCAAACATTGTATCATAGCAGTGTAGGGTGTCGTTGGAAAGACCCAGAAGAGTTTGAGGGATGGATAAGGTGAAAATAGAAGAGGTTCAGTCCACTACCAAGAAGCAGCGCGTAGCTACTCACACCCACATCAAAGGCCTTGGTCTTGAGGTTTTCTCTCTTTCTATCTACATATGTTTTTCCCTTTGGATGTACCTTTCTTTAGGTTTTAAAGGTGCAGGGACACTACATTTTCTACCATTATGCTTGGATCGTTTTTGACGTTGCATGCTTAGTACCCGAAAATGCATACATATTGGAATTACTCATATCCTGGTGTGATTCTTGTATTTGTTTGAAATTTAGGCAGTTTATCGCTTGGTTGTGTTTTATTGATGGTAGTTTAGTAAATAACTATACGGCTGGGAAAGAAGCAACTCATCAAAAATTTCCATTATAGTTGGTGCAGTAAGCTGGATGATGAATCTTTTATCGAAATTGCAAATGCAATTATTTATGTGGGTTGAACTTTACTAGTGCATAACGCATGAATTTTCTATCCTAAGAGTGGTTTCCACCTAATTAATTGACTATGTTATGTTTTTTATTGGATATCATTCTTTTCCAGGCCAATGGAAGAGCAGCACCTTGGGCTGCTGGCTTTGTGGGTCAGGGGGAGGCAAGAGAAGCTGCTGGTCTTGTGGTTGATATGATACGGCAGAAGAAGTTAGCTGGTAAGGCTCTTCTATTGGCTGGACCTCCTGGAACTGGAAAGACAGCACTGGCTCTTGGAATATCCCAGGAGCTTGGGAGTAAGGTACTTCTAGCAATTCTTTCACTGTTTGTAAGGTATTCTTTATTGAATGATAAAAATCTAATTGTTTGATGGTCCTTGTTTGTAGGTTCCATTCTGCCCAATGGTTGGGTCTGAAGTATATTCATCAGAAGTTAAGAAAACAGAGGTTTTAATGGAAAATTTTAGACGGGCTATTGGTCTACGCATCAAGGAAAACAAAGAGGTCTATGAAGGAGAGGCGAGTCTCTAATCATATCTTCATGTCCTTGTATATCATTGTTGTAATTCCTTTTAGAATTGATTTGTACACCACCGTTGTTTATGTACTTCCACATTTGATTTGTTTGGTTACAGTTCTTGATTGTTGATAGTGACGTTTCAGGTGACAGAACTAACACCGGAAGAAACGGAGAGTGTTACTGGTGGATATGGTAAAAGTATCAGCCATGTAATCATTGGATTAAAAACAGTCAAAGGAACCAAACAATTGAAGTTGGACCCCACTATTTATGACGCGTTGGTTAAGGAAAAGGTATGTTCTTTTTATATCATTTTCTGTACAATAGAGGGGTGTTCTTTTGCCTCTCTTACCATGTATTTTACTTCTTATTTTGAATTCTTCGTTACGTTATTGTAGGTAAATGTCAGAATGCTTGAATTTTGCTGTCATTTTGTCTAGCTTTTTTCTTGTTCTTATCTATTTAAGCAATTTTTCATGTAGGTTGCTGTTGGTGATGTTATATACATTGAAGCGAACAGTGGGGCAGTAAAAAGGGTAGGCAGAAGTGATGCATTTGCTACGGAATTCGATCTTGAAGCAGAAGAGTATGTTCCACTTCCAAAAGGAGAGGTTCACAAAAAGAAGGAGATTGTGCAGGTTGGTTAAATGTGAACAGTGTTCTCTTTATAAATGTTCTTTAATCTGAATAGCATTCTACTGCATGACAATATTGTTAGATGGGTTTTTAATTTCTAGTAGCCAGATTAGTGAGTAGATTGCTGAGTCGTTCTAGCTTGCCCTGGGGTGCTAGTCTTTGATAAAGGACCATCTATCATTCCGTCATGCATGTGTTTTTCATTAATATGCTTTTATACATCCACTAGTTGAATAAAATAGGAATTGTTCATGAAACTTGGTCAGAATCTTACTGTTTTCATGCTGGAAGTTTTGCTTATTGAGTAATTGGGCTTGATGGCTGTAATGATTACTAATGAGTTATAGCATGATAAGTTTGTTGAAACGGGCACTTAACATTCTGTTGGTAATGGTATACCATCTGAACTCACCATATTTATGCATCTCCATCCTAAATCCATGGAGACTGATGGTTCTGACTAATTCTTCTTCACACTCGATTTTTGTTCTCATTAGGTTCAATTTCAATAAAGAATTCAACTTGTATTGCTTCCTCCTTTGTACTTACTGAATTCAGGCTTACTATTGTAACTCCTTAACAGGATGTAACTCTGCATGATCTAGATGCTGCAAATGCGCGACCTCAAGGTGGGCAAGACATATTATCTCTAATGGGTCAGATGATGAAACCAAGAAAAACAGAAATTACTGACAAGTTGCGACAAGAAATAAACAAGGTACAAGCTTGTGATTGTGTGGGAAGTAGGAAACAAATTCAATGCTTTTTCTATGATAGCTTAAGATAATTTCCCAGTGTGAAATTGTCGTTGTGGCTTGTTGAATCTGTGATGTCAATTCTAAATACTTCCATGATTTTGACATCTCAGTTCCAGTGACTACACCTTTAAATTTAATTCAATCTAAGGCTGTGCTCAGTCATAAAGCTATCAGAGTTAACCCCCTTGAAAAAAATTGGCCTGTTCATTTCACTCTCCACTTGACATATGTAATTAATTAAGACAGACTATATTAATGTAATCCGCGTTCCACAGTTACAGATGACACAGTTATAAGTATTTCCCGAGTTTCTAATCTTTCTAGTTTGCCATGATTTTGAGTTGGCTTATGTGAACTGCTTGTTAAACTACTAGTTGGCTAGGATTTATCCCCTCCGTGTGGAGTTTGTCTGTTAATGTATTTCTGAGGTAGAAATGTTGACAGTATAGCAAGGAAAATTTGGAAGTGGGAATATTTTGGAGTCATGGCAAGCTGCTACAATTTGCTGAATGTGGTGTATCTGGGGAGGGAACAATAGTGCGTTTGACAGAGTGCTTTTCACTTGACATATGCAATTAATTAAGACACAGACTATATTAATGTAATCCACGTTCCACAGTTACTGATGACACAGTTATAAGTATTTCCTGAGTTTCTAATCTTTCTAGTTTGCCATGATTTTGAGTTGGCTTATGTGAACTGCTTGTTAAACTACTAGGTGGCTAGGATTTATCCCCTCCCTATGGAGTGTCCGTTAGTATATTTCTGAGGTAGAAATGTTGACAGTATAGCAAGGAAAATTTGGAAGTGGGAATATTTTGGAGTCATGGCAAGCTGCTACAATTTGCTGACTGTGGTGTATCTGGGGAGGGAACAATAGTGCGTTTGACAGAGTGCTTTTTTGATTGGTATTTTGGGGGGGCGAAGCGGGAAATTTTGTCGTTATATTTCACTTTGTTCTCTAGTTCCCAATTGCATATGTTTTAACTTTATTTTCTGGTTATTTCCTATTTTCAGTCTTTAGGTGGGCTATAATCTTTATATTGTGTGAGCTCAATGATCTGCAATAACTCGTTCTGAGTAGTAATTTAAAAATAATTCTTTATTTGTCCAATGGGAATTACATAAGTTGTATCCCTTTCAGCGGGTTTGTTCCCCATCAAAATAATATTTCGTCAGCTAGAAATAGAAGAAAAAAAGTGAGAATTCCATTTAATTGAAGTGTACAATTGATGACAGGTTGTTAACCGGTATATTGATGAAGGTGTAGCAGAGCTTGTTCCTGGAGTTCTATTCATTGATGAGGTTGATTCTCCTTCCAATTTCTTTACACAACTATTACAGTTGTCAAATATATTTAAATTTTATTTATCACAGGTACATATGCTGGATATGGAGTGCTTCTCGTACTTAAATCGTGCCTTAGAGAGCTCGTTATCTCCAATAGTAATATTTGCCACAAATAGGGGAATTTGCAATGTGAGGTATGAACCTTAGTTGTCAATAATTTGCCATAAGCATGCATATTCCATGCCCATGCCTGTCTACCTGTATTGCCTAACATAATGAACATGAATGTATTACTGTACAGAGGGACTGATATGGCTAGTCCTCATGGAATACCTGTTGACTTGTTGGACCGGTTGGTGATTATCCGAACACAGACATATGGTCCTGAAGAGATGATAAAGGTCTATATCAGTTTAATTGCTAGCTCTCGGAAAATTTTCTTTTGTACTCCAGCATCTTTTTAAGCACAAAGCTATCTTTTATCAAATTCGTTGTGTTTTCTGTATTTTTGTATTTTTAGTTCAAACTACTTGTTATTCACTTTTTGTTGCTTGAGCAGATATTAGCAACCCGTGCACAGGTGGAGGAACTGGTTGTAGATGAGGAGAGTTTGGCTTACCTTGGAGAGATAGGACAGCGAACGTCTTTAAGGTATGCTTACCTTTGTTAACTTTGGTTCATTCCCTTCAAAGTATATGCTTACCTTTATAATTTCTTCAGGCATGCTGTTCAGCTTTTATCCCCTGCAAGCATTATGGCAAAAATGAATGGCAGAGATAATATCGGCAAGGTAGCCACAAATTTGAGAAACACTGATTGAAATGTAATTCTGCAATCATTTTCATTAACAAACCAAATCTTATTATTCGTCTCATCTACAGGAGGATTTGGAAGAAGTATCTTCCCTATATCTGGATGCAAAGTCTTCAGCAAAGGTTCTTCAAGAGCAGCAGGAAAAATACATTTCATAATCATTTGTTTCTGTGCAATGTGTCTGGATACCTTGGTTTGATTTTGAAATGCTACTCTTTTCCATGCCTCTCAGTAAATGGTTTTACTATTTTTCTGGACATCAGTTCAAGTGATTAATTTGGGATGAATTTCTCATCTGCATTGATTGGGATTTATCCACAGCAAAACGACTTTATTTTAGTGTAACAAACGAGAATTAAGTGAGTATCACGTACTTATGTTGGATCGGGGTATGTATGAACTATGAGCTACACAAACCAAAATGATATGTTTGCTACGAAGCAATCCGCTTAGCAAAGAAAGTGATTCCATGTAAAATTGTGTATCATTCTCCATGTAAACCACCAAGCTTTAGTGCCAATACATTTGAATAGTAAAAGTTGAACAATCACTTCTTTCTGCGTCGAATCAAGTTCAGGCATGGCTGCTGCTGTTTTAGTTTCTTTAATTTGTCGTCATCTTCCCACCTATCGACTGAAATACTCGAGTACTTTCTTTGATTTTGTCAATTGGGTTTTTGTCATGATTTCATAAATATGTACATGAAGATTTGATTCAACAAACAAGGTAAGGAATCATTTCGAGCTGCCAAACAGTGGTGAAAGCGTACTTTTGCTAAAAGTTGAAAGAGAAAGCAGAAAAATGATACCGATAGTAAAGCTGTAAAAAAACAAAAATTATTACCTTTTGGCATCGTGGCATGAGATATTTTTAAACGTTTGTTTCTTGTATTCATGATCGACAGCGATTTAGCATAAAATTTTCAGTGCTACTATTTCCTCTATACTGCGTTATAATTAAAATAAGACATGTGTTTTTATTATAATTTCTTAAATATATAAAGTTTAGTTATATTGTTAAAGATCATTTTAAATTTTTTATTGTTTTTTAAATACTAAACCCTAAGCCTTAAATCCTATAGCTTATATCTGTTGAAATAGGAATGTGTGTTGAAATAGAAATGTGAATAAGTTTGGGATTTCTATTCCTTATAGGTTACGGTAATTGATTCCCTAATTGTATTAGGGTTGTAGACATGTACTTGTATAAATATACCTCCTAGTGAGAAGAATAAGACACAGAAACATTATCCCAGACCTTGTTTCAAACTTGGTATCAGAGCCCAAAACGATCTTGGGCGCCGCACCACCGATACACGCCGCACCATCACCACCGATACACGCTGCACCATCACCATGGGAGAGAAGACGGCTCCTCCTATTGTGATACAATCTGAAGGTTCTGGATTCAATGCCGGAATAACCCTGACTGAAACAAACTACGATGTATGGTCTCAGATGATGGAGATGCACATCGCTGGACGTGAGAAGATTCAATACATTCGTGGAATAAGTAAACAACCAAGAGAAGGAGAAGCAGATTATGACAAGTGGTATGCTGATAACCAAAAGGTCAAAGGATGGTTACTTATGTCCATGGTTCCTGAGATCCAGAAGCGCTACCTCAGATTGCGCACTGCCCGTGAAGTATGGAGTGCCCTTGAAAAGACATTCTATGATGGTACTGATGAAGTACAAGTTTTTGCCCTACATCAGAAAGCTTTTTCTGCAAAACAAAACGGAAAAAACCTTTCTGCCTATTATGGCAAGTTGACGGAAATTTTCCAAGAATTGGATCATCGAGACAAGGTGATCATGAAAGATGCTGATGATATCGAGTTGTACCGGAAGTCCATTGAACGTCAGAGGGTGCATATTTTCCTGGCCGGATTGGATTCAGAGTTCGAGCAGATTCGCGGAGAAATTCTGCGGAAAGATCCAGTCCTAGAGTTAGAAGAAACATACTCGTTTGTACGTCGTGATTCCCTGAGACGAGCAACCATGAGTGAAACACATGCACCGCCTGATACTGCAGCCATGGTAGCCCGAAACCAGCCACCCCGCACTCGTACAAACCGGAGCCAATCAGATCGGCCTAAGTCAACAAGTTCTGGAAGTCTTTCTGGTTCCGGAACCCGTCCAGATCATAGCTCAACAAAACCATATGCAGATGTGGTGTGTCACGTGTGTGGACAAACAGGCCACACAAAGTCTCGATGCTTCGAGGTTATTGGCTACCCGGAATGGTGGGGAAACCGAAACAAAAAGAAGCAGCAACACTTAACCGCTGCGGTTGCTGAAAGCAGCGAATCCGAACATGGAAGAGAGAGGGCATCAGCATCAATTGCTACTACATGTAATGAAGGTAAGGCTTTAAATGTTTCTGACTCTGTTTTGAATAGTACATGGATAATTGATTCGGGTGCTACAAATCATATGAATTTTGATTCTAGACAACTTAAAAATATTAAACCATCATCCAAACCTGGGATTCATACAGCAAACGGCAATACAGCACACCAGTCACTAGTGAGGGGTCCATCTCACTCACTGAGAACATGAATTTGGATACAGTCCTTGTGGTTCCGACTTTGGATTATAATTTGATTTCTGTGGCCCAAATAACCGTTGCTTTGAATTGTATCGTGATTTTCTGGCCATATTTTTGTATGTTCAAGGATATTCAGACCCGAAAGACGATTGGCTATGGAGTTAGGCAAGGAAAGCTCTACTACCTCGATATGATGTCAGAAAGTTCACATAAGTTGACTCAAGCCTTATCCATGGATGGATCCGAGGGGGAGAAGAAGCAATCTGCGATTTGGTTATGGCATCGTCGGTTAGGACATGCCTCCTTTGGTTACTTAAAGAGGTTGTTTCCTAGTTTATTTTCGAAGATTGATGTGTCTAGTTTTCGTTGTGGTGTTTGTGAAATGGCGAAAAGCCACCGTGTTTCTTTTCCACCAAGTTTCAATAGAAGTTCAGTTCCGTTTATGATAATTCACTCTGATGTTTGGGGACCATCTAAGAGTGCTACTTTTGGTGGAAATCGTTGGTTTGTGACGTTTATTGACGACTGTACTCGGATGACATGGCTCTGTCTTATGAAAACTAAGGGTGAAGTTAATATGTTGTTTCAGCGATTTCACAAGATGATTATGACACAATATCAAGCTCAAGTTCAAGTACTCCGTAGTGATAATGGGGGTGAATACCTTAGTGCCGATTTCCAGTAATACCTTGTGCAAAATGGCATCATACATCAAACTACATGTCCATATACTCCCCAACAGAATGGAGTAGCAGAATGAAAAAATCGTCACTTACTAGAAGTGGTTTGTGCCTCATTGCTAGAAGGGCATGTGCCGCTACAGTATTGGGGAGAAGCACTTTCCTCAGCAGCATATTTAATCAACAGAGTTCCCTCGAGGGTCCTGAACTTCAAGACACCATTGGAAACCCTCAGTGACTTGGTGAACACTCCTGCCACGGCAAAGCTACCTCCTCATGTGTTCGGTTGTGAAGCCTATGTCCATCTTCACAAGCATCAACGGAGCAAATTGGAGCCACGTGCCCTTTGGTGTGTGTTTGTTGGGTACGCCGCAAACCAAAAAGGGTATCGGTGCTTCCACCCGCCAAGTAAGATGATGCACGTAACAATGGATGTGGTGTTTCATGAAGAAGTTATGTATTTCCCACCTGAGTCTTCTCGTCAGGGGGAGCATAGGCAAGAAGTTCAGACTCTTACTTATGATCCAGTGTTTGAGGTTATGGAGAACATGGGTGATGTTTTGGATACAAGTGAGGATAATATGGAAGATGATCCTAATATGGAAGACGAGGTATCACAACCAGTGGAAGATCCGTTACCAAACCCTGAGCTTGACCTGGCAACTCCCCAAGAGTTGCAGACTCAGCATGAAGGTCCACAACCAGTGGAAGATCCGTTACCGAACCCTGAGCTTGACCTGGAAACTCCCCAAGAGCTGCAGACTCAGCATGAAGGTCCACAACGAGTACTCCCCACTCGAGTTAATAGGGGTATACCAGCACCTACATATATACCAGACATGACTAGTAAAGTTAGATATCCCATGAGTCATTATGTGTCAACCCATAAGTTGTCTGAATCAAATAAGTCTTTTGTGAATCAATTATCTTCTGTGTCTATTCCTAACAGTGTGCAGGAAGGATTAGCCGATCCAAAGTGGAAGGCAGCCATGGATGAAGAGATGAAGTCCCTGAAAAAGAATGCTACATGGGAGATTGTTGAATTACCAAGTGGGAAGAAGCCAGTTGGGTGTAAGTGGATCTATACAGTGAAACACAAATCAGATGGATCAATTGAACGATACAAGGCAAGATTAGTGGCGAAAGGTTACACGCAGACATATGGGATTGATTATGATGAGACATTTGCTCCTGTCGCGAAGTTCAACACAGTCCGTGTTCTTCTATCTCTTGCTGCAAACCTTGACTGGCCTTTGCAACAATTTGATGTGAAAAATGCTTTTTTGCATGGTGAGTTGACTGAAGAAGTATATATGGACCTCCCACCAGGGTCAAACAAACCTATAGAACATAGTAACAAGGTGTGTTACTTGAAGAAAGCATTATATGGTCTTAAACAATCCCCAAGAGCATGGTTTGGAAGATTCGCAAAGTCCATGCGAGCATTTGGATATAGTCAGAGTAATTCTGATCATACCTTATTCCTAAAACGAAGAGGTGGTAAGATTACAGCTCTCATTGTATATGTGGATGATATGGTGGTGACAGGTGATGATCATGATGAGCGAAAGGCGCTCCAAAGGTATTTATCTCAAGAGTTTGAGATGAAAAATCTTGGTACTCTAAAGTATTTCTTGGGAATTGAGGTTTCACGCTCAAAAGAAGGCATCTTTCTGTCACAAAGGAAATATGCCCTGGATTTATTACAAGAAACGGGAATGTCGGCATGTCAACCCTGTGATATGCCTTTAGAAGAAGGATTAAAATTATCTATTGAACCAGATCAAGTGCCGTGTGATAAGGGCCGATACCAGAGGTTGGTGGGAAGACTGATGTACCTGACTCATACACGACCGGATTTAGCCTATGTCGTGAGTGTGGTGAGTCAGTTCATGCACGCACCAGGAAAACAACACATGGATGCTGTAATGGGTATCTTGAGATATGTAAAGTCAGCTCTTGGAAAAGGAGTATTATTTTCAAAGAACGGTCACTTAAAAGTTGAGGCATATACAGATGCAGATTGGGCAGGAGCGATAGATAATAGACGCTCAACATCGGGATACTTCACGTTTGTGGGAGGGAATCTTGTTACGTGGAGGAGCAAGAAACAAAATGTTGTAGCTCGATCAAGTGCTGAAGCAGAATATCGAGGTATTGCATTAGGTATTACCGAATTATTATGGCTTAAATTATTGTTGAATGATTTAGGTTGTGGACCAAATGAGCCGATGAAGTTGTATTGTGATAGCAAAGCTGCATGTGAAATTTCAGCTAATCCCGTTCAACACGACAGGACCAAGCATGTGGAGGTTGATAGGTTCTTCATCAAAGAAAAATTAGACGAAAAAATTATTGAGATACCGAAGGTAAGATCCGAGGATCAACTCGCAGACATTCTCACCAAAGCTGTTTCATATCAGATTTTTTCGAAGTTCATTAGCAAGTTGGGCATGTTTGATATCTATGCGCCAACTTGAGGGGGAGTGTTGAAATAGGAATGTGTGTTGAAATAGGAATGTGAATAAGTTTGGGATTTCTATTCCTTATAGGTTACGGTAATTGATTCCCTAATTGTATTAGGGTTGTAGACATGTACTTGTATAAATATACCTCCTAGTGAGAAGAATAAGACACAGAAACATTATCCCAGACCTTGTTTCAAACTATATCTAATACCTTAAACCATATATTCTATACCGATACCCTAAACTTAAACCCTATACCTTAGTATGAACTCACTAAATACTCTTAAATGTCATTTCGCAAAATATAAAAATCAATAGTTTTTATTTTAATTATAATGAATTCACATATTTTGTTTTGATTAAATGTAACATCACTAGCAATTGTCACATGATGTTACAGTAGCATTCGAAAATTTCTCACCATTTAGCTAGATAAAGTTTAAACCAGTTACGTTTTTTTCATTTGTGTGTCCGCGTCAATCATACAAATTTTGTTAACGCGATGGGTTCTCATATGTTTAACACTAGAAAAAAATGCTAAACAGTCTCACGTCATTTAAGGCTAAAATGATAAAGTCAAGAGTGACATTTTGGTTAGACGGTTCAAATCAAATAAGATAGTGACGTTTGAATATTTCTTTTTCAGTGAGCGACTAATCGGCTAGCTATTTGCCTTTTTTAAGTCAAAATTGTATTGATAAAATAAGTTATACTCTGAATTGAAGTTACATTTTTTTCTGTGTTTAGGGTTTATTACAAAATTGTCATACGGGCGACGGTCCTCGTTTAGAGTATGCTATCAAAGTCATTTGTGATAATAGTTGACACCTTAGAGCATTTCCAGTTTGAATGTTGTAATTTTCGACACTTTCGATTAGCAAAACAAGAAAATAGTAGACAGATTCAGAAAGTCTTTTAGCATGTCGTGGACTGGCCTAGATTTTCCTCGCCGGTGCTTCATTTTATATGCAAAACATGAACTCGACTTTCTTCTTTAAATCAGGGTGTCGGTGCTTCTTAAATCATTTATTAGTGGTGGTCATTAGTCTCCTAAATGGTCTTTAGGGTGGTATTGGTCGAAATGGTATAATCAAATTACGTCATGTCGGTAGCTAGCTCCAACAACCTTTTTTTACAAGTGAATATAATCTCACTTCTGCATTTCGTGTGTCATTGTGATTATGTAAAGTAAGAAATATAGTGCAATCTCACAATGGCCAAAACATGCATACTTTGTCATGTGGTTATTCGGATTCTAGTTAGGAAGGGTAGTATTTGGCTTAAATCCATGTAGGTATGATCGAGATCACCCACCATAAACTTTTGGCTTAATGTGTTTGTTGCTTAATTCCATGAGTTAGTGTCTTAAATCAGGGGTGGATAAGTGGAGGCAAACACATCTTTTGTTAAGCAAATTTTTTGCAATCATAGTTAAAAAATATTCTCCTATGCAAATTCTGTAATCACAGCTCTTTTTTTTTTACTTTGTTGATAATTTTTTGTCCGCTCACTTAACTTTCAAACTCTAGATCCATATCTGTCTTAAATTCCATCAAAATTTTATGATTTTAAGGTTGGATTATGTAATATAGACTTTTTCCTCAAAACAAAATATCTTATTAGATTTTGTTTCATGCAAAAACAGAAACAAAAAACTCTTCATGACCGGAATTATTGCTATATGTTCTTCATTTATGTTTAGTATTCTCCATCCCGCATTCATATTCAAATCGAACAGATATCAAGATTGTTAAATTATTCAAATAAATAAAAACGATCAGAAAATACATCGTAGGGTTAAATCATTCTCTCATTGCACAAATTAACCGGATGAGATCTTTCATTCATTTCTATTTCCAAAAGTGTCATACCAAAAATTCATTTCTATTTTCAAATTAGAGTTGTGGTTACACACGAAGTCTTCAGCTACCCACCTTCTTTTACCAAGTGTCTCCCTGAAACCCTAAACCACCTACCCACCTTCTTTTACCAAGTGTCTCCCTGAAACCCTAAACCACCATATTTTATGTGCCCGGTGTCCTTTGGTGAGCGTAAACCACTGACTTCATCTTCCTGGTTGCTCTCGGCCTTCCATTTGTCGAAGATTCCATGAGGCCACCGCCGGCTAAACAGTGGACTTTCCTCGATCAGCTACCACTGAATCATCGTGTAACATGCACCGACCACCACGTATCGAACAACCTAGGGTTTACTGGTTTAATCTTGTAGGTAAACTTTGTTCAACACAGTAGACTTTCCACTTTCCCATTTGCTCTTTTGATATATTTGTATAAAAAATTTGTATGCGTCAAGGGCTAAGTAAACTAAACATTTATTAAAAAATCTCAATCGTTAAAAATTATATTTAATTTTTATTTAAGAAAATAAATAATGTCATAAATGTAATCTAATCGTTCAATTAACTTGGTTTAAATACATCATGATGCACTCAAGACGCTCTGTAGTCTACATGGAATAACACAACTATATACTACCTACACTACAAGATTTGATTTGCTTTAAGTAATTTTACGATAACTATGTACTACCTACATTACAATATCTGTCGTTTTCGTCACATGAGTTTGAACTTATGCGACAAAAAAAAATTATCGTATAAGCACTGACTCATGCATCGAAACTTTGATTTCGTTGCATAAGTTCAAACTCATACGACGAAATAGACTTTCGTTGCATAGGTTATTCCGTCAAAAATTTGAATTTTGAACTCATGCGACGAAATTTTTTATATCGTCACGTAAGTCTTTCCGTCAAAAAAAAATTTGAATTTTGAATATTCCGCCAAAAATCCCCCCTCCCAATTTTCTTCTTATTCCTTCAACTTATTCACCACCCCACTGTTGAGAGGTAAAGATCACCTTGTGGTATTTATGGAGAAATCTAGAAAGCTTCAGAAGTAATGAGGCAGTGAGGCATGAGAACAATTAAGCAGCCTCTAGAAGTTTCAAGCTTAATTAAGAAGAGGGAAAGAGGAGGTCGGTAGAGGAAGAAAGAAACTTCCAGAAATAGGAAAGAAGAAGAGAGGCGGTTGAAGAATTGATTGATCAAAGAAGCATCTAGATCAATCAAGAACTTCACCAAGTCGACGAAGCTCTCTATAAATAGAGAGTTTGCCTCTCCTCTTGGGGTAAGTAAGTGGTGATCAAAAACAACCCTTAAAGCCCTAAACCTATCCGTCTCTCTTTAGAAAACTCCTCTATCTAAAGAGAGAGTTGTAGTGTCTCATAGAGAGAGTCGTGCTAGTTTGTAATCACATCTTTCTTTTAGTGAAATCCTTCTACTTGCCCGTGGTTTTTCCTTGATTACTTTTGGGGTTTTCACGTAAATCTTTATGTTTTGTCTTTTACATTTTCATTTCGTATCTCGATTAAGTATTAACTTCCCTACGTAGCTCCTAACACCCACCACTTCTTCTTCACCACCATCCCTCCACTTCTTTTATTCTTCTTCTTCTTCTTCTTCCACCACCACCACCCCCTCCTCCACTCTTCTTCTTCTTCTTCTTCTTCTTCTTCCACCACCAGCCCCCCCAACTTTTTTTTTTCTTCTTCTTCTTCTTCTTCCACCACCACCACCCCTCCCACACTTCTCTTCTTCTTCTTCTTCTTCTTCCACCACCACCACGACCACCCCACTTTTCTTCTTCCTCTGCCGCCTCTTCCGGCAAAAAAATTAACGAAAAAAGTTAATTTAAAAATTAAATTAAGTTAATTTAATTTTTTTATTTATTGAAAACTCTTAAGAGGCGAAATTTTTTTCATCGCATAAATCCATGCGACGAAAATATATTTATGTAACGAATTTGTTTTCTTCGCATGTACTTATATGACGAAAAAATGTTGTTGCTTATACGATGAAAATTTACGTTTCCGTCGCATAAACCTAATGTGACGAATCTTATGAGACGATTTTTTTTGTCGCTTAAGGTCTTATGCGACAAAAAATGTCTCTTATGTTTGTCACGTGAGCCTTTTCGTCTACTAGTGCTTGGATTGACTTCTCAATTATCCTACCTCCTCACTGCCCTTCTTGTTGTTCGATGCTCAAGGTCCTCATTGAAAACTCGGAAAACAAAAAAAGCGATAGACAAGCATAACCTTTCATCAACATATATAAGAGCATTGGATCAATTAGGAACAACAATCATCTTTCTTATGTCCCTTTCCTCCCTCAGTAGGTTTTCTCTTGAGGACACCGCTTTGAGAGTCGGTGGCAGGAGCTGATCTCTGTTTCCTTTCCTATTTGTGTCATCTGGTCCTTATCCTTTCTTCTCCTTTTGTTGGTTTGGGTTTGGTTATGTGTCCCAAAGTGTCCACCTCTTGTTGTTTCCTATCATTCACGTGCTCTGATTGCACCTTTCTTTGATTCTCCTCCTCTTGGGATTGAATCGATTTGATATGTTTGGTGCTCGGGTTTGATAGGATTTTGTGATGACTTTGGATCTGTTGAGTTATGTTTTCCTGGGTCGGTGTTTCTGATCGGCGTCTTTTCTCAGCTCAAATTTTGGCTTCTTGTGATCGATTTTTGTGACCGGGTGTTTTGCTTGGGTTGTACTCATTCTGTTGCAGCTTTGATCAGTGCTTGGAGGGTTAGATCAATTCTGGTTGCGATGGTTGTGTGATGGTGGAGCTTATCGTTGTCGTCAGTTGAAGTGTCAGTGTCTAGTCAATTCCTTTCCTCTTCTTCGCTTGTCTCTGTACCGACTACTGTAGCTGCTAGTGGTTGGCAGCCGACGTTCAATCTAGGGCTGATTTTGGCGTACTCCATGATTCGGGTGAATCAGGTGTTCTCTTTGTGTCACCCTAAAGATCAACGCGTGGCAGTGATCATATTGACGTGTGGTTTGCCTTCCGGTTGGATAATGATGCTCTGGTTGTCTTGGTGTTTAACTTGTTTTAGTTTGGTTTGTTCATGTTTATCTTGTCTGGTGTGTAATTATGCTTGTATAGCTTTTGCTTTTGGATTGGGAAAAAACTTTCTTCCGATCTAGATCGGATAAAGTTTCTCGTTTGATCTCCAAGTTAGGCTATGTGTACAATATCTGTCACACCCCGAATCTTTTAAAGTTATCTTATGTGACACCCCGTACCCAAAAGTTACCTTTTACAGAGATTCACGGGTTACCGAGGACTTCTAATTGCGATCGGTAATTCGATAAGTTATCGCTCGAGCTAATTTTCGAGTTTTTAAAAGTACTCCAAATACCTGAATTGATGACTCGATGTTGTAGTACGTGTCGACACGAGTCTCCCGGTATTTTCGGAATATTTTTCGGAGCTTCCGGCTAATTTCTGTGAATTTCTGAAGTTTACGGTAATTTCCAATTACTATTCTGGTAAATAGTTTTTACCATTTAACCTTTTCACTTTTCACCTTCTTTAATCTGAACCATTAGATCTATTAGGGTTTTGATCTTAACCGTTGATTTGAGTATAAAAGGAATTAAGAGGAGTTGACTTCGGTCAGAAATGAAAGTGAGGGGTTGACCGGCTGTTCTTCCTCTCGACTCCGTCACTGTGCTCCGATTTCACCTCCCTCAAATGTTCTTCTCTCGGCGGCGCACCGGTGACCCGAGTTTCGCCTCGTCGTCCCCAACACATCGGTGGTCTTTGTTTTGTCAGAGGAGCTTCATGGAGAGAGAATCGAATGGGAGCAGAGTTTCTGGGTTCGCCGGCCAACTCCCGATTCAGGCCACGGCGACAAGCTTGACTGGTATGGATAGCTTCGCCTCGACTTGGAGAACCTTCCTATGGCCCTGGTTTTCGATGAGAAGCAGTGAGGAGGGGTAATCGAAGGGAGGAAGATTTTTAGGTTTTAGGCTGTGTTCTTGGTATGTTTCTGGAGAACTGGGTTCGAATCAGGTATCAAACCTAATCTACTCGTCTAGCTTGATCTCTCTGTATAATGAATGTGTATTTAGTTATGGGAGAGTTGTGTGCGTGGAAGGTTGAAGGGCCACTGTGATGCCCTGTGGTGGAGCTCGGGAGTTTGGTTGCAGTTTTGGAGGCACAGATAAAGAGGGAGAAGCCCTCCTGGCGTGATCGCAGTCTCGGCAAAGGAGAAGAGGATGCCCCTGGCGTCCCTGATGTATTGGCAGAAGGTAAGGGCTTGCTCTGATTTGGAATTTAAGTTGTGACTGAATGGATTGGAGATTGGTTGAATTAATGTTGTTGTTGTTATTGCTGATTCAATGTTGTTTTGTTGTCTTGATGTCGATAACTTGGTGACGAAGGAAACGGGGAAACTCTGGCGAAATTCCGGCACGTTACCGGAATTCGGTGAAACGTAATAGTTCCGGCAGAAAGCCGAAGAGGTAGAAATCGAATCCTTGTTAGGCTTTTAGTCGAAAAGTACGGTTAATTCCTAAGTTGAATAATTACGGAGAAAATTGAACGTAATTAGAAAGTTTCCATTTTGGGAAACGTCCCATGCTAAAGAACACTTGCCATGTTAGAAAACTTTCCACTTTGGGAAAGTTTCCATTAAGGGAAAGTTTCCACTTTGGGAAAGTTGCATTTTTCAGAAAAATGGTTTAAGAACTGAAGCTCAATGAATGTGACAATTTTTGGTTAAATGGGTAAAGAGTTAAATTGTTATCGGGAATTGATAACTGGAATTTATGAGAAAAGGTTTAATCGGTAAATCGACTCAAGGTCAAATATTTTGATTAATACGTGACACCCTAACGTCAAGTTAAGGTAATAAAGGAAAGTTCGGAAACTGAGTCGGACTTCCGATAATTGAATTAAGAGTTGTTAACCGGGAAAGAAAGTCAAAAAGGGTAAAATGTCATAAAAAGGAACTCGGTCAACTTGTGGTCAAATAGGAGTTCCTGGTCAAACTAGGAATAGACCAAGTCCACGATGGTTTGATTAATATTTTGGTTCATTTGTACAGTCTCTGGTCGGACGTGAGACGGGCTCGACTACGCGGTAGTCGAGGGTTTCGCTCGAGGAGCTTTCCGAGCGGGAAGGTCGCAATAGTACTGTGAGTGGACAGATTATTTTATTTAAATGAATGCATGCCCTAATTATTGATATAATTGCATGGTTTATATGTTTGTTTCGAGTATGATATGTTCCTCGGGTGCTCGGATATTATATTTGGATTTATGCTTATATGTCGAGGAATAGATTTATTTATTTGTCTGGGAAGAGTATTTAAGTAAAGTATTGTTGTGAATTTCCTTATGGGTTGTCCAATGATTATGCTAGCTAGAGTAGCGTGAGGGCGCTACTAGAGCTCTTAGCTCCGACCCTAGCCTGAGAGGTCAGGCAAATTACGTAGTGCACTATGAGGGTTGTCCACCATCATTTACCCCGTTTACCTAGAGCTCTTAGCTCCGACCCTGGTCTGAGAGGACAGACACACCTGAGATGTCAGGTGGATATTCTAAGGGTTGTCCATCACCATATACCCAGAGCTCTTAGCTCCGACCCTGGTCTGAGAGGACAGACACACCTGAGATGTCAGGTGGATATTCTAAGGGTTGTCCATCACCATATACCCAGAGCTCTTAGCTCCGACCCTGGTCTGAGAGGACAGACACGCCTGAGATGTCAGGTGGATATATTAAGGGTTGTCCATTACCGTTTTATATAGCTAGCATAGCGTGAAGGCGCAACCAGAGCTCTTAGCTCCGACCCTAGTCTGAGAGGTCAGACTGATTATGTTTGTGAACATGTCTCTTCCCAGATTCCTTACTTGTTTATCTTATCATGCAATTGTGGAATTGTTGGTATTTGTGGGCATGCATAATTGATGTTTAAATCAAAACATTTTTGGGAGAACATTAAAAGAAACAGAGTTTTATATTTGATTTTCGTCCACTCACTCTAACAGTTTTTAAATGTTTCTCCCCTGGGCCTTTCGTTTTTAAATGCCCAGTGATGCAGGGTTCTTGAGAGGAGGTCGAGCGCGTACGAGAGTCGAGGCATAGTCGATCATTCCGTTGCTGCTTGAAATTCTTTGGGGTAACATCTCTATAGACTGCTCTGACTAACCCGGTTTAGTTAGTTGTGTAGGAAGGGTTGGCTATCTTAAGGGGGTTTCGGTAAGAAGTTCCCTGGAGGTGGTCCCCGCAGGATTTACTTCGGGTTAAAGGGGTTTAACCCGGGGTGGGTCCTGTCAATGGTATCAGAGCATTAGGTTATCGTTTCCTGTTACTACCTCTTATACTTAGTATCACTTAGTGTCTATAGAGTGATGGTCCGACCGCGGCGGATCCATCGGCATTTTATGCTTGGACGCTTAGTGTTTATTGAGAATATGAGTTAGTACTTCCTGATTGAGATATGGACCGAGTGGTCCTATAAACGATCGAATCTTCAAGACTATGCCTCAGTACGCGCGACCTCACAGAGAGTTCCTGTAAGGAACAAGGTAAGCTCGTTACGTATTTATTTGATGAGTTCCCCAAGGATTGGGTTTTAAAGGGATCTATGAGATTTGAGTTGGGGATCGAGCTGTAAACTCCCGCTATTTAACGAGCTTGAACATTTGTGTGAGTATTCGGTGGGGAAACAGTTAATTCACACCTGGAAGGCTGTCATGGTTGTTGACAGGGATGCTGTAGAAGCCTAAGACAAGGCTTGGGTGTTCGTGTTATGAGGCTCTTAGCAGTGAAGAGTCGTACGAGTTACTGGAAGATGTTGCATCCTGTGATGGAAAAAGGAGCTGAAGTCGCCTAGCGCGATTATTCTGAGAGGATGAATAATAAGATTTGACGATTGCCACGATTTTGTTGAGGTTCGTCATTAGTGTGGTTTCAGAGAAACCAACGGACATGTGAAAGTGGAATGACTCAAGGAAAGTTGAGTGGGGTTATTTGTGATCAATGGACTTTTTCTAGTGACGAGTCCATGATGTGACACTATTGAAGAATGTTAAGGAAGTAAAGGCTGTTTTGGTCACTTGATGCTTTAGGTGACAGCCACTGAAACTAATGGCTTGGGTCACTTTTGGTGCTGACATTGTTGTCGTCAGCTACGATCAGATCCACTCTGCTTCAGCCACCCATGATTGGGGTAATAGAAAGATTTGGATTGTTAGTGAGTCCAAGCATGATTTTGATTTATTGGTGACAAGGGTCATTGGGGCCATTTATCGTGGGGGCAGTGATTAAATCGTGTCACCAGATCGTGGGGCTCATGTCAACCATAAGGTGAGTTATCCACCTGTGGTCAAAGTATTTTAACTGGTACACCTGTGGAGGAGTATCCAGATTGGCTGTGTTAGAGTCCGATTTACAGATCGAGCGAGTGTTACCAGTTGTAAATAAAGGTGATTTGGTTTCGAGATTTAAAGAAACGTGTTGAAAGTGGCAACAAGCCACCGGGTCTCGGACCAAGGGTGCTTGGGGTACCGGAGATAGTGATACGAGCCTTGATGGACTTGGTATTATTGTGGTGTAGGAACCGGTAGTTGTGCAAACGGCACTGTTTGACGGCTGAAGATGTACATGGGTATACCCCACATGAGCACGTGTACCCTCCTGTGTAGGGAAGTGGTAAAGTTGAAATTTGGGTAGCACATGCTGGTAAGGCATAATTATCGTGTGCAGCTGTGTGTGGTCAAAATGACACCATGTAAGTGACTAAGACTGATGATGACTTCATTTTAAGAAGGTGTCATGTGAGTTTCATTCATTTAGTGAGAACGGAGATTAGAGATGTTTGGTGGGAAGTTTCTGTACAAAACGTCCAAAAGATGGTCTAACCATTTAAGTATATGTCGGAAGTGGGTTATTGTTAGTTGCTCCGACTTTTATGATGGTTAGCGAGATCATTAATATCGTTAGTAGGTGGTCGGATGTTCTTCCGAGATAAGTACACGGAAGTGGTGAAGTGACAGCAGTGGGGCAAGGTTTACTGGATCATTGAATCTGAGTGAGAATGTTTGTAGTTACTTAAGCTTCAACCTAAAACCAAAGTTGTTTGTTATGACACTTGGTTTTCTCGAGGGCAATTAACCGAGCTTGATGGCATGGGAATTTGTGCACCCACTGGCTGTGGTCTAATCAAGTATTGTAAACGAAGGTGAACCTAGTCATGTTTGGGGTTCATAAGTTACACCCACTGCAGTGACAGGAAATATTCTCAATTTGATCTGTGGAATGAGGATTTGATCTGGAAAATTGAATTTTGGTGTACATCATGAAATCCTGAGAGGATTAAAGTATTGTTGGCATTGCTATGGTCATTGGTCATTTGAGTAGTGACCCTACTTGTTAGGAATTATTGACCTGACGACAGTTCTTGGCGCCACGAGTGTAAAGTGGTAGCAAGAAAGGTCATTGAAGGTGACTCTCGGAATTGTCAACATTTCGGTGAGTATGGAATGCAGTGGAACTAGGAAAAGTTTCCCTTGATGACTCAAAGAGTGTTACGAGCCTAAGTTTGGTAGTAATTGTTACTGAGATTGGTAAGGTATGTCGTTAAGTTGTGCAACACTCCATCGGAAACCGTGGAGTGATTAAGCCACGTTCAGATTAAGTTATGATCTGAGAGGATGTTAACGTGTGGCAGTGGATCTTGTAATTTAGGATCTGGAGGGGTAAACGATTGAGAATTTTGAATCTTACCGAATAGAGGTTGCGGTGGATGGTAAACCCGCAGCGCCTGGGGGACAGTTTTGTTATAAACTGTCTAGTTGCACGAGTTGATTCTGTGGTGTGTACTCGCCCCGTGCGGTGATGGCATTTGTTGAATTGTGCCTTAAAGATTTGATGCTTGGTGATTAGCGTGGCTAAGTTCGGCGTGGAATTAATTTCCAGTGCTTTGATCAGGGGTTACCTTAGGTGTGCACCTGGGACACTAAATTTTATGTAGATGTCCAATCTGGTTAAATGTCCCAAGTTGTCAGTTACTGCCGGATGAAGTGGTAATGGAGGCATCTGGGAATGGAATAACCTTGTTGAGCGGGTAAGGCTCTGGGAGTCATTTAATGGTAAGTTTATCCCAGAGTGTGATGCGGATATTGTTTAATAGACGCACAGTTATGGTTGAAGTGCAAGTTCTGCACTATGCGTCATTCCAGGTTAAAGTAAGAGATGGGGAGGTCAGTGGTACCTCACCTATGAGTAGTACGGTGAGGTATTACCGTGGTAAAGTACGTTGTAGTTCCACGAGGTGATAATTGAGCAAGCGATTTTATGTTTGGCTTGTGAGTAAAAAGGTCAGGATGTGTGTTGTCAGAATAGTTACGTGAGCAGTGTGTAGCATGACAATTTGTCTTCATGCGAGGAGTAAGTATTGTGGGATCTCGATGTCTGGAGACTTGTATCTCCCTGATTTAAAGGCTATGGTTTTGGATTTACGCAAAAGAATTCATGGCAGTTGTGTCCTGTGTGTGTCAGTGGTTTGAGTAAGGATAGAGTAAGGGAAGACAATTACTCTACAACAGGACAACTTGACAGAATGGTTTTTAGAAAGCGTAAACCAGATCAGGGAGCCTAGTTCAAATGAGGTGACGGCTTGTGTAACACAAGTCGTCATGGTTTTCTTGTGGGCATGTTGTCATGGGTGTTGACCCCACGTTGTATATTGATATCAGAGGATTACAGATGGCGGATCAGTGATAGTCAGTGTCGTTTTCCACCTCATAAATGAGATGTAGTACAGTGAGAATTCGGTGAATCAGTTAATCATTGATTCAAGAGAAAATCATTGTGATCCACGGTAAGACTTTAGATGTTTTAGTTTTGACCCGAGAAGTGTGGTCTGGTGTCAGAAAATGAAGGAAGTTGATATTGGAAGACAATATTATTGTTTTTAAGTGGTACCATTCCCCACAGTGTTGGACTTCGAGTATAGAAATTTCGAGGACGAAATTTTTATAAGGTGGGGAGAATTGTCACACCCCGAATCTTTTAAAGTTATCTTATGTGACACCCCGTACCCAAAAGTTACCTTTTACAGAGATTCACGGGTTACCGAGGACTTCTAATTGCGATCGGTAATTCGATAAGTTATCGCTCGAGCTAATTTTCGAGTTTTTAAAAGTACTCCAAATACCTGAATTGATGACTCGATGTTGTAGTACGTGTCGACACGAGTCTCCCGGTATTTTCGGAATATTTTTCGGAGCTTCCGGCTAATTTCTGTGAATTTCTGAAGTTTACGGTAATTTCCAATTACTATTCTGGTAAATAGTTTTTACCATTTAACCTTTTCACTTTTCACCTTCTTTAATCTGAACCATTAGATCTATTAGGGTTTTGATCTTAACCGTTGATTTGAGTATAAAAGGAATTAAGAGGAGTTGACTTCGGTCAGAAATGAAAGTGAGGGGTTGACCGGCTGTTCTTCCTCTCGACTCCGTCACTGTGCTCCGATTTCACCTCCCTCAAATGTTCTTCTCTCGGCGGCGCACCGGTGACCCGAGTTTCGCCTCGTCGTCCCCAACACATCGGTGGTCTTTGTTTTGTCAGAGGAGCTTCATGGAGAGAGAATCGAATGGGAGCAGAGTTTCTGGGTTCGCCGGCCAACTCCCGATTCAGGCCACGGCGACAAGCTTGACTGGTATGGATAGCTTCGCCTCGACTTGGAGAACCTTCCTATGGCCCTGGTTTTCGATGAGAAGCAGTGAGGAGGGGTAATCGAAGGGAGGAAGATTTTTAGGTTTTAGGCTGTGTTCTTGGTATGTTTCTGGAGAACTGGGTTCGAATCAGGTATCAAACCTAATCTACTCGTCTAGCTTGATCTCTCTGTATAATGAATGTGTATTTAGTTATGGGAGAGTTGTGTGCGTGGAAGGTTGAAGGGCCACTGTGATGCCCTGTGGTGGAGCTCGGGAGTTTGGTTGCAGTTTTGGAGGCACAGATAAAGAGGGAGAAGCCCTCCTGGCGTGATCGCAGTCTCGGCAAAGGAGAAGAGGATGCCCCTGGCGTCCCTGATGTATTGGCAGAAGGTAAGGGCTTGCTCTGATTTGGAATTTAAGTTGTGACTGAATGGATTGGAGATTGGTTGAATTAATGTTGTTGTTGTTATTGCTGATTCAATGTTGTTTTGTTGTCTTGATGTCGATAACTTGGTGACGAAGGAAACGGGGAAACTCTGGCGAAATTCCGGCACGTTACCGGAATTCGGTGAAACGTAATAGTTCCGGCAGAAAGCCGAAGAGGTAGAAATCGAATCCTTGTTAGGCTTTTAGTCGAAAAGTACGGTTAATTCCTAAGTTGAATAATTACGGAGAAAATTGAACGTAATTAGAAAGTTTCCATTTTGGGAAACGTCCCATGCTAAAGAACACTTGCCATGTTAGAAAACTTTCCACTTTGGGAAAGTTTCCATTAAGGGAAAGTTTCCACTTTGGGAAAGTTGCATTTTTCAGAAAAATGGTTTAAGAACTGAAGCTCAATGAATGTGACAATTTTTGGTTAAATGGGTAAAGAGTTAAATTGTTATCGGGAATTGATAACTGGAATTTATGAGAAAAGGTTTAATCGGTAAATCGACTCAAGGTCAAATATTTTGATTAATACGTGACACCCTAACGTCAAGTTAAGGTAATAAAGGAAAGTTCGGAAACTGAGTCGGACTTCCGATAATTGAATTAAGAGTTGTTAACCGGGAAAGAAAGTCAAAAAGGGTAAAATGTCATAAAAAGGAACTCGGTCAACTTGTGGTCAAATAGGAGTTCCTGGTCAAACTAGGAATAGACCAAGTCCACGATGGTTTGATTAATATTTTGGTTCATTTGTACAGTCTCTGGTCGGACGTGAGACGGGCTCGACTACGCGGTAGTCGAGGGTTTCGCTCGAGGAGCTTTCCGAGCGGGAAGGTCGCAATAGTACTGTGAGTGGACAGATTATTTTATTTAAATGAATGCATGCCCTAATTATTGATATAATTGCATGGTTTATATGTTTGTTTCGAGTATGATATGTTCCTCGGGTGCTCGGATATTATATTTGGATTTATGCTTATATGTCGAGGAATAGATTTATTTATTTGTCTGGGAAGAGTATTTAAGTAAAGTATTGTTGTGAATTTCCTTATGGGTTGTCCAATGATTATGCTAGCTAGAGTAGCGTGAGGGCGCTACTAGAGCTCTTAGCTCCGACCCTAGCCTGAGAGGTCAGGCAAATTACGTAGTGCACTATGAGGGTTGTCCACCATCATTTACCCCGTTTACCTAGAGCTCTTAGCTCCGACCCTGGTCTGAGAGGACAGACACACCTGAGATGTCAGGTGGATATTCTAAGGGTTGTCCATCACCATATACCCAGAGCTCTTAGCTCCGACCCTGGTCTGAGAGGACAGACACACCTGAGATGTCAGGTGGATATTCTAAGGGTTGTCCATCACCATATACCCAGAGCTCTTAGCTCCGACCCTGGTCTGAGAGGACAGACACGCCTGAGATGTCAGGTGGATATATTAAGGGTTGTCCATTACCGTTTTATATAGCTAGCATAGCGTGAAGGCGCAACCAGAGCTCTTAGCTCCGACCCTAGTCTGAGAGGTCAGACTGATTATGTTTGTGAACATGTCTCTTCCCAGATTCCTTACTTGTTTATCTTATCATGCAATTGTGGAATTGTTGGTATTTGTGGGCATGCATAATTGATGTTTAAATCAAAACATTTTTGGGAGAACATTAAAAGAAACAGAGTTTTATATTTGATTTTCGTCCACTCACTCTAACAGTTTTTAAATGTTTCTCCCCTGGGCCTTTCGTTTTTAAATGCCCAGTGATGCAGGGTTCTTGAGAGGAGGTCGAGCGCGTACGAGAGTCGAGGCATAGTCGATCATTCCGTTGCTGCTTGAAATTCTTTGGGGTAACATCTCTATAGACTGCTCTGACTAACCCGGTTTAGTTAGTTGTGTAGGAAGGGTTGGCTATCTTAAGGGGGTTTCGGTAAGAAGTTCCCTGGAGGTGGTCCCCGCAGGATTTACTTCGGGTTAAAGGGGTTTAACCCGGGGTGGGTCCTGTCAATATCAATCGTAATCTTAACCGTTCAATAGTTGAATTAACCAATGAAGATCATTTATACAAAAAATCAATGTAAAAAAAGATTGTTTACTTTCCCGAATGCATCAAACCAAATGGACAGTTCCTGAGCTTTTATGATAATCCATTCATTTTGTTTGATGCATTCGGGCGAGCAAACAATCTTTTTTTTACATTGATTTTTGTATAGATGATCTTCATTGGTTAATTTAACTATTGAACGGTTAAGATTACGATTGATGTTGTTAAAAGTACATTTTGAGGAGATCGAACGAACTACTTGGTCCGATCTAGATCAGACCCAAATATTTTCCTTTGGATTGTGTTGTAGGTGGCCTATTTGGGTCTTGTATAGTTTTCTTCTCTTTTTTAACTCTGATATTGTTGCTCGGAGGTGTGACAGCCTGGACTTAGTTGATGTGTTTAGTTTTTTTAGTTTTTATGTGGTACAACAACGGGGTAAATTAATTTTTAGTTTTGCCGTGACCCGACTTCTCTCATTATGTGTATGGTATACATGTGAGTTTAACGGTAACTTCTTAGTTGTTAGATATGACCTATTTTCAGTTCATAGTTAGTTCTTTGTAACCTTGTATCTGAATCTGTTTTAATAAACTTTCATGTCTTCTAAAAAATTAGGAACAACAATCATATGTTGTAATTTCTACCGAATAAATCATTTATATTACGATGTGATTATAACCGGTACACATGGATTATGAACTTCAACGATCGCAATAAATCACAAAAGACACAAAAAAACCGTTCGGAAACTTCAAAATTTATAACCTACCACATTTACTGTCACCTACCACCTTGTTGGTTTAAACTCACACGGTAAGTAGCCTTCGCTATCCAAGCGTGCACGCCACGTGTCGGACCACCATTCGCCCGACCTGCAAGAGTTACTATTTTTGTTTCCCTTTCTGGAACGTGTGTTTAAGGCCAGCAACGCGTTCGAAACCCTTTTTCACTTTTTTACAGCGGACCAAAGATTTTTGACCATTCACGGCCAAAAAAACGAGTGCGTCAGAGACGTGAAATCAGCGAGCGGGACCCGCTCCACCAGTTGGCGGTGATCGAAGAGATTTCGAATTGGTGATCCGACGGCTGCGGGGGCCTTCAGTCCTTCTATGTCTGCGTCACCTGCGGGTAGCTCAGGTACAGTGAGATATTTGACACGATCTTAACAAAAGGACAAAGATTCGTTGCGAACCAAGCTCGCTCATAAATCTGGAGTGCCAATCGTGAGCTGCCACGCGTCAAGGCATAAGTTGGACACATATAAACGACAAAACAAGAAATAGTGTGCTGCCAAAAAATACGCGGTAAATCCACCGAGTGGAGTAAAATTTCCATTTTTGTATTTCATTTTTAAAGCTTTTGGGTATAAATACAAAAAAGGAGAAATGTATAACATGTAATTTTCCCAAACAGTTCGAGCATAGTTTTTCTCCCAAACAGTTGTCATCTTCTTAAAGGAGATAATAAGTTATACCCGTGTAAAATATTTTTTTTTAAAAGCATCTCGAACAGCTTATGTAAAAGTCGAATTATTTCTATTTTAGAGGAAAAACATCAGTTTTCGACTCCAACAGCTCATGTAAAGCATCCTTTATAATAGAAAAAATGGAAAGAGAGAGAAAGACATCCTCTATATCTATAGAATTCTCAAAATTTGTATATTTCATGGTCAAATCTCTAAAATTTATTGTTTACCTTTTAAAATTCACTATATGTCAACTCTCTCTTCTAAAAATAGAAAAAATATCATTATATCTCTCTAATGGAAGATTGAGAATATTAAACATGTAACATGTCATTTTATTTAAATAAATATATAGAATCATTAAATTATACAGAAAAACATTTAATATAGTAGAGTAAATAGAAGAGCGGTTGGAGTTGACCTTTTTTATTTATAGAGATTTTTTGATTTCCTCTCTTATAATAAAGAAATTATACAAGAATTGTTAGAGATGCTCTAACGGGGTTATTCAATACTTTTCGCTACCTATTTTTTGTTTCTCTTTGGCAAGGTTCTAAAAGTTGCTAGTCGCTAGTCGCTAGTCGCTAGTCGGTCGGCTGGCCGGAGGCTAGCGAGTAGAGGAGTAGTCGGGAAGTACTCGGTTTTTAATTTTAAAACATATAATTAAATATAATTTTTTAAAAGGTAATATAATGTCCAAAATAATAAAAATAGTCAATAAAATGCCGAGGTTGACCGATTTTTTCCGAGTTGGACCGACTACTCGGCCGATTTTCTTCCGGCCGACTTTGTACTCCGATTTTCTTAAAATCGCCTCGGCCGACTAGGCCGAGTTTTAGAACACTGCTCTTTGGAGTGGCGAGTTGAAAATACGACTCATTCCAAGAAAAATAAAAAGGATTCAAAATTTGTAACGTGTTAAATGTGAACTAAATTTTACGTCATACTACACAATTTGGAACACATGATGAATCTCATTTTGTATCATTTATACGAGTAAAGTGACATTACCATAATCAACGAATATTTGTATTTATTAAAAAACAATATTACGAGATTATCTTATACACGCGTTATTAATATTTTATAATTCTTACCATAAATCTAAATCTTTTTACATCGAAAAAGTTCTTTCTATACCAACATAACAATATCTCCAACGCCGCAACGCGATTTCATTGAAGCAAAACTTAATTTGGTGCAAAACTTACTTGCGTGAGAGACCAAGGACAATCTAAATACCATCCCTCCTTGTAATGACGTGGCTACACATGATTGGTTTAAAGTTGAATTAATATGGGGTCTATTTGCATCACAAAGTAGCCCTCTCTATATATTATAAATATAATATAAAGTCATAAAAGGAGTGACACTCTTTTGTCTTTGGGGAGTTTTCGTTTCCTCTCCTCTTTTCTCTTCTCTGTCTCTCTCTTTCTTCTTGCTCTTCTTCTTCTTCTTCTTCTTCTTCTTCCTTACAGCTCAGAAAGCGAGTAAAACCCAGAGAAGGAAGGAGAACAAAGAACAGGGTAACCATGAGTTGCTTTGGTTGTATAAGAAAATCAACCAAAGAATCAGAAAGGAAGAACAGCAACAACCACAACGCCCACATCAACAACGCTACCAAATCTAATCGTCAAGGTTAATTCCCTTTATTTATTTTTAATCTAAGCCCTGTTTTGATTTTGAATTATGGATCATTGAGATAAAGCTCTGTTTTTTAGATGATCAATTCTGGGTTTTCATTTCAAATTTTCTTTTTTTTTGGTTGTTCTTGTGGTAATTGTCTTTTGCATTTGTCCCCCATTGTCTTTGATTTCTTCATTTCAGTCATTTAATTTAAATAAATTCTGGGATTTTTTCTGGGTTTATGTCAAAAAGAGAAAGAAAAAAAGTTTCTTTTTTATTCTCTGAAGTAAATGCGATCATTTTTCATTTCTCTTATCTGGGTTTTTGGTTTCCTTCTGTTCATTGTGTTTTGTTGATTTAGAGTCGCTGATTTTTGATTGGTTATGATTGTTCTAAGTTTGAATTCAAGTCTCTATCCCTTCTATTTTATTTGACATGGTTATTGCTATTTCGGCTCTCTTTTTGACTGAATAGGTTAATGTCATGGCAAAGAAGGCAAAGTCTTTAAATAGTGAAATGTGGCTTAGTAATTTTTATAAAACTTTCATCCGTCTATTAATTTATGTTTCTGTGGAAATTTGATACTTCTCTCGTGTAATAACAAGTTTATGTGTTTTGGTCTATGTGCCTGTTTACATACACTGATGCTTATAGTATTTACAAAGATTTCATCTTGTTGATTGATATGGGTTTAGGTCAGTATTTGGTAGCTTCTGATATACCACCAGGTTAATTTGGTTTGGTTTAATAACATGATAGTCAATTTTGTTTGTTTCTTTTAAACTGAATTTTGTCATTTTGTATTCTTGGGTTGCATTTCATTTCTTATGACTCGTCCTTTCAATCCCATTGTGAATGAATTAATCAAGATTTGGTTTTGGATTTTATTCACCATGTGCTGTAATTTGTCTTTTTGCTTAGCCTTTTATCATTTCGTAACTCACATTTTATACATGTGTTTTAGATACTTCAAAAGTGAATTCAGAGAGAAATGTAAAAAAGGAATTGGGTGTAAAAAAGGAGGAAGTCTCTAAGGTTGATCAGTTATCGATCGATGTAAAGGAGTTGAACTTAAAGGAGGAGGTTTCTAAGGATGGGGAGGCTAATGGCAGGCGGCCACATGCATTTACGTTGGAGGAAATGGAAGTAGCAACCCGAAACTTCAGTCGAGATTGCTTTATAGGTGAAGGAGGTTTCGGCAAAGTTTACAAGGGCCACTTAGAGAAAACTGACCAGGTTGGTTGTGTTTATCGGAATGTAAAGTCTTATCATTTATACAACTTGTCATGCCAATGACAGCTTTGTGTTGAGCTCTGAACCCGTTCTTTTAAGTGAGCACTGATAAAAGTTTTGTGTGCCAATTTATATACCTCGTTCTCAATTTCCTAGGATTTGTTCGTTGAGTTTAAATTTGAGACGTATTAATTACTCATTTAGTGTAAGCTCAGAGCTGATTTTTTTATTAATTTTTGTGTGTGTAGGTTGTTGCTATCAAGCAGCTTGATCGCAGTGGATGTCAAGGGATTAGAGAATTTGTTGTTGAAGTATTAACGCTAGGTTTGGCAGATCATCAGAATCTTGTCAAATTGATTGGCTTTTGTGCCGAAGGGGATCAAAGGCTCTTGGTTTATGAATATATGCCATTTGGATCTTTGGAAAACCATTTGCATGGTATGCAACACACTTTACTCGAAATTTAGAGTTGTACGAAGGTTATGAAGGTTTAGCTTTAACTTTTCGTGCCATTTAACCGTATATTGTCATGAATGTGAAGTGAATCTGACTTTGATTTAATTCTTACAGATCTTCAAGCTGGGAGCAATGTTCTGGATTGGAATACCAGAATGAAGATCGCAGCTGGTGCTGCAAGAGGTTTAGAGTATCTGCATGAGAAAATCCAGCCTGCTATCATATATCGTGACCTGAAATGCTCAAACATTTTGCTTGGTGAGGATTATCACCCAAAGCTATCTGACTTTGGTTTGGCCAAAGTGGGTCCTAGTGGAGATAAGACTCATGTTTCAACTAGGGTTATGGGAACATATGGGTACTGTGCACCAGATTATGCAATGACAGGTCAGCTGACTTTTAAATCAGATGTTTATAGCTTTGGAGTGGTTCTTTTGGAGCTTATTACGGGCAGGAAAGCTATTGATGGCACAAGACCTCTTAGGGAGCAAAACCTTGTAGCATGGGTAAGATGATTCTGCTGCTTCACATTTCTCCTATAGCATATATGATATTATTATCTTATATTTCCTGGCACTTGTTTCAGTTAGTATAAAAATGCTTTTTTTTCCTGGTCATTATTTGCTAGTCACTTGTTCTAGAGCCTTTTGATTCTCTCTTTCCCTGCTGTCTTCTACGATGGTTTTTCCAATAGTGAGTGACCTCCATATTCCATGGAATTGATTGATTTAGTTGTCTCTGGTTGTTGTGTGAAATAAAAAATGAACTTGAACGGGCTAGCTTTTTAAAAGTGGTACTTTAATACATATGTCAACTTCTTTTAATTAGTGGTTTTATGCCATGTAAACAATTTACAGTTCTGTATTTGCTTGAATTTGTTATGATTATTGTTTTAGTACTTGGTTGTGGTTTTGAATGCTTGACCACAACATTTTTCTTTTCAGGCAAGACCCTTGTTCAGAGACAGGAAGAAATTCTCACAGATGGTGGACCCATTGCTCAAGGGTCAGTATCCTGTCAGGGGATTATACCAAGCTCTCGCTATTTCTGCGATGTGCGTACAGGAGCAGCCTAATATGCGGCCTGTCATAACCGATATAGTGACTGCACTGAACTACTTGGCTTCCCAGAATTATGACCCCCAAAGCCATCCAGTACAAAGTTCTAGGAGTCCATCTTCCCCTAAAGTGGGAAAATATGATAATATGGGTAGGAATGCGGGTAATGAGCCAGAGCGAGACTGAGTTGGGGGACAAAATTAAGAATAAAACAGTCGATACCATCTTGTGGTCTTAGAAATGATGTGCCTAGTTATCAATTTTTGCATCACAGAAGATAACAGGTACTACTGCCATTCTCAATATTCACATAGAGAATTTCTGCTCTTTTCTCTCCTCCCCTACGGTGTACATGTGAGCTGACATTCTTGATGTCTTGTATGTAAGATCTGTCCTTGTAGGAACTTTTAAGAAATATTAGTCAGCCTTACAGTTACATTCTTTCGCAGACATGTGTGTGTGTGTGTGTGTATATATATATATATATATATATATATTTCTTTATTTCCCTTGCTAAATGTGTATATATATATTTTTTCTTGTCTAGCAAAGTAACTGCAGAATCACGGTTCTTCATTTGCACAAGCTTTATTCTAAAAAAAACGAATTAGAAATATATCTACCTCGTCTTGCCATGCAGGTAATGTGGAATATCATTGCGGGGTGGATGTGAAAAACATGTATCATGGGGAGTTTTGAGGCAAAGAGGGAACCTGGGGTTCTACAGAATGAGTTGTAAATGTGTACCTTGGGTTCGGGGTGTAGTTAATCTTGGTAGATTGAACTCATTGGAGGGCTGCTATCTCCAAACGGGTTGTTTATACTAAAGCTCCTCGTGTACATAGTAGGATGTTGATTATGTTGATATTTATTTTTGGTATGAACGATCTTGAACTCTTGAAGTGACTTCAGTTCATACAGTATAACATGGAAGAGACATGTTTTACTTGAACAATTGGGATTGTGGTATTTCATAAATCTCATCTCCAACTAATGACCTGAAATCTCCGTTTGGACAGTTAAGGAATGTGAGATTCAAACTTGGGTAGTGCTGAAACTGTAAAACATGATGATGATCCTTCTGCTGTCAAGTTTGTCAGAAATTGGTGATAAGGATGTGATGAAGAAAAGCACAGAATTGCGTTTCAAAACTTGAATGCCATTGGTGTTTGTTCTTCCATAGAAGTTTGGTTTAAACCCGATAGTCGTAATTGCAATACATTATTATTGGTTTGCTAGTCATTAAGAGCCACATGAAAGGTTGGCATTCTGGGTTTTGTGCAAGGCTAATTTTTAGTCTGTGCCTCTAGGGAAGTGGTGCCAAATTGATGATTCATAGGAGTTATGACACTTCTATTTGCTCATGAAGTGTTGTTATGCCTTGTGTTGTCATTAAGTTTCACGCATGCCTTGTGCTAGACAGCTAACAGTTTTGGCAAGCAAACTATAGACTTACTGGAATTGGATATAATAAACTTGCATGAACTAAATGATTCCCATATAGTTTATTTTGTGTAAAATCTTTAGTCTTTTGTATCATGATATTACACCAGAATTTGGTGCACTGTGACATCGAGTAAGAGTTTGAGGAGTTTCACACGTTAATGTATCAACCTGAACATGGTAGAAGGTGTAAGCTCTTCCATACACGTTAACATGTTGCTTTATCTTTTGCTGATTTTGCATCGGTAAGTTACAGTTGCTTATCAGCTTATGTGAAAGAGAGCCATGTAATGGGCCTTTTCATACTAATCTAGGTGCTAAGCCATTACAGAAGGGTTCAAACTTCAAAAATTCAAAGCATCGGCTACTACATCAAATATTCAAAAAAGTATTTTATGTATCGTTAAAAGATAAAATAATAATAATAATAAAAATGAACAGTGCATACATCTAACGGTGAGGAGGTGATCAGACTGTATGAATTGAGCGGGTCACGGATGGTGACGATGCAACGAATAATTTTCGCAAATATTCTTTCAAAAAGTTGATCATTTTATTTAGGACTAAAGCTTCTAACTTCTTCCATGTTTATCCTTTCTTCTGGTCTGTAGAATATCTTCCACACATTGATGTTTATATATCTCATCGGTAATTGACTACGAAAGTTGTGCTCAGCTAGACAAGCTTTGGATGTAATTCCGTTGGGTCATTTAAAACTTTTTGCAACTTTTACTTGATATATAATGTAAATATTACACAAAATGGAAAATGTCACAATGAAATCCAGTAGTGAAAATAATTATTTGTAAGTTGAGTCTCCACCGTTGATCAATTACTAACCAACTTTGTACATCCCTGATATATTCTAAATGTCTTATATATGTTTTCGAATATTAAGAACTTTTTTTCTTAGAAGGTGTTCATACCATTAATAGATAACCAATTTTTTTTTGAGAAGACACTAGAAGAAAACCAATGATTACAACAATATATACAAGGAGTCCTTATACATTCTTACAACTAGTCAACTACGTCTTCTTTTTTTGTCGTTAATCCTTACAACTAACTTTAAGAAAAAGATCCAACAACATATACTAAACTATATATATATATATAAAGTCGGGATCCAGAATGCACCGTGCACACGTTATTAAAGTGCGGACGGACATGTGTCGTCATCTCCGTATAACGGAAAGAGAAAGTGAGTGGAAGTGGACGGTACAGATAACGACACGTGGACCGTGCTCACTGTAATAAAGTGCGGATGTGCGCTTCAGATCCGGCTTGTGTGTGTGTGTGTGTATATATATATATATATATATATATATTATCAACCTGACAAATGGACGGGTTGGGCAGTTAGTCGGCAGGCTTTAGCTGTTAGCGGGTTCAACCCGTAATAACCCGCTAAGCTAATGAGTTATAGCGGGTTGAACCTGTTGGGTTCACGGGTTACCCGTTGGGACCTGCTAAGACCCGTTAAGAATTTTTTTCATCATTTCTTATATATATATATATATATATATATATTTTTAATCAAATACCTAAAAAAATTTCTTTTAACGGTTGGAAGTTCCAACAATTTAGATTAAATAAAGTTAATAAAAAGAAAAAGAAAAAAAGAAGTAAGATGAATTAGTAAGATTTTCTCCTTTTTATTTTTATTATTATTTTTTTATTTCTTAGCGGGCCTTAACAGGTTAAATGAGTTCCAACAGACAACTCATTTCCGTCCGCTAACTGGCGGGTTGTAACGGGTTGACAACCTATTAACCCGTTATGTAATCGGATGGTTAGCGGACGAGTTTTTAACGGACGGTTAGCGGGCGGTTAACAGGTAACGGGTTGAATTGCCAGGTTGAATATATTAAAGCATCTTCATATTACATTGACAACAAGAAAACACTAACGATATATAAACCCTATAGCCCCTTAAATTTATACCAAAACCAGGGGCGGATCTAGTATAGAGGAGCATGGGACTCAAGTCCCACCCAAATTCTTTACAAAAAAATTATAACATATAGTTATGACTAATCTTACGGTGTGATTGTAAAATTGTTGGGCTAAGTCCCAATCAAATTCCTTCAAATTGTTCCACTCAAGTCCTAGCCTGTTTGATGTGCTCTAAGTGCCCGACTTATACTTATTTTTGTGTTTGTTAAAGAAATAGCTAAGTAAACATATATGTCGTTGTTATCTGTTGTTTTATTTTCTTTCTTGTCAAACCTTAGTCCTACAGCATTAGTGAGGTTGTTACTTTTGCATTTTAGTTAGTTGAGTTGGATTTTATATCTATATATTTTGTATTGCACGCATTCAAATACTTACTTCGTTTGAGTTGTGTCATATCTAGAGTTTTATGAATTAAGAATTGTATTCAAGTGATAAGGCTTACTACGTCCCTCTTGTATGAGTGTATACTTGTTTCAATTTGTTTTCTTAGTGAAAGTTCAAGTTTAACCCAATTGCAATTCCTAGATCCGCTCTCACCAAAACCATGCTACACCTGCTCGACCAACGACGACGAGCTACACCAACTCAAAACTAGAAGAAACGACTGGACTCAAGACAGGCTCATATCAACTCACGTGCATCGCACGTGATGATATCTTTTGGCGCCAAAATAGTAGCCAAAAAAAAGCAAATCATAAATCTGAAACCATAGAATCCAGAGAATTTCCAAAACCCCAAGGCAAAAGATGCAGCACAGATATGGGCCTTTATTAGGCCGAGTGCTGGAAGAACACGTCATGTACATCGGCGACGACGGCAACGATTACATGGACCCAAAGAGCCTCCTCCACTACGAGCCACGTGGCGTCGCCGGAAAGAAATGGAGGTCGTTGGAGAACTGGGCCCGCGCCATCGCTTGTGTTGTGCTCTTCTGCATATTCGTCCTCTGGTGCTCCTCTTTCACGGGTAAAAGCTTTCGTCTTTTCTTGAATTCTTTGATGGGTTTTTCTGTTTCTTGATGATTGGATTCTTTGATTTTTCTGTTCAGTCGAAAATGGGTATCTATTTGGCTGTTAAAGTTTGTTTCTTGATGGGTTTCATTGTACTTGATGATTGATTACTTTGATTTCATGTTGATTGCGTTTGTGGAAAATGGGTATCATCTTTTGGACTGTTTTTCCAGGTAAAGGTTGTTTCTTGGAGCACAATGTTTCAGTTCTTTTGGGTTCTTTGATGGATTTCCTTGATGGGTTTCTTATGTTCTTGATGATCGGTTGCTTTGATTTCATTTGGGTTCTGTTTTGTGGAAGTAAATTGGGGTTTTGGAAAATGGGTAACATCTGTTTGACTATATGCCTGTGATAGTTCATTTCTGGGTGCACATTGGTTCAGCTCTAATGGGTTCGTTCATGGAGGTTGATTGCTTAGATTTCATGCTGGTTTTGTTTTGTGAAAGTAGATTGGGTGTGTGAAAGTGGGTACCATCTGTTCAACAATTTCCCCCTGAAATTTGTGTTTCTTGATGCAAAATGTTTCAACTCTTTTGGATGTATTTGCTTTAATTCTATTTATGTTGCTTGAGACTTTATTGTTTCAGTATCCTGCTGAGTTAATGCTCTGAGTTAGTGTTTTGATAGGTTTATGTTCCTGAGGGAAAGTTTGAGTCATTACAAAACTTGACATACTAGTCTTTCTAGGTTTGGATGATTGGGGTTTCTATTTCTTGAGGATTGCTTGATTGGATTTCTGGTTCATTTCGTTTCGTGGGACGAAATCACAGTTGCGGCTCACTATTTGGTCTATGTGGCTACAACATTATAGCATTACAGACTCTCTTTTTTCTTGCACAAGCAATTGATCTTTCAATGGTTTGATGTGTCTCCAGTATTATATTTGATTCTATTCTCTAGTAGTTGATCTTCACTTTTCTTTTCAGTTTTCTGGTCATCAGGTCATTGTTTGTTTTGATTTCTTGTTCATTATTTGTTTATTGGGAGGGATGCTCTGATTGTTTTGAGACATGGCACTTTGGTATGTGATTGAGGTTATAAATGTATGAATCAGACACTTCTGTCCTTGAAAATATTGATCTTTTTTTGAGCTGGCACTTTGGTATGCTTTTATTTTTTGTTTACTTTTTTACTCTACTGTCTGGTCGCTGAGCTTCACTTTTGTGTATGAAGTTGGAATAGTTTTGACACTTTGTTTTTATTTTGAGTCAATTAGGTCTTAATTTGTTACTTCTATGTTTTGTCTTTGTTTGCAAACAGTAAAGTTGTGAGCATAGGTGGTAAAATCGCTGCAACACGTGAAACTGATATACCACTCCTGAATAACACTCAACTTGGTATCGCAATACTGGCAGCTGAGGCAATGTCACCAGAAGCCTTGGTTCCTCCGAACTTCACAGTCACCAATATAACTGAGGTTCAGCTGTTGAGTACTGCTCCTCAGAATAGCTTATAAGAGATCTATGTCTGTGAAAATTGTATCTGGGTTTGAGATCAGAGTCCAAAAAGCCAACTGAGTATGTATAAACAACCTAAGGCTAATGTAATTTGAATGTACAAGGATAGTTGACATTTCCTATGCTCCACAAAACACTTGAAGATCAGCCAAGAACAAGATTAGAAATCACATTTCTCATGATCTCAGGTAAATCATGCATATGCATATCATATGTTTTTCACAGAGGATAGGTTGAGTCCTTGTGTTGTCTGAATTTCAAAGTTCTTATTTGTCATGTTCTAAAAAACTCTTTGTTGTTTTCAAATTGGTTTTTGAGAATTGAGTTTCTATAAGTGCCTTGCCGCCCAAACCAGTCTAATGGTTTGGTGTCTTAGGCCCCACCTGGTTTTTGTTCATACATGAACCAATTGCATATATGGTTCATACGTTGTTCAAATGATCAATCACTATTGATTGTCTTGATTCGGACTGAGTATAAAAGGTTTAATATCTTTTGCTCTTCATTTGAATTAAGTATTGTTTTGGCTAGACATATTTTGTCCTTTTAAGTTGCTGATGTCAACTCTCTTTGGCTCCATTGCTTTTCATGTGTTTGAGTCCAAAACCTCTTTTCAGAACAGATTGGCAAGTGTGTCTGCAACTCTGGGAGCTGCATCTCTTGCCTATATATGTCTACAACTTTAGCTTGGCTCTTCGGTTGTTGAAAACTGCCATATTGCGTTTTCTCTATTGAGTCTAGTTTTAGTTTTCATTGTTCATGTTGTTCTAAGTCTTTCTGGTGAATATAAACCTTAGGGGAGTGGTTCTAATAAGGACCACTAAGTTGATGACTAGTTGAAGACTTTTCGTCTTATCTCACTTTTCGATATTATATCCACATCTTGATAGTATAACTTGTAGATATATATGAGTAGATCATCCTTACAAATTTTCATCTAAATTGAAAATCGTTAAGGCATTCATAAATGTGATTTACCAATTATAAACTTGAACGACTCTTATTTGACATATTTGGATCGTCCATTGATTTGATCTATTTCGATTCCTTAATGATCACCAATTTGGTTGAAAATTTGTATAAGTGATCTACTTATATAGATTTATAAACTAAACTGTTGAGATAGAAAATATGATTGAAAAATGGGTGTAATAAATCATTTAAAGAAAAAAGTCTTCAACTAGTCTTCAACAAGGTCTTCAATGGATCATCTCCTTAAACCTTAGAGCTTGAAAGAAAACTTTTTTTGACAAACTCATTTCATTGTTGCATACCATGATGGATGTGAAGTGCAACCAACCTAAGAAGTGTTCAATGCTGAATTTGCTATACAGTAGCTGAATTCACGAATAAGACTTCTGAAAGCATTTTCAGTTGTTGGCTTAGAAACAAGAGAGGAAATAGAGCTAGACTAATTTGAGACCCGGTAGGATAGTTAAGTTGTATCCCTAAAATTGTTATTACTCTAAGAGGTCTTTTCAACTTAGTGGAATGTTTTGTCTCTCAAGAGTTAGAGACACATTTTTTCTTCATGTTTAAAGGTTTATGCGAGTAAAAAAATATTTGTGTTAATTGTTTATTTCTGTAATTCTCTATTTTAATAAAATAGATAAAATCCACATGTCTAAATTTAATTGTGATAAATCAACATGTCTAGATCTGATTGGAATGCAATACCACTAGACATTGTCACGTGGTGCTATGGTAGCACTGAAAAATTTCTCCTTATAATTCATGAAAAACTAGTAGATTAAGACGTGGATCGATGATGTGGCTATGTACTAGCAAACTAAGCTGTAGAATTTACAGAGATAACAACAGTTAATGATGTGCTTTGATGTATCAAGTTTACAGACAGTAACATCAATAAAATTTCCTATTCTACATTGTCTTCTTCGGTGATTGATGAAATGTATGATCAAAGTTTCTTCTGTGGACTTTTCTTGTAGAACTACAGCTAAACTTTTTCTTTCTGCACACTATGTTCCCATTCAAGACTTTTCCACTAATTTCATTCTGTGTGCCTCAAGAATCTTCGAAAGATGGAAACAGGTTCAAAACTAGATCAACGGCATGTTGCCTATTGCTTCTACAACTCGCTCATCTCACCTTCTCGACAATTGTCAACCCATAGAAACATCGTCGAATTCTTTTTTGATGGAAGAAGTCTACAACAGTCTCTCCTTGGTGACTGCAAAGAAAGTTTTCTTTCAGTCAATAACATGTTAGTAATAGCATCAACATAGATGCAGGAACATTATATCTCAGTTAGGTGTCTTGTTAAGAAACATTTCTGTCTTTTTGAAACCTTACCTTTTCCCAACGAACAGGATCTGGCCGTTTCAAGACAATGATGGTATCAATTATGTCTGGGGAGGCCATTTTCCAACTGCATTGAGGAGATGGAGATCTCTCAAGCTTATAGAAACCAAATACTTTACTTCTGTCTCGATGAAGGCGATTCGTGGTCAAATAGAACAGGAAGGGTTTCTGACAAGGGTCTCTGTACACAGGCCTAGTGTTAAATGAATATGATGTGAAATCACCTTTTCTGTACCAATTAAGAAAGGTTCTTGAGGGTGTTTCTAGTTCTCTTGGAGACATTACTCCCCTGATGACTTGAACTACATAGCCCCATGAAATGGAGATGGACCATAAATGATCTTTGTCATAGCAGATTGATTGTTGCATTATACTAGCGGAGTCGAACTCTACAGACTGGAATAGATGTTGAAGTGCTTTAACACGGGTCATGCGTGGGAATACCGGCTCAACTACATCAAGGTGGTGAAGAGTTACCAATGGAGCCACAGGATGGGCACTCAGAAGGCCTACTAGGTTTCCATACACATCATACTGCACAAGCACGAAACAGTTACATTACCTTACCATGCCAAGAAGACTAATGCTGGATGCATTGCATTAGTAGATCAAACAATGTGACTGTTGATGCAATTCATGTAGTAAGTGCTCATCAAGAGTTAATTTTCAGATGATATGAAATGGTGATCGGAATATGGCAATGTCTCAGGTCAAATATTTAATGAGAAATTAAATGGTGTAAATGGCTATACCATTTACCTCATTGGCGGACGCACGTACAACCTTCTGGGGCTATTGCCCCCACAAAAAAATTGAGCAAATTAAGTAAATATTATGAGGAAATTGAATTAATTTGTCCCCATATAGTTTGTATTGAACAATCGCAATGAAAATAGTCCCCACTTGAAAACAATCCTGAGTCCGCCTCTGATTTACCTGATGAAATCCAGCTTCCTTGGTCAGAGGAACTCCTAGCTCCGCCATACAAGCCTGCATTCTATCATCACTGCCATATAATGCCGGATATCGTTGGATGCACCGGTCTTGCATCTTCTCTAGTTCCACTGCCAATGGATAACTTATGGCGAATCCACCTCCCCCAAAGGCCATAGTATACGAGAAAAATATGTTCTGAATGTGACTCTCTGATGGATGTCCTATATAATAAAACTGGTTATGATCATATTTTGAAAGAATCCTCAACACATTATCCACCACGAAAACTGTGTCATCATCCCCCATCACAAACCATCTCACATCCTTCAATCCAAGCCTCAATGTTTCTGAAACCACCCTAGAAATCCTCAATGCTGATCTCTGCCCTTGACGATTTGTGTACTTGAATCCTCTGGTGTCCCCAGAGATTCGAATCTCAGGTAACACCTCATTTCTCCGCATCCTCACCTTTTTGTCCAACCAAACCACCCCTCTCATCTCCTTCTTCCACCACAGTTTTATGTACTCCTTCCTCTGTTCCCACAAATTTGACGAGGCTGCAATCCCAAACACAACGTGTATCAATTCTGTATCAAATCTGAAAGGTTGTTGTGGACTTGAAGGTACTACTTCCTTGGCTTCTTGCCCTAGTCCTTGTTTGCCTTGTACCTCAAGTTTACTCACATCATTACTAGCAGTGACATTTGTGACAGTCTGAAGATGATTGTTAATATTTACAGGGGTAGCACAATTCTGAGAGTTGAGGAGGTGGTTGGAAGAATATAGAACATAAAGCATTGACATTATGAGGAAAACCCAGGTTATGGTGGCTCTGAAACCAATCATATGGGAGCCGGTATACGATTTCTTATCGGAATCTTCAAACTTGCCGCTGCCTCCCATTGAAGAATTGTCTGGCGAAAGAAAGGAGGTGGCATAGAAAGAGAAATTTGTCCAAAATTGTTCGGATGAAAGGGAGAGAGAGATGGATGAGTTTGTGTCATGTGTCCTTAAAGTTTGTTATGGAATGGACGTAGAATGCGAGGAACAAGGAGAGTTTGATTGACCTTGCCACCTTCTCATCATTTACGTCCTTAATTGTTGTGAAGTGGTCGGCTATTGTATGAGAGAGAGATTATATACCATATATTGTTGTATTAATTCTACTCACCCAGAATTAAGTGCATTTTAATTTGTCACGAAAATGAAACCATGAGTTGGTAAGAACATTGGTGTGGAATCCTCATGTATGGTTTAAATTTTACCAATATTAATTAAATTTAAGTAGTCATGTTGTTGTTCTAATAAAATAAAATAACAATTAAGAGCTAACTTAAGCCAAAGTAGCTGAGAAGTCAATTTCCAATTTTCCAGCCACTAGAGAAAGGGAAGACAACTTAGGTGGCAGCCCTTTCCCGGCCGAGCGTCGTCGCAATCACACGGTTGCGTTCGGGTCTAATCTTTTACTCACACACTTATGATGCCAATAATTCACTCACCCACAGTTAATCATTACACACTTATAATTGTAATCATAACATATAGTTATAGCTAAGAAAATTCTATCATACAAATATGCATTCTATGCAACCTGTTAAAGGTGGGCACTTGAATCAAAAATGTGGGTACCGTATCAGACCGCATCGATTGAAACCGGTCTTCAAACCACATTGATTTTATTGGATCTTTTTAGGGTTGAAAAAATTTCAACTCATAAAAACGGATTGGATTAGGTTTGAGAAAATTCTAAACTGATTTTAACCAACACGCATTGGTTTTATTTATTTTATTAATTAATTAATTTAATTTATTATTTATAATAGATATAATGATATATGAACTATAAAATCATTAAAATGTTTATAAATGTAATATTCAAATTTATAATTTCAAATTCAAGCCCATAACACTAATGGCCCAAGGTCTCTTATCCCTATATATATATATATATATATATGTCTCTTTCAATGAGAGATTCATTTTCTTGACATATATGAGGGATCAAGAATTACACCAATTTTTTAATCACCAAATCACATATCCACCGTCTAATATATAGATTTATATATGTAGATCATCTTTGCAAAATTTCATCCAATTTGGTGATTGATAAGGTGCTCAAAACTGCGAATTAAAATTATAAACATGAACGGTTCATGTTTGACAGATTTGATGCGTCAATTGATTTCAGTTAGTTCAAAGTCTTAACGATCACCAAATTGGATGAAATTTTGCAGAAATGATCTACATATATGAATCTAAGTATTGAACGGTGGAGATGTTGATATGTGATCGAAAAGTTGGTTTAATGTTTGATCTCTCATATATGTCAAAAAAGGATCCCTTAGTGGAAGTGTCATTTAGACCGTTTAATATATATATATATATATATATATATATTAAATGGTCTAAATGGCACTAGCGCCTTGATAGCCTAGACGAAGATTAGACGATTTATTTTTTTATATTTAATTAATAAATATAACGACCTATAGCCTAACGTCTTGATAACCTAAGCGAGGATTAGACGATTTATTTATTTTATATTTAATTAATAAATATAATATTTAAAATTATTAAAATATTAATAAATATCAAAAAATTGCATCACCTTTCTCTAAAAGTGAGCAACCCAACCTGTAATGTTACAAACATGATTTTTAATTCAAGCTTAACTCATAGATGCTCATTAGTCATTATAATCACTGCACAACTTCAAAATAGCATATTAGTAACACAAACACACTTACACAAAACTATATCTGTAAAGAACTGGACCAGTGTTGATACGGTGAGAGAAGCAGTAAGCCATCCCAACACTAACAATATGCCTACATATAATTATACGATGTCAAATACCTTATCTTGTATTCTTTGGCGCTCGCTCTCCTGTGCCGCAGACCCGCAGTATGACCCGTCGTAACTTGTAAGAGCTTCCGCCACTCCACCTGAGAGAACAACTCTACAATCTCCCAAGTTCGAAACAACAACCTCCTGCTCATCGACTAACGCAGTCAAACAGCAGGTACCACCACTCCCATTTTCTCCCAGTAATCAATTAACAGTTCATAATTCAATAACACCTTGCATCTCCTCATGTAATGTCACCAAATTCCTCCAAGTCGAAGCAGAATACGCATCGAATCAGTTCAATTGAGCGAAAACAAGAATTATTGATTGAATCATTTGAAAATTAGGATTTAGAAAAACTGAACAAGTAAAGAATAGGGAAGTAATCGAAAGTATATTCATACCGGAAATCAAAATATAAGAGATGTGTGTCTCCAACACTTCCCCAACAGATTGAACATAGCAATGACTAACGAGAATATAGATTGAGTTGATGACCGATCTTTAGAAGGAGGAGAAACAAACTCAACAAGCCAAAAACATTGTTTTCAACTTTTCATAGAAGCAGATTTTTAAAGAAGTGCTTGTCAAGACTCAAGAGCGAGGTAGCTGACCGGCAAGATCTTCAACCGACGAGGTCGCTCGGTTTGGGAGAGGCGGGGCTCAGATGTAGCTGAGTTTGGGAGGGGTGAAACAGCGAGGATATATTAATTTATTTTGATAGGGTTTTTTTTCACACGCCTACCACCTAGTCCATTGAAGCCTTGGAAGTGCCTGCTTCGCTTTGGCGCCGCCTTGACCGTCTAGGCGGCCCCTAGGCAGTTGACCGCCTAACTCAAACGCCCAAGGGAAAATGGGGATGGCAGACCTCCGCTTACAGCCGAGGCGCCGTCTAGGCGAGGCAAGGCGTCACCTTTTAGAACCTTTATATATATATATATAAAGCATTTCTCTGACGGTCTTAATTTTGTATCTGGTTGACTAGTTCTAGTTTCATTATAATATCTATTTTATTTTGATGTTTAAAGTATGAATTCAATCTGAATCCACTTTAAAAAGTGAGTCACCGGAATATGTAGATTGACATTTCAAAAATGTAGATATGGATTGTGAGTCACCGGAATATGTAGATTGACATTTCAAAAATATAGATATGAATTGGAGAAATACCATACCATTTAAAGTAAATTACATTAAAGTTGAGTCCCATCACACCAATTCGCGCCCATACGTACAACCTCTTTTCCAACCGTAAACAATACAACACCCTCTCCTCCCCCGCCAGCCGTCGAAGCCGCACGTGCCATGTACTCCTGTAACACTTCTGTAGAGCAGACAATCCTATTAGAACTATAATTATTACTGTAATTGTATCACTTTATTACCGATATAAATCACTGCATTAATCATTACGCACATGTAAATTTTATCACACTGATGTGCATGATATGTAAACACACCCCTCTCCCGAGGCACAAGACATGTGTCACATACTCATATTAGTGTATGTATGACACATTTTTATAGGGTAATGTATATGGTGCAGCGCGGTATGCTATAGATCTTTTAAAAGGAGTTGTGCACACAGCAGTTGGGGAGCAGGTATTTGTTTTGAAAATTTTGGCTATGAAAGCAGGTTGTATACTATACACGCTGCACGATAGAGTTTTCCCTTTTGTAGAGCAGACAATCCCGATATAACTACTTATTACCATAATTATATCACAATATCACTGACATAAGTCATTGTATTAAGGGTCTCGAATAATTAACCACCCACAACATTGGCTTCTCAGCCTATGCTTTTATACCGAGACATGGCGCATGATTTCCATGCCCTCCTCCCAATCCCTCTCAGCCCTTGCCAACTCGAGCAACCGGAGTCGGTGGGCGACTTTACGGTGGCCGATATTAAAGTTTAATCTCATCACACACACAGTGCCAGACCAGTGAGAGTGAAGGTCCCAAACCAATTCAAGGTCTCTCTCCGACGTGACCCTCCCCAATCCAAGCCGTGAGGGGATAAGATACCAAAAGGTTGTTCACGTGCCCGGCGGGACCTGTCACGTGTGTGTGAGTTACCACCCTTTTCTGATTAGTCTATTTTCATCCTGGTTTATGCTACTTCTGTTCCCTTGGCTACAAGGAGATCATATCAAGCAAGGTTATCTATCTTTGATTGGCTTTACATTTTAATGGTTTACACTTGCCCATCATGACTATTTGATTATGAGAGAGTATTCAGTGTACCAGATAAAGACAAAAAAAGAAAAGAAAAATAAATGTGAACAATGCATACATCTAACGGTGAGATAGACGTGTCACGTACACCACCGATGCACCGAATAATTTTCGTTTGAACATTACATGCTCCTCAATAACGGGTTGATAGTGAATTAGTTTGTGATCGTTTATGTCCATCATTGAAATCTTTATTTACGATAAATATCAATATCGATCATCCGTTATGAAATGTAAGAAATGAGCGCATCCAACTTTCTTAATTGTGTGAAACTCATAAGTCCTTAACTTACTATATGTTTGTGCACTTTGTTAGTAATTTCATAAACCCTGACTTTACATTTAAACCTAGTTACCGATTTTAGAATAAGTTCCAATAACTCATTTCCAAAAATGATAGAAGAGTCACTAAGACCTAATGGTATCTGTCATGTTCAAAAGAGAAACTCAATGATCTCATTCGATAAGGTTTTAGCTCCACAAGTTACTAAAAGTCCCCTATAAATATAGTTCATTGCGCACCTAGCTCCCTTTCTCTGTTGCTAAGATTTTTACCACTCAAACAAACAAAGAACAGTTCGTTCCGCACTCACTACTAAAAAACGGTCTTAAGCGACTTTTTAAGGCAAGCCACATTTCATCGTTTAAGTGCATCTTAAACAACGGAAAAGCTCTATCGCCCCAATTTCGCCGTCTAATAATCATTCACCTGATGACAACAAAACCGACGACTTTAAAAATTAAGGCGATGGAAGCGCCAACTTATGCAACGAACATTATCCGTCACTTTAGTCTTTGTGACGGAAATAATAACCTAAGCGACGGAATTTCCGTCGCTTAAGCCCAACACTTATTCTCTTAACGGCAACAAAATTGACGATTGATGAGTAATTAAGGCAACGGAAGTGTCCGCTTATGCTATGAAGAATATTTGTCACTTTAGTCGTAAGTGACAAATACTAAAGTTTCCGTCGCTTATATCCCACTCAAAATTTCAAAATTTCGCTCAAAATTTCAATCGAATTAAATTTTCAAAATTTTTAGCATAGATCCGGCAATTTCAACATTCTCAATTCTTAAATAACCTTCATCAAACCCCCATCCGTCCCTAGATCCAGTTTTTTCTCAAACCTCTTCTTCCAAAAATCGATATAGTTCTCCTCCCTCAACCAACTCGACTTTCTTGTATCTCCGCCTTCTGGCCACGGCTGCGCACGTGGCTGGTACCTTTGTATTCCTCTCGTCGAGTTCGTCATCTCTATGGTCTCAAAACACGCAAGCATTGAGGTTCTCGCAAAAGCCTGGTTTGGGTTCGAAACTTGCGGAGAGATTTCTCCGGTCTCTGTTTTCTCTGTGTGTGGTAAGATTCTTAGTCTCCTTGACGATTTCTACAATCATGAATGATTAATTTCTTTGATAAGTGATGTTTTGAAACTTCTGGGTTAGGCAGTGAGTTTCTCGACGAGGCTAGCGATTCCGACAACGACTTATAATGGTGTCTGGGCTCCTTTCCGAGCGTCTAGCAGAGTGGTTCTTCTTTCCAGAACGTTTGGGTAGACTTCTCTCCCTACTGCATCGATTTGGGTCAAGATATATGATGTTTTTCTGGATTTATGCCGATCTCGGCAAAGTCGCGATGACTCCAGATTCGATTATGACTCCGCCTAGGATGGGTTAGAGCGGCGTTGATGATAAAGAAAAAAGAATTGAACAACATATTTGACCGGATTAGGATGGGTTCTTTCATTTGGCCGGATTTGGCCGCAAAAATCAAATTCATTTCCACCCGCGAAATTTATTTTTGAAAAAATATACACTTAAGCGATGAAACACTTGATCGCTTAAGTATATCATTTTGTCGCATTAGCCCTTGTGTGGCGGACACATTGCCACACATAGATACATGGTGTAGCGACGAATTGTGAATTTTTGTCGCGTAAGTCTTATGTGACCAATCTTAAGCGATAGATCTTTTATCGGTTAACTGCTTAAGCGACTGAAAAATCGGTCTTACCCAACGATTTACTCTAACCGGGGCGTTTTACTAGCGACTATATCCAGACACAAAAGCACAGGTCCCATGGCCAAACGAGCTAATGGTCGGATCAGTCTCCAACTCCCAACGTGCATAGAACAGTAGTGAAGACATAATGATAAATATATATCGAGCTCCGATCCTATCTCTTCCTAATCTTATATTAGCTAGATCTGCTTCAGCTTCTGCAGCTGCTGCTTGTGCTTCTCGTCAGCTTCTGCTTCTGCCAGTCTGTGCATAAAGAAAAGCCAGAAGAAATCATTGAAGGTAAGATTACTTAAGACATGCATTTTGGAAGCAAAGGAATTATATAGGGTTTTTCTTTGTTTGAGGATTAACAAGAAATAGGGATATGTGAGACATGTGAGATTATAGTGGTACAGGGATGGGAGCTAGGCCAAACCCCTTAGGACAATCATTCTTCCTTTCTTTGTTTTCATTTTCTAGATTAATCTTTTTGCCCATTGAAAGTGTTGGGTGACCCATAATCTCTTATTGCATTTCCTAAACCAAATCCTAGCTCTCTTTCTCTTTCACCCATTATTGAATTCACTCCAAAGAGAAGTTAGCTACGCATCAGAATAATAAGCTTGTTTAGTTTGCTTATAAGTTGAAGCAAGAAGGAATTGATCATATATCTACTTTCCAAATATAGAGACCTGACTAGCTAGCCAGCTTCTTTAGCAGACACCTACAGCTTGCTCATCAGGTATACTAGCTAGTTCTTCGCAATCTTTGAATGTTTTTCTCAAAAGTAGTTGAAGTTGTGCACCGAGCATAGTGATCTTTTACTTCTATTCTACATTTCTACTTGGTATTTAATTTTCCGAAAGTTGGATCATACCTATCTGCTACTATGCATTCATAGGAATTTATATATCAAGGTTTTAGCTTAGCATATCATCTCCTATTTTCCTACCCAGAAAAAAAAGTTCATATCTTTCTGGCTCCATTATACTGCCCTTGTTGGATTCTAGTTCGAACTTCATCTGGTCCATTCACTCATAACTTCAGAATATATTTGATTCTCCGGCTTATGGTCTAGCCAGTTATATATGCCGGTTCATTTTCACAGGGGACCAAACTCCGTATAAATCAGAAATACGTCTGCATACTATCACCATTTCTTTGGATTTTTTTATTTTTATACTTGGATCAATAATTCTTTAAAAAAAATCCCAGTTCAGATACATTTAAAATATATAGAATCTTCAGCTGATCAGCTTTTAGAATCTGGTTTCAAGTTCCGAAGCTGCATCGGTAATTCTCAAACTAGTCATTTTTCTTTGCATGTTTGTTGGGAATGAGTTACGGCACTGAAATATGAACTGAGAAACACTACGTTCTGTCATCTCTGTTCTTTTTCGTGCACCTGTATATATTCACGTACTCTCATCCAACAACCAGCTGCTTCCAGCTATTGTAGTGCCATTAATTCTCAGAGCATCATATACCCACAACCCTTACCCTCAATACCACACATGGATCATATATATAGGACCGAAAGTGCAGGTGCAGATATATGTCAGCCTAGCTGTATGTATGTATATATGTATTTATGTATGTATGTTCGACTTGTACACCCCTCAAAATAGAGCTAATCCATCAGCTAGGTCGATCGGTGAGTCATGAAAGAGAGCTTTCATTTGTATTCATGACAAAAACCTATAGTAAAGATCGGGCCAATCTGAATTGAAAGGTCGAATGGCTAAAAACCCTTGAAAATTGTCATATTTTCTTGTAGTTTTGGTGTTTTCTGTTGTATTTCCACATCAATCCAAAATGATCTAATTAAATATATACGATCGCGCCCACACTTGAACATGTGGTGTGGCTTGCTTGTGTTCGGTCGGGTCTGTGTCGATCTCTAGCTAGGAGAATGATCTGTGTACTTACAATTACGTACATGCATTATCTGCTTCACATATTTATGCCTATCACTTGATCGTTGCATTTTGTTGATGACATGGATTATTCTATTTCACTCAAAATCAAAATCTATATCTCCAATTATGAGTTTGCATATGTTTATATGTCTTGATCGACTACTTTATTGAGACGAAACAGCTAGCGGGTAGGGATAATCCACATTGCCATTTTGATCTAGTTAATGAAAGAGCTAGAATCTAGTAACATGTAACTGGAATCGACTAAATACTTGTGAAAACCAAGATCAACCGTGTGAAAATATCACTTGCACGAGGAGTGTAAATCTACATATAACTCGAATGTGCTAGTGTTGTGTTTTGTTATATGTTATATTTTGTCATATATAACTTGAAATATGTTATGTATTTAAATTAACGATAATAATAATATAGTCGTACAAAAAAAAATTCGATATAACTACACACCCTCCTACTAGGATTTTGTAGATTTTAACCTAAATTATTGAGGCTTATTTGTCCATACTCATGCAGAGAGGAAGATCAGAAATGGAAGACGAACCGTCGGAAACAACCCCAACCTCACTCATTCCTCCACTCCCAAGAGACTCCCGCGGCTCCCTCGAAATCTTCAACCCCTCCTCGACCCGACCCGCCAGCCCGCCTCCCTTCCGCCAATCCCAACCCGCCACATGGAAAACCTGGCTCGACCCACGTGACACCCTAAACCCCAAGGCCGACCAGTCACCACCACCCAACCCCGCCTCCAAGTCCGGCCGCGACGACGGCTCCATCACCTCATGGATGGCCCTCAAGGACTTCCCGCCGACTCCGCCGCCGCCCTCCAAGCCGTCAAAGCAGTCGCAGCAGCCGCCTCCGTTCATTCAGCAGACCATCTCCTCCGCGGTCAGCGAAAGGTCAACGACGGAGCCCGGTGACGCGGCGCAGAGGGCCGCCGAGTGGGGCCTGGTCTTGAAAACCGACACCGAGACCGGGAAGCCTCAGGGAGTGACGACCCGGAAATCGGGCGGACCCGAGGACCCGAGTCACAAACCGGGTACGTCGAGAAGAAACTCGAACAACTCTGTCCGGAGCTCCGGGGAACTCTCCGACGAGGGCGGCGGAATCGGTGGAAAAGGGTTCCCGAGAGTTTCGGAGGATTTGAAGAACGTGCTGTCGACGTTTCAGCAGACGTTTGTGGTGTCGGATGCAACCAAACCCGATTACCCGATCATGTACGCGAGTGCCGGGTTTTTCAAGATGACCGGGTACACCTCCAAGGAGGTCATCGGGAGAAACTGGTAAGGTGCTTGTGAATTTACCGTTTTATTTGATTTATAACGGTAATAACGGTCCTTGGGAGGGTAGTTTTGACAATATGAGTGTGTGGGGTTGTGTTTAGCCGGTTTTTGCAGGGAGCGGATACGGACCCGGAGGACGTGGCGCAGCTGAGGGAGGCGTTGGCGAAGAACACGAGCTATTGTGGGCGGTTGTTGAATTATAAGAAAGATGGGACCCCTTTTTGGAATTTACTTACTATTGCTCCCATCAAGGACGAAACTGGAAAGGTCCTCAAATTCATCGGGTATGTTTCTTTTTTCCTTTTTTTTTGAAAATCATGTTGGAGATTTTTCTATGGTCAAGCATGTTGGGGATTTTAATGGTGAAATAAAATAGACATAAACTCGGTTTGCTCACAATAGAGATAATTTTTAAGAGAATTGTACACAGTTAGTATTTTTAAAATTATTTAATTCATGCTTCAATCATTTTTTTGTAATAATTTTTTATTTTTATTGATCAACAATACATCTACAATGACAACAGACTAGTTTTTTACACGCTCTTTTCTCAAGATGACTACATTTCATACAGTTTTCCTCCAATAATTCTCATGTTTCATTAATCACACGGTCTAAAATAATAGACACGATGAATTTTATCATGGAAAAGCGATGTAATCATCCAACTACTTATTTAGCCATTTTGGCCGTCATTGCTCACAGTTGCAATTGTCTAATCATGTAGTATTGCTGCGTAGATGTGGGGCAGTGAAACACAAAACACTACATGTGCCCTAGAAACATAAACATGTTGATCACAGACCTCACAGTTATGGTACCCAAGAAAAATAGAGACCTCATATAATTGTTCATCTCACTTTTCCTTAAATTAACGGGGGGTGCTGCTCAACTCCATCACTGTCCCAATGGAGCTCGGTTCTGGAATTCGGAGGTTCCTTTGGGTGGTGGTGGTGATCGACACGACAGAGAAACATAAGGGGAACTGTTTGTGCAAATTATATCTGGATAGGGGGAATATATTCGCAATTATTGACAACTGATTGGGTTGAATTTGGATTCTTATAAAATCTTAATGATTTTTTTCGGTTTCGTTTGTATTTTGTTTCAGAATGCAAGTGGAGGTGAGCAAACACACTGAGGGGTCCAAGGATAAGATGCTGCGCCCCAATGGATTGCCTGAATCTCTCATTCGATATGATGGTATGGTATTTACTATATGCCACCTAATAATATGATGACGGGCATATACTGATTGAGAAATGTTCGTATACATGTTCGTATACACTTGTTTGAGAAGTGTACGAATACATAGAGCAGAAACCTACCATTGCATACCGTCACATAGAATCAGTCTACTTCAATACGAAACTAGTGCAGTGTATAATACTATTAATACATTAATAAGCCGTAAACAAATCTCTTAAATCAGCCATTGAAAATTTGAAATGTTCAGTTTAGTAGTGTAGTATTGCATAATTAAATATTTGCAAATGCATCTTGGGGTGATCATTGAGTAAATGTTTGTAATGTTTCGATTTGTATTTACACTGTGAGTGATGAGTCTGTGACACTATGAAACGAAGGGCAAAGATCTACTAAGCTTGCTACATATATTCAATCTAACTGAAAAGTGTTCTTAATTTGTTGCAGCTCGTCAGAAAGAGATGGCTACACATTCAGTAACTGAGCTTGTGCAGGCGGTGAGGAGACCAAGGTCACTTAGTGAGTCGATAAATCGTCCCTTTAGAAAGTCAGGAGGTGGTGGCAGGGGAGAGGAGGTAGTAGAAGCTCTCGCGAGGCGAAGCTCCGAGAGTTTGCCTCGGAGAAACTCAGAGTCTGTGGCACCACCTAGACGTAACTCTCTTGGTGATGCTAACTTCTCAATGCATAGTATCAATGAGGTTCCTGAAAAGAAACAGAAAAAACCTAGACGCCTCTCTTTCATGGGGTACAGTTTCGCTTCTTCGATTCTTATAATAAGCTGCTGAACATCAAATGACCATGGTAATATGTAGCTTAACAAATGATTGTTATTCATGCTTCAGGATCAAGAAGAAAAGTAAAACTCAAAGCAAACTCGATGAGGATACATTTGACGAGTTTGGAGCTTCTGAGGATGTTCGTGATGACAGTGACATTGATGAGAGACCTATGAGTCTTGACGACAAAGTGAGGAAGAAAGAAATGAGGAGGGGTATGGATCTTGCTACGACACTGGAACGTATAGAGAAAAACTTTGTCATTACTGATCCAAGGCTGCCTGATAATCCCATTGTAAGATTTCCACTCAGGAAATGTTTAGTTCATTCTTCCCATTTCATTCGAGATGTATTGCAGGATGTAACATGTGATGTCTTTGAATGTTTATATTTCAGATATTTGCATCCGACAGCTTCTTAGAGCTAACGGAGTACAGCCGCGAAGAAATATTGGGAAGAAATTGCAGGTTTCCTTCATTATATGTTAGAAGTAAATTGGAAATGGAACTAAGATCAAATTGGTTTAATGTGGAAGCTGCAACTTCTATAACTGGTTTAATGCATCAAGAATTAGTTAGTGTAATGGTGCTCATTGCTGCTTTCAAACCTTAATGAAATGCTAAACTCTTGTTTGTTTGGATTTTTCAGATTTCTTCAAGGACCTGAGACTGATCCAGCAACTGTGAAGAAAATAAGAGAGGCAATAGACAACCAGACTGAAGTGACTGTACAGCTCATCAATTACACGAAAAGTGGTATGTTTCTTCTTGACGGTTAAGTCCATAAGGCTTAGTGATTGTTTGCTAAATCCTCTCTGAATTCAATCCAGGCAAAAAGTTCTGGAATGTCTTTCATCTGCAGCCTATGCGTGATCAAAAGGTAATATAGCTCGTCACATAATCTTTATGACTACATTTACAGATCAATGCTACTGTTGAATGCATGGTTATTTGATAAGGATACAATAAGATTACAAATACAATTACCAAAATAGAAAAGAATATGGAAATAATTTGCCATTCTACTTGTTTATGTAACCAGGGAGAAGTACAGTATTTTATTGGAGTACAACTTGATGGCAGTCAGCACATTGAGCCTCTCCAGAACTCTATTCCTGAAGTTGCAGTAAAAGAGAGTGAAAAACTCGTAAGAAAGATACATTATGCACTTTCTGATGATTGTGATCATATATATTGAATATTCTTTCCCTTGAATTGTTTGGTTGGTTTCGTAACGCAGGTCAAAGAGACTGCAGTTAATGTTGATGAGGCAGCAAGAGAACTTCCGGATGCCAACATGGTAATGCCAGTTTCTCAATCCATGGTTCATAAAATCTACAAGGTTCAGGAATTTGACAGAAGTTTTCTCTAACTGCAGAAACCAGAAGATTTATGGATGAATCATTCGAAGGCTGTTCATCCAAAGCCTCATAGAAAGGATAGCCCCCCTTGGATAGCTATTCAAAAGGTATTAGTTATTCAATAATGTATGGTTTCGCTTACAACTTCCTTATAAACTGCCATGGAAAAACATTGATTTTGTTCAGTGTCTAATACTAGTTCAAAAACATAAGATAGATTCATAACTATTTTTTTTTTCAAGTATTAGGGATTTGTTCTATTGTATTTCTTGAACATTTTCACCTCTCTATATCATGATACATTTCTGATCGAAGTAACTTTTGATTTGCAGATTCTAGACAGTGGGGAACAGATAGGATTGAAACATTTTAAGCCTATAAAGCCCTTGGGATCCGGTGATACTGGCAGGTTAGTATGTTAAACAGGTTTGTAGTAGCATATGGAAATTGAGGACTCTTCACTTAGATTCTACTTAAACTAATTTTTGAAATATTGAATGTCAGTGTGCATTTGGTGCAATTGTGTGGAACTGACCAGTTCTTCGCCATGAAGGCTATGGATAAGAATATCATGCTCAATCGGAACAAGGTATGTAAAAGAGTTCAAAACTCATTATACATGTATTGCTACCTCATTGTCCATGAGCAGTCAGAAATGATGTCAGTATGAATGGAATGTGCCATTTCCATTTCTATTTACAGAAGGCTTTTCATTCCTTTCTTGCAGGTGCATAGAGCTTGTGCGGAGAGAGAGATCCTAGACATGTTGGATCACCCTTTTCTTCCTGCATTATATGCTTCATTTCAGGTAAAATTGTGATATCATCCCATGTACAAAGTCATAACTCATAACTTACCAAGTATAACCCGACGAATCATCATTTTTTATCATTATTGTCGTCGTTTGCCTAAAAATTAGTTCAAACTTACCATGTATAATACTTTGCAGACCAAAACACATGTTTGCCTGATCACTGATTACTACCCTGGTGGAGAACTCTTCTTACTTTTGGACAGTCAACCAACGAAGGTCCTGAAGGAAGATTCAGTGAGGTACATTACACAATAAGTGCTAGTAATGCAGATATGTTACCTACAACTTGAAGAAGTTGCGATAATTGGAGCAGAATTTACAGTTTAAATACCCTCGCAGTTTGATTGTTTATTCACATTCTCTAGCGAATGACTGACTCGTCTGTTGTCTTGTTGGTGATTGTAGATTTTATGTTGCAGAGGTAGTTGTTGCCTTGGAGTACCTTCACTGTCAAGGTAAATTATTTACATCTTTCATACAATTTCATAATGATTTGAGGATAATGAAGTGAGAATGGAACACTATATTCCTCACATAGCAAATTAGCACTTGCCATATAAAATTGTTTTATTGAGGCAGTGTGACCTGATATTTTGAGCCTTCTGTTCCTTTTACTTGTAGGGATAATTTACAGGGATTTGAAGCCTGAAAATGTTTTACTTCAGAGCAATGGGCACGTAACCCTGACTGATTTCGATTTATCATGTTTGACATCTTGCAAACCACAGGTATCCCACCAAAGAAACTCGAAACCAGAAACAACTGTTTGTTTGTTTTGTTTGCATAGCATATAAAACACATTTCTTTTCCATCTAAGATTCTTAAGTATTTATGAGTAACTTTGTTTTGAAAATTTTAACAGAAGATTCCGTCTCATCAAATCTTAGAATGTACCTTTTGATCTGCCAGAGCTTTTGTTTTTTGTTTTTACAAACAGTATTCTTATCTGGTTCTTTCAGCTTTTACTTCCAACCATTAACGAAAAGAAAAGGCATCACAAACGTCAACATGATCCAATCTTCATGGCTGAACCAATGAGAGCATCAAATTCATTCGTTGGCACAGAAGAGTATATTGCTCCGGTATGACACTTTCTGAAGTTTCTCAATATAGTTCCTTGGTGGTTATCTGTTGCTTATGTTGACTGCTTATTTCTTTCCCACTTCTTATAGGAAATCATAACTGGAGCTGGCCATTCTAGTGCAGTAGACTGGTGGGCTCTTGGTAATTTCACTCTAACTCTAAATTCCATTCTTGAGACTGTTCCCAAATAATTGGATTTTAAACTAAACATGAAAATAGAACACACCTCCAACGAATGTGTTGATTGTCCAAATTTTGCCGATGAATCACTAAAACTGTCAAAAACTGAATAATGATATATAACGACAGTTAAACAGCGACAAACGTGGCTCGTGGATCATCCTTGTACCGATACTGTCCCAACTTAACCACAATGTGTTGGGTTTTATCCACAAAAGGTCTTTGTATAATTAGGAATGATCCACCCACATTTAAGTTATATTTTAACTATCCTGTTTCTGATGTGAGATCTCTTCTCTCCAACACGCCCCTTCACGTGCAACCTGACAAGGTCTGCACGTGAATCTATGTCACACTCTCCACTCAAACACCAACCCTCATGTGCAACCAGACTCAAGGGTTTAGCACGTGTACAAATGTCTAAACCAACCCGACCACTAACCAGGCCCATCTGGCACTTGGTGACAATCCACACAAATACTAACTCTCACGTGCAAGCAGACTCAAAGGTTTAGCACGTGTACATATGTCACACCAATCAAATCCACCAACCAATGAGACGCAATTAGAGAGGGACCAGCTCTGATACCAAGTTAAACAGCGACAAGCGTAGTTCGTGGATCATCCTTGTACCGATACTGTCCCAACTGAACCACCTTTAAGGTGTTGAGTTTTATCCACAAAAGGCTTCGGTACAATTAGGAATGATCCACCCACATTTAAGTTATATTTTATTTATCCTGTTTCTGAAGTGGGATCCCTCCTCTCCAACAACGACCACCAGTATTTCGTCGGCAAAACCAAGATAAATTTTACAGTATTCACTTCAGTGCAAACATATGCCACTGATAATTAAGCTAGTCACTTGACATCTACCATCTTGCTCATCAACTGCACCTTCTTTTTTTTCAGGTATTCTTATATATGAAATGCTCTATGGATACACACCGTTTAGGGGAAAGACAAGGCAAAAAACATTCGCCAATATTCTTCACAAGGATCTCAAATTTCCGGGAAGTATACCGGTGAGATATTCTCTATAAATAAATCTGCATTCTTTTGCATATGTAACTCTATATTGTCATGTGTATCTCAACATGTATTTGCAAATCTTTGCATGTTGCGTCTTCGGTCGAGTCATTAGAACCTTATGAAGTGTGATTCAACAGAAGTTTATGCAAAGAATTAACATCAACATTTTTTCGTCTTACCATGAAATACTACAATGCTGTGTTCAATAAAATATGCATGAACTTAAAATTTGTGTCCTAATGCAGGCAAGTCTCCAAGCAAAGCAGTTGATGTATCGGTTGCTGCATCGTGATCCCAAAAACAGATTGGGGTCTCTGGAAGGGGCAAACGAAATTAAGCGTCACCCTTTCTTTCGGGGTGTCAACTGGGCTCTAGTTCGCTGCATGGTATATCTTAACTCTTACAAGCAACTTTGCTATGCTAAAAAAAATGGAAATGAAAATGAGGCCATAAATCTGAAAAGTTCAATGGGGTTAAACTTTCCTATATACATGTAGTTGAGCTATTGCATTCTAAAGGTTTCAACTTATACTGAAGAATTTTTATTCATGTGCAGAACCCTCCTCAACTCGATTCCCCTCTCTTCGGGACAACTGAAGCTGAAAAGGGTGCTAAGCTTGTGGATCCTGAGATGCAAGATCTTCACACAAATATTTTTTAAGAACTAGGCTTTTGTCAGGATGTTGAATAGTTGCATGCTTTGGTTTCTTGATTAGGGACCTTCTGCTGCACATTTTGAGAACTTGATTACTGCATCTCGTTTCGTAAATCATAAGAATAGGATCTGGAGTAAAGCTCGTCGTGTTGTTGAAGAATTGAGTTCTCATGCATTGATTTGGTTGTAGATGGAAATTGTTTGCAATTTGTAGATGGACCCTGCTTGAGGGTTTTTAATCATTGTGTGTATATGAGATCTGCAACGTTGTATTGTTTCTGTAATCAATCTTTTGTAAGGTTTGTAATCTCAGAAAGTTTGTTTAGTAAATTAATTTGAGTATTCATCATGGTTCAGCTTGTTGAATTATAGAATCCTTGTTTGTATAGAATATCTTTTAGAATATTTGTTTGTATGAAATATCTTTTGTAGATATCTATTCCTATAAAGACACCTCTTGTAAAGTTATATATAAACTCATAATTAAGATGAATAAGAATGTAAAGTTCTCCTGAATACCTTTCTTCTTGGTATCAGAATGGGTATCTCTTCAATTAAGTCTCCCAACGTAATGGGGAAAAGTCTCCCAGCATAATGAGCTAAAATCTGGGCTCATCGAATTGAATTGCCTTCAGAAAATTTCTGATTGGCCCATAGTATACCAAGTGCTTACAGTGGGCTTTGGACCGCATACCCAATTTCCGAAATGAGAATTGGACCGAATGAATGTACCGATTTCTGATGTGGGAATTAGACTGAATGAATTACACGTGCAGACCTAAAATGTTAGGTTACACGCGAGGGAGAGTATTGAAGAGGAAAGATCTCACATAAAAAAAGGATAAATAAAATATAACTTATAAGTGGATGAATTGTATTCAATTGTACCGAGGTCTTTTATGATTAAAACTCAACACCTTAAAGGTGGTTAAGTTGAAACAGTATCGGTACAATAGTGATCCACGGGCCACGCTTGTCCCAGTTCAAGTCAACTTCTTTACTACAAAATTTTGGAAAATTCTCCATTGGAGAACTACTCTATATTGTACACACCCAAAAGATAAGCTCTTGTTTGTCATGCTTCACATAGAGCTATGATCAATCAATGTGGCCTTACCAATTCCATCGCATCCCCTTTTTTGCTGCATTTCTTTTGGTTATTCTTAAAATCAATCAACTACTTTTGAGCACACAATATTCTCTTCTAGCTGGAAAGAAGGCGTCTCTTATTAGAAACAAAAATGACGTTCTCTCTGTGAGTGGGACTATGATTTTGGATGTGAAATTGTACCTAAATTTCTCTATTCAGTCCAAAATCATCAATTGCATAACATTCCTCAAACCCATCATAACTACCAAGAATGTAACAAAGATGTATTGTCTGGTTATTGTGATGTGATCAGTTATTCAGGTAACCATTATTCCGGTGTTGAAAACGTGGCTCCCATCAAATCATAACTCTCTTTAGTTTTTGTTTGACATGACAGTGCTCCAACTCTTGGAAACACTCATTCACCCTTTCAGGCTAAGAGAAAACTTCCCCAACTGAAGAGAGCGTCATGTGTGGACTCAGTTCATATTGATCGGGCAGTCGACCGCTTCTTTAACAAAGCTGTCAGTTCTGAAAATGGACGAAAAAGGGCTGATGAGAACCAAACCAAACGGAAAAAACGTTTAATCTCATAAAAATCAAAAATACAAAATTTGTCTATAATCCATATAAATTAGGTCCATACTTGAATTTTTGCCAACTGAAATAGGTAAATTGCTTAGTTTCTTGCATTTATTGGGTTGAACTTGTTAGGCACATCGTATTAGTGCCTACCTAAATGCACCGGTCACCCTTTGCACCGGTCATCCTATATGGTTCTTCAATAATGTTTGGTCCACACATGTGCACTAAATTTGTATTGCAAATTTAGTATCATGGATTTAACACATTGTGTATTTGAGTATGGTGCACAATGTGGTGTCATTTCCTTTTTCATTGAACTCACTCAAGCTCCGTAGTTGGCACACGCCGTCATGATGACATTCAACTTCAATATTCTCAAGGTCGGAATGCTCAGAATTCATCTGAGATTGTCACACCCCAACCCAAGATTACCTCTCTAACCCTGGGTTAAGACGTGCGGGACCCAACACAAGAGAGATTTACTCGAAATCTCCCTTGAGTCAGGATAACCCTTTTCTTCATAACCCAATTCTAACCGTCCAACCGGTGCCGGAATAAACCTCAAACCGGAGATTATCCTGTTTCCCACATTTGAATCTCAAATGTGCCAATTAAAGAACCTAGGGGTTCTAATAATATTTGTGACTGCACCTGAATCCCGGTCAGGCTGCCTACGTACCCTGTCTTCAGGGATCAAGCCACACGTAGCTCTTGTAGTAACTAACGCCCTAACCGGGCGAATCCCGTTATTCTATTTATCGGTTGCTTTCTAAATGAGGATAGCATACACCTAACGCATATCCTGAGTTAACCTCTCAAATGAGGTATCCACCGACCAACTAATCCTCGGGATTAAACCGAACATTCTACCATTCACAACAATAACATCCATACACAACAAGACAGATAATAACGGCAATCACAAGATTATAAACAACCATCACGCAGAACTATAAATATAAAACATAGTGGCATCCACGTAAATAAACCAAACCATGGGCATTTAAGATATTTCCTCCTACTTGGCATCCCTGAAAATAACTGTAATTACCAGGGGTATTTATGGAATTACCACCTCAATGGCATTCCTGTAATTAGCCCAAAACTGTCAGGGGCAACATGGACATTATAGCCTTAATGGCAGTTTCGTAATTAATCAGAACTACCAGGGGCCCTTTGGGAATAACAGCCTTAGTGGCAGCCCCTGTAAATATACAAAACAGCTAGGGGTAGTATTGGAATTCCAGCTCTAGTGGCAGCCCGGTAATAACCTTAACCTACCAGGGGTATTACTGGGATTTAACCATGATGGCACCCCTGTAATTACCCTAGACTGCCAGGGGCAGTTCTGTCATTTTACAATCACGGTAAAACAGTAAAAACTCGGATCTACCATGGTAAAAATCCAGGAATTTACCGTTCTCCTTTAAAATGTTTCCGGTCGGCCTACCGACCGATTTCTACCCCATTTATCCGGCCACAACCCTCCCCCAGTCGCTCCTCACACCAACAACAACATTCATCAACATGAATTGCACATCCAGCATAAGGAAAAATAAGGAGGGAGGAATTTTCTTACCTCTCAAGCTCCTACCGAGGGACCCCAAACCCACCGGCAACAACTGCACAGTGCCACTCGGACACTCACATGCACCAGCCGTGCCGGCGTCTCCCAACGGTGCTCCCCACATCACCTTCATCCTCCACAGCCCTTGGTGCCCTCGATCCCCTCCCCTGCACGTCTGGACCTCTGCCCGCTTTGCTCGAAAATCGAGGGGGTCGACGAGAGGCGCGACAACCACCGGCGCGCGCGCCACAGCAGGCCTGATGGAGCCCTGGCTCCGACCCGAGAGAGAAACGAGAGGAGAAAGAGACCGAGGGGAGAGAGAAAAGAGTGAGAGAGCGGGAGGAGAGAGTGCCAACCGGAGAGTCCCCCCTCCCCGATCCGGTTTTGGGTATATATATATATATATCAACCAACGGCCCAGATTTGATTTCACAAATCCAACGGTCCAGATCTGTCAATGACTAGTTACCATGAATAGTAAGAAGATATTTTTCCTATTTACTTTTACCGCACGGTAACAACACTTTATCCCTCATAACTTCTGCATACGAACTCCGATTAATTTATAGGACATACCCACGAGTTCGTATTAACGTCCTCCACATCTTTCCCGAAGAAAACTCCCTCAAATTCTCGACTTAACGCAAAGTCCTCTTTTTCTACGGTAAAGTAACTTATCATTTGTTACTTCCGTAAATTCGATAAATTCGTAACTAGCAACTCATAGCTCCGGAAAATTTTCCGGACATACCGGGGATCTCGTAATAACATAATCTATCCCTCGGGACATTAATTCTATTTTCCCCAAAACTGAGAATATCTCGATAATAATTCGGGGAAAATTAACAGTGCGGTTACCATTCTCTGTAACTCGTCTAATCCCGGTAAAAATGTTAATTTCGGGACGGGGTGTTACAATCTACCCCCCTTATAGAAATTTCGTCCCCGAAATTTCCTCTGCGAAAAGTAAAACCAACTGTCAAGGAATGTCGTCAAGTTCCACCGAACAGAGCTTCAGGAAAACCAGAGTCACAAGCTCTATGTATCATTTCCTTTAGCATTCAGAGTCTTCCCGTATTTGCAACACGGAAAACATAGCTAACTCGCTTAAAACACTAGAGTACGATACCCTAGTCTCATCCCTTCCGTCGTAATCGACTCCATAAGTCTTGCCTCTTTACTCTTCACAAGCTAATTTCCAAAATGACAATTTCGACAATCTGGTAGCTTTCCCAGACGTAACCCAACTAACTTGAAGTCGACTCGAATGCTCTACATACACGACTGCCACACTTGACCTTTAACACCAAAGTCCTCCACATGGAAGGGTAAAAATGCTACGGTCCATCACCGTGGAGGAAACTCTTACATCTCTTGCACCTTTCGGGACTAAAGAGACGTGAACTTTCTACACTAGGCCTTGAGACCACAGACGTATTATCTCCTACGTCCACAATCAAACTCCTCAACCCACGTTCCTAATACCCCAACTTTTAATCACAGGGCTCGAACAAACTCGCATACCACAATGCGACCTCAAACTGCTCACTTGAGCTGATGAATCCGCTATGCGACTTTGTGTCACAAGGATGTCATCTTCACCTACTCAGTAATAGTGAATTTTTCCTCATCCAACCCCTCTCTTATAAAAGAGTCTTCAGTAGTGCATTTTCCAATAATAAGAGCTAACGAGCTCGCACACTAACTCGTGCGTGCTAAAGTCTTGCCCAAAGGACGGAAATTTTTGGCCCAACATCCTGTATGCTTCTCATAGTGCTTCTATAATCAGTTTCTACTGTTACACCAATTAGCTCAACATCTACCATACCTCATGGAAAAATATTCCGAAACCAAGTCAAATCCCCCATGACTTTACCCCCAAACCTTAATCCTTATTAGAAAAGTTCACGCACACAAAAGAAATAATAAGTCTGACTTCTCAGACTAGGGTCGGAGCTAAGAGCTCTAGTAGCGCCATCACGCTATGCTAGCTAGATAAAATAATAACGGACAACCCTTATAGTATTAACCTGACCTCTCAGGCTAGTCTGACCTCTCAGACCAGGGTCGGAGCTAAGAGCTCTGGGTATAATGGTAATGGACAACCCTCATAATATCCACCTGACATCTCAGGCGTGTCTGTCCTCTCAGACCAGGGTCGGAGCTAAGAGCTCTGGGTATAATGGTAATGGACAACCCTCATAATATCCACCTGACATCTCAGGCGTGTCTGTCCTCTCAGACCAGGGTCGGAGCTAAGAGCTCTGGGTATAATGGTAATGGACAACCCTCATAATATCCACCTGACATCTCAGGCGTGTCTGACCTCTCAGACCAGGGTCGGAGCTAAGAGCTCTAGGTAAAATGGTAATGGACAACCCTTATAATATCCACCTGACATCTCAGGCGTGTCTGACCTCTCAGACCAGGGTCGGAGCTAAGAGCTCTAGTAGCGCCCTCACGTTACTCTAGCTAGCATATTCATTGACAACCCTTATAACAAAAATTCATAACAAAACTTTACTCCATTACTCTTCCCAAAACAATAAGTAAAACCATTCCTCGTCTTATATGCATAATTCCACATAAAACATTCATGAACCCGAGGAAAATATAATTCTCGAAACCATCATAAAAACCCTGCAATAAAATCAATAAATAAGGCATACATTCATTTAAAATAATATGTCCACTCACAGTACTATTGCGACCTTCTTCCCGCTCGGAAAGCTCCTCGAGCGAAACTCTCGAACTAACCGCGTAGTCGAGCCCGTCTCACGTTCAACCAGAGACCAGACAAACAACCCAATACATTAGTCATTTCATCGTTGACTTGGTCTTTTCCTAGTTTGACCAGGAACTCCTATTTGACCACATGTTGACCAAGTTCCTTTTTATGACACTTTAACCTTTTTAACTTTCTTTCCCGGTTATCGACTCTTAATCTCAATTTACCGGAAGTCCGACTCAATTTCCGAACTTTCCTTTATCACTTTTCAAACTTTACACTTATTTCCGATTATCGACTCGAAGTTTGGTTTCTGTTTACGCCACCTTAGCGTAAGTATTTACTCTTACTAAATGTGAGTCGATGCGTCGATAACAAAATTATCCGATTGCTTTTCCACGATCCACTTGACAATACCGTTAATAGGAGTCAACATCTCCCTCAACCACTAGAGTGGTCATCATAATATAGTTCTCATATTTCACTAATTATCTTCAAAACCTTTAACTTGAATTCTACATTTTCTTTAACCTTTTCAACCCGATTTAACATCTTCTCATAAATGGAAACCTTCCAAAAAGGAAAAGTTTCCCAAAATGGAAAGTTTCCTAAATTGGTAAGTCTTCCTTAAAATGGGAAGTTTCCTAAAATGGAAACTTCCTACTTACGTCCAATTTTCCGTAAATATCCCGATTACGATTCAACTGACACTTTTCGACTCAAATGGGATTCGGTTTCTACCTCTTCGGCATTCTGCCAGTTCAACTGCATCACCGGAATCTTCGTCGAATTCCGATGTCTTGCCGAAATTTCGCCATAACCTCCCCGTTTCCTCCGATCTACCAAGTTCCGACAACAAGCAAACAACAACACCAACAATACTGTAATTACACAGTGATCAAGAACACACACACAGGAGCTCTAGGTAACAGTAGTTACCTTCAAAATTGATCCGAGGCAGAAATACCCAAACCTCTGCCTCTGTCCAAACCCCCAACAACATAACTCAAATAAAGAATTTATTTAATTCTCGCAATCTTTTGGTCCGAGATTTGAACCTAGGCTCTGATACCATTGTCACACCCCAACCCAAGATTACCTCTCTAACCCTGGGTTAAGACGTGCGGGACCCAACACAAGAGAGATTTACTCGAAATCCCCCTTGAGTCAGGATAACCCTTTTCTTCATAACCCAATTCTAACCGTCCAACCGGTGCCGGAATAAACCTCAAACCGGAGATTATCCTGTTTCCCACATTTGAATCTCAAATGTGCCAATTAAAGAACCTAGGGGTTCTAATAATATTTGTGACTGCACCTGAATCCCGGTCAGGCTGCCTACGTACCCTGTCTTCAGGGATCAAGCCACACGTAGCTCTTGTAGTAACTAACGCCCTAACCGGGCGAATCCCGTTATTCTATTTATCGGTTGCTTTCTAAATGAGGATAGCATACACCTAACGCATATCCTGAGTTAACCTCTCAAATGAGGTATCCACCGACCAACTAATCCTCGGGATTAAACCGAACATTCTACCATTCACAACAATAACATCCATACACAACAAGACAGATAATAACGGCAATCACAAGATTATAAACAACCATCACGCAGAACTATAAATATAAAACATAGTGGCATCCACGTAAATAAACCAAACCATGGGCATTTAAGATATTTCCTCCTACTTGGCATCCCTGAAAATAACTGTAATTACCAGGGGTATTTATGGAATTACCACCTCAATGGCATTCCTGTAATTAGCCCAAAACTGTCAGGGGCAACATGGACATTATAGCCTTAATGGCAGTTTCGTAATTAATCAGAACTACCAGGGGCCCTTTGGGAATAACAGCCTTAGTGGCAGCCCCTGTAAATATACAAAACAGCTAGGGGTAGTATTGGAATTCCAGCTCTAGTGGCAGCCCGGTAATAACCTTAACCTACCAGGGGTATTACTGGGATTTAACCATGATGGCACCCCTGTAATTACCCTAGACTGCCAGGGGCAGTTCTGTCATTTTACAATCACGGTAAAACAGTAAAAACTCGGATCTACCATGGTAAAAATCCAGGAATTTACCGTTCTCCTTTAAAATGTTTCCGGTCGGCCTACCGACCGATTTCTACCCCATTTATCCGGCCACAACCCTCCCCCAGTCGCTCCTCACACCAACAACAACATTCATCAACATGAATTGCACATCCAGCATAAGGAAAAATAAGGAGGGAGGAATTTTCTTACCTCTCAAGCTCCTGCCGAGGGACCCCAAACCCACCGGCAACAACTGCACAGTGCCACTCGGACACTCACATGCACCAGCCGTGCCGGCGTCTCCCAACGGTGCTCCCCACATCACCTTCATCCTCCACAGCCCTTGGTGCCCTCGATCCCCTCCCCTGCACGTCTGGACCTCTGCCCGCTTTGCTCGAAAATCGAGGGGGTCGACGAGAGGCGCGACAACCACCGGCGCGCGCGCCACAGCAGGCCTGATGGAGCCCTGGCTCCGACCCGAGAGAGAAACGAGAGGAGAAAGAGACCGAGGGGAGAGAGAAAAGAGTGAGAGAGCGGGAGGAGAGAGTGCCAACCGGAGAGTCCCCCCTCCCTGATCCGGTTTTGGGTATCTATATATATATCAACCAACGGCCCAGATTTGATTTCACAAATCCAACGGTCCAGATCTGTCAATGACTAGTTACCATGAATAGTAAGAAGATATTTTTCCTATTTACTTTTACCGCACGGTAACAACACTTTATCCCTCATAACTTCCGCATACGAACTCCGATTAATTTATAGGACATACCCACGAGTTCGTATTAACGTCCTCCACATCTTTCCCGAAGAAAACTCCCTCAAATTCTCGACTTAACGCAAAGTCCTCTTTTTCTACGGTAAAGTAACTTATCATTTGTTACTTCCGTAAATTCGATAAATTTGTAACTAGCAACTCATAGCTCCGGAAAATTTTCCGGACATACCGGGGATCTCGTAATAACATAATCTATCCCTCGGGACATTAATTCTATTTTTCCCCAAAACTGAGAATATCTCAATAATAATTCGGGGAAAATTAACAGTGCGATTACCATTCTCTGTAACTCGTCTAATCTCGGTAAAAATGTTAATTTCAGGACGGGGTGTTACAGCGCTCACTTCCATAACACCCACTCTTTCCTTTAATCAATCCCATCAACCTCGAAACAAAACTAGAAAATGAAAATCACAACTGGTTGTTGTTACCAGTAGTATTATTAATTAATTAAATGCCCCAAAACAAAGAGAATCTCCAACCATTTTCACCAAACCAAAACAAAACAAAGGGTTAGCACATAGCTTCCCAATTAAACTAAAATGTCCTTATGGGTTGGCATTACCTGTCCTCACCTCCATCTTTTTCTATTAACAACATATAATCCTATATTGAACTTGAACTCCATACCCAAAAAACTACAGAATAAGCAAAAGTTAAGAAAATAAAATCTCATATCCATCCCCAGTAATCCTTCTTTGTCTTAAAAGAAACCCCCTTTTGGGTTCCATAATCCCTCACAAATCCAAAGCTCCATTTTCTTGGATTCCTACTTTCTCCCCACACTTACTTCAACTTCTTCCCAAGAAGGTCTCTCTCTATAAAAAGTTTACTCCTTTCCTTGACTCATGGAATACCCACTTCACTATCTCCTCATTTCTCTCAATCTCTGCTTTTCTAAAGAAACCCAGTAAAACCCTAATTACTGGGTTTCTTCCTCCAATGGCGGCCGAGAACGCACTCAAATCCAAAGAGGTCTCCGCCATGATCAAACAGGGCTTCATCTCCGACCAATCCCTCTCATTCTCGCCGTCAAGATCCAACCATTCCAAGCTCTACTCCCCCAAAACTCTATCCTCCCTTCCGCCGCCGTCCTCCGCCGCCCAATTGACTCGCCCGAGTCAATCCCAGACCCTCTACGAGATGATGTCCGACGAGCACCACAGCGATTCCAAGCTCCCCGACTGGAATCTCCACCAGAAGGTCCACAGGCTCCTCGAAACGGCGCCGTTCCGGAACCCCAATTGGGGAGGAGGATTGGCTTCCGGTGACGTGAGGCTGACGGTAGTGGCTAAAGACGGGTTCAGGGTCTCAATGGATGTGCACAAAAGTGTGCTGGCTTTGAAGAGCCGGTTTTTCGCTGAGAAGCTGAGGAAAGACAGAGGAGTGTCACATTGTGTGGAGATTTCTGATTGTGATGATGTGGAGGTGTATATCGAGAGTGTGGTCTTGATGTACTGTGAGGATTTGAAGAAGAGGTTGATGGGTGAGGAGGTCTCCAGGGTTTTGGGTTTGCTAAAGGTTTGTGCTTTCTTTTTTGGGTTTTGCTTTTGTATTATGCTTTGTCTTTGTGTTGTTTGTTTTGGGTTGCTGGCAAAGTTTGGGTTTGCATTTTTGAGGGTAATGTGATATTGGGTTTTGTGAGTGTGAGGTATTAGTGTGGCAGGGCAGGTCTTTTTCTTTGGGGGGTTACCCAAGAAAGAGAGAAAATATTCTATTTTGAGGACATTTGGTTATGGAAAGCCTTGGGTTGTCTTGGCTTGGTGGGTTTTCAGAATTTGAGTGGTAGAGTGAATGTTGAGGTCATGCCAATTGGGGAGTCAGTTTAGTGTTGTTTAAAAGCTACTGAGTGGAAACAATATCTTAGTTTCTGTGTTCTCGATTGGTTCATCAAATTTGGTGAGAATTAGTATGGTTGAGGTGGGTAATTTGGATATTCAAAAGGTTATGTGGCTGTTTTAATGTTATACAGATATTGCTCTGTTTTCAGTCTTTATGTAACTATAACATCTTTTATTTGATCATTGAGCTTGTTTATGGTGGAATGTATTGGTAAAATCCTATGTTTGTTCTGTTGTAGGTCTCTGCGGCTCTCATGTTTGATGAGGGCATTGCCTCATGCTTGGAGTATTTGGAAGCAATTCCATGGTCCGAGGAGGAAGAGGAGAAAGTTAAATATCAACTTAGTGAACTTCAGCTTCATGACTCGGCTAGTGATCAAGTTTTACTGAGAGTATCCTCTGAACCATCCACGTCTACTAGAGCTGATGAAATCGTATCAAGACTGCTCACTGGTGTTCTTCAAGCAAAAGATGATAGAGCTCGTCGAGAAATGAAGACTCTCATTTCCAGGTTGCTTAGAGAAGATGCAGCAAATGACAGCAATAGGCTTGATGTTTCTAAAGAAACCCTTTACCATCTTTGCCATAGATGCTTGAGTTCCCTTGTCCTGTGCTTATCTGAAGCTACAAGCATGGATGAAAAGCGAGACCGCGGGTTATTGATGGCTGAGATAGCAAGAGAGGCTGATAACATGCAGTGGATTGTTGATATTATGGTAGACAAGAAAATGGGTGAAGACTTCGTGAAATTATGGGCAGATCAGAACGAGCTTGCAGTCCTCCACTCAAAGATTCCAATCATGTACCGCTATGAAATCAGCAAAATCACAGCTCAGATATGCATCGCGATTGGGACTAGACATTTGCTGGTGCCCAAAGACACGAGATTTTCTTTGCTCTCGACATGGCTGGAAGCTCTTTATGAGGACTTTGGATGGATGAGGGCTTCGAGATCTGTTGACAAGAAACTTGTTGAAGAGGGTCTGAGCCAAACGATTCTTACACTTCCTTTGCATCAACAACAGGCTATAATGCTAAATTGGTTTGACCGATTTCTAAACAAGGGGGATGACTGTCCCAACATTCAGAAGGCGTTTGAAGTATGGTGGAGGAGAGCTTTCATCAAACATGTGGCAGAGCAGGAAAATCATAGTTTGCAAATAACTGTTTGTGATTATCCCAGTTAAACCACGTTTATAGATTCCACATGTATATAGAAAGCAGCAACCTTTTTGTTCTCGATTAAACTTCTGATTCTTCTCAGTAATTTTTTCCCATCCTTCGTTGAATCTGTCAATAATAGTGATTCCTACTATGCGATTTCATAATAAAATATGACCTGATCTAAGAACCCAATAGAGAAGATGCTTGATTCTTTGTTTTATTTTTATAAAGTCCTCTTTTTTCCTAAATCAAGAATGTACTACACTACGGGTCGGTAACTCGGTATGCCTGAAGATGAAACTTGCTTATCCACTATGATGAAGTAAAAAGAAAGTAAATATATTTTAACTTCAACACGCTAGAAGATGAAAGGCAAAAGTTAAACATAAACCAGTAGAGGACACGACCTAGTGATGAAAGGCAAAAGCTAAAACAACCTAGATTAGTGACACAAATTAGAGTGTATTGTGGCATATACACACGCCAATAACTTGGTAAAGAACACCACAGTAGCATAGAATATTGAGTGAATCTTCTGTATTTGCATCTTCAATTCTTTGAGGTCATCAGAGTGCTAGATGGGCAGATTGAAGATCTAGATAAAACAGTGACGCGAAAGCGAAAGCCTATAATCAAGTAATTGCCAAATTAGCAATGGTCATATAATTTATGTTAATGATATATCCTCTGCATTTTTCTTTACAGGATTATTTGAAATCATCTAAATTCAGTAAGGTCCTCAATACTCATAATTCCTTGTAAGGCTGCTTACTCTTTTCATTTTTTTCTCAACAAGCAGTGATGTCAGTTTAACAGAACACTGACGTAAAACCTAATAAATCTACAAGTAATCCCTAGCAGCTTGCTCATTATCTTTTCATTTTTTTCTCTAAGCATGGAAATTTGGAATTTCCAGAGATGCCAGTTTAAAACTGATGTAACAACCTAATAAATCTACAAGTAATCCCTAGCAGGTATACATTTTTCAATATAAGGTTAACGTGATTTTTGGTAAAACAAGTAATAAGCTCTGCTAATTATCCTGCAGCATAGTGGCTACCATGTTTTGCCATATGAGGTTAGCACGTTGCCTCCCTTCATTCAACATTTTTCACGTGTACACTTGTGCCGGAAGACCGTGATGTTTCCATTAACGCAAAGTGAGTTTCACATCTCAGGGAGGCTACATTAGACAAAACAGTCATGGATTAAACTGTTTATAAGAGTAGAAGAAGCAGTGAAATATTACGACCTGTGTAAGTAACAGTGTAATAATGAGTAGAAGCAGTGAAACAGTACACTAACCGTTGTTTAATTTTGAACATTCCAGTGCCTATGGGCATTGGTATACCCATGATTATGCTTTCACTAACTCCTTCAATTTTGTCAACTGTCCCCCGAACGGCAGCATTAAATAAATGATCATCTGTTCGCTCAAATGAAGCCAGCATCAATACACCTTTGCCCATCTGTTGAACGCCGAATCTTGTGATTCCAAGAACTAAACCCTGCCACACAATAACATTGACACGTGAATTACATGTCTAAAGATTTAAGCAAAGTCCATTGGTCCTTTTAGCTTTCCAGTTAAAGACATCATATGAAATTACTCACTCTGAACGTCATTACATCCGCTAAAAGCATCATATGGCGATCATCTATGTTCATTCCATGTGATTTCATAGTATACTTTATCTCCTCAATGATACAAGTTCTTGCAGCTTCAATTCCAAGAGTCTGCTGCACTTCAATAATATCATTACTTGTAGTTTTACAACCATCTACTCCTTCAGTTCTCATTACTGCTAGAAGACCCTTGCTACAAAGTTACATACCCGATGTAAGATACATGAAACAAGTATGGTTCAAACAAATTTCAATAATCATGATAACCAAGAAAACTTGGGAAAACCATCCAAAATTATGCCACGACGTGTTAAAAACCCATGAACATAGACGGATATAGTAATATGATGTGCCATAGGGTTATGTGTATGCTAATAATGACAGAGTTGAGAAACTAGAATTACATTATAATCTCAACCCGGAACTTTATCAAATTTCAATTTTCAATAAAGACAAACTCTGATAATTGATTAGGTCAACCTCAATTTGAGCCAATGCCCTTTCATTAACTCAGCCAATATTACCATCCATAAGGTAACATGTGGAGTGAATGTGTGAGCACTGACATTGGTCAAGATTGTTATCTTTTGAGGAAAAAAATGCCCCCTATAACCAAACTTAGACTTGGCATGACAATCTTAGCCTTGACAAAGTAATCATGTCTGCTCATTGTGTTACTTTTGAACAAATATATTTATATAGTTGACAGTCTGTAAATTGGCACAATTCAAAACCAGAAAACATGTACTGAATTGAGACGGGAGTTGAACATTGGGGCTATGGCAAATTTTTCTCATTGGACTATTATGTGCAGCCACTAATATTTAAATGGTATCATTAACAAATTTTGGATGTCAAATATAACAGTGCACCACAAAATATGCATGAGACCTAAATAAAACAATAGAAATGAACACATGTGAACATATAGGAAACTCAATCATTACTAAATTTAAAAATTATGTTCGAAGAAACAAACTCACCCTTCGGCAAACAACTTGTACTTCTTCTCGTCTCCACATATAATGTCAATATCTTTTTTGTCCCCTTTAACTTTTTCTTCATCGATGACAACACGTTCGATTGTTTGTATACCCTATTATTGAAAGAGTAATAATCCATATCATCATGGAACAATAATCTTGTGAATAAAAAGACAATAGAAAAAATTCTAGGAGCCTCACCCGTACTATAACATTGGGGAGTATACTCTTTAAATAGTAGAGGTGAAAATGAAGTTTTCTTCTATCCTTCTCGTGAGAATGAACTTCAATTGTTTGATTATCTGGAACCCTAATGTGCTGCATATAAGACGTAACCGTGACATATCAACATATATAAAGTTATTAACTAATATCTACAATCCCTACCTCATGTTTCAGTTTAATCCTTGGAGTTCCCAAAATTGATTGTTTTACAACATTGGCATCTATTGACAAGTGTGCATCTTGTATCACTGCCATATCAAGCTTGACTTCCACATATGCTGCTCTTGGACTCATTACAATCTCTATACACTCAGCAACCTTCAACACAACAAGACAATCTAAGTAAAATCATTCATGACAGAGAGACGAGAACCCAATTCATATATGCAACTCGATAGGGGAAAAAAGAAACAATTAACTTGTTAAGAATTTTAGATCCGTATTAGCTCAAACCAGGAAAATTTAAATATAACAAGAAAACTACAAGAGTATTAGGCGTTACATTAAAGCATAAAACATTATAAAACATATAAACACTTTTTTTTAACAAATTAATTGTGGTATAAGTCCAACACAGCCAAAAAAAGCCAGTAACCAAGCATTTCAAAAGCTTTACAGGACAATAGCAGAACAAAACAACAATCCTAAAATGCATTGTCAACTGATCACTTTCCGTGAGTAGAGCATTAGACTCGATTGACTTCATTGAGTGATGGATACGAAAATCAAGCTACAAATAATAAAGAGGTCAAGTTGAATCTTAATATGTCACTGGTTTCATACATACCTGCCCTAGATTTGTTTTTTCGATCCGACCTGCTACCATCCGTGCAATCATTGGATTATTATCACACTCGAGTACAGTAGTAATGATTGGGGTATGAATATTTTTTGCTCCATTTATTATCTCCTTGATACGAGGGACTCCAAGTGTAACGTCTAACAAAGAGTTAAGGATCAAATAACCAACCAATTAATAGCCAAAATGTTAAGCAAGTATCACATATTCACCTCTATTTATTCTTATAAAAAAAAGTAAATAAATAAAGGATACTCATGCTTGCAACTCCAGCAAAGTGAAAAGTTTTTAATGTCATCTGTGTCCCAGGCTCGCCAATACTTTGAGCTCCAATTACTCCAATTGCTGTACCAGCATCAACTTTTTTGGAATGATAACGAGAAATACAAGTATCTAGAAAAACCTACAGTTTAAACGAAAAGGAAATTAATAGAGGCAGACATCAATATTTCTTACCAACCCTCCCGATAAAAAATACAAGGGATGAACTAGATAGAGGTTTAAGTGTCAAATGTGCAATGCCATAGAAAACACACAGTTCCTGTCCTTCCTCAATGTCACATAAAAACAAAAGAAACTCACAAAATGGCATATGCTAGTAAAGCAGAAAAGATAACTAGTACCTTCAGCTGTCTAGGAGTGACACCAGATATATTTTGGACGATATTCTGTAAAGTTGCAGACTTCACCTCCCAACCAGGACTTTGATTCAATAAAAAAGCCTCCTGTGTTTTTCTTAATGCTTTTACATATTCATCCAGGAATCGCTCTATAGAACTTTTGAAACCCATAGAGCAGCCACCATCAGGAGTCATATCTTGTTCCGAAAGCCTGCTTCTCACTATTTCAGACACTTCATCAGGAGAAAGGCTTTTGCTTTCTCCAGCAGGGCAAGTGGCCTGTATACAGAATTACAGATATCACACATCAACATTAAACGAATATTATTCTCGCCATCTTCAGTAAAACATGGTTTCATACCTTGGCTTTGAATAACAACCGGTAGAAGTCTAACGGCGCTCCACTTTTCCCTTCCATCATTGCAGGATCCATACCGTCATCTCCATAACAAAACTGGACGATACCTCCATTTGCAGCCCGCACTGTTTTATCATACTGAACAGAGAGATCCTCTAGAACTTTTGACAACCTACGAGACATGTACCCTGTATCAGCAGTTTTGACCTGCATCAATCGCAAGAAATCTATTGAGAAAAGGGTCTAAGGCACAAAGATACAGTAACGTATTTCTCCAATATACTTTAAGTATAGGTCACAGTAATGCTGCAGTAATTTCAATTAAATATTACTGCAGTAGCAAGTAATATACTCATATGCAAGTCAAAGTACCAAAAAAAACAAACGAGAAAGCAAAGTAGGTGTAGGAAAATTTCAAAACAATCATGCGAGTAGGAATCTAATTGAAGCGCTAAACATACAGCTGTATCCACAAGGCCTTCTCGACCTCCCATTGTGTGAAAAAAGAATTCTGTTGCTGTCAAGCCACTGTAAAAGGAACTAGCAACAAAGCCCTTAGCCTGCAACATTAAAGAGAAACAGACAGTTAATTCACATGAATATAGATGATGGGATTTCTACGCAAAGTTATCTAAAGGTATATCTTATCCAACTATACATTACATGCAAAAACAACAGGAGGCATAACTGGGAGACATGACTTGAGAAAAAGGTCTAAGGCACAAACAACAAGAGGCATAGCTGTTACTTCAATCAAACAAAAGGGACAGAACTATTTGAAATCCATAGGCTTCCCGCCTGACCCCACAACATTTGGGAAACTGGAAACTCTAGCAATTGCTAGGGTAGGTAACATAGGAGAGGGTCAAACCCCAGACCACTTGGGAGCAAACCAAGTGTCTGACTGGTGGACCAACAACTCTTTGGGGCTTTCAATAAACCTTTTCCTTTGTAATTAAAAAAAGTGTTTCTATTCAAACTTCCACATTTAGAATTTGGACATGTTAAAAGGCTAATACACTTCCCAAAAAAATCAAAATCACAAATTCACAACCAATTAAACCAGCGCTCCAGAAATTTTTTCTCCCCCCAACTCTGCAAGAGCAGTGACAGTGACATTTCGTCTCCCTTATCAGAATCAGTAATTGGCACTTGATACCCACTTTTTCCATTCTTCTTCTACCCTCCCAGCTGATAAGTGACATTTCGTCTCCCTTGTAAGAATCCTTCTTTGCATTGTTTTGGTTCAACTGAAGAATCTGCTTTTGTTACCCAAATCAATCACACGTTTGATTGGGTTGTCAGTAAGTTGATCTCCATTAATAGTCAAAAGGTTCACATATTCATATTTATATTTATTGGTCATAAGGTTCCCAATTACCCTTTGAGTCCTCCGTTAATAGTGTTTTCACTTGCCAAACACTAATTATATTTACTGGGGTTTAGAACTCCTTTGCTGTTATCCAAATTCATAGCTTCTGGAAGATATCATTGCAAGATGTAGTTCTCACATACGGTAATTTCTTAGTAAACACTCTTTCCTTCAATCAAATTCGCAAAAGTCCTTCATCATTACTGAACTATTTATTAGTAATCATGACATCTCACAAAGCAGTATGACTGGTTAGAAGGAGGAGCAAACTTACTGCAGGGGTATTCACTTTTCTAGGAAAGTGAGGAAGGCTTCGATCTATGAACCCATTTGGTGCACGACGACCACCAACTGATTGTTGACCAACACACGCAACCATCTGGCTGATATTGATAGCAGATCCCTTGGAACCACACTGGGACATAATCAGGGGACTGTTTCTCCAATGCAACGTTTGCATGCACAACTATGGAAAAATATAGAATATTTCAGAATCAAACATCTCTTGTGAAGAACTAAACATACATAATTGCAAAATGAAATAACCAGATACACTACAAATAATTCTTGCACCAACTCAAACAAGCATTAAGAGTAAGCTGAACACGGTAACAAAGTAATTCTAACAAATATTCGTAAGAGTTAAAAGCTTCCGCATCTTCATATTCATAAATACTTTTGGTAATTAATAAACTGACCTTTCCAGTTTGGTCTCTAATATCATTTAAAACTGCAGTAATCCCAGATTCAAGTGATTGGGAAGCATCACAACCAGGTGCAAGTCGTAGCTGTCCATCTTTGTACAACTGAATCTGGTCATCACATTTGTCATAACCTTTCTTAATGATTTTTTCTTTCTCTCCATACAAGATGTCACTAGGTTGTACATCACTAATCCCAATTGAGAATCCGTGATTACCGATCCACCGGGCACTGCAACCCAAGAATATATTCACAATAAGAGCACTTACTAACACTGAAATCAAAATACAAATACCACATACCGGAACAGCGATAAAAATAATGAATCAACAAGCAATCAGCTGAGAGTTAATGAAATAGGAAGACATGGAAAGCATCTCAGAAATGGAAACGAATGAAGAATGAAGAAATTACAAATAAAATTTAAAAATACAAACCTTCTGATGGCATGAATTCCCATCAGTGCCCTTAGAGCTCTCAAAAGTCCAATTTTTTGTTGATTATTCATGTTAGATATAGTGTAGAAACCTCTTGTTAACTTCAATTGTGGTTTTCTATTTTAGCACCAAAAATTGTATTTCAAGAAAGAAAAAGCAAAGAAAACAAAGGAACAACATAGAAACCTCCAACCCAAAACCAAATTGCAATGTACATGCTTCTAAATCCATGATGTTACACTCGAACATGTTACATGCCTACCACATATCAGGCCATATGCAGAATCAGGCCAACACTATTAAATCCAGTATGGGAGATATAGATCACATGTAACTGATTCCCACAGCAGGAATTGATCAGGTTATGAACGTGTACGCACACAAATCCGACCACAATAAGGCCTCCAATTTCTTGTGTGATTCTTCATCCAACAAACTATAATCACCTATATCTATCTATGTTGATAATGTCTAAGGATTTTTCAAAGACCCTAAAAGAACAAGAAAAAAACTCCCTTTTAAATATACAAAAAGCAAGCATCAACATATTATAAACAAAACAGCAAGAATAAAGAATTATGTTTTCTATATCAGAACTTGGAGTTAATAACCAACCCAAGTGCCCGTTCCCACACTTGTGAGAACGTGTGAAGAGACAACACGGGAATTCACCAGTGTTTGTAGTAGTTTTTTTAGTTCATCATTCTTCATAAACTATTGCAAAAGAGAAATTAAATCCAATGATGAACAATACATTAGAACCATGGACAGTCAAAAAGAAGTAGAATGTCAAACACATTTATGACCAAGATACAATACAGAAAACAAAGATGAAAGATACACACTCAAAAGGAATTGTGCAATTACCTTAATTTAGCTACACGATTCATGCAAGAAGCAGCAGCATGAGCTTTATAGTCTCTGAGAAGAACAGAGAAAAGTCCATCCTTATTGCCATTTCCTGGAGTGAGGTAAATTGAAAACTTAAACATCAATTTCAATCAGATATCCAAATACGAGCACATATATTAAAGGAATCCAGGTCAAAAAGGTTATTCTTTGAGACGATGTACAGAGTAAAAAGACATTTTCAGTAGACAAACTTTTAAAGAGAAGCAGTGTAATTTTTCAAATCTACAGCCACTGCAATGATCCCACATTTTCGGAGGTTCATTGTATTTAAGCTAATTTGGATACATCTTCCATCGATATTTAAGCAGATTGGGGGCTGCTTTAACCTAGAAGGGCTGTATATTGTATATTTGTATTGCATCTTGTATGTTTTTACTGTAGCAGCTAGGCTTGACTATCAGAGGACATCTGTATATTGGTAAATTCATGTGCACTCTGTTCGAAACCAGCTATAGAGAATTTGATTCTAAATAAAAACAAAAAATAATATGTATAAAAGCAACATCTCACTGTCTATTCTTTTATATGACAGGTATAAATAGTACATCTTGCTGTCATTATTTCTGTTCCAATCTTAACCAACAGACATATCTGTACAAAAGCATATACTGTCATAGGACCAGTAGTCAGAAGACTCACCTAAAGTGCCCTTCCCAAGTTGCCCAGATAATAGCTCACTGTTACGGAAACAGACAAACCCATCATTTGGGCACATTGCTTCTATTTCTCTTCCATCTTCAGTCTTTCTGTTGGAGTAGGACTTCTCTCTAACAGTTAGGTTTAGATATACTCTGACATTTGAATTGGGGCGAACTAACACACTATATAGCTGCTTTCCTGTCCATAGCTCAATTGGCTGCAAAGCAACATTTTTTTGTCAGCTAGTAAGACAAATGCTAGAAATGACATGGACAACTGACTGAAATTGCCATATGCACAGACCCAAGTCAACCGACTGTATTATAGAAGAGATGAGTGATGGCTACAGACTTCAGTAACTCACCTTAACTACAGCAGGTGTTGGCAAATCCACATGCTCCGTACCATCCCCCATGTATGAACACATGAGTGAAAAAGATGCTCGATCATAAAACGTGTCCTTCCTTGTTATAAGGAAAGACGATGTTAGAAAATCTTGAGTGGAAGCAACCAAAATCTCCCCATTTTTGGGAGTGCATAGATTGTTTTGCACCTGACAAATAGTCAATACACACATAAGAAACTTGTTCATGATTACTAGGTATCCATCATATTCAGTCAATGAAACAAGAGCTACTCTTCAATTTATTTTTAACGAAGGAAAAAAATCTATAAATAGAAAGGTCTATGACAAACAATCGACCAAATAGAAACAAAAGAAGTTAGACAAGTAATATGGAACTAATAATGTTTCACAGAAGTCCTTCCTAAGCCGAAGTACATCGCCCAAGTAATGCCTAACTGATGTAAGGTTCACTTAACGCTATATGGAAAGCAGTAAGAAAAAATGAAAAAAAACAAAGGAACAAAAAAGCCATAGCTGAGCCAGGCTTGAGAAGAAATATACAAAAATCAATGCCAACACAGTGCGAAAACAGCAGCACGTCAGAGGACTGTAGGATTGAGAGATTCAACTACTTTTCTATGATATTGCCTATTTCTCCGTGGGTTGAATTAGGATGGGGCATGAAGGGGGATTTTCTAACAAACCAGGTAGTGATTTTGGATTTCATCTAGTTTGCAAGGTGTGTAATGCAGTGAGAACTATATTTTTAAGTAAATCATTGAATATATCTCAATGATGTGAAATGTATCTTACCCCCATCAACATAACAGCCTCAGTTCGAGCCTCCTCTGTTTGTGGCACATGCATGTTCATTTCGTCACCATCAAAATCAGCATTATAAGGGTTGCATACAGATTCATTAAACCTCAATGTTCTCCAAGGCATAATCCTTGCCTGCATGCAGGAAATGGTAAGATGCAACCATATAATATCAACAGTAAGCTTCATGTTAAACAAAGTACATATACAAAATCAATTTTAATATAAGATCACCCTATGACACATGATAGACATCCGATGTAAGCTTGGTTGTCTGTTGAAAAGAACAACGTCCCCATCTTCTAAGTGGCGATCGACTATGTCACCGGGTTTGAGATTATCAGCATGAGACATCCTTTTTTGCCCGGCCTTCAAGGACCTTCAGCACAACCAAATTAAGTACATGTTACTAACAGCACCAATATTTCATTATAAGAAGAAAAAAATTCAAAAATAAAAGAAAAAAAGGGAAAGCAAGTCCCCCACCATTCGTCGCCATTTTGACATTTGAGCACTAGGGCACCAGGGTACTTAAAAGGTCCATTAGCTACACACCGCCTCAACTTCTCAATATTATGATCAGACACACGTTCTGGATAACTTAAAATCTGGGCCATTTGGATAGGGATTCCAACCTAGATCCAGCAAACAGTTTAGACAAAACAAACTTGCACAAATGTTTTCAAAGTTTAGGTGCAATTCTAACCTCAGTAATTTTCAGATTAGGGTCGGGCGAAATAACAGTTCTGCCAGTATATTCAACCCTCTTCCCACATAGGTTTCCACGAAAACGCCCCGTCTTCCCTTTGAGGCGCTGCACCAATCCATTTAATGACTTGGCATTTGCTGTCATGTGATAGGGCACACCGCAAACATCACTGTTTATGTACAGCGCGACCTCAGCTTGAAGTATTTCCCAATTTGACTGAATCACAATTCCCAGCAAAAGCAGTACAAAATCACACACTATGAATAAGTAGATTCAGCAGCATAGTGGGGAAAAAGAATCATATACACGTTCTAGAAATATAATACCACATATGTCAAAAAGTGGCTTGATAACTGTATCAGTCTCTAATGGCAAAACATTCTTTGTAAAATGTTACAGAATCAAAGAGAGAAACTACACTTATTCAAGAAAAGTTTCAACATATTTAAATGGTATTTATTTCTTGTAAAATAAGAGTATTCAACAGAAAAAGAGTGGCCACAAACATCTTTATATGATTCTATACCACAAGTGCATGGATCTGAATCAAGAAGTAAAGCAGTAGCATCAGCCCATTATGAAGGAATCCATATCGAGCATGCAAACTTTGATGTTCAAATCACAATAACGACATTATTCAGAGTTTCAGACAATTAAAAATAAGGGTCATTATGGTAAGAACCAAAACAAAATAAGTAAGATAAAGATATAATTGTGGAGTGGTTAGTGGAATGTATAACTGGATAAGTTTGATAACCACATCCATACTTAATTCCAACATAAAAAACTCTTGAGCTCTCCAAAATCCATTAAAAATCGGTAATAAACCAATAGTAACCAGTATATTATTAGGGGATTGCGAGCCGGTGCAAATGCACGAGTAAAAGGCTTGTCAAAATAAAACATACCAAAAATCTTGTGGTAGATCCTTCTGAAAGGTCCTGTTGAACACAAGCGTTTGTTTGAATAATTTTCTTTAACCTCTCTGTAACGTCATTTTCATTACTGCAAAAGCAAATGCGGAAAACCTTATGAGCATCATTAACAACTTTAGCACTAATGAAACAGAATAAAAAAGGACAACAGCTGGCAATTACCTCTGTGATCCATCCACAAGAACGGAAGGACGAATGGCTATAGGTGGCACAGCAATGGTTGTCATGATGAGGTTCTCTGGTCTACTTTTAAGATTAAGAAGTTCACAATCCTGTAAATGACAATACAAATCTGTTTCATGAGGAAAGACATGCAAGAAAATGTCTTGTTATCTTTTATTTCAAAAAATATATAAAATCACAGCTACAAAATGTGACAAACTCCAACTGAAAATAAGGATTCATAAAATCTGCATTTGTATAGAAGTACCTCATCAAGCATCCTTTTAAACAAAGAAAAAACTTTGACAGGGTTAAGCATATGAGGTTGCAAATTAATGGATGCCTTGGGGTCCTTCATGACAGGATTCACTGATTTAAAGTCATCAACGGCACCATGAACAATTGCCAGCATACCTTGAGCTCTTTTCACTGAGCCTGCAACATATTTGATAAAAAGGTGATCCCTACCAGAATTTATTAAAGTAATAACCATAAAATATATACATGACTAGTGAACAACAAAATCACTACCATACACAACTAACAAAGAGCCTAAAAGAGCAGCTTCATGAAGTATGACCAATAAAGAACAAGCTGCAAAGAAAACCTCCTTAAAAATGAGCTAAGCCCCAGAAAAAGAAAAAAATATATACGATAGCAATTTGTAGTCATACCATTCATATATCCACATTTTGGGCACTTCACTGATCTATTATTGCTTGACATGCTAGTACACTTCTTCACTATCAATTTCATCGTCACACTTTTATCCTTTCTGGGGTCTCTCACAATATTCAAAAAACGACTGCGTGATTTGTCATCCAAAATTATTCGGGAGCATGACTGTTCAAAAAAAACATAAGGTCATTAGACTAATTTTAACCTTTGTAGTGATAGCATCTCTTACTTGCAGAAAGACATCACTTATTATACAAGATGCATACATAAAAGATGCACATATAAAACAATAGGCAAAATAGTTCAATCATGCACCTACATTATGTGAACTGCACCAATTAATAGAAGAGTTCAGATGCTGTAAGTCATGACTCTGTCAACTACCAAAAAGAAAAATCGTTTGATGTAAGCACCTATTAAATTCCAATCGGGAAGTTTTGCATTGATAGTAATATAGCATAAAATCAAAAGATCCCTGTGTCTAAGCAGTCATACTTTCAAGTCCCTTGTCTAGGGGGGGGTATCTGGAAACACAATTGAACAGCCACAAATATAAGCAAAGCTGAAATTTCCTTTATTCCTACTATAAAGGTCTAGTTACAGAAACTAAATCATCTTGAACCACAGGTCTCTGGGTACAAAGACAAGCATCAACAATGCAATCCAGAAACAGTATAAAATGGTCATGTTTTTGTTCACTGTGAAGTTGCTTCTTTTCTCTAAAAGAATTCATTTAGGGTAACTTGGGAGTACGCAGATGAAAGCCATGTTATTTTCAGCCATCACATAGTCGGGTTTGGGAGAGAGAAGAAAGCCAAGGTTCTCTGGGGTATAGTGTCCTCGCTTTCATTACTCTGTTACCAGTCATCCATAATATTAAAAAAATCATTTGCGTCTTCGGTAATAGAAAGAAATACAAAATTTTTTAAAGACTACTAAGAGGTAAGGATGGAGTAGCTATGAGAGAGTAAAATGGGCAGCTCCCTGGGCTTATGTTCCAAAAGATTTCAAAGACTAGTCTTTCTTCCTTTCTGCTGTACTGTTTTCTTATCCAATAAATTTTATCCATTCAGATGAAGAATACTATTCAGCCTACAATTTTTTTTACATAGACAAACATATTACATTCAATTAGAAGTTTAAGAACCTGCTGAAAATCATCAACTGTAACCAGAACCCAATTTTTAGCAAACAAAAGCCGCGCTAAGCACCTAAGCCTTTCAAAAGCTACACCTTTTTAAGAACCATTAATCTATTTAATTACAATTTTAACTGATGTTTTAAATCAGTCATTAATCAAGTTCAGTGTTCACCACATTGTTCTAGCTAGCCCAATATATAGAACTTTTCCGCATTCACCAGTATGTTAAACTAAATTACAATGTTATTTCTTTTCTGGAAGAAACAAGAAAAATTTAAGCTGGGTTGCTGATTTCTTGGATTAAACATCTATAATCTTTTATTCACCAAATTTTGCTTGACACAGATCCATAAGGTATGAAGATAAAGATCCTAAATTCAGTGTACAGTTTAGACTGTCCTAAATCTAAGTCTCCTATATATATCCCACTACATATGATAAAAGCAACAAACTAATTTCAAAAATGTATAACAGGACATTAGTAAAATTTTAAGGAAGATAAGCTTTTATAAGCATATAAAAAGTTACTAGAAAGTATTTCAAACGGAATGAAAGATTTCTTTGTACCTTACAAATGCACTTCAAAACATCCACAACAGTACTTAAATATCCAACATTAAAAACAGGGACAGCAAGCACCAAATATCCAAAGTGGCCAGGACAATCTGACAGTTTTGCACCACATGTCTCACAGTCACCACATTGCTTATTTGCAGGGCCCTGGAGCAAAAATTAAGAATAGGTCAAAAAAGAAAAAAGGCCGTCATATAGACAAAAGAAAAAAGGAGCATGATCCATGAACACTTGAAATACTACAAAGATATTCTTGTGGGTGGGGGTGAAATTGGCACTCTCTTTCTTGAAAATCATACCCACCCACCCCTCCTTCCTTTAGTCAAGCACATGTACATTGTGAAAGCAGTCATGCAGAAGGAAATAAGGGAGTGTGGTTTTCAAAAAGAGGGTATCAATTTCAATCCCATTATTTATTTTATATTTCTAATTACATTTCTCGGAACTGAGTGTACAGTCAGTACAGATGCATCCAAAGTTTCCAAACAAATAGCAGCAAGCACCAAATGTCAATGTGTGCATGAATCTAAGCGCCTGTTTTGGTGATATTTTTCTCTCTCTTCCCCTTGCCTCTTATGATTGGTCCAATTAATGCAACCGAAATTCCCTTCAACAAAACTACAAAGCACTAGAAAGAATAACTTAAGGGTGAGAACGTACCAAGCGGGCATCCAACAAGCCACCTTTGATTGGTTTTTGATTGCTATCGTAATATCGACCTAGAAAAATTTGAGTTGCAGCCATTTTGCTGATTTCTGATTGGGACATAGCATTGAATTGCCATTGTGCTCTTCAGGAAAAACAACAATGGGCATTAAGTAGTAAGGACATCAATTTACTTGTAAGAAACAGAATGGATTTCACTGAAAATAAAATGTCTTACATTCTGCAGTGCCCTTCTTCTTCGATGAAAGGCTCTTTTGTGAAGGTTATTGTTTTTGCTTGGGCTTTTTTCATCATCTTCTCTATCAAAAGTGGAGCCAGAAAATCTGACAGACATAATAAAAGCAGAGACGATGAGTAACATGCCCTTAGTTTGGTTCAGTATTTGACGTTTTAGACAATGAAAGGATAAAAGTAAAATTGTTGTACTTTTCTCAAATATGTACTGACAAAATTATCTAGGAAACAAGCAAAGAATTTAAACAAATACACATCACATGACATTGAATAATAGCACCAGAATACAATGATGATGACCATAAATTTCAGGACCGTTTACATTATTCATCCACCTTAATTCATTGCTTAACTCAATTCAACAAAACCTTTTATTTTATTGGACAATAACTCAAAATCTTTAAGCTCTATAATTTGATTAAGTCATAACTAAATGAAACTCTATTTGATTAATTCTCGTAGTTACATTTAGCAGAAAGGGGCCCACAAACTACATCTAACAAAGCAATATAAACAAATCTCAGTGCTAAAATGACCAAGCTCACACAACAAGAAAAATGGAAGAAAGACTTCCATCCATAAAGCCATGATTCCAAGCTATTGTATCGCTTCCAGATTAACCAGCACTTAACAACTGTGATTTATCTAAAATTGAAAGAAACCATGGCCTCCACAGATATTAGGCAACAATTGACCAGCATTAAACCAAAAAACTTCCGATTTTGATTAGTTTCCAAACTCAAAGACCTAGATTAATAAGTTTAAGTGCCCAACAAAAGTAAAGAATCAGCATTGAAAAAGCAGGCTCTTCACACAAGACAATTTACACGACAAGCAAGCAATCTGAATAGAGAATTGATATTATCTCTTTCAAATCAATCGAGAGCGCACCCGCGAACACGAATAAGACAAACAAGATAAAGAGAGGGGGCAATGCATTGAATCAAAAACTGAAGAATCGTGTCGAATCATCAGCCCATCTCAATGAAAAAAATCAATCAATCTCACCCAAAACAAAATTACAAGGAGCTTGCATTGAATATGAAATTAGACCAGTCAATTGGGGACTAGATTCTGAAGCAAATAATTCAGAAGTTTCTAATCAACAAAAAGGAAACAGTGAGCAGCAGTAGCATATTCAATTGAATTGGAGCCAGTAATCTTTGATCAACAAAAGCACGAAGAAGAAAGAAGAAGGATATGGGAAAACTTACCGGGTACAAGTTAGGGAGCGGAAGGCAGAAAGCAAAGAGGGGTTTGCCGGTATGGGTTTTGCTGCGTTTAGCGCAAAGGGCGGGAGTGCCTGCCCCTTTTTTGTTAAGCCTCCTTCAGCAGACTCTGCAGTTTCTGCACTTAGGTACAAACCCTGTCACACAGTAAAAATAAAAAAAACATCAGGGAGCTTCTATTCACACCTCCCTAAACCGCTGTTATTCAAGGAGCATGTTCGGAAGCTCAGCGGCGTTCCGGTGCTTTTTATTCCGGGGAACGGCGGGAGCTATAAGCAGGTTGAGCTCAGGTTTTGGTGGATTTTTGCTGTTTTTGTGAGTTGGAAGTTTAGTGTTTGTGGATTTTTGTGATTTACAGGTGAGGTCATTGGCAGCGGAGTCGGATAGGGCGTATCAGGCAGGTCCACTTGACCCAACGTTTTACCGAGAGGCTTGGTTGAGCCGTGAGGAGGGAGGGGAGGAGGATAGGGATGTAGGCGGCTATGAGTTGCGGAATCAGTATGATTCGAGGTTGGACTGGTTCACTGTGGATCTTGAAGGTGAACACTCTGCTTTGGATAGTGGTGTACTTGAACAACAGGCAGGCTATGTAGTCCGTTGCATTCACAGGGTTAGTTTTTCTTTATCTCTAGGTTAAATGTGGAATTGGAATCTCTCGATGCTTTATCTCTAGGGTTAGTGCATACTATTTTCTTTGTAACACAAGTACACAAACACAATCTGTTATCCTTATCCACAGAGAAAGAGCCGCAGAAGGCGACGAGACTCAATGACAAGGAGGCTGATCGAAGAGAGGAAAAAAGGAAGCTTACCGAGGTCGACGAGTCGAGGAGATTGAGAACTTGAGGAGGAGGCCAGGAACGGAGGTCGAGGCCTCACTGCCTCTGAGGGCCTGTGGGATGAGGTAGTGAGGTTGCTGGCGTCCCCTTCTTTGCAGTCTAGCTCTAGCAGACAGAGAGGCCGAGAGAAAAAAAAAATAGTCAAAAACACTTGGGTTAGGTTAGTTTTAGGTTTTAATTGTAGGTGTATATATATCTGAAATTTTGGCCTGATTGGTCTAGTGTGATACACATTACACACAAGAGAGTAATAATAATAAAGAATATGAAGGGTTGGTCCATGCTTACATGACCTGAAAGGCTGAAATTAATACTCTAGTCTTTGGTTTCAGAAGAAGGCATCTAAGTTGAGGGTATTGGATTTCTAACATTCACAGAGGATAATCAAATCTGTTATACTCAACCCAAACCCAAGTCTGTTATAATCAAATTTGTTATACACTTATACTTCATTCTGTTATAATCAAATCTGTTATATTCATTATTCAACATTCAAACACAAGTACACAAAATTCAAACACAAGTACACAAACACAATCTGTTATCCTTATCCACAGAGAAAGAGCCGCAGAAGGCGACGAGACTCAATGACAAGGAGGCTGATCGAAGAGAGGAAGAAAGGAAGCTTACCGAGGTCGATGAGGCGAGGAGATCGAGAATTTGAGGAGGAGGCCAGGAACGGAGGTCGAGGCCTCACTGCCTCTGAGGGCCTGTGGGATGAGGTAGTGAGGTTGCTGGCGTCCCCTTCTTTGTAGTCTAGCTCTAGCAGACAGAGAGGCCGAGAGAAAAAAAATAGTCAAAAACACTTGGGTTAGGTTAGTTTTAGGTTTTAATTGTAGGTGTATATATATCTGAAATTTTGGCCTGATTGGTCTAGTGTGATACACATTACACACAAGAGAGTAATAATAATAATAAAGAATATGAAGGGTTGGTCCATGCTTACATGACCTGAAAGGCTGAAATTAATACTCTAGTCTTTGGTTTCAGAAGAAGGCATCTAAGTTGAGGGTATTGGATTTCTAACATTCACAGAGGATAATCAAATCTGTTATACTCAACCCAAACCCAAGTCTGTTATAATCAAATCTGTTATACACTTATACTTCATTCTGTTATAATCAAATCTGTTATATTCATTATTCAACATTCAAACACAAGTACACAAAATTCAAACACAAGTACACAAACACAATCTGTTATCCTTATCCACAGAGAAAGAGCCGCAGAAGGCGACGAGACTCAATGACAAGGAGGCTGATCGAAGAGAGGAAGAAAGGAAGCTTACCGAGGTCGACGAGGCGAGGAGATCGAGAACTTGAGGAGGAGGCCAGGAACGGGGGCCTGTGGGATGAGGTAGTGAGGTCGCTGGCGTCCCCTTCTTTGCAGTCTAGCTCTAGCAGACAGAGAAGCCGAGTGAAAAAAATAGTCAAAAACACTTGGGTTAGGTTAGTTTTAGGTTTTAATTGTAGGTGTATATATATCAGAAATTTTGGCCCGGATTAGTGTAATACACAGTAATAATAATAAACAACACAAAATTCTTACATATACATAGATTTTAAAGGTATTTTCGGCTTGATTCAATCATAAATATTTGTTATGTTTGATAGTATTTGATATGGACTAACATCGTGAAGGTAAAATAATTTTTTTACTTTCATGTGTTCTTATTGATAATTTTACTTGAATTGACGAAATCAACTATAACTTAAAAAAAGGTCTAACTAATGTTTTTAGAGATATGAATAGAAACTTCCAAAACATTACCTACGACATTTAGCATAAAACAAGAATGTGTTTGTGGTCACTCGACAAGGTTGTTGATTTATTAAAAAATTAAAATAGTCTAATGTAAAATTACAGTAAAAAACAATAAAATATTATAAATTATAGTTTTTTTTTCAATGAACACCTATTTTGTAAACCTTAATCCAAATTTATCATATTCGATCGTTACATGAAGTCTGAATATGCTAACATTTAACCTAAAAATAAGATGAACTGTTTGTATTTTTTTATTTGTTGATGTTCGTCTATTCTTTTATTAATTATTTCTTATACAGATTTTGTATGTAAATTCTTATTAATAAAATAAATTTAAAAATATATATGTAAGATGAAAAGAGAATGTAGGGTAAACAAATAAAACTGAAAAAATATATGTACGGTGTTGAACACAATAAAATTAGGAAAATATTATTTTAGGTATAGTATAAATGAATAAAGTAGATCTGTAGATGTATAATTAAAAATGTAAAAATAAGATGTTAAGAGATACTCGCCCAAAAACAATTGTTTAGGGTTTTAGTATCTCTCAAAAACCTCTCAAACCAAATTCGCCTCCCTCTATGAAACGTTGTCCCTTTGAAGCCCTCCACCTTTTTCTCCTAAAGTCGCCTTAAACCCTAAATCGAACATGAAGACGGTCCATAGCCATGTCCTCTCCTCCGACCCAATCTCTCTTTCCGACGCCACATCCTTCCTCTCCGCCTTCAACACCTCCGTCTGCGGCGGCGGCGGTGGCGCCGCATCGCTTGCCACGTCCCACGAGACCTGCTGGTTCGTCCGACGCGCCGTCGCCTCCTTCGAGGAGCTGGAGCAGCTCCATCACAAGCTCAAGGGGCTGAAATCCGATTGCAATCGGAGGTCGGAGTCTCAAAACGACGACGTAGAGATAACCGTTGGGGACAATCCGGTGCAGAGCTTCGTGGCGAGCCGGGACGTCAGCTCCAAGCCCAGAAGCCACCGTTCTGATGACGTCATTGACCCGAAAGTCGAGGTTGAAGAAGAGAGTAAGGACGGGAGTCGAGGTGAAATTGCGGAGACTGATGATAAGAAGGAGAAGAAGAAGGTGAAGGGTGGTATTGGTAATATTGGGGAAAAGGGAGGCCGAATTGAGGAGGGAGATGGTGAGAGTGAGATGCGAAAAGAAGAGGTAAAGAGGGAGAAGAAGAAGAAGAGGGACAATGTGGATCAATGTGGGGGTGAAATTAAGGAGGAGGAGGATGGGGAAGGTAAAATGGGGAGTGAAGATACCAAGAAGGAAGAGAAGAAGAAGAGGAAGATTGAGGTGTTAGAGAACGGCGAGGTTGAGAAGAGAAAGAAGAGGAGGAAGAGTTGAGAAGAAGATGAAACAGCTGTGGTTGAGATTAGTAGAATTTGATGAAGATTTCTGAGGCTATCTTTGTCTTCAGCTCAGGGTAATTCTATGTAGGATAGATACTCTTTCCCCTATGTGATACAAAGGGGATGTGTTTCTTTGTTATATTATCGATTTTGCGATGAAAATTTTGTCTGGTTTTGATTCCGAATGTAACTGTTATTTAGTGTTATCGCAACTTCTGCTAAATGTATCAATTGCAATGTTATAGATGTGCACGTGGAATCCTGGGAGTATGATTTTAATCAATGGAAACAATTGCGTTTGGGATCACATTTTCTACAGATCACAAATTATACTGCTTCCTTAATCCAGTTCCTTTATTCTTTATTCTTTCTTCTTTTGTGTTTATGTCTGTTGTCCTTTGCTTCATGTTTGATAGTCCTCTGCTCTTGGATATATGATCTAAGTTTGCATGGGTGGAGGCTTTGTATTTGCATATATGCTATGACATATCACTGTGCGCTTTTATTGCAATAAGTTAGTGATGCTACAATTTAATGAAATTGTGGAGATGCAGATAGTTGAGTATGTCTCACAGTGTTTTCCAAAGGCTCATACTCGTTGGAGTTTGAAGAGTTAGTGTTTACCTAAAGACAATGGAACCCCACTTATGTGCTTGAGAGGTCTACAAGGTATGATACGTTCTCAATAGCGCTCCATTTTCATTTTTTTGACCAAATTCTCTCCACCAATTTTGTTTGGGTGGAAGTCTGTGGTGTTTGTTTGGTTAGTTTTTGAATATTTCATTTCCATTCTTACCTTCATAGTAGCTCATTTCATTGAAACAAAAAACAAGGGCACTTTAAACAAGTCATTAGTTGAAAACTGAATACTTCAAAACTAGAGAATCCTGCTAGGTGAAAGGTTTACCAATGTAAGGGTCTGAGCTTTTTAAATTATTTTATAACATAGTTGATTGGAGAAATCCTTGGTGTGCTCTGATACTGACTAGTCTCCAGGCTCACTGAGGTGCACATTTGCAACATTTCCCAATTGCTTTTCTTTTCAGTATTGGTATTAAGTTCCCACTGTTCTCTGCATAATACCTGCTTGCCTAGAAAAATTATCTATGTAATTAACAGAGCAACAGTAATTTATTAGAATTTTTTTCTTTAAAGAATACAATAACAGCAAGAACAAAAAAAGGAAAGAAAAAATTAGCTGGCAAGAAATCTTTGTGATTGCTTCTCATAACGGAAAAAAGCCTTCTTGGAGTCGTCTGCGGACCAAATAAAAAAGCCATGAAGCTTTCCCTGACTTTGAAGCCTAGCACAAGCCTCAAAGAATCCATTTTGAGGAGTCAAGCCCCCCACTATTCTGTTCCGATGCTCACTAGAATCTTGCCACCTTTGTAATTTGAGCTCTGGGTCTCAAAATATCTCATGAACTGTGTTGCAATTGTACCCTTTCCGTAGGCATAAAACTGAAAGTTAACATGGTCAATGAGGTGCCCATACTTCCTCCACAATGCCAAGCAATATGGTTGTACCGAATCATCTTCATATGGTGCTATTGATGTGAAGGACACAACATTATTTTGTTTAAGGTGGAATAATAGTCTCCCAATGCATTCAGCAAATGTATTGGGATCTGTCTGGAAGTTTTCATAGTCGATATCAATTCCATCCAACTTGTATTCTTTGGTTATTTGAACTATTGGAGCGATAGCATTTCTTACCCAAGAGTTGATTGATGTAGGACTGAAGTATGCATACTGTTTAGCTGTTACAGTATCACCTCCAATACTCAGAGCAACTTCAGCATTTATATGGCTGGCCTTAATAGCGGAAACATGAGAAAGGCTGAGATTCTTTGTGTCTCAGAACACATTAAAGTTGCCATTGGTGGGTTTTGGATGGGAAGATGTTGTGAAGTTGAAGTAGCCATTGGTGGGTTTAGGATGGGAGGATTTTGTGTATTTGATAGCAAGGGAGAGGATGGAGTGAAACTCGACTTGGGAATATATTGGTACATCTGAGAATGTGACACCCTTGTCCTCAGCTCCTATGTATTCCCTGAAGAGCTTCGAGTTTGCTGGGGCTGCATGGGCCAATGACATGTCGTGAAGAACAATCTCAGTAGAAGGAAAAGAAACAGTTGTAGCCGGTTTGAGTTCATAGTTATCAAAAGGAGGAATATTGGATTCTGTAATGTGTACTTCTGAGATGCAGCTGTACAAACTATTGGGGGAGGCTTTATACAAGTGAGGTACAGTTGGAATATTAGTGAGGCTTATACAAGTTATGTACAAGAAATTTGTTTTGGAGTTTGGTGTCTCTTCTTTATTGAAGCATCATGCTGGTCATTTGCAAACCAGATGCATTTGATTCCGCGTCCAGTATGTGACCAGGGAAATATGAAATATGATTCTGGCGCAGATGGAACCAGTCATTAACTACTCACTTCTGAGGTAAATTAAACTCGCTTTACCGTTTGGAACCACGAGTATTGTTTTATGATCTCTACTGTTATTCTTGTGTGTAGTATGTACACCTTTTTTGTCATTCCTTGTTTCATAAGTTCAGAGGAAAATGATAATTGGTATATTGATATGGTTTAGGCTCAGGGCGGCAATGGCCGAAGGCATATAGGTGGACTAAAAAATTTGGCCTTTGTGCGGATAAGTCCCTGCTAGTTGAACCATTAGCTATAAAGAAAATAGTCAAATTATTGATGTGAGCCCTCTTACATCAATAAATTCAAATGTTACGAATCGATATCATTGACTTGGGTTGCATTGTCAACATGATAGAGTCTGAAACATCAGGAATGCCAAAGCATAAAACCAATGGATTACAAAATTCTTGGAAAATGTTGTGATCAAGTCGGAGGTAAAATATAGAAGTGTGTGTGGTTAAACATCTATCAACATTTGGGAAGATCCTTTGGGGGAGGAAGCAACTTTTGATTGGGAAGCTTTCCGTCCAAGACAAGCCAAGCCATCCTCAAGCCCCAGCTAGTATGGATCTCAAGATGGCAATGCATAAACCATACACCTATTTCAATGGAGATCAAAATTAATTAGCAACACTTCCATACAGAAGTTATGTTAGAACATAATTGATCTATCTAGATTGAACTCATTGAAGATAAAATAAATATGTAACGTATTAGATTGTTTGGTCGACTCACCTGGATTGTCTGCTAGAAACCGAATAGCAACCCATCCGCCGGAGGGCACACCCACGGTGTTTCTCTCAATAGGGTCGATTAGATTGAACTTCTTAGGGTCCTTATTTTGATCATAGTTGCCAAAACCTTGACCAACAACGAAAAAATTAAAGCCATGAAGATGAAGAGGATGACTTTCAGCTCCAAGAATACTAGTGTCCTGCAACACCAACTCCACACTAGTGTTAAAGGGAAGCACCATTAGCTTTGTACCATTGCTGACATTGGTATTGTTCAGCTGTGCTCCAGTGTAGTTAAATGGAATTAGAGGACTGATGGGAAAATAAGGGGAATAAACCCCATTGGATTGGCCAAAGAAGTGGGATTGGAGTAGGGCAGTGTTTGGCATAGTGAAAGAAATGTTGTTGATTGAAGCAGCAAGCATGGTGCCATTAGGTCCCTGGCAGGTCTGGTTGTTGTGCTTCTGTTGGCTACATGGGTTGGTTCCAAGCCCTATTGTGAAGAGCAAACGCTTGTCAACTTTCTGTGGAACATTAGCCAGGAACTGGGGAGTGTTCAAGCTACGGAGTTTATTGGAGAATTTTGTTGCAAACGATGTGTCATTTAGAACTGGGAGAATTGGTTTGTGGAGTGGATGTTTCATTGGGATGGTTGAATGAATTGTAGTTGTTTTATATTCTAAAATGCCAGCAACAGTGGAGTTGTCAAAGGTGCCTAGACCAGTCACATACGGCCTTGCGGTCATGAAAAATGTGGCGTTTGGGTAGCTGGGTTTGGTTTTGAGAAGGACATTAATGGTCTGTCCCGGGGCAATGAGAATGGTGCTGGTGTCGAAGGGCTTAACATAAACGGCGTCTGTTTCGACCACTTTGAGGGTATGATTTGCAATGCTGAAGAAAAGCTCGTCGTTCAGTGCTGCATTGATTATGCGCAACAGGTATGTCTTTCCAGCTTGAACCTTCAGCTTGAAAGTATCTGCATAATCCAAAATTTCAAATAGACAAAATTATCAACATGTCTGGTGAAGGATCAAATACATTTGCTATATATGTTTTACCGAATGATATGGTAACAATTAATGTACGTTTTGACACACTTTACGCCTCATCTTGTTTGAACAAAATGCATCATCTAATTTTTGTTAAGAAACTTGGGAGTCTATCAGTTTTCAGAAAGCTTATACACACGTTTTGGGAAAAATTGATACCTTTGGCAGAGCAGTTATACAAAGGTCCTGGGAGTCCATTGATGGTGTAAGCATCAGAAACATTTGGTCCTCCACCGGTTTGCAAGGCCTGGTTTATGACTGCTTCAGTATCTGCATTCCACCATTCTCCTGTAGTTCCAAGCATTTCAACAGGTTTTGTAATTAGCTATATATATAGTCGCTTATTTCTCATTATGACAGACTTCCTTGTAGTTATTAACATACCAAAGATGATGGGAACTTCCTTATAGGGTTTGGTGAATGGATAAGGAACACCACGTTTGGGAAGAATGACTATGGGGCCATAGATTGTTGATCTTAACCATGAAATGTGAGCATGCCACCAAAGAGTGCCTCTTTGGCCAACAATGGTGAAGTTATACACATAGCTGTTGCCGGTTTGTATCGGACACTGGGTAATGTATGCAGGACCATCAGCCCACCCAGTTTGAAGCTGTCGAATTCCATGCCTGCCGATTGTACAGTTAAACTCTGTTTGTTAGATCATCACTTGTATGCATGACTACTATGTATGAGTATTCGGGTCTATAGTAAATCATATATTCATTACCAATGGATGGAGATGTTGCTTTGGACATGGTTAACAACTTTGATGAGGAGGCGATCATCCTCCCTAGCAACAATTCGAGGCCCGGGAAATTGACCGTTTATGGTTACAATGATCTTCGTGTGGCACAACCTTGTCACATTTTGCCGTTGAACCTATGAAGCCATTTCAAAATGTTAAAAGAAGACAATGGTGAACCAGAAGTGCAAATGGAAGTTGTACATGTGACAGAATTCATATATATATAAGTAGAAATGTCACAAACGTACATCAAACGTGTAGTGTCTTGTAATGCTTGCAAGAGCTAGCTGAGGAATGAGACCCAATGTGATGCAACTGAGAACAAAGAGCCTAACAAGTGAAAAAAGATCGACACCCATTTTACTAGATCTCTCTCCCTTTGTTCTTGCAGAGAGAAGTGAGAGATATGATGCTACTCGAGTCCAAGTGTGTTGAAAATGATGATGTTGGGTTGTGTTTATATAGGGTTTAGGATAGAGCAAGTTTGGTCGATTAGGTAGTCATAGAAGTTTGAAGTAGCTTATAGGGGAGAAACATAGCAGGCAGAAGATAGAGCAATTCACACGAGCTAATTTCTTAATCAGGGATGCATTTGTTTTAACAACTTTAGAGTGGTGTCGAAGACAATCAATTTCTGCTGACCTCACAACCTTTTCTCTTAAGTCCAACCTCTGGCAAGTATCACCACGTCTCCATGTAACCTTTGAACTCTAAATAGAGAAAGGGAGATGATGATTTTGACTTGCATAGTTCCAGGCTTTATTAGCAACATGCCAACAACTATCTCAGCATTTTATTAGGATATGACCAGGGTTTGTACGTCCCTGTCAACAATGTAGGTGCAACAGGCCATAGTGTTTAAAATTCATCAAATTTGTGTACGTTCTAGAGTGGAAGTTCCAAGACATTATAGGTCATGTTTGATAAAAAGCATGAGTCAAGTTGGAAATCAATTCTAATGAAGTTGGAATAAAAATTTTGCTATTATTGCGGCGATTTGCAGGACATTCTTCTGATGTTAGATGTAATTTGAGGTGTAGGCACCACTTATTTCATATATTCTTTAATCGAAATGATGTTAGATTTAATCTGAGGTTACGATACCACGTCCGCTCCTCTATTTTCTAAAGAAAACTAAACAAAAAAACAGTGTCACAAACTCAGCCGTCGTTGCATTATCCTACCATTTGGCGGATGATGACATAGGAGTGGCTTAGTCAAATTAATCATGGAACTATGGAAGATGACCAAAGTTATTGAGTTCTACGTGTGTAATAGTTGTGGTACTTTCTTCGGATTGCTTTAGCAGGGTTTAAGAAGATCACTGTGTACTTCTTGATTTAAGTTACTCAAATTAAATTATGGATTTCGACAAAACAAAAATTTTAAGTGGTGAATGAAATCTTTATTGATAAAAAAGAAAAGAGTACGCAAAACAGTTCAAATGAAATCATCTTAGCTAGCAAGTAAGCTTTGTGATCGCTTCTCATAACGAAAATGAGCCTTCATGGAGTCGTCTGCAGACCAAATAAAAATACCATTAAGCTTACCCTGACTTTTAAGCCTAGCACAAGCATCAAAGAACCCATGTTCAGGAGACAAACCCCCACTATTATCTGTTCCAAAGCTCACTAGAACCTTGCCACCTTTGTAATTTGAGCTCTGAGTCCCAAAATATTTCATGAACTGAGTAACGGTTGTGCCCTTATCATAGGCATAGAACTGAAAGTTAACATAGTCGATGAGATGCCCATACTTTCTCCACAATGCCAAGTAATATGGTTGCACAGCATCATCTTCATATGGTGCTATCGATGTGAAGGACACAACCTTGTTTTGTTTCAGGTAGAAAAATAGTCGCCCAATGCATTCAGCAAAGGTGTTTGGATCTGTGTTGAAATGTTCATAGTCGATATCGATTCCATCCAACTTGTATTCTTTTGTGATCTTTACTATGGAAGAGATAGCATTTCTCACCCAAGAGTTGATTGATATAAGAGTGAAGTTTGCAGAAACACCAGCTACGGTATCTCCTCCAAGACTCAGACCTACTTTAACATTTCGATGACGAGCCTTAATGTCTGCAACATGAGAAGGGCTGAGATTATCTGTGTCCCAGAACGCATTGAAGATGCCATTGGTGGGTTTGGGACGGGAAGATGTTGTGTAGTCAATTCCAAAGGAAAGAAGGAAGTGAAACTCGACTCCTGGATCAATTGGTACATCAGAGAAAGTGATACCGGTGCCCTCGGCTCCTATGTATTCCCTGAAAAGCTTCGAGTTTGCTGCTTCGGCTAGTGACATTGTTGTGAAGACCAATGTCATAGGGAGGAAAAGAAACAGCTGCAGCCTTGTGGAGTTCATGGCTATTCAAAGTAGGACTAGTAGATTTCCGTCTGTATTTCTGAGATGCAGCTGTGCAAATTCAAGGGAGGCTTCATATATAGAAGTGAGGTAGTGCTTGAATATATTGATTATTTACAAAGGTTTTGTTTGGAGCTGTTGTCTCTTCTAATTTGAAGCATCATGTTGTTCATTTGCAACCCTGATTCATATGATTCCCCGTCAAAGGGAATCTATATTCTTCACACATGACATCAACCACTAGATGCATAATCCTTTTGTTTTTGTATACTTAGGAAATGCAACTGGTATGATTGTTATTTCTTATTCAACAGTGTTTAGATTGTTTTATTGAGGGGCTATATTGGATATCGCATTCTGTAGTCTTTGGATGTTTGTATATATTCGATATGCAGTAACTGTTTATCTTCTTGACATGTCTACTGCTGCTCAATTATTTGAGGGCTCCATACTCCATAGTATGGATGCACTTGCTCAACTCTCTAGCTTGTGAACCACTTATTCTTGATTCTCTAAGGGTATGTTTACTAATATGAAATGAAATTGAGACTGACGGAATTGATTTCAGAATGTAAGAAATCCAGCGTTTATTAATATATTAAGGTATTAGAATGAATATAGGTCTCACATGTTCATCAAAAATCAATTGTTGATAAAACCTTGATTTGATACCTAAGGGAGGAGGTGAGTATCAAATCAAACTCATGAAATCAACTTTTCTTTCTAAAATACCCTCTCATAATTTTAATATTTCTCAATTACTCAACCCTACAAATACCAATATATAATGTTATCAATATCAAATATATCAACTATGACATCATATATATATATGATCATCATTGTTTGCACATTGTTAATTTTGTGAGGAACCTCATCGATAAAAACATTCACAATAAAATTGTTAATATTATAGTTTCATTTTTTGTTAGGGTATTTTAGTGATCAAACTAGTTTTAATACCGATTCATATAATGATTCGTTATAAAAATTAAATATTCTTATGTCGGTAGGGTTCTTAGTTTGAACCATTAGGTTTTAGTGTTGTTTGTTTTCTCTTTATAAACTCATGTACATGGCTTCTGAAACATTCAGTTAACAAGATTTACTCATTCATCTTCATCTTGTTTATCTTCTTTATGGTATCAGAGCAGTGATCCTTATAGGACCTGCTTCTACTTCATTTCCTTCACACTTCGTTCATTATTATTTCATTTCTAATTCATCATCAAAATGACTGAAACTACCAAAGGATCTGCATCAGGAATCAAACCTGAAATGACTGATTTCAATCCTAACCAACGTCTTAATTAGCTCAATCCTCCTCAATGAGTTCAATTATCTTTTATGGACAAGAGTCATCACTTTTGCACTTGGAGGTAAATCTAAGCTTAGCTTCATCAGTGAAACAACAAACAGACATCATTATCCTCAGCTGAGTTTGAAACATGGCTGTCTCAAGATCAGCTAGTCATGTCTTGGCTTCTCAATTCAATGGAGCTTAAGTTGGTTGAAATTTTCAGCTACTCATAATCTGTTTCTCATCTTTGGAAGGTCCTCAAAGACATGTATGGTGATATGAACATTGCAGCAAGAATCTTTCAGCTCTAGAAGAAATTGACATAATTGCAACAAGGTAACCTCTCATTTGTGCAACATCTTGGCAATCTGAAAACCAAGTGGAATGAGTTGGATCTATATAGGTCACACACAACCGATTCAGCTGTCTTATTGAAGCAAGCAGAAGAGGACAAAGTTTTCCAACTTCTAGCAAGCCATGGATCAGAATATGAGGATCTTAAGAGTCACCTTCTAATGACACCTAAGCTACCTTCATTTCAGATGGTATGTAACACAGTTCAACGAGAAGAAGTGAGGAAGAAGGTAATGAATGCTGATCTAGCTGTTGGAGAATCAAATGCAAAGATCTCAAAGTCTAGAGCTTTTGCAAACGACATCAGACCTTACAAAGGAAGAATGTCAGATCTCAAGTGCACTCACTGTGAACGTATTGGATGTTCTGGCATTGGACATCTCAAGGAAACCTTTTGGATTCTCCATCCTGAGCTTAAACCAAAGTTCACTGATGACCAGAAGTATACATGAGGTAAAGCAAAAATGTCATACAATCCCAAAGTCAACTATATATATCAATGGTAGTAGCAGCAGCTGTTCCTTGAAAGATCTGATGGACTTCACATCCAATCCTCTTACTCTCACTAATGAATTTGGATCATTCCTACAGCAAAACCAAGGAAGCCTAAAGAATGAAAGCACAACTGTCATGCTTGGTAAGTTTGTTGTATTCCTTAAAGATGTAAATCTGGTTCAACAGAAAGAAATCTCAGGTATCATCTGTACCATCTCTACTGCCTTAGATTTAAGTAAAAATCATGATTTTTGAATTGTAGATTCAGGTGCCTCTGATAACATGACAAATGATGCATCAGTTTTAAATGATTTTCATATCTTTGATAAACCCTCACATGTTTTTGTGGCTAATGGGAATAAATTAAGTTTCTAATCTAGGAAAAGGAAAGCTAAATATTTTCTCAAGTAATAAGGAGTCATCCATTATGTTTGTACCCTCTTTTCCTTTTAAGCTGCTCTCTGTGGAAAGGTTAACACGTCTGCTTCTAGCTATTTTCTTAGACTGTGATATCATTTTTTAGGATCCAGTTTCGAAGAGGAAGATTGGTGATGGATTTTACCTCAATGGCTCTACTATATATCAATCTCCTTCAGTTTCTCAAAAAGTCTTGTTATAGACAGCATTCCCTCCATCAGACAACAGCTTTGGCCAAGGGCGGAGGGACTCGGATGCACCCTGGGTCTTGTGCCTCACTCATTTTTACTAGAAAACTCCAGTAGACATGTGCCCCACTCATTGTTTCACCGATCACCCGTATAACCCTCGAAACCTTATAGCTAGTTTGCCTAGTTTCCTGTTAATAATATATATATATATATATATATACATACATATATATATACACACACACGCTAACACTGCACCTTACTCCCATTAGTCACATGGTTTTAAATTATTATTATTTAATAGAATTCATGTGATGTACTGATGTTGATGATTGACGTGTCTATATGGACATTTTCTTTCTTTCTTTTAAGATCATTCTCTTTTTTTACACGTTGAAAGAGTGAACTGACATTTTTTCGTCTTAATTACATCAATATATTATATTTTAAAAAAACCTTATCTTCCACTTTTTTCCGATTGAGTTATGTTCATCATTAATTGATTTATTTTTCATTTCTCTTCCACTACTTTTTGTATTTGTATATCAAGTACAACGAAAATAAATCAAACATCTATATATTGTCAAATATAGTGAAGTTTGTCAAACTGATTTTACCGTAAAAAAATCTTTTCATTCTACAAATATATATGATCAAATAACAAACAAAGTTGTTACGAGGATGACTAGTTTATGATTAGCTGCTTGATTTCATATACAATTTCAATGTATGAAATCTCGTCGATGAAAATTATCATTGTAATAGATAAATATTAATTATTATTTGTGCCCCATTAACTGAAAAATCCTAGCTACGCCACTGGCTATGACACATGCGTCTGGCTCATCCCTCCTCTCAATTCATGTCCATTTTATTTCCAGATTTTTGTAAAACACACCAAGTAGGGCTGGGCATGGGACGGGATTCGTCCAAGCGTTGGGGAGTTAAGAGCATGCATAAACTAACTAACCAGACTTACAGCGTATGTGATATGAGGACGAGTGATTGTAAGATAAATGAGCTTGCCAACAAGTCGTTTGTACACAGAGATGTCTGAATAGATTCTTCTTCATCTATAAGTTTAATTTGACTTGGAAGTAGAGACTTTGCAAGCTTACTATATATCATATTTGCTTCCTTCAAAATGTCAATGATATATTTTCTTTGATTTAGAAACAAACCAGAGGATGATCTATCCATTTCAATTCCAAGAAAGTACAGCTCAGGTACTTTGTTTCAATCCCCCAAGCTCCCTGAAGAGAGCTAACTCCCCCACATACGATGTAAGTTACCGAAGAGAGCCAAGACGGGTTTGGGAAGCTTGGGGGAGTTAGGGTTTTGTGGTTGGGGTTGGGAGCGGTGGAGGGAGGAGATGCAGAGGCAACACTTACGGCTACGGCGTTGGTGGGTGACGAAGGAGAGAGAGCGGACAGAGAGGAATGATGGGGGTGTGAGGCGGGGATTGGTTAGGGTTTTGAGGTGGGAAAGGAAGGTGGGTTTGGAGAGTGCCACCTTGATCTAAGTTTCGTCGGACAGAAGAGCCCCAACCCTCCTGATCTGCCATTATTGAGGAGTGCCTCAGCATGTGCGAAACCTAGCTCTTGTTTCAATCTCCCAAAATCCTCCTTATGTATCTTAGTTTCAGTTGAAGGATAACAGTTGTGAAATGACCAAAATACTCATGAAAAATGATTTGTTAGTGACTTTGGTAACGGAGTTGATGGAGTTAACGGTTAAAAGTATCAATACTAGGTCGGGCTGAAAAGATGGTGTACCGTTTTGATATTTAAGAAATTTGGTGTACTAAAGTTTATAAGGACTAAAAGTTGTGTATACCATTTAGATGAATTTCTCATTCATAAATTGAAACTAGATGAGACTTGACTTTTCATTATAAAAAAACTAAGTGTGAGAGCAATATTATAAATTGAAAAGAATGATACATCTAGACAATAGGGATATAACGAATCTTATCCCTTGTATGCATTTTATACAAAACAAGATTGATAAAAATTTATAAAGATACATCTAGACAATAGGGATATAAGGAGCTTTATCCCTCGAATGCATATTTATATAAAACAAGATTCATAAAAATTTCTAGATATAACATACACAAAAATAACTAAATAAATACAAAATATACAGATCAATACAAAATACACCATATTTACAAGATAATGAATGAAAGACTAATTTTAACTTGCAAATAGATGACTTGATCACTTGATTGGTTGGAATTAAGAGCATCTCCAGTAGTATGAATAAGTTTCTAGCTAAATATAGGAATACTTAAGAATTTTAACAATTGATATAGTAATTGTGCTCAAGCACTAATAGTTAGTTGTGAATTTTATGATAAATTTTGATCAATTGTTGATTAACAAGTAGCTAAAATAAAAATAATAATATAATTTTAGTTTTAACGATCTTTGACACAATTGCTAAATTATCAATTCATCCTAGTAATAGTCAAATTCAATTTCTCTTTAACAATTCTACTGGAGTTGAGTTTTCCTACAAAAATGCATAAATTTGGCCAAATTTTCAGTTATTAACTCTGTTGGAGGTGCTCTAAAATTAAAAAAAATCGTTGTTATATAGTCCAAGGGATTCTCATTTTAAAGTAATAGTCCAATATATTTCATAACTATATATAGGAATTTGTTCTTGATCCGCCCGACCGTGGGATTTATAGTTCTTAAGTTTGTTCTTGAAAAACTCGATTAACTTGAAAAACTTGATCCACCCCGGTGTTAGGCTGTGCCATTGTCTACGGAATCACGTCTAATTTCGACAGAAATTTAAGGGTGTCAGACCTAGATTAATATATTTTATAAGCATCTTCCCAGTATTATTTATGTTATGTAAGGATAGCAATATGCGCCTGGATTGAAACATTCTGTTTTTTTGGCATTGTAACGTATATGACCAGTTAACCGACATAGCTGCCCACGTTGTTGGAAGGAATTTAATGGACCAGTACAGAAGAAACCGCCACTCTGTAGTAGAGTCGTCATATTATCATATTATCAAACAATTCTCAACACTAAGACTCGTGTTCTCGAACAAGTAAATATTGCTCGTGTAAGAGCATTTTAGCTCGGTCAATGTGCGGTCGCCATTGCAGAACCCGTCTCCTTCCTCTCTGCTCATGTTACAGTTAAGCACCGTTGCATATGCTTTAAGAAATGAAAAGAGTAACAACGATAACGTGTTCGATTCTTGAACTTGGAATACCCAAGTTCATCAAAAAAAATAACATGTAACTTCAAGCATTCTCAATTGTTTGTTCTAGAATTTGTGGCTGCCTCAAAATCGTTCTTTTTATATCTCGATGCATAAAACTAACACTCAACTCCAACCTTTCTGAAGAAAAACACACATTTATTTGGAGAGAACTATTACATATGAAATGACGGGAACAAAATGCGCGTGCACGAAATATAGTGTACACAACTCCAACTTATGTCGATCTAATAATAATAACATATACTATGGAAATCAAGTTATTAAGTCCCCGTAGAATGTGATGATAACATAACTACAAGAGTGTGAAGTATGGTTACGATTGAAACTCTTTTATTTTCGGTGGCGGTCGGGTCTCAACTCATACGGTTAATTTTATATATACTTTCTTTAAAAAAAACTTGGATGAATTATGAAAGGTTTTCACAATAACAGTTTAGCACACTCTTTATTGTTGTCACGGGTCGTAGAGCACATTTTAGCCGTTTGGTGTCAATGTTTAAAGTTAATATAGATAGTCAATTTTTTACTTTATTAATTACAATTATCCTAATTCTTCAGAGATCATGCACTTTACTGTCCTAATCAAGAGCTTAGCTCATACTTAGTTTAATGAACAAAAGCCTTCCTTCTTAAACCAACCCCTAAATCCATTTCTCTGCTCTCACATTCACATAACGTACGTTGATGCTAACAAAGCAAAGAGACTCCGCTCCGGCAAGACCTGAAAGAAGTCGCCGAAGGTTGTTATCTCTCTTTCTCGTGACTCTGTTTCCCGATTTCAGTTATTTCATATCTGAAAGTTTAATCGTGCAACAATATAAAATCAAAACTTCTGTTTGTTTAGCCAGCGAAAATGTGGAGATTCATCAAGATTTTTGTGGAATTGGCAAGGGACTCAACATTTTCCTTGCTTAGAGAAATCTTATACAAAGAGGTCTGCATTGGAGCGCTCTGTGATTGCTACTGTACTTTGCTACAGGTCATTTTTCTTCAACTTTTCTTCCAAATTTGTTATTTTTTTTCTAGTGATTTGCGAATGGATTTGTATGTGACTCCGACTTGACTTGCAGATATAACAAGTACTTCCTGCAATTGTTTCATCGAGGCTGCGAGAGGATCCTACTGCTTCCAGGTAAGGATTCGTCCAAATTCCGATCATGATATTTAACATGTTTATTACGTATCGATGAAATTAGGTGTGGCTTTTGTGTGGTGTGCTTGCTCACAACGGCGGATCTTATAAGGGGCCAGTAAGGGCTGCAGCCCCCACACGTTTTTTGCATTTTTCATGTAAACCACCTATAAAATAGGTAAAGTTAATTGATTTATATGTAAGTGACCCTCTTAATGTATTAAACCATCAAATTTTGAATTTTTTTATCCGTTTTGGTTTATTTGTTTAAATAAGATTTTTCTACTTTCTAGGCTAGGCTTTTGTTATTCCCACGATGGTGACCTTTGAATGTTTCAATATCCATAAATATAGTTATCATCATTATGTTTTGCTTCATAGTTTTTAATTCATTACTATAAATAATCATACTAGTAAAGAGAGTAAAAATCAAAAAAGAGTGTTTTGGGTTAATCAGATTTGTTCATCGTCCTTGATAAGACCCAGTTCCTCTAGAAGACTAGAACTACTCTAAGTCGTCTTCTATCACAATATCTCTGTGAGGTTGTCTCCTGATATTCTACACCATCTCCATCAAGTTACAAAGAGCCCAAGGTGCATATGATTCGTTATACACTTTTTATTTAGCAATTATAATTATAAATTTTCATTGTATGTATTCCTTACAGCCTAATATCTTTACGTCTGTAAACTTCAGGTTCATGGCGAAGCTGAAAACAATTGATTACTTCTTCAAAAATAAGAAGTTGAGAATGGTGCAAGTAATGTAACTCCGACCTCTGCTCCATCGAGTTCCGCTGAGCCTCTTTCTAATCCTCCAAACACTGAAGAACATTTGAGACCTCAACTGGAAAATATTTGTGAAATTGATATTGCAACTATTGAACGAGAACCCGGAAAACGCCCGAAAATGTGGGAGTATCCACCCAACAAGCGTGATGAGATTAGACGTGCATATCTAAAATTGGGGCCATACCAAATTCTCCTTACTCAATATCCTAAGTCTGGAAAGAAGTATGGTCGTCGCTTTCAAGAGTCATGGTACAACCAATTTTTTTCTTAGCTGAAATATTCTCCTTCTGAAGATGCAGCATATTGCTTGCCATGTTTTCTTTTTACAATGAAAGCAGTTGGTCTTCCTGGTTGGGACGTATTTGGTGTTAAGGGATTTAGGAATTGAAAGAAAGTGAATGATGGAAATATGTGTGCATTTTTTACTCATATTGGAAAGGACTCTTGCTCACCTCATAACAAAGCTGTTCAAACTTGTGAAGATTTGTTAAAGCAATCAAGACACATTGATAAAGTTATTAATATACAATCCCGTGAGCAGATTTTAAATAACCGATTGCAAGTGAAGACCTCGATTGATGCTATTCACTTTCTTGCACTTCAAGGATGTGCATTTAGAGGCCATGACTAAACCCCATAGTCACACAATTAAGGTAACTTTGTTGGGTTGATCAAACTTTTGGCATCATATAATGAAAAAGTCCCCCACATTGTTTTTGGAAAAAGCTCTCAAAATGCTAAGTATATAGCTCCTGAAATTCAAAAAGAGATTTTGCAAGTTATTGCAACCAAAATGCGAAGTGAGATTCGGGAAGATGTTGGTGATTCTAAATTTTGTATCATTGTTGAAGAGGCCCATGATGAGTCTAAGAGAGAACAAATGGCTCTTGTTTTGAGATTCATTAATAAGGAATGTTTTATACAAGAGCGCCTCTTTGATCTTTCTCATGTTAGAGACACTGCAGCTCAAACTTTAAAGAGTGAAATATGTGTCATTCTTTCTCGACATGAACTTGATGTTCAAAATATTCGTGGGCAAGGGTATGATGGAGCGAGCAACATGCGCAGGGAATGGAAAGGGCTGCAAACATTATTTCTTAATGATTGTCCATACGGATATTATGTGCATTGCTTCGCACATCGATTACAACTGGCATTAGTCGCTGCATCAAAAGAGGTAATTCCAGTCCACCAATTTTTCTCCCATTTGAGTTTTGTTATTAACGTGGTTGTTTCTTCTTGCAGTCATGATGATTTACAAGCTGCTCAAATAGAAGAAATTGCACATTTGTTATCTGTTGATGAACTTGAAAGCGGAAAGGGAGCTAATCAGATCTGGACTTTGAAACGGCATGGCGATACTCGATGGAGTTCACATTTTCATTCCCTTTGTAGCCTTGTGAGGTTATTTTGTCGGACTACTGTTGTGCTTGAAAAAATTGAGAAAGAGAGCTCCAATTAAGCCAACGTGGTGATGCTAATGCAGCTTGCAAGATGGTAACATCCTTTGAGTTTATCTTCATTCTACATTTAATAAAAGAGATCATGGGCATCACAAATGATCTTTGTCAAGCCTTGCAACAAAAAAATCAAGACATTTTAAATGCTATGCATTTAGTTTCTGATACAAAAGCTCTGATCCAAAAGTTTAGAGATGATGGTTGGGATAATTTACTTGAGGAAGTCATTTCATTCTCTAATAAATATGAAATTGACATTCCTGACTTGAATGCTCCTTACTTTGAAGGCCGAAGTCAGCGTCAGAAAAAGAGATGTTACTGTGGAGCATCACTTTCATTTTGATATATTTGTTGCTGCTATTGATGTTCAAATGCAGGAGCTTAATTGCAGGTTTGTTGAATCTGCTATGGAACTTTTGACTCTTAGCAATGATTTGGATCCTAAAAATGGATACAAGTCTTTTAATATTGATGACATATGTTTTTTGGTGGAGAAGTATTATCCTTTTGATTTTACTGAGCAGGAGAAAGTAAATTTGAGATTCCAATTAAGGTCATTTGAAATTGATGTGAAGAGTCATCCTGAATTGCAATCATTGTCATCCATTCCACAATTATGCAGAAATTTAGTAGAGACTGAACGGGTAAGCATGTATTTTCTTATTGATAGATTAATTCGTCTTATTTTAACTCTTCCAGTATCGACGACAACCGGTGAAAGGACATTTTCGGCGAAGAAAATCATCAAAACAAGGCTTAGAAATAGAATAGAGGATGATTATTTAGCGATAACTTATCAGTCTACATTAAGATGGAAATTGCTAAGAGCTTCAGTTCCGATTCTATTCTAGATGACTTTAGCTCTATGAAACATCATAGGACACAGTTTAAATAGTCTTCTTCTACAAAGTTTGGTTGTATTGTGATTTTAGAAATGGAATTTTGGCCTTAAGTCCCCTCCGTTGTACTTTTTTATGCATATAATGAAATAGGCGTGGGGATGAGCCTCCCGGCTTGACTGGGTTCCAAACCCCAAAAAAATGTTATCGTTAGTTTTTTTAGCCCATTCAATGCTTAACTTCTAGCTCCGCCACTGCTTGCTGATGTGAAGACCTTGATGGATAAGAAGAAGAGCCGAGTGCATGAAGACAAGTAAATTTAAACTTTCACTATGTTTATGTTTTCTTTACTCGTTAAGGGGTGTGTTCTGATTGATGTTTATGTTGGAAAAATTGTGAAAATAACCATTTTATTTAACCAATTTAAATTAGAGAATTTAAATATGTTATATGGTGAATAAGAAATAGTCACCTAAAGATGACTAATTGCTTGAAACCATGCATTATAGACTTTGTCTAGTCTATTGACTGATTGAATTATAGGAGCTATAACCTCACATAATGTAAAATGATGTAATCTCATGGAATATGAAATGATGTAACCTTATAAAATGTGAAAGGTTGTAACCACACAAAAATGTGAAAGGTTGTAGCTATAGAATGTCAAAGGTTGGAATGGTAAATGTTGTAATATATCAACCAAAATTCATGGCAATTCAAGTAGTAGATGGTTTCCTCATGTATAAATAGGTGACACTTTCTTTGTTCTAAACACAATTGAAAACATCATTATTCGAAACACTTTCTTAAGAATCATCTTCTCCTCTCAAAGAGTTATTCTCTCTCTAGTTTATAGCATTCCAGTGATAGATTGAAGGTACTACAAGTTCGTCAGGTGTTCTTAATAACAGTACAGCTCCAAAACATTAGTAGTCTTTCTAATCTGGAAGACAAATGTCATCAAGCATTTTTCACCGATAGAGGAAACATAATTTGTCTTAAGGAAAGTGAGTGAAACACACGACTCGACTTCATCACTTTTCTCATATCCTTCGTTGAAGTTTGGAGTCATAAAACATTTTTGGTGTTCTGCGTACTAAGTGTTCTAAGGCACGTGATTAAACTTTCACAAGTTTCATTTCTCCTTGAATCAAGTGTGGTAACCAATGATGTTCATAGTAATTATTTTATGTTCATCAGTAATTACCACAATTATAACAAAAATTATTATTTTTACTTCAATTATTGTTGTTCATCTCATATTATGTCGATTAAAAGTAATTACTGTATCTAAAAAAATATTATCTATTTTTTATGCTAGTCGTTGTTGTGGTTGTCATAAAATGCATGTAAGAAAAATAATAGTAGATTAAGGAAACGTATAACAATGTTATTAATTTGTATTATACTAACAGATTTCTTAAACACCTAGGTTAGAAAGTTTTTAATTTTTATAAGGAAATAGTAAAATTTTGAACTACTAGTAAAGTCATTAAATCAGTGACATAAATTTGTGATTGATATAATCAATTACTAAGAACATTTATATAACTATTGTTAATTATGTGAGACTGATATATTTTTTTTGAAAATCTTCTTTAAAATGAAAACAATTGTAGAGAATACTTATCAATTGATAAGCAAATATCAATTAGCATGGAAGATAATTAAATTAAAAGGTGTGCTTAGTTTGTCAACATATAATTGTTCATTATAATTAGGTTAAAATATTTAGTACCATTAGATATATTATTAATCTAAAGGTCTAAAATATTCATGAAAATAAACGTATGACAACATCGAGTACTATAGAAAATTTCATCCACCTTGTGCAATTGCAACTTATTTACAAGATTTAGCAGGCTTTCTCGACTATCATTTTAGTTGGTGATCTTATAATGTCTTTATGTTTGTAACTCTTAGGGTAACAACAGATTTGTTCTTCGTTATTAATTGTCATTAGTAGATCTCAAGTTTTAGCGTTCTTCTTTTCTCCCAAGGGGTTTTGGTCTATGTCCCGTCTCCCTTCATGTACTTTTTTGTTTCTTTTTATCAATAAAATAACTGGATTAGTACATAATATACATATCCTCTCAGTAATTATATATGTTAAGTATTTGTGGTCTAAAGATAGCAACATCATGTGTGGTTTTGACGGCATTTCAGTGTATATGACCAGTTAACATACCTATATATGCCGGAAGAAATTTAATTGTCTAGTACATAAGAAACCGCCACTGGGCATTGTCACTCCACAGAGGAATGCTAGTGACAAGATTACCAGGTCCTCAGGCTACATGAATTTCAGAATATTATGGCAGCGGCTGTTCTGTTTGCTTGGAGGAGTTCCGGGAAGGAGTTCAATGTTCAATACTAGATAAGTGTCAGCACACTTGAATGCCTTCACAAGTGTTTTGCTAATTCCAACCGGGTCGAAGTATTAGAGAGGTTGCAAGCTTAGTTGAGATTGTATACTCATGTTCCTAAGAAAATAATAATCCAAATCATCAATTTTCTGTAGCCATGCAAATCTTGTTCTTTCATGTTGCTTGATCACATTTTGTAGAATCCTAGATTCCATAAAGATTGATTTTTGGAGCTTGAATGTCTGCAACAGACAGTGGCGGAGCCAATTGAAGACGATTAGGACCTGTGTCTTCACTGAGTTTATGATATTTGGCTGTGATGATGCAAATGTGCCCCCATAAGCAAATGAATTTTGCTGTATTTATATGAGACTAGCCACTTGGTTTGTTGTGTGCCTCCATATGAAATTTTTTCCCCTTCCGCCACTGGCAACAGATGCAGGCATGCTGTTTGTACATCTAATGATGAATAATATGCTGCTTATTATACAAGATCATTACCTGAACATATTTTCATAGCAGATGTTCTATAGAGAAATTTTATTCATGTCTATACACTTAATACACACCCTATAATTTTTTTTGTTCAAATATTTGCTTAATCTTCTTTTTATACCCTCGTTATACAATGAATCAAGAATTCCAACGAATCTATCAAATAAGCACCTTCTTTTTCTCTAATATATATTAAGTCCCAGCAAAACATGTTGAATAAACAATAGATATTAATGAACCAATATATCATAAAGATCCCTTTCATACTTTGATTATTTGATGTCTATATTTCACAGAGAGAATAAAATTTTCTTTGATTTTGACTCCTTACTCTATTTTTTTTCTTTATTTTTAATCTTTCACTGACTCTTTCTCGTCACTACCAAAATTCAAAGCTAGCTCGGCCATTACTCCAAACACACCATTATCTTTAATATCAGTTTGCTACAAATTGATAGATTTGATGGTTTCATTTTATGATTTCAATATTGATTCACTTGATTGAAAATTTTATTTGATTAGTAAAACATATTGAACTGATAAGTTAATCAAAAAGATTATGAAATATTGTTTAGCTGTTCAGACTCAAGTATAATATTTGGTTGGTTTAATTTCAGTTTGCTCAAATCAAGAGTAAGATAGTATTTAAGAAAGATACAAAAATAAGGTGTGTAGGCATGTGTTAATAAAATTTCTCTCTATTATATGTTATATCCTTGTGGTTAGGTTCCTTGATATTATCCTTGATATAATCTTCATTTCTAGTAGTTGAATTATACCTAATTGTGGAGCATCCCTTAGCTAAATTTGGATTTTTAAAATATAGTGGGAGATGGTCGAATATAGATAAAAACAGACATAAATGCATGCTTGTGACCTGAAAGACACATACGTCGTAGTGCCGTTTTGTTCTTGTAAGAGTTTGCATGCTGATGAGGAATGAGACCGGGCCAATGCGATGATCGAGAGAACAATAGCCTAGCTAACAAGTGAAAGAAGCGCAACACTTACGTTTCTCTATTTTGTGCTTCTCTCATAAAAGTGATTGAGAGAAATGAGCTATGTCGACTGCTCCAATAGTAGTGCAATTAAGTGTGTGTTGAAAAGGCAGATGATTACATACAAGTTTGATCGGATTAGATATAAGTTTCAGGTGCACTGTGTTCAATAAGCAGGTATGTTATTAAACAGGAAGGTTGCAGTTGTTTGAACAACTTCAGACTTTAGAGTGGTGTCTAAGATGATCATTTTCTGTTGACCGCCGAACCTTTCGTTTCAAGTCCAACCTTTGCCAAGGATTTCCACGCACATCTCTAGTATTCGATCTTAATAATTAGATGATGATTTTGACTTGCATATTTCTCAGTTAGCAACATGCCAACTACCACAAGTCCATATACCCCAATCGATCGAGAAAAGGGAAAAGGGCGAGATACGCAAGTATTTGCATGCTTTCAAAGAAGATAATTATGTGAAGTATATATTATGAGGATCGGACCAGGGCTTGTCCCTCTCAGCAGTGTTGGTGCAACAAGCCATAGTTTGAAATCTCACCAAATTTCAATCCCCTTCAAAAGGTTCGAATAGGAATTATATTTTTTAGGGGAGGAAATTGATATGTTAGATTATTCAGTTGCAATTGATATTACTTAAATCTGTTGACACTATTCAATAGACATGCACTTTGCCTGAATTTAGTAAGCGGGATTGATTAGTTTCACTTGCCACTCTTTTTAGATCCTCTCATGGCTTAAGTCAATAGTCTATGTAGAAAACTTAAACATAAAAATTAATAAGCTTTTCTGATATTTCTTCTTAGTTAATATTTAGGTTACAATGCTAAACTATATATAAAAAGAGGTTGGGTGAGAAACACACTTTATCACTCATACATCTCTTACACTCACAAGACTAACCCTAGAGAACAATGTAACACAGTTGTGGCTCAGAGACCGAGACCATCATGCTGCTTTAGGAGACCAGCAGTAGCCACCATGTTACTGCAGAAGAGGAGACCAGCAGCTTTATGCAGCCCATATGTAGCTGTCACACACTCACATGTCTCACTCCTTTAAAGTCAACTGTAGGTAGATTAGTTCATTCTGAACTAATCTTTAAAAAACTCTCAATATACAAAGTAACATATACAAGTTACATATAAACAATAAATGGTAAGCTTGGAAGTAGACTACATCAGCCATGTATCCTCGGATCTGTGATACCGCAGCACCCATGTATCCTTCAGATACAGCCACACTTGCATATCACAGCTACTACCTCTTATATCCTCTAATACTTCCCCTCAAGCGAGATCAAGGAGAAGCCTTGAGTGAAGCTTGCCAAAATATTCGATGAAATTTACGACTTCATATGAAAAACAAACAACTTCAAAATTCCCAGCAGATTTTCTAAGGATGACAGACGATCCATGTATCCTCCACATATTGTACAACACCAGAAAAAAAATGTATATTTTTACAACAAATTTCTCTTCCAAAATAGAAGGAATAGATCAGACATGACCAACAAACTTCTCTTCCAAAACAAGAAAGAAGAAATCAACAGTCGAAAAGATATATATATATATATATATATATATATATATATATATATATATATATATCAGATTCACTTTCAAAATAGAAAGAAAATAAATCAGAGATAGATACAGATAGCCCAACATCGACAAAGATGAGATCCCATTAGAACCTAGAGCAATAGATCTCACCTCCAAAATTAATAGGATTGTGAAGATCAGACATGTTCATTATTGATTTCTCTTCACATAGGAAGAACGAACTCAGTGGCCAAGACAAGGAGAGTCTTATACAGAAGAACTCTCAACAAATCTCTCTTCCATAAAGGAAAAATGAAATCAAACACAACAGAGATCACACTAGATCCTCTAAACGCAGATCTCTCCTCCAACCTAGGAAGAAGAAACCGACCAAGAAGAGGCGCGCAGGCCATGGAACCTGATTAATTTCAGGCCATAAACATGCTCTTATACCATGTAGAAAACTAATGATAAATCTTTTCTGATATTTCTTCTTGGTGAATATTTAGGTTACAATGCTAAACTATATATAAAAAGGTTAGGTGAGAAACACACTTCATCACCCATACATCTCTTACACACACAAGACTAACCTTAAAGAACAATGCAACACAGCTGTGGCTCAGAGACTGAGACCAGCAGTAGCCACCATGTTGCTGCAGAAGAGGAGATCGGCAGCTTTATGCAGTCCATATGTAGTCGTCACACACTCACATATATCTCATTCCTTTAAAGTCAACTATAATCAGATTAGTTCATTCTAAACTAATCTCTAAACAACTCTCAATATACAAGTAAGGTAACATATACAAGTTACATATAAACAGTAAATGGTAAGCCTGAAAATAGACTACATCAGCCATGTATCATTCGGATACAACCACACTTGCATATCACAACTACTACCTCCAATAACCTCCAATAGTCTATATTAATGTTGTTGAATGATAAGAGTTCTAACTTTAGATGTGCTAGCATTCACCAAATTAGAAGTTAAATAACACAAAAGATATTATCAAAATAGGAGATCTCAGTGCAATTGACTCTTTTAGATTGGAGTTGGCTAGGGGTTTAGTTTCAAGTAGTACTGACATTCATCATTCTCATCCGTTAAACTTGGTTTAGTGGGAGAAATTTTTCGGTACAGCAGTAGGACAACGCGGCATAGTACAGTGGTCATAAGCGCCTATAAAAAACTTACACGTGTTAATTTTTTTGACAGGTCAGTTTAAAGTAAATGATCGCTACAGTAAAACTATACTAACCACCACGTGAAACAAAAAAGAGCCATCCGCCTTGTTAGCCTCGTCCGTCTCCCGTTAATAGTAACAAAATGCCTCGTGAAATTGTAGGAAATGTTTATAATCTTATGATCTCTGGTGACCACCTAAAAGAATGATGAATAGTCTCTTTTCAATGATATACGCTGCTGCATGTTTCATATCTACGTTTCCCCTTTAAATCACAGATGATGCTAACTGCTCAGCATGGAAGTAGCTAAAGCTTGATCGACGTCAATTCTACTTATGCATGAAAGGAAATAATACCTTCAACAGAGAAAATAATCGAAGTTTCGAGTTGAAAAGAAATGAGGCCTTAAAATTGATTGTCTTTCACATTACTCTATCAAGTTTGTTCTATCTCACAACAATAACTGGTCCCAGCTATGTATTAGAATACATAGCCATCTTTGTCTGAAGCTTCGCTAGCTTCTGGTTTTTCTTCTTCGTGCTCTTCAAACCATGTAGAAATCGTTTTCTGTCAATTACCTAAACAACCAAACAGACCATTTCCTCATCATCACCCCAGTATATATGTACGCAGTCCACAGCTCTGATCAACACAAACTGAAACAAAACAGCAACATACTTCAATTTCCACAGAGAGAGAGGAGACAGTAAAATGGGTTTCTCTATTCTTTCATCGCAAGTATTTTTCAGGCTCATTCTCTTCTCTTTCATAACTATGTGTCTCAGTTATGAGCTTGCAGTAGCAAGCATTACCAGGCACTACACGTTTGAAGTATGTCTTTATTTATTTATTTATTTTTATTTTATTTTTTAATTATTTGTGCTCTTTTTATTCTTTGTGTTCGTTTGTTGCCTTTACTTAGTTAACATTGATATTGTTGATTTTCAAAGATCAAACTGCAAAATGTCACAAGGTTGTGCCATACAAAGAGCATTGTAACAGTTAATGGGCAGTTTCCCGGACCTAGAATTGTAGCAAGGGAAGGCGATAATCTCCTTATTAAAGTAGTTAATCATGTCCACAACAACATCTCCATTCATTGGTAAAGATATTGGGACGTTCCCTACTTAAATTTTAAACATATGCACCATACCTTTTGCTTACATATATAGGTCATCATATCTTTCACAAAAATGAGACTCATTTGCATAAACAGTAATCTATTCTGGCAAAAGATATTACTAAATGATGATTGGTATCAAAAGTGAAAGTGTGTATTATTGACTTGTTTCATATAATTAAGGCATGGAATTCGACAACTTCGTTCCGGATGGGCTGATGGACCGGCATACGTGACTCAGTGCCCTATACAAACGGGTAACAGTTATGTTTACAACTACACGATTGTAGGACAAAGAGGCACCCTTTGGTGGCATGCTCATGTTTCTTGGGTCAGATCAACTGTTTATGGTCCTCTAATCATTCTTCCAAAGCGTGGTGTTCCTTACCCATTTATCAAACCCTACAAGGAATTACCCATCATCTTTGGTATGTAATTTGCTATAAACTAGAAGGGATCGATGAGAAAAAGATGAACTATTTAGCTGTCAAAATTAACCATTAGTTATTTCACTAACAAAAATTATTTGCAATGCTTCTATTTGCAGGAGAGTGGTGGAATGCAGATCCTGAAGCAGTCATAAACCAGGCTCTACAAACTGGTGGAGGTCCAAATGTCTCTGACGCATATACCATCAATGGACTCCCAGGACCTTTGTATAACTGTTCTGCTAAAGGTATGGCATGGAAATAGGTCATCTCAAATCTTGTTTCTAAGTTTTATGGAAAACAAGCTCGTCATGCTTGTTTCATCATATCATGTACTTACAGATACATTCAAGCTGAAGGTTCAAGCTGGGAAAACATATCTTCTTCGCCTAATCAACGCAGCGCTAAATGACGAGCTCTTCTTCAGCATTGCAAATCATACCCTCAAGGTGGTCGAAACAGACGCCGTTTATGTCAAGCCCTTCGACACCAACACCATTCTCATTGCCCCGGGACAAACCACAAACGTTCTTCTCAAAACCAAACCCAGCTACCCAAGTGCTACATTTTTTATGACTGCAAGGCCATACGTGACTGGTCTAGGCACCTTTGACAACTCCACTGTTGCTGGCATTCTTGAGTACGAAGCAACCTCACTTCACTCAACCCTCACAATGAAGAAACTTCCACTCCACAAACCAACCCTCCCAGCTCTAAACGACACATCGTTTGCGACAAAGTTCGCCAGAAAACTCCGCAGATTGAACACTCCACAATTCCCAGCTAACGTCCCACAAAAAGTTGATAAGCATTTGTTCTTCACAGTAGGACTTGGAACCAACCCATGTAGCCAGCAGCAGCATAGCAACCAAACCTGCCAAGGGCCCAATGGAACCATGTTTTCTGCTTCAATCAACAACGTTTCTTTCACTATGCCAACCACTGCCCTACTCCAATCCCACTTATCTGGCCAATCAAATGGAGTCTATTCCTCTGACTTTCCGATCAGTCCCTTAACTCCGTTTAATTACACCGGTGCTCAGCTGAACAATACTAATGTAGGAAATGGTACAAAGCTAATGGTGCTTCCTTTCAACACTAGTGTGGAGTTGGTGCTGCAAGACACTAGTATTCTTGGTGCTGAAAGCCATCCTCTTCATCTCCATGGATACAACTTCTTTGTTGTTGGTCAAGGGTTTGGCAACTTTGACCAGAATAAGGACCCTAAAAAGTTCAATTTGGTCGATCCCGTTGAAAGAAACACGGTTGGTGTGCCCTCCGGTGGGTGGGTTGCTATTCGATTCCTATCTGATAACCCCGGTGAGTTAATTGATTCCTCCATCTAAATCATTGATTAAGGGATTTCTTAGCTTATTAATATTAATTAAACTCCATTAATGTTTAGGTGTATGGTTCATGCATTGTCACCTGGAAATCCATACGAGTTGGGGTTTGAAGATGGCATGGTTAGTGCTAGATGGAAAGCTTCCCAACCAGAAGTTGCTTCCTCCACCGTCAGATCTTCCCACATGTTGATTAAACGTTTAACTCCAACCCGAGTAGCTTCATGAATTTTGGGACGAGCTAGCACTTTGGAGATGATTCTATAACCCGGCCATCTCCTTTTGTTAACCATTTTAATTTGTTCGATCTGTTCTAGTTTGGCCAATTCCAATTTATGTATTTATCAATGTGGAGGTTCTTATTGATTTGAGTTGAGGAAATAAAAAGGGTGCGACAATGTAACATTAATGGAAGAGTTAAAAATTAATATCTATAATGGACTTCGATTTCTAACGGAGCTAGGTCCATCCCATGATTAAAACTATATGAACAGGTGATAGAGTGTTAAGCCTCTCATGCATGCAAGATGAACAGCATTAGCACTACTAAAAGATGCTTTGCTCTAATACATGGAAAATCATCCTTTAGAGAGCAAAGGCTAGGCAAAGAAAAATATAGAAAAGAAAAGGCTTTGAGAAAGTTTTAAGTAATAGTTAAGGAACCTGCTCAAGTTAAGTACATGAAAAAGCACCGGTATAAAGCTGAATATGACTTTCCAATTATGTTAAGGAAAGAATATCGAAGCCTCGGATCGAGAACGTTGGCTATAAATTACATACCACGTACATTACAAATATGCGAAATCATACAAAAACCATTCTGTTTGTTTGAAATGGAACAAATAACTATGGAGGATCGTTCTTAACATGCTGTGTACTGTTGCTTGCTTTGTTTGCCGGAGGTGAAAGTCTCACGCCCAGAAACAAGGTGATCATCATAACTTCACAAGTAATTTTTTCTGTGTTTTGGCACTATATTTAATTCCAGTCATCCATATAAATTTATATACAGATCATTTCACGATTTGAGTGCTTAATTAAATTAATAATTTAATAACGTAACATATCAGATTTTTAAATTACATATACCTAGTGGATAAATAGAAAGACAATGCATGCTTGTAATATTTTTTTTCTTTAAGTCTTGCATGTAAGCTTGGTCTCCTCATCTAATTATTCGTAAATAAAACTCCTTTGGCATTCGTTAATTACTTTTTTACACAAATTCGTTAATTAATTACTTTGGTTTTTATGTACGTACGCCACAATGCTTCACACATATTCTACATGTTGTCACTTATTATCAGACATGTTAACAAACACTTATTTATATATTAGTTGGCATTTCATTTGAACAGGAAAACTGTACATACTCAGTTACAATTGAAACAGCATGCATCAAAGGTGCTTCGACCTCAAACAACATTAGCATAAGATTTGGCGACACAAATTCTAATGACGTTCTGGTAAAGCACCTAAACTCCAAGCACATTAGAAGGGTGAATCCAGTAGACCCCCAAGTCCTTGATGATGTGCCCAGAAAACCATTTCAAGCTTGTGTTGTGGATCAGTTCCAAGTGATGGGTCAATGCGTTGACTCACCTATCTGCTATCTGTATCTCACTGGCTGGAACTGATGACTGGAGGCCTGGTTTTGCTCAAGTCCATGTCTTGGAGGGATCTAACTCTCATTTGATCTCCGATTACTTCTACTTCCGCCGGTACCTGCCTCGTCGTGCTTGGCATGGTTCGGATACATGTCAAAAGGAGGTCACTCCCTTTGGCCTCAAGCAAAAGATAAAGTTCTTTGTAAAGAAACTAGGGAAAGATACGTCGTCGTTATTGCCATGAGTCATGACTACTAATTATCAGGTCACCTTATTTATAATGTTATGTATTATGGATTTTTTACGAGAGTATCTTTAATACACGACCCTGTATGTATATGACACATGTAAATAAATGAGATTAGAGGATATAATATTGACATATGAGTGGTCAAACATATATATAATTTGTTATAAATAACTAAAATTGTATCGTGTATATACAAGAATTTTTCATTTTTTACGTGTAGTTTTTGACTTGACTGTGTGTGAGAGAGAAGATTGTAGGTGGGCAGTTTTCTACGGGGTGAAAGGTGTTAAAAGGATACTAATCTATTGTATACATACTAGTATTAGTTTCACTCTCCCATCCTTAAATATACATGATCAAATAAATTTCTCCTCAATTACTTAAAGTCTATTTGTATTTTTCTTTAATTTGCTTCATTGATTCAAATGCATGCTTCTAGCGTCAATTGTTTGCATGATTCTTTGGTGATATTTGCGAATTAAGGGAAAATGTAATAGTATATACAGTTAAATTTTGAGTGATAGTTCATATATGTACAATTAAAGTTTAATTTATATATTTTGTTGTTAGAAAAGAGGTACACAGAACGCGCTTGTCAAAACTCTTAGTTTTTCGTTCTCCATCTGGTGGCACGTCCAAGCGGCGCCATCATCGGACGGGCCTTGTGGTTTATAGCCTCTCTTATCTACTATTGCGATGGGTGGTGAACCATTCGTTCTGAAATCCGGGTCAAGGATTGGGAAATGTGGCTATGATGGACAGAAGTTTGTTGTTCGAGATCGTTAGGGGTGGTTGGGGATGTGAGAGATCTGTTGGTGGCCTACTCCTCTCGCAACACCATGGCTCCATGGAGCAGTGAGCCACTCAAAGAAGGAAAGCTGGGTTCGGTGATCTCCCTTCTTCGAGGAGATCAATCTGATCTTAGTCGATCGGGGTTGTCGATCCCCGACCAGATCTTGTCTCTGGTTCATAAGGGTCGACCGAGTCGTCATCTTCGAGCAGGCAAGCAGCGGTGTATGAATGAAGGTGTTGTTTGGTCAACGGTGAAGGTGTGCCGGGAAGGTGGGTGCGGTGGTGCAACGGCTAGATCACAACATGCTCTCTTCTTGGCCTTGTGGGCTTTTCCCAAACTCTTGGACATATCATGGGCCTGGTTCCGGGTGTTTGACCCATTATGGGTTGGTTTGTTTTTGACTTGTTGTTCTGTTGTTATTTTAGATATAGTTGTTGTTATGTTTTCAATAATTCGTCACCATTTTTGGGTGTCGAGATGTGGGCCTTGTCTCGACCTGCACACTTCATGTGCATGTCATGTTTGTCCTTTGTAAGTGACGAGTTTCTTGCTTTGTCAAATGGTCGCAGCCTCTTAATGACGAGATGAAATTTAGTGTCATCGGGATATACCTCCTGTAGCAACTTACCAGGAAAGCTGATAATATTATAAATTTATGGCTCCGTTTGAACTTTGTCTTTATGGTTTGTAACCACAATTATAAAGCGAAAGTGATAGTCAGTAGAACACTCCTCGCTAAATGGTGCATGGTAGATTACTTATTCTTAGGTGAGACACCTGATATTATTTCGGGTGATTTTCTTCATGCTTATTGTAATTTGAGATTTAGGTTTTATGTCCCTCTCATGTATTCTCCAATTTCATTAATGAACACGGTGTGAGGGCCACATAAGCCATTGTTTCCCTTCAAAAAAAAGTTTAATTTATATAATATATAGCACATACATCGGTATATCCGTATATGTAGTCAGGGCGTTACCGTCGAAAAATATCAAATGATCCGATCCCCTTGAACTAATTAGCACTAGGTAAATTTTTATCGGCTAAAGCAAATGCAAAGGGAACGAAATTGGAGATGCATAAAGGTCGAACAGAATTCAGCAAGATCATGAGGAAACTGAATCAAGACTATTGAATACAGCTAGATGTAATTAATGGCTCACATTAACTCTGAAATTAATCTTGTATAAAACAAGGTAATGGCATGGTGTTTCAGTTTAGGGTTTAGACCCTATGGAAAATATCAAAATGATAGTCAGACAACCGTGATGGAACTAAAGACAAGTCCTTTTACACTATAGACCTGCTAGGTTATACGTACTTCTCTTCATGAGTGGAGGAGGGAGAAAAAATTTCATATGAGGGCACACACCAAACCAAGTAGCTAGTCTCATGTAAATACAGCAAAATTCATTTACTTATGGGGACACATTTACATCATCACAGCCAAATATCATAAACTGAGTGAGGACACAGGTCTCAATTGTCCTCAATTGGCTCCGCCACTGCTCTTTATATAAGTAACATCATTCTGAGAAGCATCCATGATGCATCCACAAAAGTAGGATAATTCCATGAGAAATATAAATTTGCATGAGGCATGCATGAAACATCGATCGAATTTTAGCCCATAACTCGTTAATCGTCCATTAAAAGTTTGTTCTCTAACTGTTTATTAACTTAATTAATGGGTTGATGTCAGCCAACTTGCTAAAAATGTATTAGTTAACGAGAGGAAACGGACTGCTTGGTGGAGCCCAACAAAACCCGCTAAAGAAAGAAAAAAACTATACTGCTCTCTTTCTCATCGGAGCTGACCTCGCCTCCACATTGAACTAGAAGCTCACATCCTTTCCACCACTTAAATCTCATATTGCAGTACACTTTCATCGCATCGAGGCCCTCCTCCGCAGTACGCTTTCATCAATCTCTCTCTTTATCTCTAACTTTCTATTCTTTCGTTTATGTTTATGAATCTGTTGCTTGATTCATCTAGTAATTAGTGGGATTTTGGGGGAGTGGTCATGGGTTTAACATTGAGATTAGTTTTGGTGCAACAAATGTGTTCAAGATTCTTGCTTTAGTTGATCGAATAAGCCTGACCCAGTTGTTTGTTTTCGGTCATATTCCAATTGGGTAGATATTAAACTATTTTGGTCTCAAGGATTTTGTATCAGAATTTCATTATGGAATTGTTGGCTGATTAGGGTGCATATGAGTGTAAGTCGGAGATATAACTCATATAAGGCTCGTTTCATAAGGTCTGGCATTGCAGTACGTTAGAATTCTTGCCTGTGATTATTCCTCACTAATGATAAACAGATAGAATTCTTGACCAAGAAAGATTGGATAGAAGAATCAAAGAGTTTGATGTTCCTTCTTTGTGAATAGTGGAACAATTTCACTATCCAATACTTGGTCACTTAACTCGTGACGTGCTTTTAATTCTTGTTTCCAAAGTAGTATCTGAGTCTGCATTCAGTACTACTAGTAGAGTTTCAAACCAAAATCGAATCTAACTATTATCTGGAACTGTTGAAGCACTGTCATGCACTCGTGATTGGTTATTCGGTAAGAAAGGTAAAGAACTTGTTCATTGTATTAATTTCACATCTTCTCATCTTATGAGTTTCATTTGACTAATTTTTTTAATATATATTTCATATCAAGATCATACTGATTGGGAGCAACTTAGTAAAAATGTGCTAGACTTGACAATTTGGTAGATGAAAAGCAAGCAGAAGAGGAAAGGGTAAACATGTGTCTTTAAGGTGATTGCTAGAAATGTACTGGCCGGCTAATGCATTATATTCTTGAATTTTGTTAATAGTTTGGGGTTGATGTTGTAAAGTAATGTTTCAGTAGGCTAGTTTAGCACTCCTGGGTTTTTTCGATTTGTGCCGATTCGAGTGAGTCATACAATTTGTTTTTGGGGAGTTGTTGTATCCTAGAGAGGACAAGCCAAGAGTCTGGTGTGCCAGTATTATTCTGTAAAGAGCTTGAATCTCCTTAAAGAAAACGAGATACTTGCGCCTCAACCTATTGTCAACAAATTTCTATTATTTGAAATTATAATTTTTATTGTAATTTTTTATAATTTCATCGTCAGTTGGAGCCTTCAAGACATTTGAATTGAGATCATAGCGCCGATGCCTTGAATTGGCCGGCACCCTAAACCCACCAGCCGTTCCTAGTGTGAAACACAAGTTTTGTTGTTTAGGGTTGCTCGCAAATCATGATGAGGCGAAATTTCTAAGTTAAGAGTTAATAGTACATAGCTCATGGCCAAAGTTCGACAAATCAAAATGAGTATTTTTAAGTTTCCCCAAATTAAAATGACCCACACCTCATCTCTCTATGCAATCTCCATATTCAGGAGTAACTACACCAAACCAAGATATGCAGGCTTCTTCGATAAAAAAATCTGCTTGCAGGCAGTGACAGAAACTCCCTAAAAAATCCCCAAATGTTGATGTGGGCAGCAGGGGCAGACATATCAGGATGCCATGAAAAACCATGTGATCCTAATATTAATTAATCAAGTTAATTAAGCTAAACCTAAGCCAGTAGGTGAATATACATTTTATTTTTGTTTCCCTCGATCAATTCACAACACTGATTGAAGTACTCGCTGCAATGCCCAATGGTATCAACTGCAGCTTGACTCATGTATATACGTACTTGTTTGTCTTTTATGTTTTTTCTATTAGATATGTAGAGACGAGGATCTACTGCAAGCTAGATTTACTGAAGACGTCATAAAATGTTGGGGCTTGTAGTTTAGGGTTTCTTATTTGCCTAAGATATTTTTGGGGAATTGCACATTCCATAGATATTTTTTTGTTAGTAGAGACAATGACTTGACCATGTCGATCAGTCGATCACGACACTTGCAAAATGAGGTGATCATGAAGTGAATGATCGAGGATTGGGACAGATGAAAAGGTGTTCGAGAGAATACTTTTTTTTGTCTTAAACCCTGATGAAAAAAAAAAGTTCCACCATAATATGTAGAAGATATCTGACTCTACAATCATCGAAAACAAAAAAAACAAACTCGAAACTAAACAACGAAAGCTAACAAAAATGAAAGGTGGGAAATCTCAACTTGTCGCTATTTCAAAGAGAAATAACAAAGAGATCGAAAGAAATTAGAAGACATCGCCTAGAATAAATGAGATCGGGCCAAGAAGGTCAAAGATTGGGAATATCCCATTAATGAAGAATTGTATGTAATATTTTCTCACTCCTAGCAGACATTAGATATAACTTGAAACACGAAAATGTAAAATTAAACATGCAGGATCGTTCAAACGATGTAGGTACTGGACTAATGTATACTTTTAGTATTAGAGAATTGTATCATACATCCAAATACATATACACATTTCAAAATAGAGAATAATGCGCATTCGATTCTCACACATCTCAACAGCACTCATTATTCGTGTAAATCGGAAATACCAGATCTTCACTTTATTTATCCAAACCCAAACTGCTGAATGATTTCCGCCCTAATGAGTTAAGTAGAAGAAAGAGTTCCAAAAAAATTTCAATTATAAATGCTCTCAACAGAGAATGCTGTTGCTTGCCTACAAATTTTACACACACTATGTAACTTGATGATTGAAAAATAATTTCTTTGGTTTGTCTTGTATTTGAAAAATAAGTCCTATATCTGTCACTGCATGGAGCTGTCGACAATTTTTCTGATATGGATAATTGACAAATGAATGGCTGAGATTGGGAGAATGTTGTCAGAGCTAGAAAAATATTAGACCATCCAGCAAGAGAAAGTCAAGATAAGACATGTTACTGAATCCTGCATTCATATTTATGAATGTTATATGTCTGCTTCCGGAAAATTGAGAGCTTACGTTTCCATTTCCACAGAGAGTCCTCTTCAAACTGTCGGTTAATGGAATCGATAGCTCAATCTGTCTGCAATGGTTCACATTATTGTACAAGACCTTTTGTAGGGGCCGGGAGACAGTTTTTTCATCTGCTGAGATATATATTTTTTCTTTCTAACGAATTAGATTCTTTTCAAAATTAGAAAATGAGATCGAATATTCTTGAAGGATTCATGTTGAGTGTATGTTCGTGATAGGTAAAGATTTGCGGATGACAGGATCGGCATTTGAAACAGCTCTCTTTATCCAAACGTTTGATCGGATTAGGGTACACGCTTGTCCTATCTATTGTGTCCGGAAAAGTTAACTTTGTAGCGAATGCTTATGTTGTTATAAGTGATATAGTAAGATGATCTAGAACCATAAACACTTTCACGGTTGGGATCTCAGACTTCAATCTTCAATCGTCTAAATAAGGTCAAGTGATCCTTTTTTATAAACCGGACTAGGTAGTCTGTTATAAACTTATTATTAAAGCTGATATGGATTCTCCTCAAATCAAGGGGAAATTTTTCAATGCTAACGTAGTACCACGTGAGAGTGATTAGTGGTGCTACATTTCAATCAGAATTAGACATATGAATTTATTACAACTAAAATATAAATTAATTTTTTTGTGAAATATTATTTAAGAGTATTTATTGAGTTCATACTAGAGTCTATGGTTTAAAGTTTAGGGTATATAGTTTAGGGTATCGAATATAGGGTATAAGGTTTTGAGTTTTAGGGTTTAGGGTATATATATGGTTTAGGGCTTATGGTTTAGTATTTAAAAAATAATAAAAAGTCTAAAATGGTCTTTAACAAAATAATTAAAATCCACATGTCTAAATTTAATTGTAATAAATTCACATGTCTAAATCTGATTGAAATGTAACACTACGCATCGTCACGTGGTGTTACAGTAACACTGAAAAATTCCTCGTAGAATAGTATATTCCTTGATCAAAAACAGTTTTATAATAGCTGAATATATATAGATTCTATAGCTAATATTTGGAAAAAACTACAATTAAGCAAATCAATCAATACAAATAACAACTGATGATTCTTGAAATCGAGAAATTTTTTAGTGCTAGTATAGTACCACGTGACAATGCTTAGTGATGTGCGTTCCAATGAAATATTGGCATGTGTAATATTATTAAATGCCAAAAGACAGCATAACCGCTTCTCCGTTTGTTGCCTTATAATTAATCGATTGAATGAAAAATAAAGATAACAGCGTCCATCATATTCAGTCTTGTGCATAAGTTCCTGGGTTGAATTTATGAAGAAAGAAAGGATTTTGGATCTGCTGTTCTTCCTTTCTTGTCCTCATCATCTTCTAGATACTCAATATCCGTTTTAAGAACTAGGATTATCAATTTCGAGATCAAAATGGAGAATGCCATTATGTAAATGATCGTTCATAACAAGATTAAATTAAAATCCATCCAATATTGATCTCCCTCGAAACCATTATAACAAGGATGGTGCGCCCTGAAACCCAGAACACAAGACAAATCACAATCTCATCTTTCGTAATTCATTCAGAAACAGTAGAATGATTTGGTATTAATCTTTGGTACCTATTAATCAATTAATACTGAGAAGATCAAAAACCCTTGATACATACCTATCGACAATGATAGCGAAAGTCCCTTTCTATCCTGAATGAGGTTGGACAACGCCGGTCTAATAGAAACCACGAAGATTGGCCGGTGTGGTTTTAATTGAGGAGGTTGATGATTCTCATCAGGGCCGGCATTTCAGGGCCCTAAGTTAGTTCTTTAATCCCTAACTTATGTAAGCTAAATTTTGTGTTTAGTGACATACAAAAGTTTGTGTTTAGTGACATACAAAAGTGCATTGATATTTAAACGAACAAATCTATTTTCAATATTAATCATTTTCTACAAGTTTAACCATAAAATTATAGTGATTCAATCATATTGAAGCATGAGACCTACAAACTTCTACCATTTTGTAATTTCTTAGGTTTTTTCTATTTAACAATCATATATAGGGTTATATAATTTTTTAAGGACCCTAAGCTTGTGCTTCACTAGCCTTAGCCCAGGGCCGGCTCTGATTTTCACCATAATTAGTTGTATAACTTCCGTACTTCTAGAATTTATGAAAATTTGAGATTTGGGAGAGAACGTGTTTCACTATGAATTGGAGTTTCCAGGTTATTGATTTGGGCTAAACTAAGATGATGGTAGAAATCCATGACTGAGAGCTTTGAACATAAAGCACAAATCTGGTTTATTATCTTTTCTATCGAGCAGAGCATAAATCTGGGTTATATATATATGAGAGGACTGAAACTTGTTATTTGTAGTAATAGTGCACTGACGGTAAAATGATAAATCTTAACTTGCGCGTGGTGCTTCTCTATAAGTGTGTAGCACCACTTCATATCCAATTCTACACTTATTAAAAGCAAGTTCACTCATGGGGTTAGAATGAACACAGTGACCTAGGTTACTTAAGTGACCTGGGTGGCATCAGTTTTCACTCGTTAAAAATGAGAGATTGCTGCCACATGGCAATTACTATTTATTAAATTTTAAAAAATGTTTTAAAGTGTGAAATTAATTTTTTTTATTCCATAACATTTAATTGATAGGCCAAGCCTATGAAAATAAAAAATTACAATAACTCAAAATATCCTAATATTTCTCTAATTATCAAGATTGTTATCCTCATTACAAAAGAAATCGGTGTTTGAAGGATCATTGTCATCGATGGGGTTCGTGGATTCATCGGTGGAAGGTGGTTGGAGATAATAGTAACCGGGAAAAGGCAGTTGGTAACATCCACCAGGATAGGGTATTTGGGCATATCCACCAGGGTATGGTGGTTGGGGATATCCTACGGGAAAAGGTGTTTGAGGATATCCACCCGAGAAAAGCCCTGGCAAATTTACTTGTGACTCAACTATCATCTTTTGTTTTGCTATCCAATAATCTTTTCTAGGACCTAGCGACATGATGCTTGGATTCATCTCCATGATACGTTCTTCTCTCTCTTGCATTTTGAATTGCTCATTCTGCATATCCATTTGGAGCTGCAGATATTCTCATTGTTGTTGGTCTTGCAATTGTCTTGCGTATGCTTCATCTCGTTTTTCCCTTGCTGACAAAATTGATGATTGGCTATTAGCAAGCGACACGACAACAGATGCAACAAGTGATTCTTCTTTGGCCCCCTTTCCTTTTCGATGTGCTTCCTTTGCAGCCTTTCATCTTATTGGTCTCACATTCGGTTCGGGAGCAACTTCATCAACATCTTTTCTAAGTTAATAGGAGAGTCATCAACATTTGGTTGCGTAGACATCCCTTTATTTCCTCCCATTGATGTTCCCGCACTTGTCTCGGTCGAAGGTGGAATGTCGTGGAATGTCGTAAAATGCTTGAAAACCTTGAACAACTTCATAGCAAGCAAATTCGAGAAATCAGCCTTTTGGGACTTGGCTGATTTCCCTTTGGACATCTCTTTTTTCTAAAGATCTTGTGCTTTCTTATACTACAAATTAAAAAACAACAATTAATGAGATACATAAAATAGTTACTAATTTATTCTAAATCATAATAATTATGTAAATACATAATTAGTAACTAATTATTCATAATTAATTTATTAAAATTCATAATATTTATGTAAACATGAAATTTGTAGCAAAATATTCATACCTCATCAAGTGGACTTGTACCACTCTTTACCCAAAGTTTAGCTTGTCGTAATGCACAATGCCATTGATACAATTAGGGTTTGAGAATTCTCCATCTCCCTATAAAAGCGGATTCATTTCGATCGGGTGCTTCCGGAAAATTTTCGAAGTAGTGTTTGTGAACTCTCTCCTATAGCTCGGCTTTCTTTTGATCTTTACCCTTTCTTGAATCTTGACTGATGAACCTCCACGACTTGCACAATTAGAGGTCTTCCTCGGTACTCCATGTCGGCAAAGTTGTGTTAACTTCGGCTATAATTAAAACAAAGAAAAAACATAGGAGATGAAAGCTATGGATTTTGGAAAGTAGGAAATATATAAGTATGAGAGAAATTGGTGTGGAATGTGTAAAATTAATTGTGATAGGTATTTATAGGAGATTTACATTATTACCGTTAGAATTTTACATAATTTTTAATATATTTTTTTTTGGATTTTTCTACTTTTTTTGGATTTATTTCAAACGAGTAGATTCCATCCAACAGATATTGATTGTGAGCCGTCAGATTACATTTTTGATGGCCCAGATTTGTGGACTGTTGCATTCAAACAGAAGAAGAGAGCCGCGGGAGTCGCGACGCGTGTCCCACTGAGCTGCGGTATGCATGTCGCGACAAAATGACGCTGGACACGCGCGAACGAAAGACGCAGGTCGGCCCGTGGGCGAAACGCTCCTCGCATGCGCGTCAAGGAAACTGAAGCGGGCCGCTAACGTCACACATGTGGGTGAGCTCGAGATGAGGTGGACTGAAGTAACCTGAGCTAGTTTGGTCCTCTAGCCTAGGTTGGTTTGCTCATTTTCAATTCAACCCAGATTGAATTAGGGAGAAATCCCATTTGTGGGTGGAAGATGATTTTTTTTCTCTTAGGTTGGATTGGTTGTGTAATCTAACCAAGGTTTTTTTTCAATGGTTGAACTTGGTCTAAAGACAAGCTAGAATAATATTGCTTATTTGATTGGTGTCCTTTTTGGTTCTGTGTACTGAATTATTGGTTAAGTAAAATTATTTGGTAATGATGACATAATCATTCAAGTACCTTACACCCATGCCATACCATCTCATCAGTCCAGTACTACTGAAACATACACTACTTGAATGCCCCTCTCAAAGAACTGAAGCATCAGCATTGACAAGTCTGCAGCACAACTGCTACATACTATTTATTTTCTCTTAACCCCACAGTGTTTTCTGTTTGCAATACCCCTCTTTTTGTCTCTCCTTCCTCTCTATTATCCACTGTTTCTTTCTTTCTCTCTGCTATCTACATATACCCTCCCTCTACATCCAAACCACTACAATTCCAAGAACTTGTTCTAGAACAATGCCTCCTGCAGCTATCTTTTCAGCTCCTTCTTCTTCATCATCCTCAAGATGGTGCCCAACCCCAGAGCAACTGATGATCCTTGAAGAGATGTATAGGGCTGGAGTCAGAACTCCCAATGCTTCCCAAATCCAACACATCACTACCCAGCTCTCTTACTATGGAAAGATTGAGGGCAAGAATGTGTTCTACTGGTTTCAAAACCACAAGGCAAGGGACAGACAAAAGCTTAGGAGGAAGCTTTGCAAGCAACTTCACCTTCAACAGCAACAACTGTATCATAACTATTACCAGTCTCACCATCATCATAATCAACAGCAGTTAATGCTAATGAACCAGCAGAGCCTTCTAGGGTACCTTGATCAGTCCCCTCCTGCTTCTTCTGTTCTTCATCAGCCGCCGATTTGTTGCCATCATCATAACTTATTTCCCGGGTTTCTCCCTCAGGTACATTATATATAGATATAGCATAATGCCTCTAACTCGGAAATTAGAATTGAATTTATACGAAAAGATAATGTCACAATTCGATCATCAAGTTAATTGAGAGAACCGAAAATTGTTCTGTGTGTCTGTCTATATGTATGCAAGAATTGATCTATCATTTCATAGCTTTATTTTAATTTGATGAGATATATCTGTGTACTAGTGGATAGAGAGGACATTCTTCATAATTATTGGGGATTGAAACTGATTCAGCTTAATTCCTATAGCTGCTAAATTAACACGTACTGAGCAGTATATAAATCATATGAGACAAAAATATAAGTTGAATGGAAAAATGATACTATTGGAAAGGGTGAACTGTTTTCTTATATCTTCTCTATATCTGTGTTTCCTTTAAATAATGCATGTCTCTTGAACATGCTAACTTCTTCAAACAAACAAGTTTAATTATAATGAAATTAGGGTTTTCAGTTTGGTCTGATGAATTCTGTTTTGGCATACATAAATATATAGGTGGGAGTGGAGGATGCATTGATGAACTTCACGAGCAAGGTCCATGAAATCCCAGCAGCAGCAAATAGATCGGAGATGGAGAAGTCGGTGATGAATATGTACGGCCATGATTGGAAGACGAGGATGGATCAGGGCCCATCCTCATCTTCTGCATGTTGTATCAGATCAGCTGCTGCTGCTACTCCCAGGCCCCTCAAGACCCTCCAACTCTTCCCCATCAAGTCCCCTAATCTCAGAGCTGAAGTTCACGACGAAGGATTTACATCTTCACCATCCTACCTTAGAAACTATGATTAAGTAAAAACCCTAGTTATCTAGACAACTGCCTCATGCATGCGTCTCTCTGATCCCTCATATTCAGTAGTATTGAGCTGCAGCTAGAGATGCTACAGCTAGACTTAAAATTAATGTGTCTGTAACTTGTATGTTTCTTGGTGTCTGTGTTATGTTTTCTTGAGGTGTACGATGTGAACGATCTGAATTGTCTAGTGAGTAAAAAGGGTCCGATCCTTTAGTCTAGTTACTATCATGCATCTGTGTAACCTAAACTCACCCACTAGTACTGCAACTACTGCATCTGCAATGTATATTATTGCTTCCAATTATTGGGTTTTAATCAAAGGGGTGTTGGTATTATTATTTTTTTTGTTTTAGTTCTTATATAGTTTGTCTGTTATGTAGTTTGATTTAAAGCTATCTGCCATACATATTGCAGAAAGGCCATGAAGTACTAGGACATGTATATATGACAATATGTAGTCACGTAGATCGAAGTCAGCTTAATTGTTGGTATTTACTTGTGTATGTCTAGCTTGGATCTTTCGATCAAGCCAATGCATATATATATATATATATATATATATATATATATATGCACTATTAATTTAGCACACACTGTAATTTGGTTTATACGTACCCTTTCTCTTCTTTGTTCTCTAATGCAGAAATAATGAAAGGGTGAACTTAATTACATTAGACTACTCCACGATACACGAGCATTTTTCAAGTTTGTCGAGAAGGGCGAAACTGGGACACATGGGCCAGGAATGCGTCTACGGAACTGATCGGAATTTTGTCCAGAGCGGCGAGGCTAGGCTTCGTTTTCCAGACCGACGTACGTAGACTTACCTATATACTTAGAGGTTTTATTTTACTAGACAAAACGCTAACTTAAGTGTCACAATCAAGGAACAGGAATGCGAAGTTTGATCCTCCAAGTTCAAATAAATGTCGAAACTTTGATTTGATTCCATCTTCTCTTCTTCAAGCCAGGTGATCGAGTAGCTATATATTAACCTCTCATCACCCGTGCTACGTTCTATAATCGTGTTTGGATGAACCATGCATGCATTGCATGTCATTATTTGTCTTTTACAGCAATAGTTGGCAGCAAGCCGTCTTAGCTCAGCTGGTAGAGCGCGTGGCTTTTAACCACGTGGTCGTGGGTTCGATTCCCACAGACGGCGTTCAATTTCTTTTTGTCTTGATAAGTTCATGAAATTTCTATAAATGTTTCCGCTAAAATCTGTCCTTAATGACACAGACAGGGTGTGAAAATTCTCGAAGTATAGTTCAGATTGTTTCAGCATTTGTTTTGCTTTACCAGTCATAAAATTTGAAACCAGACGATTTCTAGGACTGATTAAAAGGTGCTTGCAGATGTAGTTGAATCAGTGTTAAAAAAATATATATAACACACCTAATACAAACACAATCTGATTTGTTTGAATCAAAACTAACCAATATTCTTTTGAAGCCAAAGTACTAATAGAATATCCTTTCAAATTTGACGCGTAAGATTTGCGGAAATGCACTGGTTAGTTACTCTGTTGTGTGCATGTGAAAATGTATTAACCATTATACATTATATAACTCAAATAAAGCTGTTAAAGATAATGTGACTATTGTGACGAAACCACGCATCATCACTTATTATTGATTCTATTAGGTCATAGGAATTCGAGCTCAAGGAAGTAGTTTACATATATACCGTCTTCTTCTTGTACCATTGATCCTGAAAGATCAAGAAAAAACCGTGTACGATGAAGAGTATATATGCCAATGCCAGCAACTGATGTGAATACCAGAAGGTATTAAACCCTATCCAATTCTTGAGACTTTTCCGGAGTGAGAACAACAATGCTAATCCCAGTTATGCCTGGAATACTTTGAACCAAGTCCCAGTAACTTGGCTGCTTATATTTGAAATAAGCCCCGCAATGTCCATGAACCGATCATGTGGCCGACATGAAATCAATCTAGGAAAATCGCAAGCTAGATGAACGATTCCATGTATACCAGTCCCAATTGAAGTTTAGAAGATGATGAAATGAAGGGGGAGTAGCTAAAGATGTGAACATATATAGTTCCTACCTCTATATATCCGAGGTGGTCAGGGTCAAGCTCTTCCTTGATCAAAGCTGCATATGTAGCTGCTTGATCTTTAAGATTTGCCAACTTGTTCGTGGAGGCACTCAATATTATAACCTTTACCATAAGAAGTTTTAGAAATTTGATTTCAAAAACATAGAAAAAAAGGTAGAGCATGTAATTGAGTCTCATAATGTCTTAGCTCCTTTACCTCATCCTCTGAGAGCTTCCCATCACCATTCTTGTCACTCCTAACAAATATCATCAGCCTCATTCTAGCTAGTTTGTATTTTCAAGCATATTAAACCAAGAAACAAGAGCTATGCCTTACATGTCAAAGAATAATGAAGCCGGGCTTCGGTGTCTTCATCAGTCAAGTCTTCCCAAAACAGCCTCAATTCATCAAAAGTAATCCATCGGATGCACATATCTTCCTTCTCCTACACAATACATCAAACAGTTGGCCTTCAAACTCCTTCGACTCTCGCCCACCCATTCCTACGAAACAAAAGCGTCTAAATCCTCATACACATTGTGTTCCATACATGGTGCGGCCATGTTCCATTTCAAGAACTTAAAAACGTGCACAACTTACCAATGCAGCAGGTTCCAAAGTCGTCCCTAGAGAGCCTATTATCAACTGCATATGATTAAAGCGCTTCTCCGTAGGCTTCCATGCATATGATTCCTTCCCTTTCATATTAAGAAAATGCAGGCCTTAAGCCCAGTGACGTAGCCAGATATCTCACTTAGAAGGGTCAAACTTGATTAATAAAAAAATTAAATGATCTTCAGTTACTCTTTAACAACAACAAATTTTGCTTAAAAAGTGACACAAACTTAATTTCAACAATGTTCTTTATACCAATTCAAAATGAAAACGCGCTCTCGAACAAACAATTAATTCATCTCTAATAAACTTCAGATTTTCAGAATTTCAATATGTTATTTTTGAGACATAATGTATGTCAATATATGGTAAACATCAATGTGTTGTTTCCATTTAGCTTATTTATAAAAAAAATAAATAAATCATAAATAAAATTTAAAGCATTAAATTACATATTAATATGGATCAATAAGGTAAGAAATTATTGACATGATTTGTATTAATTGGATTAAGTATTTAAAATAGTTTAAATTTTTATTTTATTTCATTATTTATTGAAAAATATTAAAGACTGATGAAATATTTTCTTAAAGAAGAATGGTCAATTTATGTTTTATTTCTTTTAATATCCGATATAAATTAAAAGTGATTATTTTTTCTTAAAATTGAGAGGGAACAATTGACACCCTTACCCACTCCCTAGGTACGCCCTTGCTTAAGCCCTCCTTTTCCCGAGCCACTAGGAATATTTCCATGAAATCCAGTTCTCCTCCTTGCAATGCTATTGGTCCCCGTCAATGGGATCAATATCGATGTTTTGCAGTCCCCCTTTTGATGGGACGCCCTCCTCAGTGCCGGCCCATGGGGTGTGCGGATAAGGCCTCCAATTTTGGAGGCTTTAAAAAAATTGTGTACCAATATTACCTCATAAGATGGGGCAAGTTAAAATCCATAGTTGTAGTTTAGTTGGTTTTTGCTTGGACGTGTATGTTGGAGACCCAAGCTAGTCTTAGTCCCGAACTTCTAATGACGAATTTGTTTTTTTGGGTAAAATTATCTCTCTCTCAACCCTTATAGTGTGTTTGGATGCGGCAAAATACAGGAAAATTTAATTAAAATCTCGAAATTCAGGATTTCATCTCTCCAATTTTTCCGTTTGGTATCTTATCCAACAAAATCTGTAAATGACGAAGAAAACGATTTGAGGGAATTCAAGGTTGAGATTTTCGATTTCAATTCCCTCAATATTAGACGTTATTTGGCAATTCCTTCGAAGTTGAATCAACTGTATCTTTTTTTTTCTCGACCAAATCATCAATTGAAGGACGATTCCGTTTTGGTTTCTTTGGATCTGATAAAGGTTTGCGCACACTTAAGCAGTCTTGACGAACGCATTTAGGAGATGCTCCGTTCTAACCTAACCCTAAGTTCGATATATATTGAACTCCATGCTTAGAACAACATTTGAATATGATTCTTGGTGACATAGAATAAATTGGTACTTCTGTAGAAACTGATGATGAGGAGTTAAGAGTCATAAGCTCCATTCTAAGTTCTAACCATGAGATTGATTATAGTTTCGTGATTGAAATCTGGATTGGGTGAATATTGGATCGTACTTATATAAGTTATATTAATACGAATCAGTATTCAGATTTTGAATCCATGTCAAAATTGCCATGAAATAGCAATATATGTAAATAGACTATGTCAAAATTGCTTCATCAATTTACTATTGACATGAACAGAGGCTTGAAATTGGCTTATATGGTATTAAGTTTTGAATAATGTTTGCTTTACAGTTGTTGGCCATTGTGAATTGGTTTTGCTGTTTTGATTAATGCTTCGCTCCGTTGAGGAGTAGGAAACAAGTGTCATTTGAAGGATTCATGAATTTAAGTATATGAGATGACATCCAAACGATGTATTCCAAATTACTAGAAGGAAAAAGCTTCCGTCCGATCTAATTCGGACGGAGCTCCTCGTTCGAACAGGCACAAATTCACTTTTCACAATATCAATCGTGATCTTAACCGTTCAATAGTTGGATTAACCCATGAAGATCATCTATACCAAAAATCAACTTAAAAAATGATCGTTTGCTCACCCGAATTCATAGAACAAAATGGACAGTTCTTGAGTTTTTATGATTATCCGTTCACTTTGTTCGATGCATTCGGGTGAGCAAACGATCATTTTTTACGTTGATTTTTGGTATAGATGATCTTCATATGTTAATCTAACTATTGAACGGTTAAGATCACGATTGATATTGTGAAAAGTGGATTTGTGCCTGTTCGAACGAGAACCTAGGTCCGAACTAGATCGAACCCAAGTATTTTCCTTATTAGAATGTAAGAATCAAAATTCCTGACATTTTAGAATGTACGTGGAAACAGAAAATTCTTCATCCAAACATAGTAATTCTTCATCACCTGCGTTGCCTAACCTTTTCATAGGATGACGACACGTGTCCAAACTCAATCCGGTGACCTGCCATCTCTGTTTTGGTTTCAATTCCCCTCTACTTCTCTCTCACATATTCTTCTCTCTCTTCGTTCTCTTCCCCTCAATTTCACTCGATCGACACGTGTCGGTATCATATGAAAAGCTTAGGCAGCTCAGGAGAAGATCCGGACTCATGAAAATAACTCCAAAAAATATATCTTCTCCTTTTTTGGCTCGTCGTCCCTCTTTTATTTGTTCTTAATGGCCATGAAATCTCACTTGACAATACCGCAAGAGATGAAAATTGAACATTAAAATTATAATGCAACTCCGACGAAGTCGCCAAATCAAGAATGAGGAAGGTGAAAAAACCTAGTGAGAAATAGTCAAAACAAGTAAGTGGTTCTAATGAGGACTATTTAGTTGAGAACTAGTTGAAGACGTCTTCGTTTCACCTCTTTTTTATCGCATATTCACGTTTTGACCGTCTAATCATGTCCACAAATTTTTATTCAAATTCAAAATCGTTAAAACATTTATAAATGTTATATACATATTATATATACTTGGACGGCTCTTATTTGACAAATTTGAATCATTCATTAATTTTATTTAATTTGATTCTTTAATAATCATCAATTTGATTAAAAATTTGTAGAGATGATCATCTTATATATATGGACATAAAAATTGAATGATTGAGATGAAAAATTATAATTAAAAAATAGGTTTAATAAGCTATTAGTGAGAAGGTTCTCAAACAAATAGTTCTCAGTAGAATCCTCACCTTAAAACAAACAAGGTTCATATTGAGATTTTTTTGGCAGAGTTTTTGCTTGCTACTTAAGAAGTAAAAAGAAAAAGAAGTCATCAAAATTTTAAACAAACGACGCCGTTTTGATGGCCAAACGGGTCAAAACGAAAGAGAAACGGGTCCCGTGCCGGGTAATATGGGGCAGCGGCAAACGGTGAGTCGACTCGGTCCGAAGGGCGTTCCCTCCTCCCCCTACCCTGTTGCTTTCCCCAGTTCCTCCTATCTGCTTACACGCTTCACCTTTTTTCCTCTTTCCCGGTCATGCCCCTTTTCGTCATTTCCCCCACCCTCCTCCCCTCCTCGCCCGATCAACGGGCCACCTCCCTCCACGTCACCATCGTCTTCTTCACCCCCCTGCGACCTCTCTCTCTCTCTCACACAAACCACAATAACAATAATATCTCTCTTTCTCGCATATATCTCAAAAAACACCACCGCCTTCTTCTTCGTCTTCTAGGGTTTCGACGCTATCGCCTCTCTTCTTTTCGTCGCCTTGAATCTCCATGCCTGGGTCTTCCTCAGTTTCGCCGCTCGTCTCAGGTATTCTTCGTTCCAATCTCAATCTAGGTTAAATTGTAATGTCGTGATTTTTAATTTGGGGGTTTGTTCAATTTCGCCGTTCTTGCCTCGATTCGTGTGTTTTCTTTAGTTTCTCTAGTCACGGATTTTGAGGTTTGAGCTTTTTTCCCTTTTTGGTGTTGAATTAGGTTTTGATTGATTCTTTGATGGTGTGAGGATTTGGGGGTTTGAAATTCTGTTGTGTTTTTTGGCGGGACTGTGAGATTTGAGGGAGGAGCCATGGCGATTGAGAAGAACAACTTCAAGGTTTCGAGGTTGGATTCGGAGGTGTCTCCTGGTAGTAGGAAGAGTGTGTCCAGTGACGACGATGAGCTTCAGCAGCGGAGCTCAGCTGCCGAGTCTGATGATGATGATGAGTTTGATGATGCAGACTCCGGGGCCGGGTCGGATGACTTTGATTTGTTGGAGTTAGGGGAGACTGGCGTGGAGTATTGCCAGGTTGGGAATCAAACTTGCGGCATTCCTTTCGAGCTGTATGATCTTCCGAGTCTGGGGGATATTTTGTCTGTCGATGTGTGGAATGAGTGCCTGAGTGAGGAGGAGCAGTTTGGGCTTACCAAGTATCTGCCTGACATGGACCAGGAGACGTTTATGATTACCATGAAGGAGCTTTTCGAGAGGAGTAACTTCCATTTCGGGAGCCCTGTTACCAAGCTGTTTGATATGTTGAAGGGAGGCTTGTGTGAGCCGAGAGTTGCGCTTTACCGTGAGGGTTTGAATTTCTTTCAGCACCGGCGGCACTACAATCTTCTGAGGAAGCATCAGGACACTATGGTTCGTAATCTCTGTCAGATAAGGGATGCTTGGCTTAATTGCAGGGGATACAGTATTGAGGAGAGGCTCCGGGTAATGAATATTATGAGAATCCAGAAGAGTTTGATGTCTGAGAAGATGGAAGATATGCCCAGTGACTCATCAGAAAGAGATTCTGGTGAACGGCTGCAGAGTAACAAGATCAAGGACAGGAAAGTTGCACAGCAAATGAGTCGTCATTCTCCATATGGGGCGGGCTCGAACATGGATTTTGCATCAAAAGGGCGGTTGTCGTCTTTGGAAGTGGCAAAATATGGGAAGCAGAACTCCAAAGGTATACTGAAGTTGGGTGGGTCAAAGACTCCTGATGAAAAAGAGCCAACAAGATATCCTGGACCATACAGTTCAGCAGCTGTTCTTCTTCGGTCGAATAAGCCTGGGGCGTATGATTCTGGGGCAGCTCTCAGAATGAGGGATCAGATGATAAGTAGTGATGATGCTGAAGAAGCAACATATGGAATTGATGTTCAGCAGGATCAATTTGCGCCTCGTGATAGCATGCTTGACAAGTCTGGTCTTCTGAAAGCGGGGAAGAACCTTGTAAGAGGTAATGACGTAACGACTGACAGTTTGATGGGTCTGCCTCTCTCTTCAAAGAATGAAGGGCATGGCTATGGTAGGAACTGGGATGCAGACTTTATGTCAGAGGCAAAGGTATTGACAGCCAAACCTCCTAACATGAGGGCTCCATATGATTTTGGTATAAAGGCCCAATATCCAGGAAATATGCAGCAGTCTGCAGTAGGCGATCAGATGAAATTCTTGAAGGGCAGACATCCACAGGCTCCTTTCAGAGGAGATCGATATGAATCATCCGATCACGCCAATCTATTCTGGAATAACAGGAGTGAAGGGGAGGCTTTTGCTACAGAATCACCCTTTCGAGCAGATGATTGGAGTCTGAGGAGCAAGAAATGGAAGATTGGGGGTGAGTCTCCTGATTTAAATTACATGTCCTATAGAGCTTCCCCACCACTGATGAATGATAGACTTTCCGAATTCAGAGCAAAACCATCACAAAGGAAGTTAAGAGGGAATATACTACATAATGGAGGATCAGACATGGTGGCATTGAAAGGTAATAGAATGTTTGTTAAAAATGAAGATACAGAATCAGACTCATCAGATCAATTTGAAGATGATGAAGATAGCAACCCTCTGTTGAGGAGCAAGTTGGCTTATCCCAGTGGCGTTATGGAAGGTTCTTCATCTTCCTTGTTGATGCCCAATCTAGATGCAAAAAGAGCCGAATATGCACAGAAAGAGGTGAAGAATATGCAGGCTCTTGAGGGGATCAATTACTCCTCCAAAAAGATGGGTGGTTTTGTTGATCAAGGGAATATGCGTAGTTTAGAGAACTATACTTCCAAAGCAAAACAGAAGGGTAAGATGGGAGACGGTAGTCCCTTGCATTTGGAAGGGCGTTATGTCCCCGGCTTGGATAACCTTGACGACAACAATGATGATGAACCGATCTACAAATTGGGCAAGAATGCAAAATTTCAAGGTGGAGCTGGTGAAAGGTTGCATGTACCCTCACTCAAGACCTATTCTGCTAGTGGAAGGCAGAAACGTGAAGGTTTTCATGGCCATTCTGTTACACAGTCTCACTACTTTGTTGATGAGGAAGATGATTCACTTCAAATGCATTTACTGGGAGATGGTAGTGCACAGGGTAGATTGAGAAACAAAAGCCAGAACGTCGAAGCATACTTGAGGGATCACCATGAAAGCATTGAGGTCCCATTACTGGGTTGCAGTTTGGTGACAAAGAAGCGGAAAGGGAAAGAGGATGCAACAGATACGAGTAGAGGAGATGAAGATCTTCTGTCTAATCATTTGCAACGTAGTGCTGAGTCCAATTCCTTGAAAAAAAAGGTAAAGAGGAAGATGGAAACGGAGACTGGTAGTTCAGACATGGAAATTTCTGAGCTACCAGTTACAGAAATGGGAGCAACAGATATGGAGCTGGAAACCAAGCCCCAGAAAAAGCCATTTATTTTAATTACACCCACTGTTCTTACTGGTTTCTCATTCTCGATTATGCATCTTCTTTCAGCAGTTCGCTTGGCAATGATTACTCCACGTTTGGAAGATACTTTAGAAGTTGGGGAACATATAGATGAGAAGAATAAAAGTCAGGAAGATGGTGCCAATGGCGTTATTACTGATAAGAACGTGGATGCAAATAACTCTGAGCAGGCTGGAGAAGGGAGCACGCCTTTTGTAACAGTTCAGGAGATTGTGAATCTTGTTAAATCAAATCCAGGAGATCCTTGTATTCTTGAGACACAAGAGCCACTTCAGGATCTGGTGAGAGGAGTTCTGAAGATATTTTCATCAAAAACAGCTCCTTTGGGCGCGAAAGGTTGGAAGCCATTAGCTGCCTACGAAAAACCTACAAAAAGTTGGTCATGGACTGGCCCGGTTTCTCATAGTTCATCAGATAATGAGACCATTGAGGAGGTGGCATCTCCAGAAGCATGGGGTCTTCCTCACAAGATGCTTGTCAAGTTGGTTGATTCGTTCGCTAATTGGCTTAAATGTGGGCAAGAGACCCTCCAACAAATAGGAAGTCTTCCTGCACCACCTTTAGAGTTGATGCAGCCCAACGTAGATGAGAAGGACAGGTTTAGGGACCTAAGAGCTCAAAAGAGTCTTAGTACCATCACTCCAAGTTCTGAGGAAGTGAAAGCTTATTTCCGTAAGGAGGAACTTCTTAGGTATTCAGTACCTGACAGGGCCTTCTCTTACACCACAGCTGATGGTAAAAAATCTATTGTTGCCCCATTGAGAAGGTGCGGTGGTAAGCCAACATCAAAAGCCCGAGATCATTTTATGCTGAAACGTGACCGACCGCCACATGTTACAATCCTTTGTCTTGTGAGAGACGCAGCTGCCAGATTGCCTGGAAGTATTGGCACCAGAGCAGATGTCTGTACTTTGATAAGAGATTCTCAGTATATTGTTGAAGAAGTGTCTGATACGCAAGTAAATCAAGTTGTTAGTGGAGCCCTGGACCGCTTGCATTATGAGCGTGATCCTTGTGTACAATTTGATGGAGAAAGAAAATTATGGGTCTATTTACATAGAGAAAGAGAAGAAGAGGCTTTTGAGGATGATGGTACTTCATCTACAAAGAAATGGAAGAGGCAGAAAAAGGATGCTGCTGATCAATCTGATCTAGGAGGAGTGACAGTGGCTTATCCTGGTTCTGAGGAACAGTCTGGATATGATTTGTGTTCCGATCTTAATGCAGACCCATCATTTTTGGATGATGACAAGGGAATGGAACTTGAATACGATGATGTGAGACAGGATGCAGATGTCGATGTTGATCCTAATCAGGGGTCTGAACTAGACGAAATACGTCCAGACAATCCAATTTGGGGGGTCTTGACTTAAATCCTATGCGTGAAAGCAAATTGCTTTGTCAGGAAAACTCCACAAGTGAAGATTTTGATGATGAAATGTTTGGCAGAGAAAGGACCGTTGGGCTCTTGAGTGCAAGCTTACTATGAGGTCTTTTCAGGTATTTGACAACAGCATTATTCATTATATTAAGTTCTATTGCAGTCCTTTACGTTTTGGTGTTGGAAAGTTTGCCAGTTTTATTGCACTTGTGTCTGACAATTACATTGATAGAAAATACAAGTGAGTATTCGATTTTGAGTTTGATTATACTGAAATATGATTAGTATCCAAAATAATTTCTGCAGTGGGGGTTTAATAACCTAGATTGATATTTGGTGGGAGTCTGTCAAAATTGCATGTTGTAAGGTTTCTTTGTACTGGAATGATTGCTAAAAGCAAAAGTTGTTTATGAGATACTGTCTTGCCATTCTTTTTCTCTTGTGGTACATTTAATTGGTGTCACAGTGATTATGATTTATATAATGAGTTTGGTGATAATTATATATCTTGTATACTTCAATGTACTATGCCACCCATCTTATGAGTTTCTGATGGAATAGAACATTCATATGTGTTTGCAGGCATAATGATCCTCTTTGGTCATCTGATCACACTATTTGTTCCAGATCAAGGAGTCTAGGAAATGTCGTCACATTGGAGGTGCAGTATTTTTGCATATATATTGATTCTATCAGGAATTGTAGAGTAGAAATTTGATCTTCTTTGAACCATGGGTTTGGTACAGGTGGATATCTATATAGTTCCACATTCCATAAATAAAATTTTGTCTCTGTTTTTGATCATAACAATGGAAAGAGAAACCACTTCATCGTGATTAAGTTGAGCAAAGTGATTTATTCAGCATCTGTGCCGTCTGTACATGTTTAGCGTTCAGTCATTCAAGGAGTTTTGTCAAACTAAGTTTATTTCGATGGAATGAGGAATAGATTGCAGGGTTGTAATTGATTTCGGTTAGTCGTGAGCCTAATTTGCCCTCCACTAGTCTTGACGCTGATGAGTTGTGTTTAGACCCTAATTTGCTCATTACGTTTCCAAGCCTCTGGTATCCACTTTTCCTTTTCATGTTTAACTAGATTTTTCATTAGTGTTCACTAGTTTAAACCTTTCATCTGAACTTCAGAAGAGGTATTGGACTCTGGTAGGTAGTCAACTAATGGCGGTGAAGGATTAGGAAAAACATTCATTTTACCTTTGGATTTGATGAGAGGAATTAGGCATTTACTTCAAAGGTGTATAATGAATGATCTAGGATTATAAAGAAAATCGTAATGACATAATCTAGTTAATCATCAAGGAAACAAAAATGATTTGTTTGTTGGGTAATTCTTCTGCATGGTTTATTTTTAGTCTCTTTGTACATTGTTGGGTTAATCGTCGAAGAAAGATTCTTGTGATCCCTCTTTGTACAAGTAGCAAAGAGATAGATCAAGAATTTTTTTTAGAACGGAACAGTTTCATAAATGCTTAAGCAAAAGTACAATCAATTATAGAATTAGAAGATCGAAGATGAGCAACCCGGTTTGCTGATTGTCGAACATGGCTAAAAGCTATAACTGAAGCTAGACGCAGGCTAGCTTTTACGTTCTGTTTTTCCCTGTGGTTTAACGCACTTCGTTTCACCTCCCGGCAACTTAGTACGTCTCTCTCTAAACGCCTCTAACCAACCCATTTGGTTAGACAACCTATTTGCATTGAGGTCTTGCATTTTCTGTCCCACACCATATCATATTCCTATTCGTGTATAACGCCCAGAAGTAAAGAGAATGAACTGCTGCAACAATCTTAAGCATGAAATCCAATGAATTGATCCGATGTATTACCAAATTAATACCAGTAGATTTTTGTGTATATTTCTTCACCAAATTCAGTCCAGCAACTTTTTACTTAATCATCTCAGTACATCTCAACGATAAGTACAAAACTGAAGTTTTCTCCCCCATGAGAAAGCTCTTTACAAATCCCACCCAGTATACGACTGTAATTCTATCGGCAAGTTCCATCAGCACGGACTTCATAGCCTCAACTGAGGAGTAGAGCGATGTGCACGATTCCGACGAAACAGCATCGACCCAACTTGGTGGAAGCCCCGTTGCCAAGGAGCTTTGTTCACTAATTCAGTAATGGCTATATGAAGTATACATTGTTTTCATATGAGTGGCTTTCAAGATAAAAGTAGCATCCAAAACACTCAAAAAAACTCATCAATAAAAAAAACCCAACTGCTCAGTGTTACAAAGCGGGAAAATTCAATGATTTTGAAGTTTCCCCCAAAACGCCTACTATAGATTTCTCCATCCTCGGTAGTGTTTCATTCTTCTTTTCTTCCAAGAAACAATCAATGAATAAGGTAACGTACCGGAGCGACTAGTACATGTATATATACGCTGAATATTGATAAATTATGTACACACTGTCCTCTGACTAGTAATCTTCGTGTTCCACTCTTCAGTTAATAGCAGTGAGAGGAAGTCTGGAGTCTTTTAAGGATTGTGCACCCTCATAAGCCACTGCAAGATGCTTCGCGTCTCCGTTTGCCTGCTTCGGCGATCTTCCATCCCAGAATGACGTCAACAAGTCCTCAAAAGCAGGAGTCCGAAGTTCTTCAATTGAGGCAATGCTTGGAAGATTAAATGACCTCTTTCGTGGCATGGAACATGATGGTTCATCCACCTGTTTATTGCACATTACAAGCAAGGCATGTTTATATACCAGCCACATTGTTGATAAGACAAAAGACTGCAATCCAAAAAATAACCATTGTAAACAGTTACCACATATTCCTCCAGAAGAAATTTTCCTGCATTCTCAGTGATTTCGATGATATTGTGGTAGTGGCCTCCCTTAAGTTCCCTCAAATCCCCGCAACAGGGAACAATAGTTGAGTTTAGGTTTTCACAAGCATCATGGTCAAGTTGTAATGAATCTGCATGCAAGAATTAGTTGATCAGTTGACATGGAAACCCCATTATATAACTAAGAGGACAAAAGTCAAATTGATATGTGAAAATACTGACGATCAATAGAAGAGAGGAGATCTTTGTCTGCAACATCTACATCTTCAAGGGTGGCTGAAACAGCAGAGGAAAACCTTTCCCGTAGAACTTGATTGGCTTCGGTTCCCCTCCTAGTTATAAAGATAAAAAAATAATAAAAAAATGAATAACTTGCAATAACTGCAGTATTATAAGGGATCAGCGTAGCATACCTAACAATGGAGTCCACAGAAGCAACGTTTTTCTCTCCAAGACTTAACAAGGACTCTTGAGCATTCTTCCATTGTTGTGCACCCATTTTAGCCTTCTTCAGACTGCACAATTTGGTTTTGGTACAAGTCAGTCTACAGTTTATACTAGAAAAAATCAACTAGCAGCACCATGCCAAGACCATAGTTTTATTATATCCTATACGTACCAATTCTGAAGAACCTCCTCCATGCCTTTCTTTCCACATTCAACAGCAGACGTATCTTCAAGGTAATAAGATTCTGTCTTTTCCATGTGAATTGTCCATTTTGCTTTGATAGAAGAAGTGGATTCTTGCATTGTTGACATTTCTTGCTGTAGCTTGTTAGTTCTGCTCGTTGAACTCTCCCGAAGGTCATTAACTGCTGTTTGGACCTAAATATAGATGCAGAATGTTACTGATGTGAAGCTATATAAAATGTTGTTACTGAAGTAAACTCCAGGAACCAAGGCATTCACTGCATACCAGTCTTTTCTTCCTTGCATTTGAACTTGCCAGCAGCTCTGCCACTTTTTCTAGCAACTGCCTTTCTTCATTAACAGCACATTCCTACATAAATAAGGAAGAATTTAGAAGGCAAAAAGAACAAAAGATAAACAATACTAAGAAATTTACTATCAATAAGAACATGAGTTGGATAAGTTGCTATAAAGAGCCAATCACCTCAAACTTTTCTTCAAGCTCAGACAGTTTCTTATCACTGACAGTTTGTGCTTCTTCCACAATTTGAGATAAACTGGATGCATGCATGTCCAGAGTCTTCAAGAAGTCCACTGTAACTTTAGAAACTGACCGTGCCATTTCCACTGCTCTGGCATGAGCCTGTTATCAATCAGAGAACCAATGGTTTAGTTTTCAGAACCTCACGCTGTTGAACCACAGAAGGAACAATACGCTACGAACCTCACGCTGTTGTTGTGCATGTGCGCTTAGCTTCTCCTCTTGCTTGTGAAGATTACTTTGAAGATCATTGAGTAGTTCATCAGCTTCAGAAGCAATTCCTTTGAAGAGCTGATCATATTAACCAAGTCAAATATAGAGATTGGAATAAGAAAACTGCAGAAGCCAATAGATAGTTACTTAATACTTACATCCTCCACTGCAGAAGAGTGGTTAGACACCTCAGAGTTTAGATGACAGAAGGTTGACTGGGAATTTCCTTCAAGGTCCACCGCTATACCATCCAGTGCCTTGACACCCGAACCATATAATTGTTTCAGCTTTCCTAGTCTTTCTCGAAGTTCTTCAGTAGCCTTCAAAAAGTATAAACAGAAAATTAGGTTGGGTTGAATATAGACTCACACAATCAGATATTAGGAATGCATGCAAAGACAAGTATGTTCTAGTCTAGATCTTACCCCTGCCTTCATGGATACAAATGACTGCATATCTTCTTCCATATCCTTCAACTGCTGCTCCTGTTGTGTCACTGCAACTGCTAATGTCTTGTGCAAGATTTCAAGTTGTTGAGTTAGCTGTGACTGAAACTTTTGGACCAGTATCCGATTCCCATCTTCAATCTTATCCTTGCGCTCTAGATAACAAACAATGATCAGTAATAAATACCAGAATTTTCCAGAAAGACCTAAGAGATATATCCCAAAAAACGATGCATACCAATTTTGGAAAATAAACTGGAAACATCTGATGCAGCATTCTCTAGCTCTGCTCGAAGCTCAAATGCACGCTCAACAAGTGATTTCTCTGAAAGTTAACATGTGGTTGTTTAGTAAGAGAGATATTACTCAATCAAGCCAATGCACATTTTCTTACCCTGTCAACTTCTCATGTTTTGCTTTACTCAAGTCAGAATAGTATATATGTCACAACATTCGAAGCTACAAAATGTAGAAGGTAAGGGAATTTGCTTACCAGATTTAAGAAGATTTGATATCAGGAATTCCTTCTCTTTAATGGTCGCATTTGCTTGCCAATGTTTTTCCTCCAGATCAACCAATGAATGTTCAGTTTCCTCAAGATTTTTCTACAAAACAAGGTTATATATGTGAAATTTTCCCAGGATGTGACACAGAGAACAAGTAGATACTCTGTAAGTTGATATCTTACCTCAGTTTTCTCAAGTTTATCAGTCAATTCTGCAGTCAAAATTTGCTGAGAATTGTAAAGTTCCTGAAGCTCCATTGATACCTGCTCTTAGGTCACACCATATTTATTGTATTAACGCACGAGTCATAAGCAAAGGAATGCAACCTATAAATGTAACCGTACCTTGTCTTTAGATTCAGATTCAAGTTCCATGCGCTCTATCTTTTCTGCCATTGCCTAGGGTTAGAAGGGAAAGGAACGGTAAGTTCAGGGAGAAGAAGTATCGACCATTTAGTTATATATAAATAGCAAGAACCGGACCTTCTTCTCAGCTTCTTCATGAAGATAACGATCCCGTGGTATATATATTCCATTCTTTTCTCTTGCAGCATATACCTCTAAGCATAAGAAACATGTCATACCCATGAAGAAAATCTTAGAGGCAAAGAGAGAACAGACAATGCTGTAATGAATCAAGTACCTTGCTTGAGTCGATCAATTTCAGTATATAAATCCTTGATCAAAGCTGATTTCATCATCTTTTGATTAACCTGAACCAGTAAGCAACAACAAAGCATTTAGAAGGACAACAGCAAAAGGCAATCAAACTCTACAATTTGTGAGAACAGAAGTTGCCTCTGACCTCTGGTTTATTCTTTATATTTTTGGCACGGTGTGCATAGTCCAATGTGCTGAGTGTTTCTTCCAAACAATGGATGGAGGGTGATATGGTAGCAATTATGCACGTCTTTGTTTTCCCTCCTAGGGAGTCCCTTAGTAGTCTTGTTAGTTTACTGTCCCTGATATTCAACAATGTCATAGAAATTAATTTACTTTCTGGGCTTGCAAATACAGCCAAAACCTGAGGCAGGTGTTAAACAACATATTATTAGTACCTATATGGAATATGACCAGAGTGCTCGACTAGAGCATTAATGACACGACCAAGAGTAAGCAAGCTTTTATTTATCTCTCCAGCTTCCCTTGCTCTGCCCTGCAAGTAGAAATTCTTTTCAATTAGATGAAACTTCTTTCCTGATCTGACAATGCACATAAACTGCATATTATTTTTCCTTTGCTTTACCCTAATGCATTGCAAAGTTTACGTAAACTGGGAAATTAAGTTAATGACACCACCATGCATTCACTACACTTCTCTACGCCATTGCTTTGCTTATAATACACTGTTTCGAAGCCTTACCTCTCTTGCACCAGAGCGAGAGATGTTCTCTGAACCAGCAAGGTCAACAAGATTCAGCTTCCCACACTTTATCATTTCTTCACCCTCTGGAGTGCATTCCTTAATGTGGATTGTGATTGAAAATATAGAATGTGATCGACTACTTTGCTTGTTGAGAAGAGTCTCAGCTGTACGCCTTTTTGCAGATCCTTTCTCCAAGATTTTATAAATTTCATTTGCTGTGCACACTATCTCTTCTTCCAAGCCTCTCACAAAAACACCACCTTTTCCATCTTCCATGAGAGCTATAGGTTTCTTAATTTTGTCATCTGTAAACTTTGTGCTCTCCTCTAGGGCCAACAGATCAGTGATTTCCTCATTATACAGCTCTAAAAAGGTGACTTTCATGCTATATTCAGCAACCTGAGCTTCTAATATGTCAAAAATTTGTTTCACAGCTCTTGGGATAACACCGGCATCACTTGGAAATTCACCATTCTATAAATTCACAAAACTCGATCAGCAGGTGATGTAGAAGATTTCAGAGTAGACATATAGTTTAATTGCCTTATAAAAGTTGAAAAACGCGAACCTTCTTTCTTGCTCCTCCTTCCATGGTGTAAGTCTTTCCCGTCCCCGTCTGACCATAGGCAAAGATAGTGCAGTTGTATCCCTCAAGTACTTCATTTACAATAGGAGACACAGCCTGATCATACAATTCCTTCTGTTCTGATGCTGGACCAAAGACCTAATCAACAATGTCCAATTTTCATGTCATTTCACATGGTAAAAATAAACATGAAATGAAGCATTACGAGTCAACCTACTTCAATTTTCTCTCTCTCACTAAAGTTTGCAGGGAATTTAAATTTGCATCTTTTTATAAAGGGTTTGAATTTTGTATCTTTAGGAACTGCATGAATACCCCATTGTTCTCATAAGCTAAGACAAACTAATGAAGTTTCACTATTCTAAATCTCTAACACACAAACCTTGTCGAAAGCAAATGTTCTATCAATCTGCTTGTTAGCAATATTCTGAATAGCAGCCACCTCCCTCCTACCCTCATTGCAAGAAATCACAACCGGCGTATGCAATCTAACTTCATCTTCACTCAAAGGCCTACACAAAATACAAATTCAACTCATCAGCTCATAACTCAACTCGAAACAAACAACTCAAATCAATCAACTGGTGACTCGTAACTCACCTGCAACGCACAAGAACCTGCACATTGACGCCCTTCTCCTTCTCATGCCTGTTCACCGAATTTGAATCCGCCGATCGCAGATCTCTCGCCGACTTGTCGCTCGACCGCGGCGTCTGCGACGGCGATAGCGACACCAATCCTCCTCCTACTCTTCGCTGCTGCGCCTGTACCGAATCCATACCTCCCTCCCGGAATCCCTAACCTTCAGTCAATCTAAACACACCGCAGAAAATCTGAATCAGTCAACGCAACTCTCAATACAAATCATAACAACGAATCATGCACACAAATTCGAAGCAATGTAACTACCAATTCACACACTGTAAAAACCGAAACGGAAACAGAGATTTACAGATAGAGCGCCGATCGAAACCGAAATGTGCAGAATCGAAAAATTAAGAAGATGCGGTAAAAAACGAAACTTACTGCGATCAAATCCGAGTGCCGGCCGGCCGGCGAAGCACGATTGCGATGTGTGAGAGATTCTCGAAGCAATGCCGCCGATGGCGATTTTCTAGAGAGAGACTGAGACTGTGCATGTGAGTGTGAATGAAGTCGGTTTTATTATAATCACAGAGAGAGAATGAGCAGCAGCTCGCTTTAGAGAGAGAAAGAAAGTGAGGTGTGAGAAACAAGAGAGACTAGTGGTGTGTGTTTTGGATTTAAGAGCGCAAAAATGGGATTATATTAATTGATTAATTAGTTTAATTAACTACGTTTTATATGTTTTTGTATTGGAACAATTCTTGAGAGACGTTACGTGGCGTTTGAAAATGTAAAAAGGGACGGCAGTATTTGGCGACGTCAGACGGAAAGATCCGTTGCTGTTAATTTCCGACCGTTATAAACAGGTCTCGCCGGACTTTTACCGGTTTGTTTTTCAAATATTTTTAACTGAATCTGCCGTTTGAATTAATGGTCCTGGCTCTACCAGATATTACGAAGTTGCCCCCATCTGTTATTATTAAACCCGTTTAAGTGTCTATTTTTCAATTAATGTGCGGATTTAAATGAGGAAACGAAGTAGGTTTTGTTTGTTAATGACCTGAGGTGGGGTCCGGTGAATCAATTTTGTGAGGAGTTGTGCATAATTTTGGGTTGTTTTGCTGGCAAACAAGAGAATAACAAAAGGTTTGGATTTGATTGTTTAAATTTTGAAAAAGTGTGAGTATTATAGGTTTATATGATAGTTGCTCCACACTTGATGTGGACAAGAGAGATAGGCTGGTAATGACTTGATTGGTAAAAATCAAACAGATTGGTAAAAATCCGAAAGTTTGATTTTGATCAAAGATGAACTTTAGGCATCTTGAATTAGAAAGTCCAGCAATTAAAAAACCACTTACAAAAGTCAATAATCAACAAGAGAGAATGATCATTTGCACAAAATAAGAAAAGTTAAAACCTAAACTAATGAATTAAAAAGTCAAATGCCTATTCTAATATAAGATGTACTTACTAATACTCAAATACACAAATATTTATTAAATTTATAATAAAATAATATTTTTAAGACATTTTTACGCTTGCTCTTTATACATACTTAGAAAAAAAGAAGATAGAGTATATTTTGTCGAAACATCTTCGGTCTCCGGTCACCGGACGTCAGAAAATTACTGGAAGCTGGAATTTCGTCGGATTTTTTTTCTACTTGGGGCAATAAACTTTTACATAAAGTTTACTAGAGCTATATCTGCATCAAATCCAAGTCTGCTAACCCCAGTATACTTCAAATTCAAGTCTAATAACCCTAGTATACTACAAAACTAAATCTACTAACCTCAGTATACTCCAAACCAAGTCTAATAACTCATTATATACATCAAACCAAAGTTTACTAACTCTAGTATACTTCAAAACCAAGTCTACTAACCCTAGAATTTCATCAAATCCAAGTCTACTAACCCCAGTATCGACGTTTCCTAGCGTCAACTACATGACTAGATCTAGATTTGACGTTGCTTTTCAGACACAGTGTTGCAGCGACCGGCGAGGACGAGACGAAGATTAGGTGGAGGGGAGAATGAGCTCGTCGGAGATGATGAAGGCGAGAATGAGGTCGTCAGAGATGGTGGAGATAAAGGATCTATGATTGACAGTTAGAGAGATGAGATCAAAAGAGAAAAAACAACTTAGATGCAAAAACCTAAAGTTTACTACCCTTAGTAAACTTTTACTAGGGTAGTAGACTCAAGCAGATGATCAAACTCGAGGCATTAGTAGTAAATCATAAATTTACTACCCCTAATAAACTTTTACCAGAGGTAGTAAACTTGCAAAACAATATCTCCAAAACCCATTATACACATTAAAAACTGTGAAAAATCAACTTAGATGTAAAAGCTAAAGTTTGCTACCCTTAGTAAACTTTTACTGGGGTAGTAAACTCGAGCAGATGAACAAACTCGAGGCATTGGTAGTAAATCATATGTTTACTACCCCTACTAAACTTATACCAGACATGGTAAACTTTACCAGAGGTAGTAAATTTGCAAAACAATATCTCCAATGCCCATTATACACATTAAAAACAGTGAAAATCAACTTACATGCAAAAAATAAAGTTTACTACCTTTAGTAAACTTTTATTGGGCTCAAGTCTTCAGCTCGGAGTTCCTCGGCCATGGCGGTCACTCCCTCGCTGTCACCCGTGCCTCCTTCGTGCTCTTTCACTCCAGCATCCCGATGTTGAACCGGTGTGGCATCTGCGTCGGCGACGCGTTAAAGATGAGAGAGAAAACTCAAATCAGATATGTGATTGACTGAGATAACATATGGCGCAACACTACGGAGAAGAGGATGGTGCACTCGATGGCTTTGCAGGCAGAGGAGAGCTATTGCGATCGGCGCCGTCAAGCCTGAGTCGAGTTGGCGTTGGCTAGGAGAGAGCGTTGCCGTCGTCAAGCCTATGTCACGTCGGCGACGACGTCGACCAGGAGAGAGAGAGAGAGAGAGAGAGAGAGAGAAAATTGAGAGATGAGAGAAAGAGAAAGAGAAAGAGAAAGAATTCGATCTGGAATGAGTGGTGGAGGAGAAGGGTAGATAGAATAGGTTAGGAGTAAAAATGTAATCTTAATAAGATTTATTAGAATGTGCAGGTCAAATCTGTTTTTATTAGAATGGACAATCACCCCTTATAATTAGTACTATATGGTCAATTATTGAATCAACAATTTAGGGTCTTATCAAAGTTTATCATTTTCTATAGACTAGATAACTAATCCAATAACTAGCTACATCAAGAAATTTTGTACACTGGTATAAAATGACAACTGGAACGTGAGAAAGAGCAAATGAGAAAGACAATACACTCTACGATAGTTTTTTTATTCTGTAATATAATTGTTTTGTCAAATTTGTACCAGGGTTGACAAGTTTTTAATGGTATATCAAACATCGATTGTGGTTACCACGTTTTAGATTATATTTCTCTGATAATATAAAATATGCATATATGTGTCTTATAATTTGAAATAAAACTAATAAAATAATCTTTCATAAAAAAAGGAATAAAATAATTTGCAACCAAATTAGGATTTTAGACTATAAATGTGGACAAAAATCTATCACAAAAGCCAAAAACATTTTGTCAATTGGATCGACTCAATAATTCATCAAGCAATTCATGGATTTGTTTAAGCAAATGTGACATCCCGGATTCCCGGATAAGAAGAACAAGAAGCACGAGTCACTAACAGTGATTAAAACAGAAGGGCCGAGTTGGTTAAAACGTCAAAACAGAAGGGCAGGACAGGAAAAGTAAAAAAAGAAAAAGAAGGAGAACCAAAAAGGGGAAGACAGGAGTGGGCTGTGGGTTGATATGTGGTGGCAAAGTAGTCCCACGTGATAAAGAGTGACGTTGAGATAGGCACATGGTGTTGGTGTCTACACATTCTCTTGTGATATGTAAAAAATTAAAACCAGATCAACCATTCCATTTCTTAACTGCTTTCATTGCCCTGATTTTCCTATATATGTTTAGACTTTGATTTTCCAAGTGTATGAACTTGTATCATTGTTTAGTTTAACAGAGTTGTATGTCACCCAAGGGGTGAGCAATGGGTTGCTGCAATAGTGATTACTCATTCCCTTCTCTTTGTACTAGAAATCTAGAATGCCACTTTTGAGGAATGATGGATTGTTTTAACGGTTTTCAAAATTAGCCAATTTGATCATTTCTTCATCCAAATATAAATTAATTCTGAAAAACAAATGTTAAAGTTAGTTGATATTAAAAATATATTGTTTTTAAAAAATGAGGCTCCGACCTTTTCAGAGCGTCTTGGTTTACTGAAACCTAGGTTCGACCTACGGCTGCAGTCTCCCTTGGCGAGGACTGTTGATCGTGATGCTACGGCGATGGATTGGGGCTTCCTCAACGTCGACTGTGGAAGGGCGGCAAGCTACAACTTTGGCGGTGAATCTACGTGGCTTGAGGGGGAGGTTCTGACCGTGATCAGTGAGTTTCAAGCAGGCTGGTGGCGGTGTCCTTCCTTCGGGCAAGACGACGACCATGCTTTGATTTATCGACGGTGCAGGGAGATCTCTCGGTGTTGATCGTGATGCCGACAAAGGAATCATTTTTTTAGGGTTGTCTAGATCGTGTGGGGGTTACGAAACCCAGAATTTTGATGACCACGGGATTGCTCGTGGCGGTGGATTTGGTCGCTGCACTGGTTGGGAGGTTTGGCAGCCATGATGACGGCAGTGATGGGGCATGATGGCGGATCAGTAATAAAAGATCCATCTTCCTTCCTTCCTTTCAATTTTTGGAAGAGACCTCTGTGGCTGACCATGCTTTTAGGAAGAATGGATGTTGATCTCGTCCTCCTTTAGACCTCGGGTGTTTCACGCTGAAGGTGATTATGTTAGAAAAATAATAGAAATAAAAAAAATTTGTAATCATTTTGATAGTTAAAGGTGAATGAAATAGTCACCAAAGTAATGCATGTAATGGTTGATCTTATAACTTTCTTGTCTTTTGGTTTTTGTAACAACATGAATCAATGACATGGTAGTGAGCTAATGAAAGGTTGCAACCTTATTCATAGCATTCAAGTTTTCCTCCAATCCCACCAATATAAATAGGTGACTCCATCCCTCATTCCAAATACACCAACTCAAAACATCTCTTCTTACTTGAGTTCTCTCTCTCTCTCTAAGTTGTGTTCTGGTGATAGACGAAGGTACTTCAAGTTAGTTCAGTGTCCTTAGTAGCAGTGCAGTTTTAAGGGACAAGCAGTCGTTGTATCGTGGGAGACAAGTGTCATCAAACCTTTGCACCGAAGATGAGGCATAATTTGTCTTAAGGAAAGTGTGTGAGACACACGACTCAACTTCCTTCAACATCCTCTTATCCTTGAATCTGAGTTTGTAACATTGGTGTTCATCATCATATTTGTATTATGAGTTTTTAGTTATAATTATTTATTTAATTATAATAAATTTATGTTATTATATATTTGACATATTTTCTAACAGATTCTGGAACCGAAATTTAGGAATGGATTTGTTGGTTCTGAAGAGGCTGCGTCGGTGGATGGTGTAGTAGGTACGACTTCGAAGGGTGTCTGTGAGCCTGGATCACAGATGGAGGTGCGGCACTTGGAGCAAGATGGCGGGCTGGTCTTGTCGACAGGGGCGGATCTGCGAAACAAGGTTGTGGGTCGGAGAAGGCCTCGGTAGGAGGTGAAATGGCTGCAGCTGCGTTTCCATTTTTTTCGACGGCAAACACTAGTTTCAAACTAGGTTTGACCCCACAAGGAAGTTTGACCATGATGGAAGGTTGTTGGGCCAAGGACTGCTGGAACTAGGTCGAGTGGCCATGGTGGGCTTCTTGCAGCTAAGGTTTGGCTTGGTTATGAGTCTTTGTACCTAGACCTGGGCTTAAACCCTAAGGTCTTTTAAAAAAATGTTTTTCTTTTTCAGAATAAATGCTTATTTTCTATGTTTTTTCATAGGTCATAGGCTGTTTTTTGTTTTTTTCTTTTCTTTTGTCGATGAGCTTCATGTAAATGAGGTGGTGCTATCATACCAAGTCCTCTAACTTACCATTATGGGTAAGAAAATGTATGTATTTGTATGTTCTATGCCATTTGAAATATAAATGTAATATCCTAACAAGACTTTTAGTTCAAAAAAAGTTGGTCGATATTGAAATTTGAATAAGTAAATTGGTTATTCTTAAAAGTCTAAAATAGCAAATTTGATAGAACTGTAGTAAATTGGTTGAAATAAAAGCTAGAGAATAGTAAATTGACTGAAATAAAAGATAAAGTAACAAATTGACACCAAAATGAAAGTTAGAGTAACAAACTGGCAATTATGCATGTTTTAAATGTATATCCATGTTGTCAATACTAAGTTGCCAAAACAATTGTCAATACTAAACCCTATGCATCGATAACACCTTTATGAGTCAGGTATAAATGTTGATGATTACTGTCAAGTGTCAACCATTTAGTGTGCGTGTGTGTTTTTTAAATCATCTCTAGTAGTTTTTCCATTTTCTTGAAATTCTTAATTTTGGAGAATTTTGGTGTGTTTTGTGGTCTAACAGCTTCCCTATTTCATTTCTCAAAATATGGATGAAGAAGAAAAAGAAGCATTCATTCTCCAAATTTGCAGCAAAGTCATCATTTCTCAAAATTTAATTCTTCACGTGCTCCAATGAGAAATACATATATTTAAAATATTTTATTAGGTGTTTTATAGATATAATAAAACATAAATTTTTTTTTTGTTATAATTGATATTAAAATAACATATTGTATTGTTCTATTAAATGCTAAAATCTCTAAAATAAAAAAGCTGTTGGAGTTATACCAATTTTTTTATAGAGATTTTGGCTTTTCCTTCCTTATTTTTTTTTAAAGTTGTTGAATATGCTTTTAATGAGTTGATTAACAAGCCTCACTTGATAACGACTGTTTATGCATGCCTTAATGCCTACATAAATTCGGTCATTTATAGTCTTTTTAAATATTTAAGAATTTTTTTTTAAAATGTAACGAATCGATGTATACATGTAAATTAAGGGATATTTTGTTGTGCCGTGTGGTACAACATGCGTAGGAATTACACACACAAAACCCACAGCCCCCTACTGGTCCCGTGCGTGCCTCTTGTCCACTGTTTGTATACAAGGCGGTACAACAGCTGAACCCGTAAATTAATAGCACACACTACTAAGTCTAGTAGTTTTGACTAGTATCCGATCATAACAACGTAACACTGCACAACCTGGAATTGGTCAACTAATTAATGGAAGTGAATAGAAACCAACATATCTAACATAAACACTGCTCTAATCTAAGAAATGGATCGTCAACCAAATCCGGTGTACTTTTACGTTCTCTCTTTAGCCAGCTATGCTTTATATCCAAACCACGTATTACCTTCTTCACCTAAACCGAATGAGAAAGATTGCTCAACAAATCTCACACTCCTAAACAAAACCAAAAGCATGCCATATGTCTTTCGTCTCGGACCTGTACGCTATCCATGTGTGCTTAACTCTATTGGACCCCTTCATCTTCTTTTCACTGATTTGCTTTGCTTTGCTCTACTTATTCACAGCCTCATTGGTATCAGACTAGCTATAACAAAGTAAGAAGCTATTACTGTTTACTTGGGACACACTCCATCTCTGTGGTGCGCACTCCATCTCTGTGGTGCGTGGGCTTTACTACTCTCTCACGCTCTACTGACATGTCTACTGCTTTGATTTTGATTCTTTTCCACTATGAAAAAGGAAAACCATGCCCCATTGGATACCTCTCCTACTCCAACCACAACTAGTCGATGAGAAGTAAAGTCGATGAGAAGAAAATTTATGTTTTTCTCCTGTGTCGAAATATAACCATTTTTAGGTTTGAACCTATTTGGACTCATCTTGTATTTGAGTTGAAGATGCAGAATTGAAAAACATATGGTGTTACTAATTGTACCTAGCAAACTTCTTAATAGACCCAGCAATTAATTTTTTTTCTTCCAATTTTCCCTTGTTATAAACCCAGCAAAAACATCTTCTCCAACACCACATTAAAGGTTAAACCCATGAAGAGAACGATCAGGGAGGAGGAAATCAGGAGCATTTCCTTGATCTTGAGAAAATTTGATGTGGGATATCAGAACCAATTAACTACCTTTAAAAAATTTCCAATTTAATGATCACTTTACATCTCACTCATATGAATACAAGTATGGAGCTACGATCACCTTATAACTTATCATTGTAGAACAGATTTCAAGTGATGGAAAAGAACAAAAATCGGCAAGGTACCGTAGATGACTACCGTAATTAATCACAAAATTTCAATTGAACTCTCAAAGCAAAGCAACCATTTAAGAAGTTGTCACAACCCGATTTTTTTTTAAATGAGGTGCGACTCATATTTCAAATATGAAATGAAATTTTCATATTCAGAATATGAAAGAAACTTAAAAAGAACAACTCAAACAGTAAACTGAAAATTATCTTTATTACAATAGCTCCTCAACTGAACTTTGCAAAAAAAAAAGACTAAGGTCCAAGTCTAATTTCACACCATATTACTACACGAACGACCTGTTTAAGTGTCTTGTTTTAGTACCTGTAAAATCTGTTAAGGGGTAAGCTCAACCTGACAGCTCAGTAAAAGGTAAAGGCATCTTCAAACAAAAGATAATCAAACAATCAATATATGATATGCATCAATACACATTCTACTCCCGTTAATCCACATAAAAGAATAAATTGAGCCTACATGTCTCATACCATATATTTTACCAAGAAGGTGACTCAGCATATTCAACTATATGAACAACTTCACCAAAATCAATCTTTAGCCCTCTTTTGTTAGTCCTCTTGTCCATTCTCATTTCACCAGTCCAGAATTACCCTTATCATTCATATACTTAATTGTGCAATATTAATCACGGGCATACATGAGTACATGGTTCATGCTGAGATAATAGACTCAACTATGCAAAAGATCAATTTCAAATGTTCTTTGCCACCCTTATCCTTCAAATAACTTTTATGAATGATGAATCAATTTATAAACATGTAATTTCATCAAATATTCAATCATTCTAACACAAACATATCACCAACATACAAGTACACAATACAATGAGTAGAGGTTCCCCATATCCTCCTACCTGACATCCAAGCTATTGCAAGTATATTTGTCCCTGCATGAAATAAACATTCAAGTATAATTCACAAACCATAAACGCATATTTAATTTCAAACACAAAAACTATCAAATAGCTAACCTTAAAAACATACTTATGTATATTTGTAGTAGAGAAAACTAAAGGAGTACATGATTTCACAATGACAACAAAATCTCTAACAAGGTTTAAAGTGGGGCTAAAAGCTTTGTTGGAAAGCCATGAATGTTTACATTTAGTTTCTGGTCATTGAAAGAAGAACATTGCTTTTTTAAATCAAAGAAGCAAATAGTAACATAGTAACAAAAATGCATATTTTGATGATGCAGACCATTATCTTCAAAAATACATAACTTAATCTAGAAAAAGGGTACTGAAGTGATTTAAATTCTGAAACAATATTTAAGATGTCAGCTACAAATTTTATGAAGAAACTTACTTCAAATAATCAGCCTATATGTACAGATTCTAGCAACAAAGTGACTGACTCCAAAACACAAAAAAAAACTGATTTACAGAATACACAGCTATATTTTCAACTTCAAACTTGACCAATGAATTTTATATGAAAGTGCATGAAACAACAAAGATATAAAGCTTAGACATACAATTAAATCCTGAAATTAAGGTCTAAACAGAAAGATATAGCTGCTCAAAGTTTAACTAAATGATCATGTCACAGAAAATCACTTTATCAAATATTACAGCAACATATACCAAAGTTCCTAATCCATTTATGCAAGTTTAAATGATTTACATACTCCCTGCTCACTCTATGATCCTGCTGTGCAAGACAGAAGAATAATCCTCATTCAAACAGCAGCCTAAAAACTACTCATGACACCTAGAATTGCAGAACTAAAGTTCTCATTATCTAGATTAGTTTTTATGTTTTAATCCTTATTGGAAAGCATTTTGGTTACTAACTGGAGCTAAGAATAAAAACAAAGTTTCAAAAAGAAGAAAATACACGAGCTTTACAACTTAAATGTAAAAACAAAAGGATTAGATCATTACAAGGTAAGACTAATGTAAAGTTTCAAATTCTAGTTTTTCAACTAACTTTAAGCAACTCACATCTAACTTTAATTTAAGAAACAAATAATATGTATAAATACCTTATAATCTAATCTCTATATCTGTATAATATCATAACAAATCGAACAAGAATCATTAGCAAAAATTAAGACTAAGCACAGGAACAAAATCAGAAAAAGGGTCTTACTAAGTTTCTGACCAGCAGTCCTTTTTGGCTAAAAACAATATAGCTCAACTAAGAATTTAAGGTTTACGTCTTCATAACAATTATAATAGACAACCTAAAGATCATTTCAGAACTGGAATAGCAGTAAAAGGATTTTTCTACAATTACTTATGTTTTTTAGAATATCAGCAACATTTCCAGTTTTTGTTTTTCCAAAATCTTATTGATGTGCCTATGTCTAATGTTCTAAGGAAAGGGTTTAAAACTTCACGACTTTAACAACAACAACATCACAAAACTTGATTCTCTACCTGTCAGTAACATACAAGTACTGTTTTGGCTAATAAGAATTTGATTCTAAGAAACAAAAACCAAAGAATTTAGTGACTCTACTAACCACATGATTTAACAACAACAAAACCAATTCTTAATAGCAACTATTCCAATCAATTAAACAATCATACATGAATTCCGACGTGATTTCAGATTCGAAGTTTACAAACTTCATACATATAAATATAACCAATTAATCAAAACATAAAAAAAATCAAACTTCTACCAATTCCCTATAATCCCTAATTTCTATTTTTTCTCTTTCTCTAGTAGGAAAGGAGTTCTGAAATCCCATCAAAATGCAGGACACGTTGCCTATTTATAGAGTTCAAAAAGAAGGGGAACAACTTGGCGTCCAAGACAAAATCAAAGAAAGCAAATTAAACAACTGAAATCTTACCCGTTTAGGTTCTAGACCGCCACCTATAGACCCCTAGCAATAGAACCCCACTTCTAGAATTGAAAACAAACATAAAGGAATTGCAAAGAAAGAAATCTTTGATTCATGGTGTCTGCCCAAGTAGCTACAGTCCACATATATAACCCATATTGACCACGCTGATCTTTCCACTTGGTGAGGATCCGACGGTTTTCTTCCCTCTAATCCTAACATCATTACTGGCCTCTAACGGCTACTTAATCTACTAACTAACATTAATTAATATTACTTGTGCCCGTCATATGGACTCTGTACTCGACCCCTCTCCTGGTTCGATTGGGAAATCTCTAAAATTGCATCCTGTTGGAAATGAAACTTGTCCTCAAATTTCTGCATTGAAGTATGGAAATCGAGCTTGTATCTTGGAGACAAATTCCCAAGTAGCTTCCTCCGGTGTTGTCCCAAGCCATTGCACAAGCCACTGTGTTGCAACTGCATTACTATTCTTGACCATTCGTCTCTGCAACACAGCTGTTAGTGCCCACTTGAAGCTTGATAGGTCAGTGAATGGGGAAGCTGAGACATCATTGCTTCTTGGTCTCCCACTTTCTTCTTCAACAAAGAAACATGAGACACATTGTGTATCTTGGCTGATGGAGGTAGTTTCAACTTGTATGCCACAACGCCAATCTTTTTTAACACTTCATAAGGACCATATAACCTAGGAGATAGCTTATGAAAAGCTCTCTTATGTACTGAATGCTGCTTGTATGGTTGGAGTTTGAGGAACACCTTGTCACCTACTGCAAAGGATCTCTCAGTGTGCCTCTTGTCATGTTGAGCTTTCATTCTCTCTTGTGCTTTTACCAAATTCCTCTTAAGAACAACTATCAACTCATCCCTGCTCCTTAATTGTTGATCAACTTCAGCAGCTGTTGTGACCCTTAGGGTGTAGTGATTCACTGATGGGGGTGAAACACCATAGAGAGCCTCATAGGGAGTCATTTGAATTGCTGAATGGAATGAGGTATTGTTCCACATTCTGCCCATGGAAGAACCTAAGTCTATTGGTGAGGTTTCTCCTCAATCACACACCTTAAGTATTGCTCAAGTGATCTATTACGATTTTTTGTTTGGCCATCTGACTGAGGGTGGTAGGCTGAGGATTTGCTGAGCTTTGTTCCTTGTAGCTTGAAAAAGTTTTCTTAAAACAAGCTCATGAATACAATATATCTATCAGACACAATGTTTTCATGCATACCATGCAGTTTAAGGACCTCTTTTACAAACATTTTGGCTAAGGAAGCTGCTGTGTATGGATGTTCTAAGAGAATAAAATATGCATATTTAGTTAGCCTGCAAATCACAACCCAAACAACTGACTTACCTTCAGAGTTTGGCAAACCTTCAATGAAATCCATAGAGTCACTCCATGCTTTGGTGGGGATGGTAAGAGGTTGGAGCAGTCTTGGAGACAAAATGGTTTCATAGTGATTCTGTTGGCACACTGCACATTCAGAAACAATCTTCTTTACATCAACTTTCATTCCTGACCAAGAAAAATTTATACCAACTCTCTTGTAAGTTCTGGCTCTTCCAACATGCCCACTCTGCACTCCATTATGAAACTCAACAATGATCTTCACTCTTCAGTCATCCACTGTAGGAACAAAGATTTTGTTCCTATACAGCAGCTGAGAGTTGCTGAAGAGTAATGTTTCTTAAGATGTAGCCCTAATTGCTGTTGTTGCATGAGTTCTTGAACCACTTCATCCCTCTGTCAAGCTTTTTGTATCTCCACAACATAATCATGTACTGGTTGGGACACACCCGTGATCACAGAAATAGTATTCCTGGACAATGCATCAAATACTTGGTTATTCTTCCCAGCTTTTTAATGGATGGAGTAATCATAACCCATGAGTTTCACCAGCCACTTATGCTGAGCAGGGGTGGTAATTCTTCGTCTCAAAAAAAATTCAATGGTCATATGATCAGTCACAATTTTAGAAATGGTGTCCCAATAGATAATGCCTCCAATGTTGCGTTGCTGCTGCTACTACTGCCAACATTTCCTTATCATAAACTGAGAGAGCTAAATGCCTTTGAGACAGAGCCTTACTCATAAAGTCTATGGGGTGACCTTTCTGTGACAGAACTGCCCCAATTCCCAAATCAGATGCATCACACTCAATAGTGAACTCCTTGGTAAAGTCTGGTATGGCTAAGACTGATGCCTCAGTGAGAGCTCCTTTAAGATTTTCAAAGGCTTCTGTTGCATGGGAACTCTAGTGGAAGACATTTTTCTTGAGGAGATCAGTGAGAGGTTTGGCTATTACTCCAAATCCCTTCACATATTAATACCCTGCCAAACCTAGAAACCCTTTTAGTGCCTTAAGAGTAGTTGGTTAAGGTCATTTCCTGATGCATTCTATTTTTGTAGGATCCACTGCCACTCCTTCTGAACTTATGTTGTGGCCTAAGTATTCCACTTGTTTCACCCCAAAACTGCATTTAGACTCTTTGACCTTCAAAAAATGTTGCAGTAATCTCTGGAAAACCAGCTCTAGTTGTTTGAGGTGATCTTCCAAGGATGGACTATATATCAAAATGTCATTAAAGAAAACCAATACTTCTCACCTCAGTAAATCTCAAAGTATCTCATTCATGTTTGACTGAAATATGGCAGAGGTATTGGTTAGGGCAAAAGCCATCGCCAAGAACTTACAATGACCTGAATGAGTTCTGAAGGTAGTCTTCTCAATATTATGTTCCCTCATCCTGATCTGGTGGTACCTGACTTGAGATCCAGCTTGGAAAAAACTTTGCTCCATGCACCTCATCAATGAGCTCATCCACTACATGTATGGGGTACTTATCCTTTACTATGGCAGTATTCAAAGCCCTGTAGTCCACACAAAGCCTTCAGCTGTCATCCTTCTTCTTAACCAATAACACTGGTGATGAGTAAGGACTAGTGCTTGGTCTGATTATACCACCATCCAACATTTCTTGCACAATCTTCTCAATCTCTCCCTTCTTAAAATGGGGGTACCTGTAAGGCATGACACTTATGGGAGTGGTGTTAGGAAGCAGTTCTATTTTGTGGTTCTAAGTCCTGTCAGGAGGCAGTTGGGATGGGGGTTCAAACAACTCAGCATATTTCATTAGCAGTTGGATTGCAGCTGATACTAAAGATATAGGTTGTGCCTTGGGTGCAGGCTGAACCATAACAGCCTCTGTTTCCCTTCTTAATAGTTTGCTCATAGTCTTACAGGATACCACAGTAGCCGCCTGAGTGTTTGTCTCACCTTGCAGTATCTATAGTACCCCACCCACTTCAAACTTTATTGTCATCCTCTCAAAGTTCCAAATTATATCACTAAGTTCTTCAGCCAATCAGCCCCCAGAATCACCTCACTCCCTGAGATGTCCAACACATAGTAATGAAATGCAAAATTATAATCCTGCAGCTTTAGTTCCAGGTAAGCCAATCTGGAAGTCATCAAAACCTTTCCACTAGCTACCCTAACCCTTACTAGTTTGATATTAGTCACATGGGCCTTCACATTGTTCAGTATGGATGGATGTATGAAGCTATGAGAAGCCCCTGAGTCCACAAGGGTATATACCCTTCTCTTGTTGCATAATCCTTTTAGCTGCATAGTACTGCTACTTCCATCACCTATAACATTCAGCTCTACTACGTCTTTCTGCACCTCAGCTTCCTGATTTTCCCTTACTGTATCAACATCCAGGCGTACTACCTCTAAGTCATCCTGTAAGACCTTTATTACCATCAAGGGTTGTCATCTCCTGCAATTGTGACCTAAACAAAAAATTGCATCACAAAAGAAACATTGGTTTCTTGCCCTCCTTTCCTGATACTCAGCATGTATAAGTCTTATATTGTTACCACCTCCAATGACTCCCTGTTACCCTGGAGCTCTAGCTTGCAGATGAACTCTGTGTTGTGGTATGTAAGCTGGCCTAGTATGTTGCCTTACTGGTCTTGTCTGTGGTAGAGCTCTGTGAAGCACCTTCACTAGTTTTTCCTTTTCCTCATAGACCTTAACCAACTCACAGGCTTCATAGAGGGTCCTTGGTTTCAAAACCCGAACATCAGCTTTTAGGGTATCCTTCAGGCCTTCAATGAAGAAGGATAACAGATTATGTGAGGAGTAACCAGTAGTTCTTCTAGCCAGTTTAGTAAAATCCTCTATATACTGTTCAACTGAGCCAGCTTAATTCATCCTAGCTAATGCTGACTGATAGTCCACTTGATTTTGATTCCTAAATTCATGCATCAACAGCTCTGTCAAGCCTTTCCATGAATTAGGAAACTCGTTCTGAAATACAAACCAACGGTCATATGTCTTACTAGTAAGGCTCAGTGTGGCCAGTGCCAACTTCCTATCTTCAGAAACCTGGTAGAATTCAAAAATTTGTTTTGTCTTGTTTATCCATTCCACATGGTCACCACCACTATAAGCACTTATCTCCAGCTTCATTTGTTTCAAGGTTAGCAAATTGGGGTCATGGAACTGCTGATGGTATAACTATGGCATTGGGACTGCTATGGTTAGCTCACTATAGGTCGAAAATGGCTCATCTGATGAGGCATAAGTGTAGTGATGGGGGCTGTGTGCATATTGGTTGAGGTTAGGTGTATATTGGGCGTGGTGGTGCAAAAATTGTAATGTGCCAAGCCTGGGTGTGAATATGAATTCAAGCCAAAACTGTGCTGAGCAACGTTTGGGAATGGACTGTGTCGAGCAAAACTGGGGTAAGGTTGCCCAAAACTGACAAAACTGTTTGTGTAAATTGGAGGTTGGTGGTGTATGTTGGTATGGGTTAGTGTGTGATTGGTATGGGTTAGTAAAACTTGGTGAAACTGTGTTGTGGTGTAGAAACACCCTGTGATGTGTACTGGTATGGATTAGCTCCCAAAGTTAGGTGCTGGAATGAGCTGGGACAAGGGTAGGTGCTGTGGTTAGCCCTACCTGAGACTGATGCTGAAAAGAGGAATGGATAGGCTCTGCCCCACTCCCTTGTCTTTGTTCTCACCACTGGACTACCCTTTCTCAAAACTCGTCTACCAACCTTAGGTGAATCCACTCCCAGCTTTGTGACAGTAAGGGCGTTCAATACTGCACCCGAGGCATCAGTAATAATGGGTTTAGTTGTGTTAAACTCCATTAGTTGCTCAGTTTCTTAATCAATAGCTTGCACGATCACATCATCATTTACCAGATTTAATCTTGGAGTAAAAAGGGTCTAGATTCACTACCTCCCACAGAGTCGACGACCGAAGTAGCCTGCCCTCTTGTCGATGAAGCAGACGCCAGCGCCATCGTGTGAGGGGGTGAGCCAAACGGCGGAAGAAGGGATCCAAACTTTAGCATCGACGACTCCAGCTTGTCAACTACTGCGTTAGAGGCCGGTCGAATTGCTCGAAACTCTTCCATCATCTCAGCCAGGAATAGATTGAGAGTCTCCTGGAAGGGCATTTGTAGCTCAATAAACTTGGAGTTAGTGAGCTCCTTGTGATTTTGCAGATTTGAATAGACCAGCGCTAGGTCACCGTCGCCCTAAGGCTGGCTGCTAGCTCCGATGATCTTCTGCTTTTCCATTATTGCACCACGAGCCGAGGGCTCTGATACTAGATAATAGAACCATACTCCTACAATTGAAAACAAACAGAAAGGAATTGCAAAAAAGAAAGAAAGCTTTGATTCATGGTGCCTGCTTAAGCAGCTACAGTCACATATATAACCCATATTGACCACACCGATCTTGCCACTTGGCGAGGATCAGACGGTTTTCTTCCCTCTAACCCTAACATCATTACCGGTCTCTAACGACGACTTAATCCACTAACTAACATTAATTAATATTATCTCGTGTCCGGTACGTGGACTCTGCACTCGACTCCTCTCCTGGTTCGACTATCTTCTCCTGGTTCGACTGGTAAATCCCTAACACCTATGGTTCTAGCTCCTACGCATAGCTTCCAGGAGTCATCAACAAACCTTCAGGAATTCGACACCTCCTGCTTTTCCAAGTCGGTTTGTATTCTTTAAACTTTTCCTATGAAGGTTTCTGAGTTTCAAGGTGACAATGTTTCATAATAGAAGACATCTGATTGGAAGAAAGAAGAAGAAGACGACGACGACAAGAAAGGAGGAGAAGACGATGTTGTTATGTTATTTGGAACGACAACAAGTTTCGTTTTTTTCTTTTCTAAAAAATGTTTTGGGTTCGAGTTTGGGTAGTGTTGGGCTACTCTCCTATTTAACTCAAACAGAATAAAAATAACTAAATAAAAATTCACCAGGTATCATACTAAAAATATATATATATATATAACTAACTAGACAAATAATATATATATATATATATATATATATATATATATATATATATTCAGGTTGTTACAGAAGGCATGGCCCAGATCCCACTCCAGCCTTCTAAATGAGAGGTTATTTTTACTCATCTTTACAACACGCAGTCGTTGCCACTTCTCTTCTTCATTTTAATGCCTTTGATCCTGCTCTAACAGAAGAATTTGTGTAATGTACTGGGTTTATTATAACAAGGGCAAAACTAGAAAATTTTTAATTATAGCAGCACTCAAAATCTAAACATATTATAAAATTTAGACCAAAGATCGAAGAAGCCCTGAGGAAAAAAAATCATATTGTGTCAATCACGCAATTGTAGCAACTATAGAAATTTCTTCCCATTCAACAAATAAAAGCAATATCTTACACATATGCCGATTAAATCTCATTTTAGGTAGAAGTAATGACCCGAAATAGTTGTCTTTGGACCATAAATCAACATGAAACCCACAAACTTCCAATATTTCGGCCAAGCCGAGCTTCACCACTATTGCTTGCAAATTAAAAAAGATGAGGTCCATGATTTTATCCTAGCCTGCTACTATGCTAGCTTGTACATCACAGAAAAAAGTCCCATCATTGTATCCATGTTACCCTGTAATTATTGGTCACACTCACATAGCCCGAGTTCAACTTCATTACTGAGAGAGAAACATACTTGAGTAGTCAATATGGTCGAATAGGTTTAGATTTTCTGGTTCTATTGATTACGAGGGTTCTATTGATTACGAGGCCTCAAACGCTAGCCCTTTGTTTGATGGCGATAATATGTTGAGACAACTGAGAGTGATAGGGCTTCAAAAATCTTATGGTGTTGATAACTGTGAAACTTTTGAAGGGGTTACGTTACACATATGTAGTGTTCACCCTTGTACGTTTGTCATAGGATTAGGTGTCGACAGTGACATCATATGGATTAATTTATGTTATGAGTTCTAGCCATAAATGGACAATCTATCTATCTATGGCCTGGAAATATCATGAATGATAGTTGGATCCGGTTCACAAATTAAGTCGAATGGTGGTCTTGGTCAAGGAAAGAAAGGAAATTCCTGCAAGTGGATCTCTTAAGCGCTCATGCCGAGTTATGTTAGCACACTGCATAGTTTTCCTCAAGCTATTAAGAAATGGTTTTTGTGTTGCATGTTTTCCCATTGGTTTTAACGAGCTCATCTATACATATAACTATATATTGGTATTATAGATTTGAAACTTAGCATCGGTGGGCTAGCCCTATAGGTGAGCAAGCGAGGACAACGCTTATCCCAGAATATTCGTAGGTACTGTGTGGTATGATAAGAAAGATAAAGAGAGCTAGATGTATGAGGACTCATCTTCTTACTCGGTGTTATGATCAGAACGTGCTAATATGGTGTACTTGCTCTTCGAGTTATTTCTATAGAGTCATCAAGGGCTTGTAGACATTTTCCAAAGTGTTACCCCGTAGTTGTAAAAGTGTTTTCCTAAGTTTGTTAAACGTGTTATATATTTTTATCGTTGTCACTAAAACTTTTAATAGGCCGGTAAACTAACCACCTTCCGTGAGATTTTATGACTCTTAAGTTGGCACTTGCGAAACTATTTGGGAGGTCACTAAGACATTCTTTCATTCTAACACACTAACATCGCCTCTGATTTGGAGTTGGTGAGTTGTCGACACGTCATTCAGCGTGTAGGTTCCTCATTGGCTTAGAATTAGGGCTACGTGGTGGCCCCCTTCCGGGGTGCGACATCACTTGTGGTTATTGTGGGTGTTGTTTGAAGTGCCCGAAGTACTTCCAAGAGGTTGTCAGCCCATAGTCACTTGTGATCTTCCAGCCTCTTTGTAAGATTTTGTTTTATGAGCTTGTTGACTGCCTCCACCTGACCGTTAGTATGAGGATGGGCTAAAAAGGCATAGAAGAGGGCAGTGCCTTGCTTAAAGACGAACTCCCATAATGCGTCATTATCGAATTGGGTTCCATTGTTAGTAATGAAAGCTTAAGGAACACCAAAGAGACAGTATAGGTTACGTCATAAGAAAGTGATTACCCTCTCAGTAGTAATGGTGATGACAACCTCATCTTCCATCCACTTGGTGTTGTAATCGATAATGACAATGACATATTTCAACTTTCTCGGGGTAGTGGGAAGCATGCCCACGATGTAGAGTCCACATTGACTGAAGGGAACGGGGGAGTATGATGGAAGGGGAGACAAGAGGATGATGTTCAAAATTGGCAAACTTATGGCACTACAAGTAGACTCCCACCACTGCCTTGGCGTCGTCCTCCATTATGGGCCAGTAGTACCTAGTTCTTAATGCCTTGTACATTAGGTTCTGAGCTCCCGTGTGGTTGCCACAGACCCCGCCATGTAGGGACTTGAGTACCTTGTGGTCTTTCTCGACCGGGATACACTTGAGAAGTGGGCAGGACTGTCCCCGGCGATATAACTTGCCCTATTTGAGGAGTTAGAGGGAGGACTTATGCCGGGGTCGCTGCACTTCTTTCTTGTCACTCGACAGGGTGTTGTGAGAGAGAAAAACAATGTAAGGATCCATCCAGGACAGCTGAACTGTGTATGTAGAGAAGATTTCAGAACAGGCCTTGAAGATGTTAGGCTTGTCCAAGGTCTCGATATGAACATTTTGTGGCCAGTCACCGAGAGGAGTAGTGGCGAGCCAAGCTAAGACATCTGCCTGAGAGTTCTTAGACCTAGGGATCTGTGTAAGCTTGAAAAAGCTAATGCTTTGGAGGAGTGCCTCAGCTAAGGTCTTTTAGGATTCCAGATTACTTTGAGTAGCCTTGAAGTCCCTCATAACTTGATTGACTATGAGTTGGAAATCATTGAAGTTATGGAGATGGGCAGCTCCAAGCTCTTGACACAATTGGATCCTTATAATGAGTTCTTCATATTCAACTATATTGTTAGATGCCTTGAACTCAAAACCCAGGGAATACTCGTAAACATTGTTTTCTGGATCCTTGATGATTATTCATGTCCCACTGAGTTGATAATTTGCAGAGCCATCAACATAGAGTTCCCAGATTGCTTCGGGAGAGGCCTCGTCCACAAGAGTGGCAGTGGCTAGGGGAATATACTCAGTAATGAAATTTGCAGCGGCCTGGCCCTTGATGTCTTGTCGAGGCTTGAATTGTATATCGAATTCCCCCAACTCGACTGTCCATGTCACTAAGTGTCCCGAGGTCTCTGGTTTCTAGAGAATTTGTTTCAGAGGCTCATTGATCAGGACATGGACTGTATGGGCCTGGAAGTAAGGTATGAGCTTGCGAGCAGCGGTGACCAAGGAAAGAGCTAGCTTATTGATAGCCGGGTACTGAGTCTTAGGGTTTAGGAACCATCTGCCTATGTAATACACCAGGAGCTCAGTGTTATGTTCATGGCGTGTAAGGGCAGCACTTATAGCTGTGGTCGACACATAAAGATATAGGAAGAGAACCTTTCTAGGGATGGGCTTAGAAAGCAGAGGAACCGAGGTATTCCATGGAATGCCTCCTCATGTTCAGGGCCACATGTTATCTGCTTTCTGAATTGATCCTTAAGGAACTAGAATAGGGGATTACAGTTATATGTGAAGCGAGAGATGAAGCGTGCTAGGGCTACAAGGTGCCCCATACGAATTTGGACCTCGTTACATGTCCTCGGGACCTACATATCCAAAATAGCTTGCACCTTTTCCAGGTTGACCTTGATTCCTCTTTCACTTACCATGTAGCTAAGGAATTTGCCACCAGCTACATCTACGATGCATTTCTGGGGATTAAGACACATTCTGTGAGCGAGCCTCTTAGAGAATACTTTGTCAAGATTGGCAATATGTAAATTAGTGTCAGTGCTTTTAACAAGCATGCCATCAGCATAGACCTCTATGATATCAACTATCTCTTCTTCGAACATATCGTTATCCATCCTTTGATATGTGACACCTGTATTTTTGAGACCAAAGGTCATGACATTGTAGCATAATAGGCATTTGTCCGTGATGAAAGTCGTGTGGATTTGGTCTAAGAGATGCATCCGGACTTGATTATAACCAACAATAGCATCCAGGAAGTGGAGCACCTAGAAGCCGACAGTGGATTCTACCATCTGGTCCATTCTTGAGAGAGGGGAATTGTCCATAGGACAGGCCTTATTTAGATTAGTGTAGTCCACACACGTGTCAGGTTCTGTTGGGCTTAGGGACTATGGCCACGTTTAAAACCCAAGTGGGGTAGCAGATTTTCTTGATGAACTATATCTCCTTGAGTCACTGGACCTCGGCATGGATGACCTAATACTTTTTTGAGTTGAAGGCTCGACGCTTATGCGTGACTGGAGGATAGCCTTTAGAGATGCGAAGCTCATGAGAGATAATGTCAGGAGAGATGCCCGACATATCGGCATAGAACCAAGCAAAGACATCTCGCTTAGACTGGAGAAAATATATGAGCTTCTACCGAGAAAGTGGATCAAGCCCAGTGACAATACACAATTTATGTTCCGGGATGTCAGGAAAGAAGGATATCCACTAAGTTTCTTCCACGGTAGTGGGTCACAGGACATGCTTCTTTTTCTTGCCCTGAGCATCCGGGTCCTCACGAGGATCGTCAATAGGATCCGAGACTTTGAGTGAGATCATCTCGTAAGAGCTACGACCTTTCTAGACAACATTGAGGCTACAATTTTTAATGACAACCATGTCCCCATGGATAATGAGGATGCCACCATGAGTGGGCACCATCAACATTAGCATGTGCCCAACAATGAAGCAATGTAAACCCCATATGATGTTGCGACCAATGATCAAGTTGTAGGAAAAAGGGCAGTCAACTATGAGGAACCGAGTGGTGATAGAGGAACGGCAAGAACTTGTTCCAATAGATACCGTTAAACAATTCGAGCCAAGAGGCTACATGATGTCGTCAGAGAAGCTGACAAGTGGGTCATGGTTATCATAAAGCTTGGCTCTGTAATCCCTTAAGCTGTAATAGCAGCTGGCAAACATTACACTGACAGCAGTTCCGGTGTTAATGAGGGCACAGTGGCATCTGTAATAGTAAACTTAGACTGAGATGATAAGAGCTCGTTGTGATGGGCACATATGGTGTTTTCCCTCTTGTGGAAGGAAACATGATCCCAAGCAGGGGACACAGTGGACACGCCTTTCTGTATCTTCATGATCTCCAACTGGTGGCGACATTGTTGTTTTGTCTCGTACTCCCGGGGTAGGGGTCTCAAGACCCCTCTTCGGAGTGTCAAGATATAGCCATGTAGCTCTATGACATTAGCCCTCATGGCTGGTGTGCAGTACTACTACAACTGGCCATTTTGAATAAGATTATCCACAAAATTACGCAAACCATAACAGAGCTCAGTTATGTGGTCATTGTCGTCATGATAAACACAGTATTTGTTCCCAGTGACTAAGCGGGGCTTCTTAGGACGTTTGATCTTTTGAGAGGGAGGGATAAGGTCCTTGTGATGAGTCCAAATGTCCTCATACGTTGTAGTAAAGGCCGTATAGATCTCGTACCTGGGTACCGGGTTGTCATGACCAGGAGGATCAACATCGTGAGTCCCGTAAGGATGTCCCTGAGTACGTTGACCATTGTTTCACCCACATCCACCATTGTTGGGCAGGGGAGGGAGCCAACGATGTGTGTCATTACCTTGGGAGGAATCACCTTCTGCTGAGAATATAGGCCACTAGGGTGGGGCTGGCAAGGCTAAAGTGTCGACACATTGGGAGTCACCAAAATTGGCGTACTCAGCTCGTGCCCAGTGGATGACCAAGTCCATTAGCGCATTATAAGAGACTAGGGGATTTCTGTTGATGTCAAGCAGAAAATTACCAAGCAAGAGTGCATGTCGGAAGGCCTGCTCGGCAACTTGAGGCTCTAAGTTGTGGCAGGCTGTCATCGAGACAGCAAGTTGTGTAGCCCTTCTCCCTCGCGCTGCTTGATTTGAAATGGAGCGTCGACACTGCGATAGATGCTAGCGTGTAAAATGAGATGATTGAGGAAGTGTTCCGAGAGTTGCTCGAAACTGTCAATTGAGTTTGCTGGGAGATTGAGGAACCAACGAAGAGCTTCATAACAAGTATTTCTTAAAAAGTGTGGCTGGCTATGGAATCTGTGTACTGTGTGGAGGCACAGAGGGAAATGAATGTCTCGAGATGGAGATGCGGCTCCCTGGTACTCTTATACTTTGTCCATCTTAAGAGGCTTTGACTCGGGATAACGCTTCTCGAGTTGGACTTGTAGCATGAAGGGAGACTGCTTGTACTTATACCCGGAGAAGAGGGGGCGCTGAGCGTTACTAAGTTGAAGGAGGAGGTGAGTCTGCATATCCAAGGAGGATCCAAGGTTGGGCAAACGGTTGGAAGAATTAGGTAAGGGATTTGATTATGAGAGGCCGGCTTGCTCGAAGCTGGAATTGGGCTCGAATTCCAATGTGGGTTGCGGCGCGGGTTGTGAGAAAGAAGAGTTGGTTAGACGATGGCTGATATAGATCACTTGGCAGGAATTACCTAAGGGAGCAGAGTGGTTGTGCGCTGCACAAGGAAAAAGGAAATTGGCCCCAGGATCGGGTGTCCCAACAGTTCGCGTAGCACGCTCCATGGACTCATTATAGGTAATCATATGCTCATGAGTAGCTTGCAACAAGAACTATTTCATTTCAAGTTTTTGCCTCGACACACTCCCACTACACCATGAGCAGTCATCTATAATGGCTAAAAAACGCTACGGTATCTTGTTATAGTGTTATGTAACGCTAAGTCAGCTCGTGCTTTCGTAGGTCTGTAACTTTAGAAAGCGGTTTTATGAGACAATATCTATAAGTCTGTAAGCATAGCGTTTCTATAGTTCTATTACAACATTTTCCATAACGTTTCTTTATAGCTATTACAAATCTTTCAATAGAGTTTCTGAAACATTATATGTTAGTTTTTCATAGCATTTATAGATTGTTATTAAATTAGATTTCATAGCGTTTAGTCAGTTATTCATAGCATTTTTGGATTTCTATATTTTGTCATTATGTCATTCTTTCTTTAATTGTCTACACTTCTCAATCTGTTATTCTTTCTTCAATTGTCTACACTTCTCATAGCAATTCAATTTTGTCTTATAAGCAAATAAAAATAGCTTGAAATATTGACAACCATAAAAGTAGACCTAGGTTTGGGAGAACTTATAAGCTCCTTTGCTTTTAAGCACCAATAGTTTTGGTGTTTGGTAAGTCTAAAAATAAGCTACTTCTTAAAAAAGTAGAAGGTGTTTTGAGGGAAAAAGGAGAAGCTGCAAACACGCACCTTCTGCTTAGAAGCTAGCACGTTTTTTTTTTCGCGAGACCTAATGAATTTTTTTAATGGCATTGGGTACCCTTGACAATGATCTCAAATTACACACTTGAACCTGGAATAAATATCGGGTCGACCTACGCTGCGCCTCCATTGTGTTGTTCGTCTCTCTGCTTGAGCTCTCTGCAACCGCTACCAGATCTGAGAATCTAGGGTTTCAAAGGTAAGCAATCTCGTTCCTCCCTTCCTCTTGTTTGTCTCTAAGATATGTTCTTGTACTGGTTTTCTGGGTTTGATGAATGATTATCTATGATTTTATTTTCTTCGCAGCCCAATGAATTTGGTTTGGCTGTTTGATATCTTATGAAATTGGCTTTCATTTGATTGTCTAGATGATGATTTTTTTTGAAAACGATTGTCTAGATGATGATTAGATACCCAAGTTAAGAATGATAAATATCATCATGTTATAGATTTGTAGTATAACTTTTACGAACTTGTTCATTGTTTACTTGACAACTAATACTTCATTTACAAACTTGAATTTATATTTGCAGGTTTGATTGAATATATGAACAATGTCAGAGGATGATGATGGTAACCTTGCTAATGTTCAAGCTAATATATATGTTCAAGATGAGATATACTTACAGAGTGTGCAGCTTAATAATGCTATCCTCATTCAATATTATTATGAGAGTTATGTTCATAAAAATCCTTGTATGACATCGCATCAAACAGGTAATAGATGGGTACGGGAAGTTTTACAAGGTCATCCAAGTCGGTGTTACCATCAATTTAAAATGCATAAGTATTTTATCGTTTATGTAATGACTTAAAGACCGAATTTGGGGTGTTGGGTTCAAATAGAACAAGTCATATTGAGGTAGTGGCATTGATACTACATTATCTAGGACATGGATGTGGGATGAATTTGGAAAAAGAACGGTTTTAACATTCCAAAGAAACCATTAGTAGGTACTTTAGAAAAACATTACATGTGTTGTGTTCATATAGTGAGAAAATGATTAAGCCGTCGGATCTGTAATTCAAAAGTGTTACGCCAGAGATAATGAGGGATAAGAGATACATGCCACATTTTAAGGTACTTCATTCTTATTTTTTTGTTTATAATTGATCGATTAGTTTATATTAATTGTTTATATTAGTAACAAATATTTACATTATTTTAAGGATTGCATTGGCGCTATTGATGGAGTGCATATTCCCGCTTTGATATCTCCTCAAAAACAAATACCATTTATTGGTAGAAAAGGGACACCAACACAAAATGTTATGGCAATGTGTGATTTTAATATGCAATTTATATTTATGTGTGTCGGTTGGGAAGGGTCCGCTCATGATACAAGGGTGTGTCAATGGGTTATTCGGAATTCCAATTTGAAGTTTTATAAACCACCACAAGGTAATTATTTATTTATTTTATAATTTTTTTAGACATTAATGTGAAGTTTCGTTAAGTTTGGTTTTTTTTATCTGATAGGTAAATATTATGTCGTTGATGCGAGATATCCACAAATGAATGGATTTTTAGGACCCTATAAAAGTCCAAAACAACATTTTCAAGAATATTGTGGGCGAGAGCCAAGAAATGAAAATGAGGTATTCAACCAAACACACTCTTCTCTTAGAGGCGTTATAGAATGCACATTTGGAGCTTGAAAAAAGAAATGACATATTTTAAGAAACATGGAAGGTTTTTCATTTAAGAAGCAAGTGAAGATTGTTATTACCACCATGACTCTTCACAATTATATACGAAGACATATGAAACATGATAGGCATTTTGACATTGATGAAAATTCAGTCGGCATATCAAGTGATGAGATTGAGATGGAGATGGATGATGATGCACAAGAACAAATCCATGGTCATAGTGCACAAGAAATGAAAGCAATAAGAAAAGAAATTGCTCAAAGTTTGATGAGAGCATGTGGTACCATAAATTTCTAAATATGTGTCAAGGTTGGTTACTTGACATGGTTTGAGTTGCATATGAAAAAAGTATTTTGATGTGTTGGTATCGGAAATGTTTAAATTGTTTAACAATCTTTTGTTGCTACTTCATGCTACTTTTAAGACATGGTTTGTTATTAATGTATTATCGGCAATGTTTTGATGTGTAAAGATATGTTTTGTTGTTATTTCTTGCTAATGTGGAAAACTGGTCTCAAATTGATCTTTTAAATTGTTCAATATTTATTGTATGATGATCACGATTTATGAAAATAAGTAGTAAATATTGATTTATATGGACAAACATTAAACAAACAATAAATAAATTATAGTATAAGAAGTTAGTTTTAGTTTCATGTCCAAATTGGTCATTCTGTACACTGGAAGCACTTTTAGTTTATAATTTACCAAACACCTTTCACAGCTTATAATACTCACAGCACCTAATAAAAGTCAATTTACCAAACACTTCATTCATCATTTGCTTATTAGTCACTTATTCTCAAGGTAAGTAAAAACCAGCTTATCTTATAAGTCTAACTGCACCAAACCTAGCCTAAATAATTCATTTAAAAATTCAAAGTGATACTTAGTTTGAAGAACATAAGAAATTCTACACAAATGTTCCAACCAAGTTTTGGCTTTGGATACTATTATGGACTAAATTAAGCATAGTACATAGTTACATAGAAAATAGCTGCATTACTGTTGGGTGGGGGGAGGTCAAGATCTTCGGCTGGGTTTGGGAGAACTTATAAGCTCCTTTGCTTTTAAGCACCAAAGGTTTTAGTGTTTGGTAAGTCCAAAAATAAGCTACTTTTTAAAAAAGTATAAAGTGTTTTGAGGGAAAAAGGGGAAGTTGCAAACACCCACCTTCTGCTTATAAGCTGACTTTTAGCTTATAAGCAGAATGTGGGTGTTTGTAGCTTCTCCTTTTTCCCTCAAAACACTTTATACTTTTTTAAAAAAGTAGCTTATTTTTAGACTTACCAAACACTAAAACCTTTGTGCTTAAAAGCAAAGGAGCTTATAAGCTCTTCCAAACCCAACCTTCATGCACTGTTGCAACACCAAAAAGCCCATATTGATGCAAAACTCCAAAAACAACATGACAAGGAGATATGCGCCCATATATTAGGTGTGAATCCACATCGAACCACATGTAATGAGATTTGGATACTCCCAGATGAGCCACATCCCAAGCACGTTTCTCATTGCTGCAAAAGATTAGAAAATCTTATAGGCACTCCAGTAGTACTTATTAGGAAAACAACACCACAACATAAGGGTACTCATGACTTCCTACGATTTCATTTCCTCTTGATCAATTTTCACATATTTTAAAAGTAAACACACATGCAACAAATTCGGTTGCAAAACAGATATATACTATTGAGTAGGGGTGGAAGTTTGATACCGAAATTCCGATACCGATCATGATTGTCTTGTATCGAACCTGATTGGGTCGGGACACAAAGTGAAAAAGTGTTATTTCGAACCGTACCGAATCTCGAATGTAGTAATCGGTTCGAGATCGGTTTGAGCCAAATAGATACCAAATGTCCCGAACTGTTCCGAATCCTCCCAAATTTATAATTTTACTAGTTTTGTAGAAAAAAGTCTACATTTATAATGAATAATTAATCATCTTAAAGTGATGAAGTCGCCTAATTATTTTAGTTTGTTGATTTATGTTAAGAAAAAGTGTTAAATATTACATAAATATAGTACAAAAGTGATTGTTTAATTTATAAATATAAATTTCTAACTTAAAACCTTATGTCCCGATTGGTCTCGAACTTGTCCCGTACCGATACCGAACAAAAAAAAATCGGGATAGGTCAAATCTCGTATTGTCCCGTATCGATCTCACCCCTACTACTGAGAATATAGAGAGAGATTTATGAGAGTGAAAAGAAAAAAAGAATGAAACCTCGTAAGGTATGTTTGATCAACCTTGAGATCCAAATCTTCAACTACTCAAATGATTTGTCCTTGCCAAAATAAGAACCTCAACAAACAAACCAAGAACCAAGTTATCTGTTTGAAATAGTTGAGCTGATGACGACTAAGAACATCATTCCTGACTTGTACTGACGAAGTATATCTAATGACATTCCTAACAAGTAGATGCATACAGCCGAAGCTCCATGAAGAAATTGAACCAATCAATCATCAAAGCCACTTCTCACTTGGAAATTGAACCTATATAAGTGCAAGTTCATCAAGAACAACAGCAGAACAGAGACCAAAACCCAAAATTAAATGGAAAATTCTAACCTACGGACCTGTATGGCATACAGACTGCCCAATACAGGTAAAATCCTACACATGATCTGCACGTACTCCCTCCCCATCCTCCCATGTTAGTTGTATGCATAGCATACAGACGTACTGCAGCCTTACGTACAACAAAACTGCTTTTTCATAGCATTTCTAAATCATGTATTTAATTTATGTAAGGCTGTTGTACAGGTCTATAGAATTTTTCTTGACTTAGAAGTGCTTGTTATACTTTTGCACTAATCTACTACCAGAGTTCCACATTCAAAATCATAGCTAGGCAAGAAAGGCATAAAAGAAACTCAAAGACCAAAACGGTACCAAATAGCCATCCAACATTACATGTAAAAAGAGATCCTCTTACCCAAATTATCAATCACAAAGTATTAGCAACCTAGTCAATTTAAACTTCATCAAATTTGCTGAATTAATCCACAACTCTACAAAGGACCTACAAAAAGAAACATAAGTAGTGCTTTAGCTTCTGTATAACTTAAAAACATAAAGCTCAAAATTGAAGTACTTCTAGGCTTTTAGCTACTCCTTATCCACCAGAAATTGAAACAGACGCTCATCCTCATCCTCATCCTCATCCTCATCCTCATCCTCATATATAACACAACAATGACTGTCAAACTATGCTATCTACTAGTCTATAATTTGCTTAAACAGAATATTGACATGAGCCAAATCAAATCTACCTTCTCAAATCAAGATCTAAATTGATGACACGTAAAAATTAGATCCTAAAGTATGACAAGGGCTCACCTTCTGGCATCGGCAATGATGTGACTGCCCAAAAACGAGACCGGGTACCTTGACGTTTTCATCGTCGAGAACTGCATCTCCAATCTCATATTAAAAATACAAGAAAATTGTCAACACCATGAACCTAAATTCAAATTGACAAAGAGAAACCCTAAGCCCCAATTTGTCGATTTCACATTCTCGTACTTGACCTCTAACTTACCTTCGATGTGGGACTGACAACTCCACAACTGTACAATCTGCGGCTCTTGGTGACGCACGTGTGAGGGCGTCACGCCTCCTTCTAGTATGCGGCTAACAGTGTTGCGTAGCTCCTGTATCTGGCTTGACGCCTACAGTCACGGTTGAAGAAGATGAGGCAGTTGTGACCAGTTTTGAAGCAGTCAAAGTACGCTGACCACGCGTACGTATGTACTTACAAGTCCTCCAAGTTCTCAGTCAAACAGGATGTCATGGCTAGGGAGTTCAAAATACCACTAGCACTGGTCACAAGCGACACATTTGCTAGCAGACCTACCCGAAGTCCCCCCACTCCCTGGCTAAGATGTCTCGTATTGCGCATTTACAGCGGTTACTCCAAGGACAGCGGTTCTCTAGATAGGCATATAAGTGTAGCAATGTCGCGGCTTACTCTAGCGGTTCAGTTCTAGCATTGATGCACGAGCAACGGATGATCCTCGCTGGCTATTCTCCGATAGTGGAATGAACCTCATGTGGGTGAGATTGTCCCTAGTGGTAAATTCTCGCTAGTCTAACACATGCGGTGAGGTATAATTTCAGACAGTCTTGTGGTTCTCTCATTCCCTGAGATTCTCTAGAGTAGTGGGGTAGATTTTTAGCATTGATATATCCCTAAAGGTCAGGAGTTGTGCTTGCCGACATTGACAGCGGATAATCATTGTTGACTTATTTACAGTTTCGACCCGTGTATCTCTCCCGGGGGAGGCACCTTGCGCGGAGCGCTGAATTGTGGTAGCGGATAAAGATCGATAATCTCTCCAAGATGAGGCATCCTTCATGGAGCGAAGAATCTTTATGTGGTTCATCGTGTCTTTATCGATTCCTGCAAAGTAGTTCATCATATTTTTAGACCAAATGAAATCATTAGGGTAACATTTGTATTCTTGGTTGCCCAATGATAATAGTTAGGATAAGCTCATTTCATTTGTAGCTTGTTAGCGTCACAAAAATGTAGCACGCTCTTAAAAAAATGTTTTTGCCAGCTATGCGCATGCATAACTGGTATCCTGTATGTCTCTCCCAGGGGAGGCACCTCGCGTGGAGCGAGGGATTTAGTCAGCGGTTCATCTTGACTTAACGGCTGAAAATCATAGATGCGTTGTTCGCCAGGTAAGCGGATCATGGTGTGGTTGTTGATATTGTAACCACTTGCTTCAGCCCCAGGCTGCTGGAATGCAACTTGTATAGAACAAAGAAAATGTAGTTAGAGCTTATCTGTTTAAATTCTGTGTGGCACATGTCAATGATGCATTGGTGGCATGGGCGGCTGACTTTGATGACGAACTCAGCACGCGTCATTAAGGCTACAGTTATCGATGCGACACCTTAATTGTCGTGTTAATAATGGCGAAGATACATGTGATGTGGGGTGTCAATCATCCATTGGTGGCGTGGGCGGCTGACAGCTTTTGATGCAGCACGCATCATTAAGGTTGCAGTTATCAATGCGACTCCTTAATTGTCGCATCAATAATGACGAAGAGAAGTGTGATATGGGGTGCCATGTGCGTGCATCGGACGGTGCTAGGGTTTTATGGCATACAGTGGAGATTATCACATCACCTCTTATATAAGGGTTGGACAGTAAGAAGTGGGGGATCGTTTCCGCCACTTCATGTTTTCAAACTTCCTGTGTTCTTACTCTGCCGGATTCCAGGAACTCCAGCCAATTCGTCAATCAACCTCCCTTTAGTCATCAATCGAGATCAGGTTTAAACCTACACTCTGCTCTCTTCTTCTCTCTGTTTGTAGTTTTGGTTTGTGTGATTTAGACTTTCTGAATTTAAAATTTGAATGTGAACTTGGATTTTATAACATGAGTTTTATGGGTTTGAGGGGAACTGTTCATCTTCTAGCTATTTTTTGGGTTGGGATTCGTGTTTGAGGGTTAATATGTGTGGATGATTGTGTTTTGGGGTTAGATATGTAAGGAAAAAATGGTTTTCTGGGCTTCTTTGTGATCTGCTCTTGAGGTTCTTGAAGATTTCTAGGAAATTTCTAGGTTTTGATCAAAATGACATCTAATTTTTCTAGGGTAGCTGTTTGTGAAAAATAATTCAGAGAGCGAGAGAGAGTGTGGACCGAGGACGGGTAGCGCTGAATTGACAACGGGTGACTCGTCTGCGAGCGGTTCAGGATCGAGAGAGGTAACCGTCTGTCCTAATCCGCCAATTCTCTCTCCTTTTGCTAATTTGGTAGCCGGCTTCCCCGGCCTTCGTCTGCAGAGTAGACATTTGACGATGTCGTGCTCCTGTTTTATTACTAGGAGATGGCGTCCCGTGGCTAGTGGCCTTTGAGTCTCAATCCTATCTCCGTCGCGCAGCCTAAGCCGCTATAACTCGTCGTGCCATCAACACCTGCTGATGAGCCATCCAATGCGGCCATAGACGCATACCTGTCTCGTGTTGAAGGGAAAAAGAGACGCAGACAGAACCCGTAGGAAGCCGTCACGAGGTCGAGTGGAAGCGGAGAAGTGACCACCTCAGAGGTAGCGACAGACATTGACCAAGAAGCGACGAGCTGTAGTCGCTCGACGAGAAGGCTAGGAGCAGGAGGACGGAGTATACGTGGATGAACCCACGTTCGTCATGGACGAGTGCGCCATAGAAAAGAATTGTTGTTTGTTCCGTATTTTGGGCTCGGTCAAGATGCGGCCACTTGCTGTTGACGAGCTCAGGAGCGACTTTCCCCTTGATGTGTCTTGATATTCAGTATCCTACTCCGACACGGTTTTCAGGTTCCTCTTGACCCCTGGCTTTAATATGTGTTGGTTGAGATTGAGATCGCGCTGGGCCAGATGGGGTTCAACATGATAAAGATTCTTCTAGCGATGTGGACAGTCTAGAATCTATGCGGCTGTGGAGCGCCATCTGGACATAATGAAACCAATTAGGGGTTTGTAATTGAATACTTAGGTCAGTAACTCGATTATTAAGGGTCAATAACTATATTATTAGGGGTCAGTAACTTAATTAAGTAATTACTGGGGGTCAGTAACTCAATTATTAGGGGAAGGAATCGGGCGACGGTTACTATAGAAAATCCGGCGGCCAGATTCCAGTGACCAGAGTCCGGCGACCGGTGACCAAAGTCTGGTGAGGTTCCGACCAAGTCATTTATCTCTCTCTTATTTTTTTTCTCTTAAGCATGTTTAAGAAGTATGGGCAAAATAGTTTCAAAATTATATTGTTTATTAAGACTTTATTAAATATTCGGGAATTTGGACACAAGATTAGTTTTTTACGTTCAAATAGGTTTTTGAGTAAGATTTTTATTGAAATGGGGAATAAGGAGAAAAAATTTGTACTAAATAAGCATTTACTCTTAGTTTAATAATAGCATATTGGTTAAGGACTACATATTAGACTTAGGATCTACATCTAATTATGGGCTTATCACTACGTCATTCAACAAATTTTTTTACTTTTCAGAAATTTTGATCAATAATTATATCTTTTAACTCAATATATTTTGAGTATTTTTATTATTTTCAAATATTATAATGTTATAGTAAAACGGAAAGTGAGAATTAGTCTACTCATTTCATTGACAATCTTTTTTATATAAAGATCGATTACAACTGTAATTACTCTCACGTAATGGTGAATTCAATATTAATAACAATGTACATAATGATTGATATAAGTAATTGAGTTGCTACATCTATTGATCAGTAACTTCCTAATTTGCTCTTCATCAGTTACTTTGACGAAGACACAACTCAAGCATCTTTCCTTCAACACTCCCCCTGATCAAGTAACTTTGTGCCAATTCAAAGTTAAAATGGTACATGAGATGTTGCCTCATTAAAAACCTTGTCAAGTAACAAAATCTAATGAGACAAAATAAATCTTGGTCAAAGAGGAAAATAGCACAACGCACCTGTGATAGTGTATGTGTGTTAGACTCTCACTGAAGTCTACACTCCCCATGATCTTTACGTTAATCAAGGGTGCTTGGAACGTCCTCACATTTCTATGTTTATTATAAGATATCGTTGTGTTTCTAATAGTGAATACACAACCAGTTTGAGAACGACATATTGGTCATGGATACCTTGAATTTGTAATGACCAACCAAATAATCATTTAGTGTATTAATGTAGACGACTGCACGTCCATATGGATTCCTTTTCGTCTTTCTATAGGAATGGGATGAACTCAAGTCAATAGTTTCTTTATTTACCATGATACATAATGTATGTATTCCAATCACACTGCGTTGACGCTAAACTAAGTCTAGCCACAAGTTCTTTGAAAATGTTGTATCTAGTCGAGTTTCTTTGGGTTAAGTACAACATTATGCCTATTGGACAATAAAGAGATTTTCAGTTCTCAACCCTTCTTCGTCATCTCTCTTTTGACAAAATGGATCTTCCTTTATGTAACACCCCATCCTAAAATTTTTCTTTTTACCGGGACCAGGCGGGTTACAGAGGATTGTAACTGCGCTGTTAGTTTCCCCGAAGTATTAATGAGTGTAAAGTTTGGAAATTTTAGTGGTATTGGTGCGTATTCGTTCCTTCGAGAAGAGTGCCGATCACGAATTCTTCCTTTCGGGGCAGTTTTGGGCCACTTCCGGTCTGAATTGATTAAAACCCCAAGTATTAAAGTTGTTCCCCTTGCTGTGATCTACAACTTTCATGTTTTGAGTTTGTTGAAATTCTGTATTTTTAATGGAGACGTGTGACGCCCACGCGCCGCCGGTTGTGGCTGCACATATAGGCGCGTCCGGTAGTTTTGGGGGTTCCAGTTGCTCCTATAGGCTTCATAGGGTTCTTGTGGTTACATGTTGGTGGTTTTTGGGTGGAATTGACCGCTTTGAGGGTGGTGGCTGTGGGGGCCCACGCGCAGCTGCCTGTGGCAGCGCGTCTGACATCCTCAGGAGCAGTGAGTTGTCCCCGGTTCATGTACTCGTCGATACGAGCGCGTGGATATATAATTTTCCGATTTCGGTTATCGTTTAGTGTGACGTTCGGTCAAATCGAGTCATTATTACTTTCGTGTGGTAACTACGGTCGATTATATAATTGTAGGTGTATATTGATCGACCCAAGTGTTGAGGATTTACCGTGAGGCGGTAGTTGACGCAGCGGGATTTCAAGGTGAGTAATTTCCACTGAGGTTGAAATCCTAGAAATATCCCTGGCGGTTTTGTTTATTTACAAGGCTGTCACTAAAGTCGAAATTTCTTAAATGCCCCTGTTAGTTCACGTTAACTACAAGGGCGCCCATTAGGTGGTTTTCTACCGATAATAGAAAACAAGATTTACCCGGTTAGGGCGTTAAATAAAAATAAGAGTTATGTGTGGCTTGATCCTTGAGGACAGGGTACGTAGGTAACCTGACCGGGATTCGAATGCAGTCACAAATATTATTAGAACCCTAGGTCCTCTAAATGATTGGTTTGAGATCTAAATGTGGAAATCAGGATAACCTCCGGCTGTGATGTCTATTTTGCTATCGTTTGACTGTTTGAAATTGGTTTGGAAATAGGGTTATCCCTTCTCAAGGGGATTACGAGTAAATCTCTCTTGGGATGGGTCTCACACGTCCTAACTCGGGTTTAAGAAGGTAAACTTGGGACAGGGCGTGACACTTCACATGCAAACATCGAACGATTATTAGGAGTGCTAGCAGTATGCAATTCGTCCATGTAAATTGCCTGAGAATAATTTGGACACATGAATACTGGTGGATTAGTGTTCCACAAACTCGTTATTAACCGAGTTTTCCAAGATTATTCATCTCTATTTGGATTTAATCTAGCTCGCGGTTTCTCTTATTTCATCAAGAGTACCTACTACAAACATCAACATAGATAGCTATAATTGTAAATCAGGAACTCGTTTTCTTTATAAGTGCGCAGGAGTATAGTCCATCATCTTGTATCCATTCATAACCAAGTATTCACTTCTATAAAGTGAGTGTTTCAATTCTAATTACAAACACACTCTGTGGTTTAGAGTTACTTGAGTTGGATCGTTTAAGGCGATCAATCACTTTTAGATATATCTCTAAATCAAGATCCTCATGGAGATATGTAACCACATTTATTAGCTGTATTTCTATTATTGGGAACATGTCCCTTATAGTCAATCAAGAGCGTTGCGAGAAACCTTGGTGCCACAAGGCGAGCCTTGTCCTTTAAGGGCTCATTCATCTCATTACTCTTTTTAACAAAGAGATGTTTATGTCCTACATGTTTTACACTTAGTAAGGTTAGCACTGTCAAACCAAATACATGTCTCTTTGCCAGAGAATGTAGCTCTTTCTAGATTACATTTATGTAAGTCAATATGCTTTTTGTTGAGATTTTTTAACAGAGTGTGGTTCGATCCCTTCGTGCTCTATGATTCTTTGGGCAACAGTATGCATCATCAATGTGTATGTATTCTCATAATCCTGTGAGACTTTGTTTCTGAAATTTTAAACATCGTAGCATCCTCCTGTATTGATTTATGGACATAAGATTCCATATTCAAATCATGGCATTGTTTTTACTCATTTTTCTGTTGCTACTTATAAAACCAAAAGTCCTTACATGCCAGCAAATCCGGTGTAGCTCATACAAATCAACAGAAAATGAGATTCCAGATTCAAATCTTGGCACTGGAAAACCTTTTTGCACCCTTTGTGACAGTTTGTATTTTTATTTTTTTACTCCCTTTTTTTGCTATTTATAAAACTAAAAATCCTAACATACCAACAAGCTAGTGTAGCTCATACAAATCAATGGAAACTAAAAATCCTAACATACCAACAAGTCTAGTGTAGCTCATACAAATCAATGGAATATGCATATTCAAATCCTCGCACAAAAAACCTTTTTGTACGTTTTGTGACTAGTTTTTTTACTCTTTTTTGTTTTGCTATTTATAAAACCAAAAGTCTGTTATAGGATATTTGATATATATATATATGTCTTGATACATGCCTTGTATAAGGTCTTTGTATAGTAATTCATGTTGTAATAGGATTTTACACATATCCATGTAATATGCATTGGCTCATGTAATAGCCCAAGAGACCAATGTATTTCCTTATCTTTCTATCAATAAGATAAGGAGAATTCATTCCATGAATATTATTCTACAACAAAGTTATTTCATGCCAACAAATCCGATGTATACAACTCATACAAATCAACGGAAAATAAGATTCCAAGTTCAAATCCTAGCACAAAAAAAAACCTTTTTGCATGTTTTTTGACTTTTTTTTACTCTTTTTTGTTTTTCTATTTATAAAACCAAAAGTCTTTACATGCCAACAAACACCGTGTAGCTCATACAAATCAACGGAAAATGAGATTCTACATTAGAATCTTGGCATCGGAAAACCTTTTTGCACTTTTTTTACTTTTTTGTTTTGCTATTTTTAGAATCCTAAGTCCTTATATAGTTCGAAAACCTTTTTACAATTCTTGTGGCTCTTTTTTTGCTATTGATACAAACAAATGTCCCTAACAAATATTTTTGTAACTTATACACATCTTTTAGACTTTTAGATATTGAGATCTTGGGTTTGAATCTTGGCATTGAAAAATTATGTTTACTTTTTAGGATTCTTCTTTCAATTCCATTTCTTTGTCTTTTATGTTTTTATTTTGTTGAGAATGTTGTATTTCCATTGCTAGCTCTATCAATGTCACAGAATTAAGCAAAGCCAGTGTGATAGATGCCAAGCGACAGGTTCTTTTTGGACGGTGCATCTCCAAACCCCATATATATCTACTCCCCTCCATGATTAGAGACCTAACCAACTGACCACGTCTTTGAGTTGACCCTTATGTTCAAGCAAAGCTAGCAAGCAAGCTACGGCAACAAAGTCCAAGACAGTAATCCAATTTGTAGAAGTATCTGATTACTTGGCCTACCCGTCGTCGACCTCGTTCAGTAGTGTTCTTCTATCTTCTACTGTGAAAACGATATCGACGTTCACTAGCTTTGTTCTCCCTTATCGTGAGGGTCAACTCGCCACTAAAATTTAGGGCTGGGAGATAATAAGTAGCTAGTGAGGTGAGGGTTAATAATTGGAAATGACATTGATGTGGAAACTCGACGTAGTTTGCGGTTAAAAGTGCTTCTCTTGTGTGTGTAGCACAACGCCACAAAGTCACAAACTATACAATGTCAGCTTAAGTCACAACATACCTATCCTCCCATGGAATATTATCGATTATGAGGCTTGACTTTTGAAATGGAGAAACTAGGATAAAGGCTTGTGTTTACTGATGCGAGTTTTATGTAATTGCCCTGAAGTCTCCTGAAGATCATGATTCGTATACGGTGTATAAATATAAAGTTGTTCATAGCTATAGAGCATATATTTCGCGAGTTAGTACTTCACATTGATCAACTAATGCGTGTTTTCGCATTGATCAACTAGCTAGGTAGAATCTGTCATCTTTACATAAACAGACCACAAATTAATTCAACAATTGATAGTGTGTATAAAGACCTTACTCTGAAGAAGAAGAAGAAGAAGAAGAAGAAGAATCAGCAAGGTATATTCATCCTATACTATATATAAAGGGTGCATCTTTGTTTACCTCATGCGTTGTTAATTTATTAAAATATTCTGATATAAAATTATAATAAGTTGTTACAAATTATAAATTTTTATTTATTATTATTATTATTTTTAGTTGAACACGTACTTCATAAATCATATCCCATAATTTATTGGTCGTTCTATGAAGTCCAAAGACGCTAGCATTCAACTGGAAGATGAGTTAAACTGTTTGAATTTTTTCTTTGTTTATATGCTTCCTCCCTTTACTCATTATTTCTCATGTTGTAAATTTTTATGTTGATTTTTTTTCATCAGTGTTGGAAATTTTTACAAGAGTTAATTGTTTGAACTTTGAAGGGTTCTTAATTCCAGATTTAGAAAAATTGAAAAAAATATATATAGGGTGAACAAAATAGAATTAGAAAATTTTTATTTTAGATATTGTAAATAGGTGATCAAAGTAGATTCACAATTAAAATTAAATAAGTAGGGTGTGAAGAAAATATGTGATGAACAAAGTATTTTTGAGATGACAATAGACACACCCTATATAAATTAGATGAGAGTCAACTCATTAGAACAATTATTGGATTTGGACCTTAATTGACTAATAACAAAGTGAAAGGAAATAATGCATATACGTGAGTCGTGACAATGAGACACAGAGTTCGTAATATTTTTGGTTATTTGAATCACTGAAGCGGTGCTGCTAGTGCAATATCACATCTGGGCCTTTATATATAGAATCACTCTCATGGATTTAGTGGGGAAACTGTTCTAAATTCTTGTTGACCCCAATTGAAAAACCCAGCTACACCCAATTTCGTTATCTAGAAGAAAATACCCACCATTGGAAAGAATAAGAGCACAGTTGCCTACTAGGATTGTAGGCATGCATGATTTCGATTTCATAGCCTAGCAAAACTAATTGGGACAGAGAAGATGCTTTTCTTTTCTTTCCAAGTATTCTTGGAAAATGAAAAAAAAACTGGAAAAACAGAGCAGGAGAGATTAAAAAAAGTGCAATTGAATCATACGAGTACATTAAATTTTAAATAGAATAATTTTGTAGAATTCAGACGAATAGAGATTAAAAAAAAGTGCAATTGAATCATACGAGTACATTAAATTTTAAATAGAATTATTCTGTAGAATTGAGACGAATAAGCTCTGGATGAATATTTTATCATCTCATCGTTGAATTTGTTAGGTGACCATTTTTATTTGACAATTTAATTAATCAATGTTTGATGACAGCGGCATCAACTATTTTTTTTTTAAAAAATAATGTCATTATCTGATAAATAAACTCGGCAAATTTAACAATATGCATATTACAGATAAAGACGTATGAAAACCCAAAAAATAATGTCATTATCTGATAAATAAACTCGGCAAATTTAACACTGCATATTGTATAAAGACGTATGAAAAACCCCCCATGTTTGAGGCCACCATGCTAGCTCATCAACATTTTTGTATAAAACGAATGAAATTTAGACCGAACGAAAGAAACATCGCGTCATTATCTGATAAACAAACTCGGCAAATCTAACATTGCGCATATTAGAACCGATAGATATGCATAAAGCCCCTCCTCATGTTTGAGGGCACCATGTGCATCAACATTTGCAAAGTGCAAAATCATTATGCAGTTTGAGTATGGCACGTACTAAATATGCAAGTAATAATAGTCGAGTAGGAAAACATGGGGACAAGTACGTCACCAAGTAGGTAGATTAGCACAGTACGTAACGCAATTCCGTTGTTACATTACCCAACGGAATTGAACAAAGTCGTGTAAATCGTTTGTTAGAAATAAGAGATTTCACATCAGAAAAGTGATAAATAAAACATAACATATATGTGGGTGAATCATTTCTAATTGTACCGAGACCTTTTGTAGATAAAACTCAGCACCTTAAAGGTGGTTAAGCTGAGATAATATCGGTACAAGGATGATCCAAGGGATCACGCTGGTTGCTCGTGCTTTGACATGGTATCAGAGCGGGCCCCTCTCTAATTGCTTCTCCCATGAGTCCGGATGTGTTATTTCAGAGGTCATGGCTCTGGTTTGGTTGTTGAAGTTGTTTCGGAGTTTGGTTTGGAGTTCTTTCGGTTAACCATGGGGTCTGGGTTCAGTTTCTTAATCAGTTTCACGTGCAGACCTAAAAGTTAGGTTACACGTGAGGGGAAGTGTTGGAGAGAAGATATCTCACATCAGAAAAGTGATAAATAAAATATAACATATATGTGGATGAATCATTCCTAATTGTACCGAGACCTTTTGTAGATAAAACTCAACACCTTAAAGGTTGTTAAATTGAAACAATATCGATACAAGGATGATCTAAGAGATCACTCTTGTCGCTTGCGCTTTGACATTGCTATAGTTTCCTTGAGCAACAGAGGATGTAAATTTCGTTCCAATCGGATTGGCTGCGATCGATCGTCTTCCAACTGAGTTTTCGACCAACCGAGATTTGAAACGTTTCGTTGGACCAGTTAGTTACTCTGCGCACTAGTTTGTGTAGGTCGATCAAAAGGTCTTGGAGGCAATTGATTTGGGGGGCTGTGTTTGTTCTCTGACAGATCACAAGATACTGCTCATCATACTCGTAGTCCTCCTTTCTGAAGTGATATAGACGATTCTCAAGGACCTACAGCTACTAATTGTGTGTAGAAGAATGGAAGATGCTGAGGAGAGGTCCCTTGCTCGGGGTCAATGTACATCTTCATTGATCGTGTGAGAGTATTCAAAGTCTACGTCATCGCTAAGGGTTCAGAGTCAAGCATATGATATTAGGCCCTAGATTGGATTCAAGAGCATAGATGGGAAACCAAAGTTAGGCAAACTCATGCATTCACTTCGCCTTCAGTTGGGATTAGTACTGGTTAATGAAACTGGAATGATAACATTTTTTTGAAAAGAACTGGAATGATAACATTGTTTGAAGCTTTTGAGTTTAAACTGGATTAGTACCTCTTTCATTTTCAGTTATTTTACCAACAAAAAAGAAGAAGAGGGAGGGGCAAAGTCCACAATAATCTAGAATTTTAGTATTAGTGTTACTTTCTTATGAGAAATTGACCATCAATTCCATGGAGAGTATTGCTTGTGGAAACTTTCTTACTCCACAAAGATCCTACTATCTGATATGACAGTCGGCTATACTTGGTAATTAAAATTGCACAGAGAAGTCCAATTTTTTTTCAAAAGCACAATGGGTTCCTTCTATATATTATATAATATTATAAATAGTTATTATTTAATGAACATTTTTATAATTATCTGACTATGATTGTTATTATAATTTATATTATGATCTCATCTCTATATAAGAGAGAGCTCTCAACTTAATGAAAGTCACCAATTCCCTCATTCTTTGGTTGTTTCTCTCCTTACTCAATTCCTCTTACTTTCGTTTTACAACACGTTATCAGTACGAATAGTTCTAACATTGAGATAGTTTTTATCTTGCAAGGTTGAGACACGTTGATCAATCGATGGAAGAATCATTCAACAAGGTTTCAAAAATTCAATCACAAACAAACTCTTGGATTGGTTTAGAAGCTCCAGAAATGACATGCTCGATTAAGCACATAAAAGATAAAGAATATTCGTTCTGCAATGCGTAACGTTTTCTATTCTAATGCAATCTATATTTGTAGCCTTGAAAATATGATGAACAAAATCATCATGAAGCATGAACCATATTTCGTTTATTATTTTGGAATTCATATTTGCATGCTTATTGATTTGTGCTCGGCTGTAGAATATTTTGTGTTTTAATGCATGAACACCAAATTTATTTTATTAGTTTATTTGATTAATACTTATGAACATGAATGACATAAATTTGTTTGTGTTTTAAGATTGAAAAAAAAATTGTCATCAAATATCAACGGAAATGTCAGTAGCCGTAGAGATAAGTCTTATCATATGCCTAGTAGTGCATATCAAAAAGCACATGGATGAACAAACTTCATAATCGGTATCTTGTTTCCTAATATATTCGAACACATGAGCGTGAATGCATTCTGGAAATAATACATATAACCGCTAATGTATGACCATTAATTTTATCATTTATACTAACGGTTACATATATGAAATATTTATGCTTGTAACATTTAGTGATACAAATTATTATTGTTCATGATGGGTTTTGAATACAACGACATTTTAGTCTAATTATGTTATTTACTCAAAATTTAATATATAATACATTATTTCTGTTACAATTTGAATTGTGTAAAATTCAACATTTTATTTAAGAGCGTGTAATGCTGTAAGCATTTACCATGTTACAACTCATTAATTTGAGTAACCATGAGTTCCAGAAGTAACACCTGAAACTATTAATTTGGTCGTTTATGCTAGATGTTACATCTAATCACCTAAATTATGTTCATAATAATCTATTATGCTAGAAACTTAATAGGTGAATTTATTACGTACGCAAATTATTATAGAATCATACATAATGCGTGTTTAATTAAGTGATTATTATATATTTGTTATGCCAAAAGTATGAACATAATTCACAGTTTGTATATAAGATGCAAGCAACATTCACTACCAGAACAGAGTGTTAGGGCGACGAAGCAATTTCGTCGCCCTGTTAAAAAATTTCGTGGCCCAAGATCTTAGGGGACGAAGTGTCGTCGCCTAAGGTGTCGTCGCAAGAAGTCCGTCGCCCAAGATCTTAGGCGACGAAAGAAATCTTTGTCGTCGTCTAAGAGTTAAGTTAAGGCGACGACACACATTTCATTGTCTAAACAGCCGTCGTCGCTTAAGAGTCTAAATCTTAGGCAACGACGCTGGTTTCGTTGCCTAAGAGTTCTACCTTGGGCGACCATACGTGTATATTCGTCGTCTTATATTTTTAAAAAAAATTAAAAATTCTCTTAAGCGATGAAAGTGATATATTTCGTCGCCTAAGTGATCTTAAAACGACGAAATGGTGCAAAAGTCGTCGCCTAAACCTCTCTTAGGCGACGAAAAATACCATATTTCGTCGCCTAAAGTATTTTCTGTATTTTTTTATTAGTTTTGTAAATTTTTATTAAATATAAATAACAACACACAAAAATTCATGAACAAAACAACAAATTTTACATTACAAATTATCTAAATTGTTCATAAACGTACAAATATATAAATTTAGTCCAAAGTAAATTCAATATCATCTAAATCGATCATGAAATCCGATTCTTGTGGTTTCCAAAGCTGAAGACGTTCCGGCGGCGGAGGCAGAATAGGACGCATCGGCATGGGAGGAGGAATTTGTCCTGTTGACTGAGCATATAGACAGTCCTGAAACCACTGCCCTAACTGCATCTGATAGTTTTCCTGGGCTGCATTACGCGCTTCATTATACTGCTCCCGGGCGTCTTCATAGGCACTCTTGGCGTCTTCATAGGCATTTAGGGATGATGTGAAGGCTCTCCTGGCAGCCTCCTGTCGCTCCTGACGTTGTAATCTTTGCTGCAACCTCTCAACTTCTGACTGTAGTTGCACGTTGCTGCTTGAGGCTCCTTTCTTTCCTCTTTTGATTTGCTTCAGCTTTTGATTTCCAACACTACTCATACCCCGGTAGTAGAAGTTGTTTGTACGGTGTGGGAAAATCGTGTCCATGATCCTCGCCCCGATGAGTGAATCTGATCGGTCGATCCGGGACATGGCTTCAGACATATCCTCCTCCTGCGTTTCCGGCCATGTCTCTGACACGTAATCACGCATCACATCGGACTCTGCCGACCTTATCCTCTCCTAATTGGAAATATTAGAAACAAATTATTAATTAACATTAAATAATATATATATAAGTAAAATTAAAAATTAAAAGCGTGAGATAACTTACAAAATCCTCCTCGGAATTAGGATACGCCTTATAGAACGTTCCCACAAACGGGTTAACCTCCGGATTGTCCCTCATCACCTCCTCCATGATGCAAGCAAACGGTTTTGAACCGGCATGATGATTAGTCGTGTTGCGTTGCCGGTTTGTAGCGTTCTTCTGAGAGACGGCCTTGAAAGAAAAAAAAATTAACCGTTAGTAAAATATTTATTTAATACGTAATATTTTTTAAAAATTAAGTACGGCCTCGATAACTAATTAAGTAATTTATTTTTATCTACCTTTTTATGAGGGTTGTTGAATTCGACCGTCAGAAGCCAACGCCACTCGTGCTCCCTGTATTGGAACTCAAGAGGGGTACCCAACCGGCCGTTTTCGTGTGCTTTCCAGTAGTCCCTCAGCTTATGCTTCCACTCCCTAAACCTACATATACGACATCAAATATTAGATATATATTTAATATAACATATAATGCACGACAATATTTTTCCCAACGTACGTACCTTTAGGAATGTTTTTCTTCCAGCTATGGCCTCATCAACTCTTTAGACCCCTCGAGAAACTCAAAATATAACTACATTTAACCGTTTGTTAGTCTATTTTCTCAAAAAGTTAACAACTTCATCACATAATATTATTATTGAGACTTTTAAAACTCACTGACATATCGTTATTGAGCTGGGTCTTCACGGAATACGGGACGTCTTTCCATTCTCCCCACAACATAGGGCATTTAGCCATGATCATGGGTCCCGCGGCACAGACGTACATGTTACCCACACTTGCTGATTTCGGTTCGCCATTCGGACCAACCCGGATTAAGACCTTCCCTGATTTTTTGACTAGCTTCTCCAAGGCCTTGCTGATGACGATGCCTCTCTTATTCTTCGTCGGTTTGTCCCCGACGGCACCTATGACATAATAAACCAAATTTAATATTAAAATCTGTCATTAAATATAATAATTCAAAAACCTTGTAAATTTATTTACATGAGGGTGATGCGGCGGAGTCGACGGATTCTACCGATGTTGACGTCGATTCCTTACACCTAATGGGATGAAGAGGTCCATCAAAAGACGTGTAAAAATACGCCTCTTGAATAGTCAGGTACATGAGGGAACGATAAAATATTTCACTTCGCATCAATGATCGATATGGCCGGTACCGTTAACGGAAGCAATATAGAGGCCGGTACCTGTGACGTCGATGACCCATCACCCGAAACAGCAGAAGGAATGGGCACCTCTACAGCGGATGAAGTGGGTCCCCGTGAAATCGAAGCCCTACGGAGTGCAAACGTGAAATCGTCTGGCTGCCCTGAAGAGGTGAAAACGCTCGGCCGCCTCTACCCCTCTAGAAGAGTCGCACGTCTGGCAGACATAGTGCCCTGAAACATCTCTTCTAGATGGGTTGCTTGCGGTTCACGCCTAAGATCTTGGGCAACGGACTTCTTGCGATGACGCTTCGTCCCCTAAGATCTTGGGCGACGAAATTTTTTAACAGGGCGACAAAATTGCTTCGTAGCCCAAACACTTTCGTCGCCCAAACACTCTGTTCTAGTAGTGATTATTAATTTATCAAATATTTATTATTTTAATATAATTTTATTTCATTTTTTTAGAAAAAAAAAAGATCTTTTTTGAATGAGAGAAAAAGACCTTAAAATTTGTTTAGTAGAAGACCTTAGAATTTTACCGACCAAAAAAATATTTTAAAAAATCTCCGATCAAAAGAAAGATAAAAAATATTACCCCAAGTCCAACAGAGCTTTCCAAAAAGGGTAAAACAGTAAAACTACTGTGACTGATTATTAGAATATTAGAAGAGCAATCAGGCTGCCAAATTCAGTCGACTGTTTCTTCCAGTTTCTATTCGTGAAAATCATACTCAATAAGCACTGCTAAAATCTCTTCCTCCGTCCATCTATGTGACTCCACACCCATTTCTACGGTCTCATCAAATGCCCCGGTATCTTCCCGCAATGGGTGATTATGTGGAAGGCGAATACGGTGACCCATCCGGACTATCTTATTGCAATGACTGCTGCTCTTCTCCTCGCTAAGGCACTCTGGACAAGCCTTGTATCCTTTAACATAGTTGCCCGACAACATTCCATGTGCAGGAAAATCACTGATGGTACCAACAACCATGACATGCATCTAGAACATCTCCTGCTTGTATGAGTCATAAGTGGGATGACCAACCTCCCAAAGGAACTTACACTCTTCAATCACCAGTCTCATATATACATCGAGACACTTTACTGGATAACCGTGCCTAGGAATCAACAAGGTCAACATGTTGTATTCCTTCTTCATGCACATCCATGGAGGAAGGTGTAAGGTACCAAAATCACCAGTCATATACTGTATTGAAGACTCATGTTGCCAAAAGGGTTGAACCCGTCGGATGACAGCCCGAGCCTCACATTTCGGACCTCTGACGCAAAATGAGGAAACTCACTGTCTATATGCTTCCAAGCCTCCCCGTCAGCAGGGTGTATCATGGTGTCTTCGTCATGGAACTTCCTCTCAGCGTGCCATCTCATAGCTTTGGCTGTGTGTGAAGACATGTACAACCGCTCCAGCCTATCCCTCAACGGGAAATACCGAAGTACCTTCACAGGTTTCTTGTTGCCTACAGGAGTCCGCTTATACCTGTCGGTCCCACATACCAGACAACGATGAAGGCCTTCAAGGTCATTCCCGTCTGCATCTTTACCCCAAAACATAATGCAGTCATATCTGCCTGCATAGATCTTGATGTAGGAAAGCCCGAAATCTTTCAGGATACGACGGGCCTTATGATGAGTGGTGGGATGACGATGACCGTCGGGCAGCAACGAAGCAGCGTACTGTAGATACCTATCAACAGCCTTCAGGGTCGATTTTTCCTCAACTTTGATCTGCATCACCTCCATCACACACTCAAGAACGATCTTCTTAGAACCGGGGTACAGAGGGGTCTGTTGGAAAGCAAGCAGTTTGTTGTACTTATCAATACCAGCAGTGTTGACAACTCTAGGGACGGCCTGCACCGACGCCTCAGGAATATACTGTCCTTGAGCGCATACACCGCTCTCATGAGGAAACATGTCGTTGATGAATGCCGTTGTTAGATCGTTTGATGAACCGCCTCTCTCATAAAACTGCCCATGATCGTGCAGACCCCCTGATGATGTTTCACCGTGATATATCCAACATGTGTAACTGTTCCAGAATCTGTTATTCTTCAGGTGCTCTCATACTGTCTCCATCGAAAATCGATGCATCTCGCTGCGACACTGACATCTCTTGCACGGGCAATAGAAAAGTGTACTCCCGCCAGCATTGTCTAAGACATATTGCACAAAACTTAAAATTCCTTTAGCATATCTTCTGTCCCATCTTGGAAGCGAAATCTAACTCTTATCCATATCCTGAAAATACCACAAAATATAAATATCTATATATATATATAACAATTAATTAATTAAATTTCATATATAATAAAATCTCAATCAAATTCATTTATATATATATAATAATATACTACATGCAACAAATTATTTAATTAACACATGCATATATATACTTAATTATTAATTAATTAATTACATAACAATATTCTTACATATATAAACTAATTAATTAATTAACATATATATACATACTAAATAATTACATAATAACAATATTATATATCAACAACATATATATATATACATCCATCATATCACAAAATTATCATCAACAACTTTATAACATCAACACAATATTATAAATTAATTAATAACAACATCATATATATATATATATATATATATTCAATATAACATTAATTAATCAAAATGTAAAAATATAGCAACCAATTAATGCAACTACATCGAACACTAATTCATAATCAATCAATATACTCAAAATATTAATTGATCAACTAAATCATAAACTCAAAATCTATCAATTCATCAACTCAATAAAATCCAAAATCTATCCATTCATCAACTCAATAAAATCCAAAATCTATCAATTCAACTCAAATAAAACTCAAAAACAACATATATATATATATATAACTCAAAAACAACATATATATATATATACGTACCTATATATATCTTCACAAATAAACTGAGTATATATATGGACAGAATTCGGCAACACTCAAAATTTTCTTCCCTTTTTTTCCCGAGTGAGCTGCTATCCAAATCTGGGAATATAAGGACTCTTAGGCGACGAAATGGAAAAATTCGTCACCTAAAGTTCAAAAAAAATAGTCGCCTAAGAGGGTCACTCTTAGGCGACGACAGTTAGGCTTTAGGCGACAAAACTTCCTGTCGTCGCCCAAAAATGGACCTTAGGTGACGAAGGAATGACCTTGGGCGACGATTTCAGTTTTCATCGCTTTAAAGTTTACCTTAGGCGACGATTTTTGGATTTTAAGCGACGACACATATTTTCGTCGCCTAAAGCTCTTCTTAGGCGACGAAATTTTCTTTCGTCGCCCTGTTTCGGCTCTCTTCGTCGCCCAATTACCTTTTTCTTGTAGTGATTAATGAGATTTGAACTCATTTCTTTAGATACATAACCGCTATGTAAATGATATGTCGGTTACTATGGAAATACCATAAATTTAGTTATTGATACCATCAGTTACATATTGATAATATTCATTATACCCGTAGCATATTAAGATATAAATAAGGAATCAATGTTATTGTTGTTAATGAAATTAGAATATGATTCATTTTAGTAACTGCTAAACAATTAGCATTGTGTAAGTTCCAAAAAAGATTTATGTTGAATTAATTTAAGAAAAATATAATGTCAGAAGCATTTACAAAATTTATAACTCATACATTATGCTATAAGCATTATGAATTGAAATACAATTATTATATAAACATGCCAAAAGCAGTTACTCGGTTTCACCATTTAATTATATTGTGTCGGTTTCCAATTTATGTATATGTCATCATTCATATGAATTAATGCTGAAGCAATTAGTAACCGTTACTTTTTTATATTTATTGGTTCAGTGAGTACCTTATTGCATATACATTATGTTGATAATAATGAAATTGTTTCCGTTATAATTTTAATTTATTTCGGTTACATATAATTACTTTTGAATTGAGTTGGTCTTGTTATAATTTAATAACATGTGTATATTGAATTGATTTATAGTATATTGGTGAACATTAATGATGCTAAGCCAGAAGCTTCAATCAAGCCTGGAAAACTATAGCAAAATTGAGCCGGAAGCTCGACTTAAGCTACATAGCAAACACAAAAACTCATAAATGTGTTGTCATGAGTCCATACAATGATTATAACTCTTCTCAAACTAGGATCATCTAGTAGATGCGATGTCTAGACAAGTTCTGTTGAGGGTGTGTGCTTAAGTGAGTCTCGCTCCACCACCTCATCATGTCTTTCCTGATCGTATACAATTGGAGTTACCGAAAGGGTTGACTAATAATATTGTATTTATTGGCAGATCATTTTGTGCCCAGTAGGCCCACTATCCCTCTACGAGACCTAGCAGCCCAATATATCTCTCAGATTGTGCCCCGTAGGCTTGTACAATATGTAGAGGTTTATTTCTTTTCATTGTAAAGTCAATTCCTTTGGTCTAGCAGAATCAAACAAAAGGAAAATAATTAAATGATACTTGTTTTCCGTATCTAGTCATTATATATGTCTACAAGACACTCTAAATGTTTTCCCATAATGGCTCTTGTTATATTCATCATATTTAACTTGTAGATAATTAGAAGAAACATTTATACATAATTTGGTGACATTCAAATTGTTGAATTAGTATTGTGGAGGTAATATCATCAACTATTACATGATTCCAATCTAATTGTATACGAACTTGCAGTTTCGATAATAACCAGCTTACGAAACTCGAAGGTTTATTCATGGATCACATGATCAAATCAGTAGCTTTTGTTTATATCATGTTATTTGGAAGTCTCCATAAGAAACAATCTGAACTAAACATCTTTCTTGTCTGAAGCAAAGATCAAATTAGAGAATATTGAAATCAAAATGCTTGTTATCTTAGAATCTAAATCAATATTGACATGTGTTATCAATGTTAATGAATTGAGTGTTCTCATCTAGCTTACGATGCAAAATATCTCTACGTTTCAAAAGAACGTTATTAGAAGGTAAGGTCATTAGGATTAATGGTTAAAACGTTGAAACCACCGGAAAATGGTATAATGTCTCTACATAACCTTTGATTATGCGGCCTGAAGCGTATATTGAAGATATTAAAATATATAAGCTAGAAGCTAAATGATTCGGGCAAATACTCATAATAGTATTGATGTTTGAATCACTTGGGTATTATGCACCGTAAACCCTAAACCCTTAACGTATCACACGACATCCCTTCTGAATAGGATCTTGTATTTAGTGACACATTATGTCAACTTGCTCGATTAGCATATTGAACACGACCATCATATGCAAAAACTAGAATATACATTATTTGTTTATGCACAGAATGCAATGAAAAATTCGTGGACCGATCCAACCACTATACAGACCAGTTAAATGTTAATGGTTTTGGTTGATGCATCGACAATTAAAAGTGACCAGATGTTACATTACTATCCACAAGAAAAATGCTGCATTTGCTAAATTCTCACCCATGAAATAAGGGTCACACCACTCGGATTATCTTACAAAGTCTATAAGGCTTGATAATGCCGAAGAATGTACATCAAAGCTTATTGATTATTATTGTATATTCCTTAGGATCGATGTTGAACATATAGTTTTCCTTGTTCACGCCCAAGATGGTTTCACATATAGAACATTGACAATATGCACCAAGTGATTTGGCATTTGCGTCGGCTATGTAATTTTGCATGCAACCATGTTGGTTAAGTTGCAGCCCACTGCTACCTGTTTCATCATGTTACAGTTGGTGACTGGGTGGAAACTTGAAGTTTTTGCACTAACACACATTTGGGTTTGCAGTCCCCGTGCCAATTGTGTCGCCACAACATACAAAATTATGTCCTCAACAAAGGATTGTCATATATATCGATTATAAAGTTATCCATTATGAGCTCTTAAGAGTCCTTGACAGGCGATCTATATACCACCAGATTTGCGGTCATCACTTTAATGAGACAGTCTTCCCGCCGTTAGGGGGAGATAAGAACGTCATCGTTCTTGATGAACGACGTGTAGAATGTCTCATCTTGATCCACAACTCGCACATGTGATATTGAAGTGTGACAAATTATACTTCTAGTGATGTACAAAGAATTCTAGATCTACCTAGGGTAGCCCATAATATGCCAGACACTATTAGATCTAATGAAAGTGACGAGATCATATATACCTGCTGCAAACCTGTAAGGATAAACGCCCACATAGGGTGTATCATCCAAGTTGGACGAGGTACGACCATGGCAGCTAACCGGTCTTTGTAGTCCCTGCTCAGAAGCGAGGTAGACCATTAGGTTCGAACGAATCTTTTCCTTAGAAGTGGGTAAACTTGGCACAAATGAATCTTCTTGCCATCACAATTTCAACCAAATTCAACTCACGAGATTAATTTGGATTATGGGTTCGTCCTAGAAGAGACAAAGTTAGGGACGCTCCAACATTTAAACCCACTCTCCCGAGAATTGAAAATCTTGGTAAATTTAGTGAGATGTTGAATCAGAATGAGATTTCATCAATGATATGTTTGTAATTACGGTGGCTACCAAAACAATACTAAGCGATGATGTCGAACCTTGTTTCGTTGATGGAACTCAACGAAGAAACGATTGTCTAAAATAGGAAAGAAACAATCTATGTCAAATCAGATTCCTTAACTAAGAGAAAGGTGTTATGGGCATGTTGTTCCCACACCTCCCCATGTTAAACCTGTATAGTGTAAGTGGGTATTTATAAGGAAGCGTAATGAAAAATACGAGATTGTGAGATAAAATCTCATTTAGTGGTGCAAGAATTTTCTCAACGCCTTGTGATTGATTACGAGAATACGTATTTTCCCTTAATGGACTTTATAACGTCTCACTACCTTATCAGTTTGGTAGATTCTGAAAAAACTGAATATGCATCTTATGAATGTGGTAAAACATTATCTCTGTGGGGATCAGAATATAGAGATATACTTGAAAGTTCTTGATGGGCATTTGATACCCAATGCAAATAGTTCTAGACAACATAACATGCTCTACATTAGTGATAGCAGTTCACTTCATGGATTGAAACATTTCAGACGGAGTTGGTATAACCGTCTAAGTGAATATTTGTTTGGGCTGGGATATATGAATAATGAATTATGCCCATGCGTGTTTATTAACAAAAGAAGTTGTGGGTTTTCAACTTGTGGTGATAACATGAATTTGAATGATGCTCTTGAAGAGTTCAAGAAAACCACAATTGAAGTCAGAATTTGAGATGAAAGACTTTTGAAGGCCAAAATATTTTGTCGACCTGAAGTTGTGCCAGTGCAGATAGAATTTTGGTTAAACAATCATATTACATCTAGAAGATATTAATATGTTTTAATAAGGACAAAGCAAATTATTCAAGCACACCAAATAGTCGTCTAAGGTTTAGAGACACATGTATTGTCTCATAGAAAGAAGAAATATTGGGCCCAGAAGACTTATGAAGAAGTACAATAAACGCATTCTTGTACTTGGTTAAATTCTCTAGACCGGACGTCTCATCTGATATATATATATATATATATAGCTCAGCGCTAACACGCCGCCTATGTAAATGGCATAAAAGACAATTTTCCGCTACTTTAAATGTATGATGAAAAATGGCTTAGTTTATCCCTAAACATTATGGAATGGATCAACTGACTATGATCCTCATAATGATGTTTGTCTTGTTAGATATGCTGACACTGATTAGGTAAACTCACGCAAGGCTTATTCCCAACTAGTTATGTCTTTACTATAGGGAATACGATAATCTTAAAATGAAAGTCAACATTAGGGGGGAGTATCTTGAAGTATATTCTTGACCATTGTGTACTCTTTTGTCCTTCGTCCAGAGTTATTTTGTCCCACTGAGTTTTGTTACCTGACAAAGTTTTAATGAGACACACGTTTAATTTGTCGTCTTACTCATCCTTCATCTTGAAGATGCTTTTATTCGAAACATATGTATTTGCTCATCTTTTCCTTTCGACCACGGGTTTCTCCCACTAGATTTTCCAGTCAAGGTTTTGGTGTAGCAAACATTGTGCATGATCGCTGACTTACATTTTATGATCCAGACTAAAATCACTCCACTGGAATCTTGGGTTTTGATTATCACCACTATATGTGTGTTGTACTCTTTTCTTCTTCGACCAGGATTGTTTTTATCTCATAGGGTTTTTATTATCTGACAAGATTTTGACGAGGCAACATCGAAGCACATATCATAGGAAGCTAATAACAGAGAATACCCAATAAAGAGTGCTATAAATATTTATTATTTTGTAGACATTCTTATAATTATCTGACTAAGATTATTATTGTAATTTATATTATAAAAATTCACTTCTTCCCTTCTTCTTTAGTTGTTTCTTATAGAAGACACATATTAGGCATCAAAATAATTGAAACAAAAATCAGAAGTAATAATAATGTTGTTGTAATGATGAAGATTAGAAGAAAGACAATGGCACTGACAATCATGCTTAAGATCCTAATCTATATATAAAATCCTTTCTAACAAGAGGGTTGGTATGTATTTTCGTCCCTCGATCATTATATATATGACTAGCCCCGATGGGTTATAATCATCATAATATAGTTAATTTCAACTTCATTCATATGATTGGGATTTGTGAATGCTGCTCACATGGAGATGTGTATAAAATAACATCTTTCTCACCTCTTTTTAGCTCTCATGTGGATCTAAGTGGAGGTAGGGTCATATTTTTCATTGTTTTGAAATGAAAGTTGGGTAAGATTTTGATCAGATCTCCGGCTGATAATGTCTGCATGGAATAAACTGGTAGAGAAGAACAGAGTTTAGATCTATAGCTTCAGACCACCTCAAGTTAGGACTAAAATTTGACTAATTATGAAAATATCGAAATTCTTAAAAATAAATATTTTGTCGAAAATTTTTAAGAAAATATCGACCTTCTTAAAAATGAATATTTTGACAAAAATTTTAAGAAAATATTGATTGTAGTAAAAAAAATTAAGGAAATTGATGGAAATTTGAAGAAAAACACATAAATTTTAAATGAAATTTTAAGAGATGTTTATTTTACTATATTATGTATTATATTTGAAAATAAAACCTTGAATAAATATTGATTTATAGGGAGTAGTAGTAATTTAAAGTGAAAAAGTAAGTGTTGAACCGTTAATAATGCTTAAAAGTTTACTTTAAACATTTTTTTATGGCTGAAACCTAAAGGAATGCTAGTTCATCACGTCTTATATATATGTAATACATTTTATATGAAATTAAATAACTACTTTAAAACCACGTAGAAGACCTATGATGTACAAAGTTTTTTTCTATAGCACCGATGCCGGCTTCTGCTCTCCTACTTCCATGATCTTCATCTTGTGTTGCATGTGTGAAGTGTAGTTCACTAGTGAATGGACTCATATGATCAACTTGATTTCCACTATAACCATGAACTCCATCATCATCTCCACCATTGTCGTGACTTCCACTATCATCACATCTGATACTTGATGAGCCTCATGATCTGGTAGTTATAAACATTTGACTTATGGATAAACATTAAAATGTAGGTAAAATAGTTGTAATATGAATTAAGAAGTGTGGATAAAAATAATTGTAAATTGACCTATGGATTGGAAATTTTTGGGGAAAAAATAAAAATAAAATGGAATTTTTCAGAAACTTTTGGAAAATATCGAACGAGAAAATTTGGAATGTGAAAGATATTTTCATGGTCTAAAAAAACAAAAATTTCGGCGAAATTTCGCAGAAACTTTCGATTTTTAAGACCTTGCCTCAAAGCGCAGGTCTAACAAAAATATCTTAATCAACAGCACCAACCTCGATCTAAAGTGATGAAAGATATAACTAAGTTTTTTTTCATAGGAAAATATATAACTAAGTTATTAAGTTTGGGCAAAAGAACTCTTTGTAAACTATACAGAGAAGAAAGATCGTGATCGAGACAAGTATAAACTAAGAGTATAACAATGGAAGCAGACTAAACCACTAAAACATCTTAAACAGAATATACGTATATAGAATTTTTTAGGATACCTACCTGTTTGTGGTACATACATTTACCGATATAACAATAAATTTATTGTCATTTTGGTAAATGTAGTTATTATTTAGGTAATATTTGTTCTATTAGAGGTAATTACTTAACTTAAGACAATTTACAAGTTTATATACAATTTGTTGTCATTGTAGTAATTTGGTACAATTATATGTAAGTGTATAAAAATAAATGTAATAATTTTGTTGTGAATGTTGTAAATTCTGTTATCAATACTGTAAATTTTACTCATTTAACTACTTTTGTTCAATTAATAATAAATAGGTGTGATATATATATATATATATATATATATATATATATATATATATATCTGAATACCGTATACAACCCGCGTACATTTCGCATAAAGAATATATATATATATATATATATATATATATATATATATATATATATATCTGAATACCGTATACAACCCGCGTACATTTCGCATAAAGAATGGAGTATATATGCGTCTCAACTCTAATCATTCTTTGTTTTTTTCAAAGGGTTCCAATTGAAACCCAACCTAGCTAGCTACAAGGCTCAGCCTTGTATCCGGTTCTCCGTCTCAATACATTCTACCCTAATAAGTCCTCTAGCTAGATGCAAGAGATCGAGTAGATAGATATATTTAAATTATATATCCTTCATCTTGACTCACTGTGAACTACCAATGAATTATTTGCCCGCTGGTACTGGTACTGGTACTGGTACTGGTACTGGTACTGGTACTGGTACTGGTACTGGTACTGGTACATTCATATGGGTTTCTAGGTACTAAACTAGAAGCTTGTTCATATTTGCCTAGGCAGATTTAACCTGGCAAAAGACACGTACAGGCTTTCATATTTCACTTGCTTACGACTTGTACCGTCCAAGCTTAATTTCATCAGCTACCTGCAAAGCTTCCAAACACCTGACCCTAGCCATGTTCTCGATGAATTATCCATGCATGCATCAATTATTTTGCCATTTCATATCTATAGGGCGCGACTAATTTATTCATCGGTAAAAATCTGTCCCATTTATGATGTTATCAAACTATCAATTCGACAACTAAAAAAATAAAAATAAAAATAAAAGCTTAATTCAGATCGTGTCATGAACACCGTAACTCAACAATAACGAGGCATTTCATCGAACTACTTGAGCAAAAATTTGGGTGTGGTCGACGCGTTATGAGCAACAGGCTGGGGTAGGCTCGTGTCTCGTCTCCGGCAAAAGAAGATCGGAATCCAACACAAGCCGATCTCCTTAGGTCAACGCTTTTTCCTCTCTCCAAAAACATGACGTCATCATCCACGGCAGACCCATCCCGTCGTCCCTGTTCTCTATGGCCCCGCCCTTTTGCTTTAAGTACCCCCCATCCCCTCATCCAGTATGTTCACTCCCTTCTCTCAAAACCCACTACTTCCAATATTCTCGAGCGCAATGTACAGTCAGAACGGCAACACATTCCCACACGACTTCGACGGCCTGCCAATGCAGGCGTTACCCTTCGGGACTTACAACAATGACTACTACCCCCACCACCACCACGCTGTGGCGGCGAATGAGTTCAGCAACAACAGCTGTAGCAGCGGCTGCAGCAGCTACGGCGGCTCGCCCACGTACGCGAGTACAACTACGACTGCTCATGATCATGAGGTCGAACCGAGCCTGATGATTCAGAGGAGTGTGAGCAGCCACTCGCTCCAGCAGAAGAACAACGTTGGGACCCACCGGCTCGTCTCCAACTTGCTGGAGCTCGAGACCGGCCCCGTCCGGAGGGTTTACAGCACCGGCGACTTGGATTTGCAGGTTTGGCTCTGCATGCTTCTTAGGTTTCGATCTCCAATCATACAAATTATTAGGTTTATTGGGAGACCACGTCATTACCAGGCAGTACTTGAGTTAGGGTTTAGTGTCACATTAACGGAAAATGCTATTCTTTCAAATGAAATAGCCTCGTATGTTATGGCTTAATTAGACTGATAATTGGAGCTTAATCTAGACCATAATTATTAGGTGAAGTGTCTTGTCATTTCATATGAATTGTAGAATCCTCTGTTGTCTAAGATAGTACGTGAACATTAAGACCATTATTTGTTGTGATTACGAAACTATAAGTCTTATTATTTACGAGAAAACAAATGATATTTGTGTCTAACATGTTATATTACTAGAGATAAAAACAAATGATGGTTTGTCTCTGACATGTTATACTGCTAGATTGTCGGTGTTGATTATCGATTATAATCTGCTATTTACATTTGCTAAACATGTTTTTGGTACTGATGGCATGTGCAGAGGATTAACATTACTAATGGGGTGCAAGTGCAGCAATTGCTAAGCAGCAGCTACAGATCATCATCAGAAAGTAGTCCATTGTCAAGTGAGAGCAGTATGATCATTGAAGGAATGAGCAAAGCCTGTCGTTACAGTCCTGAAGAGAAGAAAGAGAGAATCGAGAGGTACAAAAGCAAGAGAAACCTCAGGAACTTCAACAAAACCATTAAGGTTCAGTTAATTCTGCTACACCTTTCTCAAACTTCTAGTCTCATCCTCCCTTTACTTTTAAATCAGGACGTGATATATATCTTTGGCATTTCTTCGGCTAGTTGCTCATTGACGACCCACCAGTACTTTAAGCTTTGTGGCCATAAGAGGATGGTGGTCTCGTTTATTGCTTTTTGGCCCACGATTTCTTCTTACGTGTAGATTCTTCTGCGTAAACATTTTACTTTCACTATACCTCTACTTGTTTTGTGCTATCATTTCTATTGCCTTTGTGTGACTGTCACATCCCACATCGTTTCCATTCTAAATCAACACATTCGAGTAGTGGATCATAGAGAAAGAGATGGTGCAATGTGGTTTGGCACTTCGACATGAAAGTTTTGGTAGTTTTAGTATTATATATGTACATTATTAAAACATTAAGCATAAAGATAACCAAGCATAAGATAGGTCGGAAACTATGGCAAAGTCAATTTCTGCATGGCAAATGTTAAACCTATCTCAATTTAAGTGGACTATATATGGTATCCTTTTCTGCACTTTATCTTGTATCTGCAGAAAAAACAAAAAAAAGCGATACTATATTATCCTCTAATCTTTTCTTTTGAGTCTGAGACCCTTTACCTTCATATTTTTCTGACCAATATACTTAATTTTTTGGCCAATAACTTTGTATATGATGCTTAATCCTTGCCAGATTTGGCCAATAACTTTGTATATGATGCTTAATCCTTGCCAGATTTCATTCCCACTTTATGTCTATGCAGGTGTTATAAACAGACGTCCACTCTCTCTATTGTCTTACTCTGTTTGAAATAGTAAACTTTCACAAGGGAGTGGTAAATTTGTTTTGCTTTTAATTTGTTAGATCAAGTAGCGATTGTTTCCTTCTAAAATATGACATGGTTCTGGTGTTGGAATGTTCAAATGACTGATCATGTCCTTAAGATAAGGTAAGCTTTGTCACAAAGCTATACAACCATGAAAAATATGCTGCATATAGAACTTGTACTCCCTATGAGGTGTGACAGTTTTTATTGAATTCAAATATCGTGTTGTTTTTGCTGTTCTTCTTTTTATATAAAATTGAAACGAGAACCTTAATCTGTTTTCTTCTTCTTTGAATTCAGTATGCATGTAGGAAGACATTGGCAGACAGCAGGCCGCGCATCAGAGGACGATTTGCAAGGAATGATGAAATTGATCAGAAAAATTCCCCTAATGTTCAGTGGAGCCAAATGAGTGGGGAGGAAGATGAAGAGGATGGAGATAGTTGGATCAACCTGCTCGATGCATTCTCTTCGATTGAATCGAACTCCTTAATCTAGGACAATGAAACTACTCTATGTCAAATGTTTTAGCAAGTAGCTAGCTACTTAGCCGTATTATTCTTAGGCTGCTCGATTTGAACTTTTATTATGCAAAATGCTGTAGTACTTCATGCGCTATTAAGCTTGAAGTACGTGATATGTAAATATAAGTAATGTATCATGTCTAGAATGACAATGTTGAATTTCAAGGCTTCTACTCAATACTGAAGTTTCTCATTATCAACTCATTGGTCAATATGGTCATGTACACACTTTAATTTAGTGTTTTGAAGGATAACATTACTGTGACAGGTGATGAGAATAGATGAAAACAAAGTCATTATCATTGAAAAATAAGAGGAAAAGCGCTTAATAGATACAGATAGTGACAGTCACCTTCGTGAGTGTGAATTTGGGAAATATGCATAGCTCAAAGTAGCACGCAGCATAAAATCTGTGCTTGATTTTGATTCCTTGAGCCTACAAGATATACGATAGTTGGTAAAGCCTGTAATGCTGGGATCTTCAACTATGGTGTTGCAAAGTATAGTGGGGCACGAGCTATGTATTGGCCATTGCCTACTTTGATATTGGTACTGTATAGGGTTTGTTCATCATGATTGCAAGGATAGTGTTGCTCGGAGACTTTCCTCGTTTGGTTCACGGAATGTAACTGTTTCAGTAGTTTCATTTTCGAGCATCATTTTCACATTTAGTATTGTAGCATGTCTTTTTCCCCCTCCCTGATTGTTAATCATGAAAAACACATTTGTATCCGATTCAGAAGCCTATAATCAGAGGAAAAATCAAACAAATACTAAAGCAACTGAGTAAAATCATGTATTGTTTGAATCTTGGATGGTTTATATCATAAATGGGAATATCATATCTGGAATATTAGTTGTAGATTTAGACAGGGCATACGTCCAGCAATATGCCTAGCAATTCAATTATGTTATGTGAGGTGAGGAAGGAGAATGAATCAGTTTCTTTACCCCATTCAAGTTCCTTCAGAGCAATTGGAGTGTAACTATCTGGCAGTTTAATTATAGATCATGAGGTGCGGTTCTTATCGATAATGAGGGGAAATACCATGATATGATATGTACTTATCAACGTCATCTCAATCAACCTCATATTATCTACACAAATGGTGCACTTAATCCTTTATTATCAAACTCATACTGAAGTCGTATCAAAAGAAAACTCATACTGAAGTGCATGCACCAACGAACAATAGAGAAACCAAGCATAAGATTCTAATTACAACCCTCAAAAGATGACTCAAGCGTACGTAATTGAAACCTAAGATCAGGTGCAAGGTTTGCACTATATTGCGTAAACTTATCAATTAGGACCTCTTAGTCAGCAATTTTGCTCACAAGAGGAAATATTCTTAGCTTAAGCAGCTCTTTAATCCCACTTTGATCATCTTTACAAACCATACACCACTTTGGACTTCGTCAAAAAACTTCAAATTTTGTAATCCAAGCTTTCTGCTAATCATTTGGTTCCATGTTACTGAATGATTAGTGATGCATTCTTTGGGTTTAAAATTAGAAAATATGATTTTCTGAACCCACTTTGCTCTTTAACCAAAGGCTATAGCTCTGGTGAGACAACTTGTAACCAAAAGGTAGGGAGGACGGCGGTGTTCATTTTTGTCGGCCGGCGGTGGGTAAACCACTAACCAAGCTAAGCTATGGGACAAACAAAATACTGATTGTATACTAATTACTCTCATGAGCTCCAATATAGAATCCTAGAGTAGCAAACCCCAGAAATGCAGCTCCATGCGGTAGCCCAGAAACAAAATACTGACCAAGATTTCACAACTTCACTCCTCAATATTAACCAGATGGCTTGAGTGATTGTAGTATATATAGAGGGTATAATAAGAGTCCCATATAGGATAACCCTCCACATAAAGGGGGAATCGATATTGGCTCTTGCATCATTTTCTTCATAACGCATGATTTTACTGAGGCCAGTTTTTGCCCCTCAAATCTTTCATCAAAGTAAAGTTCCAACTTCTGATATTGGTTACTTGCAAAAGCCAGGAGAAGGGAAGAAAAAAAAAATTTCAGTGCCCCCGACTAGTTCGGAAAAAGGGAAAGTCGAGCTATGATTTCAGTACAAAGACAAGAAGCGTCATGTCACCAACAACAAAAATGCAATTATTTAACTCGCAAGTCAGAATATAGAACACCAAAATCAAGTGCGGTAGCACATGAACAGCAGTAACCTCCACCTAAATCATGACAAAGTCTATGAGTTTGATCCTTTAACATAATATTATTAGGACCCAGATGCCTCTAAAAGTACCGTTTCACATAATCGTGTATGAACTAAAGTGCCTAGTGCTCACTTTGACATCCTGAGTGCACAGGAGCTACATGGGAGGTGAATTTTACGTTTAGACTTCTATGAAGTGCTTCGGATAGGACTCGTTCGGTACAGAGGTGAATCCAACCAAGATCACTTGATTTGGACGAATTTTAGTCGTAGGCCAGATGCTATTACTTGGTATCAAGTTACACCATTTTCGACCTTTGCATAGGCTACTTGTGTAGCGTACATGGCAAAGGTCTTGCACGAAGAACAAGAGAAAATGAGAGGAAGGACCTCGCATTCTCGCATCCATATATCCAAAAGGGGTAAATTAACCTAATAAAACACTCGCCAGGTTCACAAGTTTTCACAGACATCTCAACGAAATGGAAACTACAAACTTCAAAGGTTGTATGTGTGCATCCATAACCAATAATCATCAAATACTATAGCTACATTCAAAGGTTGTATGTATGTCGGGAAGAAAACCCCAGGAATAAAGGTAACAATGCAGACCCTGAAATAATACCAGATCGCTAGATGTGAATGCAAATGTCATGAGGAATTGAGGATGAGTAGGAAAAGTGGTAGTCATACGCAAGGAATGAGTAAACTGTTTAAAGGAATGAAGATAATGAGCAACAATATAAACCAAGTACATAAATTTTAGGAAATGATTCTCAAGGGTTGAATACTACACCATCTTACAACATTTAATCTTACACTAGCATACTAAGGTATAGGGGCACATCTAAAGTTTCATAGTCAAGTAATAAAATAAATGTATAGAAGATTGAAAACAATCATGGACAAAATTGCTTTTAGTATCAAAATTTGAGACTAGACCATTAGCAAGGGACCCTGGGGCTGATGAATTTACATTCAGTAACAATACTGGATACCAAATGATCAATAAAGATAAATATGCAACAAAGTTTGCTCACCTACTTCGACAATCAATAATATTAATATTGGAAACCATTGTGTACTTATGCCACCTTATGTCTCCTTTTACTTTTCCGAGCCCTTTTAAAAGGTGTAGCATGTAGCAATCGCTTGAGAGGAAGCAATGTCACCTGATGAGGTTTAAATCTTTTTGCCTTGGACTTCCCTGCAGCCAAAGAACGTGTCAGCGATGGATGATGGATAAGAAAATTTTCAAACCGGTACAAAGCTCTAAATTTGGCAAAGATACACGGTAGACTTTTTCAGATAGTTTTCTTTTCTACTAGGAAAAAAATGTTGAAATTTGATATTCAGTTAAAGGGGCCAAATCAACTTGAAGAATGATTAAACAGGATAAGAATAATATTTAAACATCCAACCATCATCCCTTGTTACCAAAATGTTTGCAAAGAGTTGAATTTTGTAATATGAAACTGTTTGTTTTAAGACGTAAAGACAACAAACAATCTATACTCAGGAACACATTCTCTGAATGAAAAACAATAAACATCAAAGCAATTGTATTTGCCCAGAGGCCAGTCTATCAACCATGAAGGACACAGGATAGGAAAACAGTGTCCAAGTCCATGGGTTAAATCTGTGTGTTTCTCACAAGTCAGGCTACATAACAAGAAAACTGTGTCTGCAAAGAAAATAAATTAAAAAAAGGAAGGCGAGCTGGAAACACACACACAAGAAAAGAAGTCATACCTGATTTAGATTGAACCATGGCAGGATAGCACAATTCACCATCAGTTTTCCCATGTTCTTGCTCATCCATTATCACCTCTGCAGTCCCATGATTTACAACTGAAATATCATTAGCTACTGTCAACTCATTAGAATCCAGAACAGGAACCTGATTTACAAGTACAACTGCATCATCTCCAGATTCCCTCAATTCATCCATTTCCGGCGTACCTTTATCCAAGGCTGCTGAATCCAGAGGCAAAGAGATTTTTGCTTTACCTGATGGAACCTCATCCATCATATCACTTTGTATATCACCATTTTTACAACTATCAGCTTCTTCATTATGAGGACCGGGAATATCACTGTCTTGATAATTAGTGGGAACTTGAGCTTTAGAATCAGTATTTGAAGCAACACTCAACCCAATGTCTAGTGTGTGAAATGTTAAATTGACCTGAGGTGGAACAACATTCAATTCACTATCAGTGATACTCTTCTGTGATTGAACATCTGTAGCAACTCCATCTATTCCACCCCGATTCTTTGTTTCCACTTGGGTAGTTGTAGGAGCTTCAATTTCCATAGCATCTTTGAAAGTTTTGGCAGTCACAGACTTCAGTGATTGCACATCATGAATTTCTTTTGTAACCTCCATTGATTCAACTGAATCCATAGGTTCTGCTCCAGTGGTTGTAGGAACTTCAATTTCCATAACATCATTAACAGCATTTGCAATCCCAGACTTCTGTGATTGCACATCATGCGTTTCTGTAGTACTCCCACCAGTTTCATCTGGAATATTTGGTTCTGCTCTAGTGGTTATCTTACGATCTTCAAATGCAATGACATTGCTAACAGCTTTGGTGGTTTTACAAGAATATAATTTCTGATGATTATCACTTTTGAACCTTTGCCGCTCCAACATAGTATCATATATAACAGATTGTTCTTGTACCCCATTAGTTGCAACTAATTGTGCATTTACCTGGGGAGCAGAAAGGATGTTTTTCTGAGTAGCCAATGGTCGTGACACAACAACATTAGTTCCAGGTATAAGATCGTTGACTTGAAATCCAAGTGATGGTGTGCTGTCAATAACCGACGCAAAATGAATGGCTTTGACCGTTTTGGTTGCTTTAGTACTGGAATTACTGAAAGCTTTTGCCAAATCATCTAAAAGCAAATCACCTTCCCCACTGGAGATGGGATCCCAATCAAAAGATTTACTAGACGAAGGTTTGTTCCCATCAATTTCTTGACCTGATGGTAGTACTTCAACTCTAATGGCTTCCTTGTGATAGTGTTTTTTTCTCATGGCATTAGATAAGAGAGTCCTGCAAGACATTCATTCAAGAAACTTAGAGAGCAACACACTCCAGATCAACAGCACTGACATTAATGCAAGCCGTCATACCTACAATTTCTTGATATAGCCGCCTTAGCTCGCTCCATAGAGAGACCAAGCAATGACATTAAGTTTGCAACATCATATGGCCCTCTAAATTCATTTGCAGATGGAGCAGCACTAGAGATAATTATATTCCTTCCTCGAGTCCAATCTACAAGTAACTGAAGAGCAAGGCTGAGATTATATGTACAGCAAACCGACAAATACAAACTAAAACTCAACAACTATGATAGAATGAATAGTGTAAATTCACACAGAAAGTGGCATCCAAGTAGTAAATGTTGTATTGGCATGCAACAAAAGACCCTGCAGTATAACTGAAATTGAAATCACCGTCTCACATTCTCAGTTTTCTAGCAAAGCAGATAATAAAATTAGTAACGCAGAATTGCATATTCTAGGTGTCCTTGTTTCCTATTTCTTTAACAAAGTGATATCATCTTACATTCCATTAAATATGCCGGAAACTCACCTTAGCATTGGTTATAATTTGCCTTCTTGTTTGAACATCGGCAATAAACCCGGCGTATGTGATCTCAAAATACACTTTCCGCTGCATATCCAACACATACAAACACTTTATCACCTAACCAAACAATTTAGCCAACAAAATGAATAAAGAAAACGAAAACCAAACCTCAATGGCAGCTTTAACCAGAGGCTGCTTCAATCGAAACGGCAACTTCTCCGAAAAATCAATGGCAATTATATCTACCTACACAAAAAACAATAGCAATTCTTCCTCAAATTTCCAAAGCAAATCAAACCGACAGGAATCAATGTAGGTAGAGCACGAACCTCCAATTTCTCACAGGCCTGATCGAAAGCGGACTGGTTCAAGGGCTTGACGGCGACCAAGAAGTAGGTCTTCAAAATGGGGTTGCCGGAGTTAAGGGCCTGAGCCTGGGCGGGAGTCTCAGCGCAGACGGTGAGGCGCGTGTACTGGCGGAAAGGGGTGGCGCGTGGAACGGAGAGGAGGTCGCGGTGGAAGGCGACGGAGGAGGTGAGGTGGGGAGAGAGTTTGAGGAGAGAAGGGAGAGAGAGGAGGGGGATGGAGCAACGGTCGCGATCGGACATGACGCCCTTGATCGTACGGTTGTAGGCGACGCCGGAGTAGCCGAGCTCGAGGGCCTTGGTCACGAGCTTTGCGCGGGTTGAGCGGTCCGGCGGCGGGTGGTCGGTGTAGGGTATGCAAAGGTCGAAGAAGCCCATGGCTTGAGAGAATTGAGGGAATTTGGGGATTTGGTTTTCAAGGAGTTTAAGGAGGTTTAGGGTTTAAGGATCATTTATCAGGCAGAGATATTATGGAAGGGATGTGAGTAAGATTGGGTTTCGGAGAGCTTATAAGCTCCTTTGCTTTTAAGCACCAAAGTTTTTGGTGTTTGGTAAGTCCAAAAATAAGCTACTTTTTAAAAAAGTATAAAGTGTTTTGAGGAAAAAAGGAGAAGCTGCAAACACCCACCTTCTGCTTATAAGCTAAAAGTCAGCTTATATCTTATAAGCCCAGCTGCACCAAACCCACCCTAAATACGATTGAGAGGCGAGCAATTATACTACTTGATTTACTCTTATTGCTTACGTCTTTTAACAAATATGCACGTAAATGTGTTTTTGTTTCAACACTCTTTTTTGTGTTAAGTTAAAGACGAAATTGTGTCTCTGATGTTGTCTCATTAAAAACTTAGTCAAGTAACAAAATTTATTGAGACAAAATAAATTGTGGTCATAAAAAAAATAACACAACGCACATACGGTAGTGTATGTGTGTTAGACTCTCTCTAAAGTCTACACTTCACATGATCTATATATCAATCAAGAGTGTTAGGAACATCCTCACATTCCTATGTTTCTCACAATGTATCGTTATGTTCTAAATAGTGAATACATGACCAATTTGAGAACGACCTATTGGACATAAATACTTTGCATTTGTAATGACCAACCAAAACATCATTTGGTGTATTGGTGTAGGGGATTGCAGTTCCATATGCATTCTCTTTCGTCTTTCTATATGAATAGGATGAATTCAAGTCAATAGTTCCTTTAGAATCATGATACATTCTTTATACCTTTCAATAACACTGCGTTGACACTAAACTAAGTCTAGCTACAAGTTCTTTGAGAATGTTACATCCGGTCGAGTTCTTCAGGCTAAGTACAATATTGCGCCTATTACACTTAATAAAATGAATTTCAATCCTCAACCCCTTCTTCGTCATTCTTCTTTTAGCGAAATGGAACTTCCTTTACATCTAAACATCGACCGATCATTGAGAGTACCAACAATATGTATTTCGTCCACTTAAATCGTCTGAGAATCTTTTGGACACATGCAGAATGGTGGATTAGAATTCCACAAACTCGTTGTTAACCGAGTTTCCTCAGATTATTCATCTCAATTCAGATTTCATGTAACTCACGGTTTCTCTTATTACATCAAGAGTATCTACTATGTTCCTATATCGACATAGGGGTTATGATTGCAAATCCGGAACTTGTTTCATTTATGAGTACGTAAGTTCATAGTTTACCATTTTATATCCATTTTCAACCAAATAGTCACTTCTATAAAATGAGTGTTTCAATTCTAATTGCAAATGCACTCTATAGTTTAGAGTTTCTTGAGTTGGATAGTGCAAGTCCATCATGCACTTTCATAAATATTTCTCAATCAAGATCCCCATGGAGATATGTAGTAACCATATCTATGAGCTACATTTCCATTATCAACGAACATGTCGCCTTGTATTCAATCCAGAGTGTTACGAGAAACATTGGCGTCACAATGCGAGTCTTGTCCTTTAGGGCTTCATTCTTCTCATTACGCTTTATAACAAATATTTATTTATGTCCTACAGGTTTTACACTTGGCATGGTTAGCACTACCAAACCAAATACCTGTCTCTTTGTCAAAGAATCTAGTTTTTCCTTGATTGCACTTTTATGTAGGTCAATATGCTTTTCATTGACATTCTTCAACATAGCGTGGTTCGATACTTTCGTGCTCTATGATTCTTTAAGCAACAGTGTGCATCATCAATATATATGTACTCTCGTAATCCGTTGAGATTTTATCTCTGAAATCATTTTAAACATCAGAGCGTCCTCCCGAATTGATTCATAAACATAATTGTAATCAGAGACAATCTCATGAGAGATATTATTTACATTGATGTAGTTGTGTCTTACTCGCCAATTCCTTTAGGCAAGTATTGATCGAACCAAGTGGCTTCCCCCTAATCCCTTAGAGAGCCACGACCTCAACCACATCTTCACTAAGTGTGGTCGCGTCGTCTTAATTTGCGGCAACGTGCACCTTTTTTTAGGGACTTTTATCATTGTAGGCATGTGCAGCTGGTATGTGTGATCTCGTCACTTTGACAATATCATTAAACGCATCAGGTATCAAAACTGTTATATTCTAAATATCGATTATCTGAGGATCAAGATGAGACAGAGTGGGCAACCACGACAATTCATGTTGTTCCTTTAGAAAATCTTTTTTTATCTCCCTCTAACGATGAGAAGACTATCTCATCTAAGTAATACTCCACAATTCTTAGCGGTAAATAGATCGTCTGCAAAGGGTTTCGAGCGCAGATAATTATTGGAGGTCCATATCTAACATAAATACATATTCGTTTCTAATAACCCATTTATTATGCGTTGTGGGGGCGCAAAATGCACATATGTTGCGTAACCAAGTATGAGTAAATATCAGGCTCATGTCTAGTCACCAACTAGTACGCATAAAATGGTTGACTAGCAATAAGTCTAAAAATGAATAAGTAAAGTTGTGTGCGATATTGCATAATCCCAATCAAATAGGTAGGTTAGTGTCCATAACCAATACCTACATATTGTGGCTTTTGTGAGACCATTTTATGTATTCATTTGGGGGGTAGGATGTTGTATAAGGATCCTTATAAACATGCAATAATCATCAAGTCATTTTGATGTTAACACCTAGTTTTGTCAATTTTTATAGACTTTTATAATTAGGGTGGTGAGCCCTTAAACGTATATTATGTGCTAAGAATGTTGCAACATTTCTTATGGACAATTATTCGACATGTGGTCAGTGTCAAAGCATCCTCTATAACTATAAGTACTTTAATAATCTGCATTTCTAGAGTGATAAGTCCACAATAATTATGTTGTATAGTGGGTTTGCATATAATAACTGATGACACGAATATCAGTGAGACTTTAACAAGATTCGATTAGTGTGGGCAGTTCTACAGTTAGCTAAGCACTTGAATTATCCTCATTACATTCATTATAAGTATATGAGTGTATAGAATTCGAGAAATATACCCTCATATTATTAGGGCATCGATTTAAATATAATGATATGTTTTTTATTCTCTAATTTTTTATTTTATTTGTTGGATGTATTGTTTTGCATCCTTATAGTGCTATTTCGAATATTGTATATGTGCAAGAATAAAAATCCAATGCTTCAAAATATAACGAGGCCAACAATAATCATGGTCTCATACAAGAAATCTAATTCATCAAATATTCATCCAAATAAATTTTAAGACTAAATAATAGTCTAATTGAAACTAGTGAGGTGATAGACATTCACAAACAGTCTTTGTACAAATAAGTTTTGCTGAGCACAGTCCTTTTTTGCTATTGAAATATGCAGTTGTGACTTCTTTGGTCATAGCATTCTCTTTCTTATGTATATTAAGCCTCTTTTTTTAGAATCCCTACATCTCTTGCTTGACATTTCATCGTCTAAAGTGAACGCATGAATTATGTAGTCATAAACACATGAGTAATTAATATCTAAAATATATGAATTAGATTTTAACATTAAGACTCATAAATCATAATGGCCACAATACTTAATCACAATATGAGTTTTGTCATTTGGATGTTATGAATGTACTTTATCATAACAACCCAATTTACATTACATGCTAAATAAAGCCATTATTTAATAAAATGAAATAGACATAGCATAGTGTCACAATAATTGCAAAAATGATTTCTTCATGTAAGATGCTTAAAATCACATATTAATGCATGTTTGAAAATAAGAGTGGAAATATAATATGCTCATTATCAAATATCACAAATTTTTGCTCAAGAAACATGCATACTATCATGTATTAATGTGAACAAATTTAACAAAAATCGGCAACTTGAATTTAAATCATAATGGTTAGTTTACCAAATTAACACCCACAAAACATGTTTCAGTTTTCAATATTTTTCCTCCTAACCTAGCTGTACAAGCTATAACCAGCAATAGCTATCATAATCATTGATTACATATTCTTTTTGTGACTGAATTGTAACTCGTAGCAGCTCAAGTACGTGGTTGGGTTGAGGTATAGACTTACAGATCGTTGAATTCATATTTATATAAATTTAAAAAACTACACCCACATAAAATCATGGTATTTATTAGGCACTCGTTAAAATTTGTATTTTATAGGATGGAGTCATTTGATTTGATGGCTTTGATTTTTTTGGTATTTGATGTTACACTAAATTTAGTAGAGTCATTTTAAATTACACATATTTTAATATTATTTTAAAATACACTCAAACTTATTAATTAAGTTTGTCTAAACAAAATAAACATATTATTTAGGATAAATAATAAAACCTATTTTTTTAGAATTACAGAAGTTGTCATTATCTTTAACCGTTAATGAAATGATATCTCATGAATATATGAACCTTAAACCCCTAAACTCTAACCCTTAAACGCTAAACCATAACCCTAAATCCTATATCCGGCCAAAACTCAATTCTTCTATAAACCCTTACCCCTAAACCCTATACCCTAACTCCTAACCTGCTGTCGAGCGTTGTGCACCCAGCTGCCGAGCTTTGTGCACCCTGCTGCCGAGCGCTGTGCTCCCAGCTGCTGAGCGCTGTGCACTCCAGCTGCAGAGCGTTGTGCACACAACTGCTAGGCACTGTGCACATAGCTGCTGGCACTGAGTAATGCCACATTTGAGATATGTTAAAAGTGCATACAGATGTTAGGTTGTCAAAACAGCTCCGTGGTCACTAAGGATCAGGAAGCGCCCTATGAATGATTTTAAGATCATGGGGAGATGCAGATTAGTCTAGCATATACATGTCATGATCAAATGTGAAGGGTGTGGTTGTTTGTGTCAACCATGTTGCACTCTTTTTCCTTAGTCACAACTTTTTGTCCCACTGAGTTTTTGCTTGACAAATTTTTTAACGAGGTAACATTGCATGCACCGCTAAGACCATTGATCTCCATTTTTAGTTGATCATGGCAGACTTGTTTAAGTCTTGGCTCATATCTACTCTTGAGAAGCATGTTGGAATGCACCATTCATCAGGAAAATCCGATTGAAGTACACATCAGGGGGGCATCACATGGCGAGTTCTCAATGGAGTAGTTGGTGCGTTGTACTCTTTTTCCTTCGACTAATGTTTAGTTTTCCTACAGAGTTTTTATTACTTGGCAAGGTTTTGATGAGGCAACACTGTGAGCACCATAACGGCATGAAGACACGCGACACAAGGGGAGTGTTCTAGGATATTTGATGTATACGTGTGTCTTCGTCCATGCCTTATATACGGGCTTTATGTAGTAATCCATGTTGTAATAGAGTTTTACATATATCCATGTAATAGGCCCATTGACCCATGTAATAGCCTAAGAGATCCATGTATTTCCCTATATAAATGAGCTTCATTTTATCAATAAGATAAGGAGAATTCATTCCCTCAATATGATTTTACAACAAGATGTAAATATTAATAAAATTGGCATTGTAGGGAACCCTTAAAACTGTTGTTATTAAAAACTTGAATATGTAGACTTAAAGGCATGATGCCTTAGCCTAACTCATAATGGTTCCAGCCACAAAATTTTTAGTAAACGTTGTGTAATTTGTTATATCTTTTTAAAACGCATTCTTCTCTTCTTCAACAATATTCCATAATTTTTATCAATTGATAATTTCAATGTCCTTTCAACTTTCAATATTGTTAATAAAAAAATTATTAATGTGTTAAATAATACAATAAAGATAGACACTACATGTATTGAATAAAAAAATATTAAACTAAAAAAATTAAAGCACGCGCATTGCGGGTGCAGGTAGGCTAGTGATGTATAACTTTGATTCGGTTGCGCTGCAAATTAGAGCTCTTTTCGGGTTCTATAAGAGCACCTGCACCGGTAGAGGAGGCTGCTCGTCCTCTCCTCGGCTCGATCTCTACCTCGTGCTTCGGTCAACGAGCGGTCACCGCAGGAGGAGGCCGCCGGTGCTCGTGCTAGGAAAGGCTGCTCGTGCTATTCGGCCGGAACCCAGACTGATTTCCGTCACCCACGTGAGTAGCTTCGTCTAATGAGGCGTACTCCAACTCGTGCTATCGGAGCTCGACCTCGAGGATGAGCAGCAGGTCAAGGAGCGGTCAAGGCAGCTTGTGCTGCTGGAGGAGAGACCGGTGCACGCTGCTTCGGGAGGCTGAAGTGCTTCCTCGCACTATGTGGTCTCGAAAACTGGAGAGCTCCACCGCTACAGATGCTCTAAGAAATGTAAATAGGAAATTAGGAGTTTACAAAAAAAATATCTTCAAAGAAAAGGAAAAAAAATATTAGGGTGTGATTCCGTACTTCCAGTAAACAGGCACGTGCGACGCACACCCAATATTTATCCGAAAACAAACTCGTTCCAAAATTTCAAATTGTGGTTTTCACAAACCGCCAAAAAATCACGATCCACGCCAAACCGAAAACACTTCTTTCCCACCGTAGATTACCAATAACATCAACGCCTGATATAACCATGACGCGGATCGATGCCCTGAGCCGTCGATAAGCACCCGCATCCAACGACCACAATTAACTCCGCCTTGCTTCACTTTCCCAACTCCAATCTCAAATCCCTCCCTCTCCTATATAAACCCCCACTAATCCAACGTCTCATCAGATTCAAACACTCTCTCTCCGGTGAACAATGTCAGGGCGCGGCAAGGGAGGCAAGGGATTGGGCAAGGGAGGAGCCAAGCGTCACAGGAAGGTTCTCCGGGACAACATCCAGGGCATCACTAAGCCCGCCATTCGCCGTCTGGCTCGCCGTGGCGGCGTCAAGCGTATCTCCGGTCTCATCTACGAGGAGACACGTGGCGTCCTCAAGATCTTCCTTGAGAACGTCATCCGTGACGCCGTCACCTACACTGAGCACGCTCGGAGGAAGACCGTCACCGCCATGGATGTTGTTTACGCTCTCAAGAGGCAGGGAAGGACCCTCTATGGTTTTGGAGGTTAGGGTTTATGGGAACAAAGTCTTGCTGTCAAGAATACTGTTGGGTTTTAGGGTTTCTATGGTTTTATATTGTGTAATTAGTAGTCTGGTTTAGGCTTGTGGGATTATGAATGGGTTTCTGGTGATTTGTAATTTGCAATTCCTTCTCCGAATTGCAGTTTCTGAATGAAAATGAAAAGCCTGTTCCTTTTGTTATATCTACAATCTCTGCGTCTCCGTTTTCTACTTGGTAACATTGCAATGACAAATTTGATAGCAAATGTGGTAAAAACTTAACAAATTGATAGCTCAGAGCTTCAAGTTCCTAAAACGAATATTCTATTTTGAACAAACTAACAATGTAGTCTGGAATGGAGTCTGCATAGTGGGTCAATGCCCAGAAATGAGGAATGGGTGTACCAGATAACGAACACCCCAACTGTTGCAACACCGACGTAGACTCCAATCACCTGCAAAAGATCCAAAAGGATGTAGCAGTGTGCGATGAGAAATGAATTATAAGGTAGAAAGAAAGCACAATGTTGTCTGAAATGTTTTTGATGGGAAATATAACTAGTTCATGTACCAGATAATGAAATAAGATCCAAGCAGTGATCAATGAGTCGTTGCTTCTTCTAGGGGGCTTCTCCAATATATCTTTGTCCGGAGGATTGAATCCCAAAGCTGTTGCTGGGGGTCCATCAGTAACCAGGTTGACCCAGAGAAGCTGAACTGGAATCATGCCTTCTGGAATTCCCAAGGCAGCTGTTAGAAAAATGGAGGCAACTTCGCCAATGTTTGATGAAATCATGTACCTACATTTTGGAGAGGGGATCAGAGAGGACAATTGTAGAAGCAGTTTTATAGAATCAATGAATACTATCTTAATTCAAGCTCAAATAAGATTGGACAGTAGCAGTTACATCTATTTCGAAAAAAAGTCTTATTGGAGGACATCAATGATAGAGATGAATCAAACCTGATAAAAGCTTTCATGTTGTTGTAAATAGATCTGCCTTGTCCAACGGCAGAAACTATAGTGCTAAAATTGTCATCTGCTAATACCATATCAGAGGCTTCCTTTGCAACCTGTAACAAGTAGACCAAGCATCATGGAAATTAAGTGGCATTCCCAATGTCAGCCAGCTTCAAGGCAGGTGCATCATTCACTCCATCACCAGTCATAGCAACCACTTCACCATCTTCCTTTAGCAGCCTCACTATCTCTTGTTTATGCCTTGGTTCAGCTCTAGAAAACAAAAGGCCTCCACTTTGTCTCAGATGATTTTTCTGATCATTGTGATGTATAAAATCTTTCCCTGTTAAGCTTCTGGAACTGATATTTTCAGAAGGTCCAAATACACCTATTTCACGGCAAATAGCTTCAGCTGTACCCTTATTATCTCCAGTAATAACCATAACACGGATACCAGCAGTTCTGCAGTCCTCAATTGCTTGACGGACCTCTTTCCGTGGAGGATCCTTTAAGAATTTACAGTTGCATGATGTCACACTTGTCAGTAGTCATAACATTCACAAGTTTTAATAGCGAGAAAGAAATGGAAAGGAAAGGCCTAAAATCTAACAGATTACAAAAGACAGGAACAACTCACCCTTGGCCCAACAAAGCCAGCAAATATAAGTTTACTAGCGAATGGGATTCGGTCAATATTCATACGTTCATTAAAAAGAAAATGAATTCGCAAGAGATACTCAATATCAATCCAAATATCGTGTGCTAAATCTAAAACATGAAAGTATGAAACATCATAGATATAGAAAGGAAGGCAGAGCACAAAATACATATAAAACTAATGTTATGGTGGAACAGTACATAGAGGTGGATAAAGATGAGTTAACATACTCAATGAAATTATTAATTCTCTAGAAAAGTGGCAGGGACTTGGGAAGAGGATACATTATTTTTGCATGTGACATAGATAATTGTAGAGTCTGTAAACCATGATATTTGAAAAAAAAAGAGACAAAAAAGAAGGGAAAAGGAAAAAACGATTGCAGTGGGGCTTATAAATAGAAATCAGCAACAAGCCAACAAGTGAATCTATCCTTCTACGTACGGAATAAGAATAGAATAAAATAAAATTTATCGGATCAATTGGTAAACCTACAACTGTCAATATAAGGAAAAAATTTTCTTGTGTTGATCCAATAAAAAATCCTGTATCTGTGATCAATGAATTTGCTTTTCTGCGCCAGTATCCTGTATCTGTGATCCAATAAAATTTTAATAAAAAAAGAAAAAAAATCATGAAAAAAAATTAAAATAACTATAGCCGACGAATTTTATTTTTATAAAAAAAGAAAAAAAATCATGAAAAAAAATTAAAATAACTATAGCCGACAAATTTTAATAAAATTCGTCGGTTAAAGTTTTAAAAAATAACTATAGTCGATGAATTACCTTAAAATTCGTCGGCTAAAGTTAAAAAAAAATAATCACCCAAAATTTGTTTAAAAGGTCGAGTGTTTCGACCTTCTTCTTGTGTGAAACTTTTATCTTCACATTTTCCAACTCAAAAACATTTGCTTTTCGTATATGCATTTTTTTAAAAAAATATATATATATGTGATTTTGATTTATGGATCTAAAAAGTTTTGTATAAGAAAAAAAAAGAAATGTTTTGAAGAATAAAAATGAAAGAAGTAGGGTCACATTTTCAACTTTTTTGAATTGAAACTAACATTAACTGTGAAAATAGAGAGGTTACATTATGAGGGAGCCATTCTAATGAGGACATTTAAGTTGAGGACTAGTTAAGGACTTTTCAATTAATTACTTATTAGACCAACTTTTTGATCAAAATTTGACATCTTAACCGTTGAAGTTGTAGGTTTATATAAGTAGATCAATCTTACAAAATTTTAGCCAAATTGGTGATCGTTAAGTCCTAGTTTTAGATCAAATCAATGGACGAACCAAATCTGTTAAACATGAACCGTTCAAGTTCATAATTGGTAAATCACACTTATGAATGTCTTAACGATTTTCAATTTAGTTGAAAATTTGCAGAAATGATCTACTCATAAATATTTATAAAATGAACGGTTAAGATGTGGATATAAGATCGAAAAGCGGGATAAACCGAAAAGTCCTCAACTTAGAGGTCCTCACTAGAAGGGCTCCTTACATTATGAAACGAAGTAGCTCGACTAGAGTTTAGAAAATGAGAGTTCATTGTAAAGGTTTTGAATTGAATAAAGAAGTGTAACTGTCTTTAGCCCGATTCCTTGATGGCATCATATAACAAACTGAACAATAATCACCCAAAATTTGTTTAAAATGTTGAGTCTTTCACCCTTCTTCTTGTGTGAAACTTCTACTTTCACATTTTCCAACTCAAAGACGCATACTTTTCGTATCTGTATTTAAAAAAACATAAATTTTAATTTTTAAACATAAAAAGTTGTGCATAAAAAGAAAAACTACTTAAAAAACAAAAATGAAAGAAGTACATTACATTTTCAACTCTCTAGGATTGAAGCTACCATGAAGAGTGAAAAGAGAGATAATTTTATAAAGACCTTACAAGTGACGAAGTAGCTAGACTAAGGTTTATAAAATGAAAGCAAATTATAAAGGTTTTGAAAGAGAAATAGCTCTGTCTTTTGATAATTGAATCCTTGTCGTTTTCTTTTATATTTACAATACATGTTTGACGCATGCATTTATTTAGACATTACTTATGTAAAGAGTGTCATTGGGGTTTGATACAAATTTTTTCTAGAATTGTTTTTAATCTTTTTTTAAGAAATGTCTTTATAAGGAAAAACAACTTTGGTCTTTATATGATTAGGTATACTCATAAACTGTTAAACAAGTCCATATTTTGTCATCTTTATATTATATTAATATGGAGAATTGGATAGACGAATTTCTGATTTCATAGGTTACATCATTGACCAAATTGTTGAATAGCAGAAACGTACACTTAAATAGGAATAGGTTGAAGCCAGAAAATAGGAACTCTCTAATTAATACAGATCTTGCACTCTTACACAGAGCGTGTCTACTGAGCTTAAGTAAAAATGTTGAAGCTATTAATGAAAGAAACCAGCAAAAGAGAGTAACCTTGTAACCTTGTACCCTTGTACAAGGTTCTAGTTCGGAAGACTTCATCAGCGTAAGTATCTTCCTCTAGCAATCATGCCCTGTATCACGTACAATGCAAGCTAGAGACTTGAGACTTGAGAGAAGAAACTAACTCTATGGAACCATCCCACTCTAGCATGTTTGCTTCACATCGTGTGCAAAGTTAATAAGAAATACAAACTCCGTATGAATTTGCCATAACACACTCAAACCACCATCCCTTCTGTACAAAACGGAATTCAGAATGCTTCTTAAGGTTTAATCCGCAAAAGTTCATCAGAAGAGAAGCTAAAACTCGTGGAATACAGTCTACCTCAGAAAAACAGTTACCGACCCTCCGACTTCACCAGCTGTGAGAATACTCTACTCATGGAAACACCTGAAAGATCATCCACACTTGAGACTTCAAACTCTCCAGGAGATGCAGTTGTGTCGATGTGATTGAAATTGTTAACTTGTGGAGATAGCTCGCCGATCATATTGGTACTGTTATCTTCAGGGTCCCCTTGAACTACTGCCTCATGAAGTTGAAGGGCATACTCCAAATTCCACAAGACATCACCCATTGAAGGCCTGTCAACACCATAGTCAGCCAAGCATTTTTCTGCGGTTTCTGCAAATTTTCTGAGAGAATCTGGTCTTATTTTTCCTGCAAGTGTAGGATCTATGATTTGCTCCAACTGCCCCTTCTTCTGCCATTTCATCGCCCACTCAGCCAAGTTCACCATTTCCCTTGGGAGTGAAGGATCTATGACAGGTCTTGCACAAAGAACCTCAAACAAAACCACCCCGAATGAATACACATCTGATTTCTCTGTCAGTTGTTGCCTTCTAAAATATTCTGGATCGAGGTATCCGAAACTCCCTTTCACTGCAGTACTCACATGGGTCTGATCCAGTTCTGGACCAGTCTTGGAAAGCCCAAAATCAGCAACCTTGGCCATGAGGTTCTCATCAAGCAAGATATTTGCAGACTTCACATCACGATGAATAACTGCTTTTGCATCACCAGTGTGAAGGTAGTGAAGTCCTCTAGCTGATCCAATGCATATTTCAAGTCTTGCCTTCCAGCTTAGGCTGGGTAGACCAGATCCATAGAGATGACTCTTCAGGGTCCCATTCTCCATATATTCGTAAATCAGAATCATCTCACTCTTGTCATCGCAATACCCAATCAATGACACAAGATGTCGATGCCGAAATTGAGAAAGCATCTCAATTTCTGTCCTGAACTCTGCAAGGCCCTGTTGAGACCGTGGATTTCCCCTCTTGACAGCTACTTTAGTTCCATCATTAAATTCTCCTTTGTAAACCTTCCCAAAACCACCAATTCCAATAACCCAACTCTCGTCAAAGTTGTTTGTAGCCTCTTGAACTACACCAAAAGGAAAGCGATACTGGTTGTTGGAAGCAGCACTAGCAGTAGTTCCATACGAGTACTTGCTTCCCATGGTGTGTGAATTGGTTCCATTCATGGAGAAAGGAACCCATGTCTTGGAATGGCCCTGGTTTGCCTTATCCTTCCTTCTTCTGCACAGAATAAAGAGAATAGCAACCAACACCACTGCAATAAGTGATCCAACACTAGCACCCACTATAACTCCGACATTACTTTTTGAACTTGAATTTGAAGTAACCACACCGCCTGCTCCACCGAGGTTGCTATCTGTGTTGTTCATTTTCATAATCTCAAGCCCATTTAGAATGGCATTGGGATAAGCATTATTCACAGAGGAAGGACCAATACTGATCCGAAGTTTGCCATTAGCAACTGATGTTGTTACATAATCCAAGTAATATGCTGCAGCCAATACGTTAACTGTTATAGTACTCAGATCGAGATCCTGAGCAACATTCAAAGAGTCAACATACACATTGAAGTAAAGCTGATTTAGAGCTTTACTCACTATGTCACAAAAGTGAAAGCGGACAAGATACTGAAATCCAGAATCCACATTGAACTCCCACGTCACGTTGAAATTGCTGTTAGGATCATCAGCTGAGTTCATCTCTACAAGAGTACCATAAACAGTTCTAGGAGCAGTTTCTGCAGTTGCAAAGCCATCTGTATACTGAACGGCCGCAACATTTGAGACATCTTTGGCCAAGTTCTTGCTCACTAGAAAATCTTGATCAGGAACCCATGTTCTCCACAAGGTATCATTCTCAAAGGTCACCATAGGTCCACCCATATTCACCCTCCAAGTAGTCTCCAAAGCCTGACTCATCAAACCCTGGAACTTACCAGGAGTGGTGCTGGCATCATCGGTAATGAGATCATCGGGTACAGAAACAACTTCTATGGCATTGAGGAATGCAAATGAACCGCTCGAAGGGGTGAAAGTGACCACAAAGCTATTCGAAGTCACATTCACCGAAAGCTCCTTCATAACAGAAGAGTTCTGCACACTAAAATCGCTAAGCAGGCCATAGGTTTGGGTGTAAACAGAGAATTTGGCCTTTTTCAGATCATAACTACCTGAAACAAATGGATAGAAATACAGGCGGATCCAATGCCTACCAGTCTGGCCTATTGCAAAAGTGAACTTTGAAGACCCAGTAAAGACTCTTGCTGTTTGATACAGAGGTGAATCGTCCAAGGAAGTGATTGTTGTCAATGGACCAGTGACAAGAACATCTTTTGGGGTTGAAAGGAATTTCGAAGCTAACTTATCAGCTAGATAAACACGGTTACCAACTGAAGTATTAGTTGGTGAACCACAATCTATTAAGTAATTGTCTACAGGTGTAAACCCACTACAGAACCAACCCAAACTCAAGATTGACAAAACCCAGATGCATAGCTCAAATTTTCTATAGCCCATCATAAAAAAGATGGGAACTTTATTGACAAAGGGTTTGTTTGAGCTTAATAGAGGACTGAAATCTGGGTTCTTTATGCAGAAAAAGAACAGAAAGTTTCTACTTATCAATCAGAAACAAAATTTAAGCAAAAACCCAGGAAGGGAAGTGACTGAATAAGTGAAAAGATGTCACCTTTTGAGATCAAATGAGCTTCCAGTAGTGGGTTATGTGTGAATCCCAGAGCACAAAGCCAGAGAACCAGAAAGCAAATCTGAGAGACCCCCTTAGAGTGGTTTTGTCTGTTTATTGTGGGAATAAGAGGAAAACAGTTAACTTGGGCTCAAATCTTGCAGAGCACAAGCTGGGATGAACTAGATGACAACCCCAGATGGATACTGACAGGTTCAAAAACTTTTATTTATATTTTAATGCATTAAAGAACAAAACCAAAAACAAATGGAATGGAAGTCAATAGTTGCTGAGGCAAAAGAGTGAAGAAACAAAGAAAAAACCGGTTCGGTTTGAGAGAGCCTTAGATATTGTGAAGGGGAAAGCAGAATTGATGAATTCTCTCCTTGCAGAGTAATTTAATTAAAAAGGTAACTTGCTGTAATAAATAAATTGCAGAAGTTAAAAAGGACATGAAGAAGAGAGTAAAAGGACCGGTGAATACAACCCCGAGTTACATAATTACGTTAAAGATTATTACGTCGGTTCTTCAAAACAAACACAAAACAATCTACATTGAGGAATATGTCAAGTACACGACGTATATCTACATATATTGTGTGGATGACCTGACATAGAAAAAAAAATTCTTTTTTATTGATAAGAAAAAAAACTCAATTAAATTGAGGTGCCTCTACTGCACCCAAGGTTTACAATGTCAAAGGCCAAAACAGAAGATGTTTCTGACAGAATATTTTCCTACCAAAAGCCAGCCAAAGAATTTAATTTTTGGTTGGATGTTGAAAAAAAAGTTCTTTGGTCGTTCAGTGTACAACATAGAAAGATATTGACACACTTGTTTTTACATATGTAAAAAATTTGACATTCAATGAAAATATTATGTATTTTGAGTTATTCTCAACTTCCAATCTTTTTATTACTAAGCATTTTCTTCTTAGTACCATAGATTAAACAGTCTTGAATTTTTTTTTCTGTCTGTGTTGCTTGTGCACGTAAATCATTATCACGTATTCATTTAATCTTTAAAAAAATTACGAAAACACATCCAACACGTTCGGACTTATATATGTAAATTGATTACGAGTCACCTACATGGGTAGTAGCAGATGCTCAATCTCTTAAAATGGTTGCACAACAAAAGTAAATGTAACAAGAAAATGGAAACTGACATCATCCATTTAGTTTTCAATCGTTTAGTAAAGCATCTTTTGAGCTTTAGACACCTTATGAGGATTGAGGAAATTGACGTCTGCTAGAGTATAGACACACTATGCAGCGGAGTATATATGCGCAAGGAAAATGACATTAACCAACCTAGCTAGTGTGCCTAATCGGCTAATTCCATTCACCATTTTGCTATTTCATAAAAAGTGGGAATGCAAATCCCTCACATTTGCTTTCTATTTATTTCCAAAACAAAGCAAAGTAATAATGCAATTATTAATGTAAAGTGGGTGTCCTAGATCATTATGCAATTATTAATGTAAAGTAGGTGTCCTAGATCATTATACATTAACCAAAAATACAAATAAAACCAGCAATTAAACAAAGAACCTCAACCCCCTATTTTATTGTTTGACAACTCTTGTTTGCTGTCAAGTGTTAATTCCACCACGTCTTATCAATCTTCACTAACCTACAAACACAGCACCCATGAATCACTTTGCCCCAATCAAATTATACAAATAACACGATTGTGGGGATATTTGGGAATTAAGTAATAAGTCTAGTTTAGTAGCAGCTGTGCCTTCTATGTTTTGGCTGGCAAATGGAAACCTACTGCATACTATACTACTCGAGGAAACCGAGAAGGCATTGCAAAATGCAAAGAAGAAGAAGAAGAAGACAGCTAATGTTAGCTTAATATATTCAGCCGTGTCGACAACGGGAACTAGAGACGCACACACAAGCTCTCAAACTTGAAAATATAACGTGGTGGAGTCGTGGGGTTGCAGCAATCGGCATTATTAAAGAAGCAAGATGAATCTAGTCTTCCGGCGGCCGTGGTCGTCTATTCCGATATCTCTATGCAACGAATGAAAAACGCTACTTATGTAGAACGTGGTGTGTGGGTGAAGACAGTGTTTCACTGCTCACTTATTCAAAGCAATAGAACAAATTACATGATCATTGATCAATGTCTAGACGCATTCTCCTTTATTTGTTGATCTTCGTGAAGGTCGAGCTCCACCGGTGAATTACAGGATCAATGATCATGACTATACCATGAGATACTAACTAGCATATGATATATATTCTTCATGGACCACTTTTGTGAAAACCATTCCATGTCCACAACGAGAGAAAAAAAAGAATTTTTCCAAAGCTCAAGAAGGATGTAGGAAAGATATGTATAACGAGCATAAGGTTGTCCAGGCCTCCTCACGAACGGTCTTTTTTTTATTCGTTTCTCTTCTCATTATCTTCGGCTTCTGTGTTTTCTCTTCTCGTCGCCGACATCATAACCCAGAACCAAAATCCATTCTTTTGCCATATTCACTATTTCCTTTGGTTCTTATCTTGATTATGGATTTTAATTTTTCAGATTCATCCTCAGATGACGAGTTTTGGAATCTTGCCGATTCATCATCAGATGAAGAATTCAATCGGCAAATTATTACTCTTCTAGAAGAGCAAGAGATCTTGGAGAATGGAAGAAGACGTGGTTCAGTTCTAGGTCGGAAGTTTAATGATAGATAACGATCTCAATGCCACTAGACATTTTACAACGATTATTTTGCTGAAAATCCAATTCATGAAGACCTTGTATTTCGAAGAAGATTTTAGATGCATCAACTTCTTTTTCTTCGAATTCTAAACTGGTTAGAAGCTCATGACTCCTATTTCGTCCAGAAAAAAAGATTCTGTCGGCCGAGTTGGTTTATCCTCTTTACAAAAGGTAACGGCTGCAATGCATATGTTTGCTTATGGAGTTGGTGCATATGTTGTGGATGATTATCTCAGAATTGGTGAAAGCACTGCAATTGAAGCTATGCGGAGGTTTGTGTTAGTAGAACCAAGAAGGCCATGTCCATCCAGGTAGCCTCTTTGTGTTTTTGAGTTTTTTCCTGTGTAAATGTAGTAGTAATAACTATATAGCCTCTAGAAAGTTAGTAATTTGAAGGCCATGTTGAAGTACATTAGTGACTCTTTCATATTTATGGTCATGACTCAATTATATATCAATAACTTTTCAGATGAGAAGAATGGAGTGAGTATTTATTGAGCAAGTTTGCAGATGAAAATTGGTAGTAGAGTTATTCTACATTAACTCTTGGAAGCCAACACGTCAAGTACTACAAAACTATATTCCTTAAAATGAGCAAAGTTCTCCATATAACCTGCAGAATACTTCTCAACTAATAACAATACTTCATCTTCTTTCCAACTAATAACAATACACAACCAGTATATAATCTAGTCATTCTATCAGCTTTATTTGCTACTCTTTTTTATTAGCTAATTTTCTTTTCCAGTATCCTCTCCTTATCAATGGATTCTATTTTCAAATTTGGTAACAGAAGATTCAGAGTGTGAAATTGTTGAGGAGGTGTCTCAAAAGACTACTAAGGCTGAGTTTGGAAGAGCTTATAAGCTCCTTTGCCTTTAAGCACCAAAGGTTTTGGTGTTTGGTAAGTCTAAAAATAAGTTACTTTTTAAAAAAGTATAAAGTGTTTTGAGGGAAAAGAAGAAGCTGAAAACACTCACCTTCTGTTTATAAGCTAAAAGTCAACTTATATCTTATAAGCTCAGATGCACCAAACTCAGCCTAAAAGGGCTCTAAGAGGTCCCGACTTTAATGTAGAGGAAGACAACCTTCTTATCAGTGCATGTTTAAATGATGGTGTGGATCCGATAGTAGGCAATGAGCAAAAGCTTCACACTTTTTGGGGGAAAGTTACAGATTAATACCATAAATACAAAGATTTTGATTCCGATTGTTCACAACAGATGTTTAAGCAACGGTGAGGGAAACTACTAAGAGAGATCAACATATTTTCAGGATGTTTGGCAGCCATAAATGAGAGGAATGAAAGTGGAAAAAATGAACAAGACAAGGTAAACGTTGTTTATTTGGCTCTTCATTCGCTTTGGTCATCAAATTATAGTTTTTAAGTCCATGGAACTCATATAAGTTTTTTTTTCCTCTTTGTTCACATTGCTAAAGCAAAGAACACGTTTGAAAGTCAAGAAATAAATGGTTCACCCTTGATCATGCTTGGATTTTGTTGAGGCACCATCCAAAATGGATACAATTAGTGTAAGAGCTTGACAACAAGAAAAGTAAGAAAGAATCTAACTTATCAACTACATGCACTCACATAGATATTGAGGAAGATGTGAGCACTTGCATTCCGGTACCTAGACCACCCGGCAGAAAAGCTGTAAAAAGAAAGCTAAAAGAAACTGACAAATTAGCACAAATTTAAAATTACATTTGAAGAAAAAAGAAAGAGATGACAAGAAACTACAAATAATGAAGGATAAGATTGAAGTTGATAAGGAGAAATTACATGTCAGAAAACTTCAGTTCAAAAGTAAGAAGATTGAGGCTGAGATGAGAATTATGGCTATGGATACATCTATTATGAAACCTGAGGAAAAAACATATTATTCAAAGCCATAGATGAAAATATTGCGGGCACATGAAGCTTTTGAAGGTTCCTCATATTTAGTTTTTCATGTAATGTTTGATTATGTATGAGGTTATATTTTAGGAAATTTTTTAACACCAGTGTAACGTCTCGTATCTAAAAGTAACCTTATCACAGTGGTTTACGAGTTACTGAGAGCTTTTAACTGCGATCGGTAAGTTATCGCTCGAGTTTATTTTCGAGTTTTTATAAACCCTTCAAATTCCTTATTTAATGACTCGATGTTGTAGTACATGTCGACACGAGTCTCCTGGTACTTTCGGAGCTTCCGGCTATTTTCTATGAATTTCTGAAGTTTCTGGTAATTTTTAATTATCATTCCGGTAAATAAGTTTTACCATTTAACTATTTACTTTTTACCCTTCTTTTAAATCTGGACTGTTGGATCAATTAGAGATTGGATCTGGACCGTTGGTTTTTGTATAAAAAGGAGGAGGTGTTGAACTGAGTCAAACACCCATTTCGGGTGTTGACCCGAGCCTCTCTCTTCTCTCTCTCTCGGCACCTCCGGTTTCGCACAGCGGCGCCCCGCCGTCTGGCCACCTCTCACCGGCGCACCACCACCAGAAGATTCCCCTTCCTCTTGTCAACAAAACCCCCCAAAGAAATTTCTCCATAGAACCCAAGACGAGGGAGATCGCTCGAGCTACATCACGGCTGTGCTCGTCGGAATTGGGCCAGCTCAGGCGACCTTTTGGCTCGTCAATGGTAGGTTTCGTTCACCTTCCTCTTTCCTTCATTCTCATGGCTTGAGTGTCCAATTTCGAATCCTAATTCAGAATGCTCTAATTCGGGTTCCTCTGTATTTTCCGGTGAGACTCCGACAATGAAGTTTTGGGTTCCAGGCGGACTTCTGAGCTCAGGTGAGGCTAGCAAATGGAGTTGGAAGTCGAGTTAAGGCTATAGGGCAGTTGGAGGTGTTGCAGTTGTCGCTACTGCTAGGCTGCTCGATGGTGGTGATGAAGCTTCGAGGATAAGGTGAGGAAGTTCTATACTTGAGCTTTGAAGCTGGTATGTGGGGTTTATTTTTTAGAGTTTAATGGGTTTTGGTATTGTTGGAGGAGGAGATGGATATTTGGAGGAGTTGGGGTAGAGACGACATTCTTGGAGGCAGTTTCAAAGCCATAGGCAGAGGAGCAGAAGGATGTTTTCTTTGAGTGACTGGTGAAGTGGGTGAAGGCAGGAGGCTGCCTGGCGGCCACCACGGTAGAGGAGGGCCGCTGGCTGTGTTTCAGATTGATCAGAGGGTAAGAATCGGTCCCCTAAATCTCTGTGTTGTTGTACTTGTTATCTTGGTAATAAATTGGTTATGTTATTATTGCATGAATGTCGAGAACTTGAGATTTGGAGCAAGCATGGAGATTATGGCAAAATTCCGACAAGTCGTCGGAAACTAGCGAGGGTTCCGGTTAGACATTTTACGGCAGGAGCCGAAGAGGTAGAAATCGATTCTCTCAATAACAGTGGTCGGGAAGTTTCCGTAAATTAAGAATTTGGGTTAGTAAAGGGAAATTTGACGCAAATAGGAAGTTTCCATTTTGGGAAAATTTCCCTTTTTGGAAAGTTTCTATTTGTGGAAGGTTGTTGTTTTGGGTTGAAAGTATTAAAGAAAATGTGAACGTCAAAGTTAAAGGAAATGAGAGATAATTAGTGAAGTATGAAAATTATAAGTATGTTGACCACTTTAGTGGTTGAGGGATGTGATGACTTCTAATAACAAAAAAATCGACTTGATCGTTGTAATAATTTGGATAAGTTCATACTCGAAATATCGACTCACAATTAGTAAATTGGATTAACGCTTGATTGGGTGTCTATAGTAATTCCACAAATTACTACGGATTACCTAACATCAAATGAAATAGTAAGGCAAGTGGAGGTATTAAGGTTACGAAATCTGAAACCAAACTTCGAGTCGATAATTGGATTTAAGCGTAATGGTTGAAATGTTAAAAAGAAAGGATTTTGGTCAACTCCTGATCAAGATAGGATTTCCTAGTCAAACTAGGAAGAGTACAAGTCAATAGTGTTAAAGACTGATTCATTGGTTTAATTGTACAGTTTATGGTTGAACTTGAGACAGATTCATCCTTGTAGTTTTTCGAGGTTTGGTCAACTCCTGGTCAAGATAGGATTTTCTAGTCAAATTAAGAAGAGTACAAGTCAATAGTGTTAAAGACTGTTTCATTGGTTTAATTATACAGTTTATGGTTGAACTTGAGACAGATTCGTCCTTGTGGTTTTTCGAGGTTGCGCTCGAGAGGCTTTCCGAGCAGTGATGAGGGCGCATTAAGTACTGTGAGTGAACCTTTGTTTTAAATTAATGGATGGCCTGTTCTTTTATGCTAAACGTGTTTTTTATTAATTTAACGAGCCGGTGAGGCTAGGAAGGTGGGTTGCTCCCCTTCCGTAAGCCCCTATATTATATCGGCTGAAATCTTTGTTATATTGATTAAATTGGAATGCATTGTTTTATGGCCATAGTTTTGAGGAAGGTCGGAGAACCGTGCCTTATACATGAGATGCATGTTTTAATATACGGGAAAAGAGTCATATAATGATGTCTTTTCGTATTTGCTTGTTTTCATTACCATGAAGGGTCGTCATATATATAAAGATGCTAGATAGCCATACGACCCCCTCACCTTGGAAGTGGAGAGGGGCAATAGTAGCCCCAGAGGGTTCCGACTCTAGTATGAGAGGTTCATTGTCATGGTAGAATATCTCTGTCATGAAGGGTCGTTATATTACTTAGTAGCCTTAAAGGTTTCGACCCTAGTCTGGGAGACTCTTCGTCATGGTGAAACCTCTTCCCCTATTGTAATACTAAGTTTTAAGCCAATGAGATTGGCAAATGTTGTTTTGTTTTTCGAAATGATGTTTTGAGATTATTTCCCTAGGAGACATGCATAAAATATTTCTCAGAACAGAAAAGGGAGAACGTTAAATTAAGATATTTTATCACGCTTGGCATAGTCAAATCATCCTGCTGTCAGTATTTAGTCTTTTTAGGTTTTGTTTCCACGTAGAATGCCCCGAATACCCTAGTATAGTGTTTAATGGTGTTCGATTGTGGAAATGTTTCGTAGGTTAGTTAGTAGGGTTGTCCATTTTAAAAGAAAATTTTTAATAAAAATTTCTCTTAAAATAGACCCCGCATAATTTACTTCAACTTAAAAGACTTAGCTACATCAACTAAAACCCACTAATTAATAATAAGTTTGAAATTGCGCATATTTGTAATCACTCTCAATTACAGCCTGCTATATAGACAAGACGTTGATTACGTCGTTAGTATCATTGCCACCTAGCCTAATTTCATGGATATTTTGGTCATTTTCGGGTTTCTACCCAGTGCATCAATCCTTTTCAGATTTGCTCTTTTCATCATGGCATCGATCTCTCACCCCCTCCAGTTTAGCAAATCATGATCACCTTTGAAATTTCAATCATACACATCTTTACTCTATTAGGTTCAGCAAGATAAAGCATTTATGTTGGCTAATCAAAGAACTCTGAACTTGCTGCTAAGAATTCAAGCGATGGAGGCTTGAAACTCTCTGACCCATCAAATATGCGACTCTTTCTCTATTTAGATGTAAATCAAGTCCCAACACTTCTGGGTTAAGAAGATGAAGATCAAAAAGAGAACAAGATGGACGCAACGGAGAATATTCTTGATCTTAACATGTCACCGGAGGTGGGGTGTAAGGGTTATGGTGGTTGGGCTAGGATTAGAATTTGAGTTGCCGAGGTACGTTTGATTAATACAGAGGTTATTGATTACACTACTCAGTGATTGACCTAGAAAACATTAAACAAGAAACATGAATTCCAAATTATTCATGTCTCCACTTCAAAGAAAAGAAGGGTACCGAGAAAAGAATGCAAAAGACTACAATATTGAAGTAGCAAGAAATAGAAGTTAATGGCAGTAACACTATCAAACGTAACTTTTTTGCTTAGAATGAGGACGAAACTCTTTTCCAAGAATCTCAAGGAAAAAAGGCTTAGGAACTCTGTTTAAATAAAAGCTTTAGGAATGAGTTCAAGACTTCTGGAATTACATAACAGGTTGCGGTGGGATCATAAGTGGGAAGTGGGTTGAATCAGGTGAGCATGGATTTGGTAAGTGGAGGAGATACGGTGGTCGTCAGGTCAAGCTTTCTGGGTTTTGGTTATGTGAGAGAGATAGCCAGATTGTAAGAATACCAAAGTATCATTTGCAAACGAAACTTACATGAGTTAATGACGGGTTAACGTCATGTCTATGTAATGGGTTGGGTTTCAAATTTCATATACTAAAATGTTAGTTTTAGAATTTGACGTACATAAATTATTTGTGATCCTTAATTGGTGTATTGTTGGTAAAATTTTGTGTGGTATGAAGTAGCTTTGGTTCCAAGTTTTTAATTACGCCAAATGTTTAATTATGTTGATGATTCCTTGTAGCTTTAAGATTATTTATCATGCCTGTTTAAGATTAATGATTCCTTGTAGCTTTGGTTAAATGAAATAGTTATGTATGTTCAACATTTTTTTAACTTTGGTTCCCAGGTTTTACTTATGCTCATATGTGTTGATTTTTTCTTCAGCCTCCCTATATCAGCATACCAGTGCTCATATGTGTTGGTTCAAGGATACTATTAAAATAAGATTCAAATTTAACAGAGTACCCTGGCATTGGGCAATAGGCAGTAGCACCTTCTTTCGTACATGAGACAGTATCACATCTCGTCATAGTAGCAGACTAGCAGTATAATGTGTAATAATCTCAGTCCGGATCAGGAGCGGAGGTCCGTTCCTAAGCTTAGGAACGGATTTTATCATTTGACCCACTTCCCGATAGAATTTCCTTAAACTTCCTTCTAGACATATCTATATCATCTTGTGTAGATCATCTCTACAAAATTTCAGCCAATTTGGTGATCATAAAGGCCTTCAAACTTGCGTTACAAAACTGACGGACAGAATTCTGTCCAGTTTGTCCATCTTTTTTATAACATAAGTTTGAAGGTCTTCCTGATCACTAAATTGGCTGAAATTTTGCAGAGATGATCTACACAAGATGATATAGATATGTCTAGAAGGAAGTTTGAGGAAATTCGATCGGGAAGTGGGTCAAAATGATGAAATCCGTTCCTAAGCTTAGGAACGGACCTCCGCTCCTGATCCGCACTGGTAATAATCTGGCATGTGGATATTCTGGTATGTAGTTTGCTATTTAGAATTCAGATTGTGGCTGAGTGTGTAATTTTTATGGGAATCTGCAGTAGCAGTTTTCGGCAATAGCATCACATTAGCATCAAAGTAGGGAGTAGCAGTGCATTAGCTTTATCTTGGTACTAGCAGCGCAGTATATTTTCTGTGAAGGCCCAGAACCAGAGTTGTGGTGAAGATGAAGCAGGAGTTTCAGTATTGGTATCCCTTTGATCTTCGAGTGTCCGAAAAGGATTTGATTCAGAACCACCTAACCTTCTGCATATATAATCATGTAGCCATCATGGCCAAGAAGCACTGGCCGCGCTGTTTTAGGCGCAACGGTCACCTAATGCTTAATGCTGAAAAGATGTCCAAGGCCAAAGAGAACTTCAAGACACTTGCCGGGGCAATTAAGGAATATTCAGCTGACGCCACACGATTCTCTTTGGCTGATGCAGGGGATGGTGTTGAGAATGCAAACTTTGATTCTGAGACTGCAAATGCTGCAATCTTGGGGCTCACCAAAGAGATGGACTGGATGAAAGAGGTCATGAAACAAGAGCAGCGTTTGAGAACAGGTCCATCTACATTTTCTGACAGTCTTTGCAAACATGATTAATAGTGCTGTCAACAGAACTCAAAAGAATTACCAGGATTATATGTTTCCAGAAGTGCTCCAGACTGGGTGGTATAATCTCCAGACTGCAAGGGATGAGTACAGGTTTTCATGTGGCACTTTGGAGGGAATGAACCGTGATTTGGTTTGGCGTTATATGGATGTGCAGACACATCTTCTTACTCCTATGTGTCCACACTATGCAGAACATGTGTGGAGAAATATTTTGAAGAAGGAAGGTTTTGTTGTAACAGCAGGGTGGCCTGTAGCTGATGCTCCAGATATAACCATCCAGGAAGCCAATAAGTACTTGCAAGAAACCATCGTTTTAATCAGAAAGCTTTTCCACTGGTTTGATCATGAGAGGAAACAGCTCAAAGGTTTGTTCTATGTAAACTAACAATTTGATGGGTGGCAGTGACGATACTCAAGAGCATATACGACTTCAATAATCAAAGTTTTCCTTCAGACACTGGAAAGGTATACAGGAGGCCTTGCCTACAATTTGTGTTGGTGAGACGAGAAATTTGAAGGAAAAGCTAAAAGTGTGTATGCCTTTCATAAAGAAGAAGAAGAATGACGCAGTTTCGGCTGGGGCTCAGGCATTGGAATTGAAGCTACCGTTTGGAGAGATTGAGGTCTTTCGAGACAACTTGGATTTGATTAAGAGACAAGTCAGTCTTGAAGAGGTTCAAGTTTTGTCAGCTGCCGATCATGATGGTAGAGCTCTGGCTGGTTCTGATGCCGAACGTATAGAGCAGAACTCTCCTGCCCTGGAAGGCCAACTGCCATCTTCATTGAGTAATGTTCATCTTCAGTTTTTATAGAGTTTTTGTTGGATTAGTTTACTAAACTTGTAAATTTGGTTTCATATCTGTAACTTCACTTCATTGTTGGACTACCTGCACTTTAGCAGTTTTTCATTCTTTCCTATTGATGTTGAGAGCATCAATTTAATTTATTTGAGGAACCCTATTTAGCGGAATTATGCACAAGAATGGTGGCGCACATAATTCCAGGATCAGGAGATTGAGCTGGAGAAAGAAAAGTTTTGATCTAAAGGGACTGATTTTGAAAGTTGATGTTGTGATCTAGTATTACATTTCTTGTGGTTGGGGATAACCTCGAAGTGGTGAAGCCTTCTTATAATATATCAGGTGATATAGAACCCTATTCTGTATTTCTGTTAACGAGGGACAACGGAGAAAACCAGTTAAATATAACCTGTAAAAATTGCCTGTCTAGGTAAGGAAAAAGCTTCCGTCCGATCTAGTTCGGACGGAGCTCCTCGTTCGAACAGGCACAAATCCACTTTTCACAATATCAATCGTGATCTTAACCGTTCAATAGTTGGATTAACCCATGAAGATCATCTATACCAAAAATCAACTTAAAAAATGATCGTTTGCTCACCCGAATTCATAGAACAAAATGGACAGTTCTTGAGTTTTTATGATTATCCGTTCACTTTGTTCGATGCATTCGGGTGAGCAAACGATCATTTTTTATGTTGATTTTTGGTATAGATGATCTTCATATGTTAATCTAACTATTGAACGGTTAAGATCACGATTGATATTGTGAAAAGTGGATTAATTTTGTAGCCCGCAGAACCTAAATGCATAGCTCATGTCTTTGATAGATATATTGAGCATAATTTGAACAAGTTTATGACAGGGTAGATTCATTCAAGAATGTGTTTTCGCCTTCTCTCAAATAATCGAATTTTAGGACTAATAAACCTTGTTAATTCTGATGTTCTGTCAAATATAGGACTAATGAACCTTGTTAATTATCATGGAACCTGGCTCAAAACTTGAAAACCTTGCATTTGCCAAGTTATTTTTTCTGATATCTAGTTCTTAAAAACAAGTAACAGTTGATAAACAAGAATTATAACTTTCCTATGATCAAAACAAGGATAACTTCAGTACACAACTGTTCTTAGAATCTCATACAGCAAGTTCAAGTCATTTATCATTTCTGGATGGTAGCTCCTAGGCCAATCAAAGAGCGGTGAAATATTTGAGAGGATAAACATAGACTGGCATCATACCGGCTAAGTTAATTGTTGATCGAAAAGGAAGACTTCAATCTTTCAGCAAGAAGCGGAAGCATCTTTATCCCATCTTCGGTTGTTTGTTGAACACACGACTCCAAATCATTGAGTGCACTAGTTTTGGCCTGTTGCGTCGCTGCATCAAACTTGTCTTGACAAACCATCAATGCCCTACTCAACCTTTCTTGAAACTTGGCCATCTCATTCTCAACTCTTTGTTGCGCACTAACAACAGGAACGCTACAATTTTCAACGCAATTGCCGATCTCTTGTTGGCTTCTTCTCCTATCGAAGCAATCATATGCACATTTAAAGTATGCTTGCTGTAGAGTGAAATTGACATGGTCTTGGACAGGAGAGAGATGGTTTTGGGCAGCCGTATTAACATCTTGTAGCTTTTGTCTCACCCTCTCTGATACTACTTGTTCATCCATGGCTGCAAAATGTTTACAATGTTGATAATTATGATATTGGCACTATGTTTAAACACATCTTCTTATCAAAACCAAACTGAATGTTCAATAGTAATACTACTGAAGTTCAATATCAGACAAATGCATAGAGCCTATAACATTCATTGAATAAGTATATGCAAAATGCACCGACTTGCTTTGTTCATATGATCTTAGTGTGAAAGAATCAAATCTACTACTGCTTCTTCGGATAATGGTACAGAAGTTGACAGCTATACAGGTCTTAACAATGAAATCATCAAAACCCACAAGCAATTTGAAGAACAAAAAAAATTAACAAAAACAAAAACGAAGACATTTACATGTAGAACAATCCAAAGTGAATTCGATTCGATGCGGATGGAAATTGACAAGTTGGCATACCTCAGATTGAAATTGACGAATCCAAGTTTCTCAATCGCGCTCCTCTCCTGATCTCGCCTTTTTCCTTCTTAACATTCGGCGTTGTTTGTATATATATCTTAGATTTTCAGGGTTTAGGGTTTTGTGAAGGGCAGGCTCTACTTGGGCCTTATTGGGCCGCTCATTGAAATTAGATTTGGGTTTCTTAAGTTTTTATTTCCTTTTGTAGAAGCTGGCATCGTATAGAATCTCTCTCCATGTTGAAGCACGTACGTACATGTCAACCCTTTTGTATAACAAGAATATCAAAGCCATTGATCTCCATGAAGCTTGGTCTTCGATCACTCTTTGTCCAGGCTCACAAAGTCAGCTGTCTTCCCCCTGGCAGAAATTCCACATTCCATTTATATATTTGACTGCTTATTTGATTCTGATAATTCGCAGACGATCCCCCATGAGATTCTTGGATTCATATCAATGAGAGCTGTATCTAATAATATAAAGCCAGGTCAACAGAGCCACAGTCTGCTGGGTTCTGGTTCCAGGAGCTTAACCTATGGTGCCAAATAGAATCGGTTCTCAAAACCATGAGCAGACACCGTTGCATTTGTATTGGTTGAGTACAACAGTATGTATGTCATAGTTGTGCGTACAACATAATTTTCGCTAAAATCAAGCCATAGGCACTAGTAGCATTTTTTAGGTCAAATATATGCAACAAAAAAAACTTCCCACAACCTCCGTTTGTATGGGTGAAAGAACCTTGCTCTATACATAGCAAGTAGTCTTATCTCAATTGCATGCATAAACATCCTAGCGCATACTGCATAGCTCACCATGGCTAGTAGCTCCATGATAGTCTTACTCTTCCCACTTTTAGTTCTACATCTGTTATCTGCATCGACAGCCGATACATGTGAGTCAATTTCATAATCATATTTACGTATCGATTACATAGGTTACAGATACTGAGACATATATAAAGTTCATCTATTTATAATTTTCATTTTGAGAGTAATTAGTAACACATTGTGTTAGTATATTATTTGTATATCATATTTACCGCATTTTGTGTATCATAGTACTCCCCTTGTATTTAATATTTAGTCATTACGCTTATGTTTTTTTATGGGAAGCCATATTCTCGGGAAGTAAACTTTCTAAAATATTTTACGTAGGTGGTTACATCTTATCTATGTGAGAGTGTAATGTGTGGAAGAGTCGACCAAACTAGATCATTAAGGGGTAGGTAATAGCGTTGTTGCGTGATAAGTGACGTTGAATTAGGGTTGACCGCTCCGATCTACTTGAGAATGTAATATGTGAAAGAGTCGGCCAAACTATGTGATTAAGGGGTAGGTAATAGCGTTTCTATGTGAGAGTGTAATGTGTGAAAGAGTCAACCAAACTAGGTCACTAAGGGGTAAGTAATAGCGTTTATGTGTGATAAGTGACGTTGAATTAGGATTGACCGCTCCGATCAAGCCTTGAACTTTACCAAATCAAGTTGAATTTTCTACCACACTCATATTTAATTATAATAAACACATTAGACAGAGCAATTTTTAATTTGAGAATTTTAGCTATTGGAATCACAACGTGCCTATTAATTTAGTATAATTTGTTTAGTAGGTTGTATGCAAGTCTACAACTTTGTGAACCAACTCTACATAGGAAGCAAAATTGTCAAAAATCTTGTGAAATAAAATGTGATCTAAATGGTGAAATATGGTTATAGTTGAAAAATCACGTAATTTGGGTAACGTCTCAGTGCCGATAATAGTGGTCAACCCTATTTACCATTATTATTCCTTATGGGGAGCTCTATCTTCGAGAAGTAAATGTCTCAAACTCTTTATATGGGCGGTTACGTCTCATCTATGTGAGAGTTTGTAGTGTGAAATGTTTGACCAAACTACGTCATATAGAGGTAGACATGAGCGATTCTCTGTGATAAGTCACAAAGAATTAGGGTTGACCGTTTCAATCGAGTCCTTAAAGGTTGTCGGATCTAGTTGAATTTTATACAATACATATGTTTCATAATAATGATCATATCAGACGGAATCACAATGTGTTTAATAATGTTGTATAATTTGTTCAGTATATATATATTGTAAACAAATGTACAACTTTGTGAACCAATTCTACATACAAAGAAAAATTTTCAAAAATATTATGAAATAAGATGTGATCAAAATGGTGAAACTCGGCTGTTGTTGAAAATCACGTAATTCGGGAAACGGCTCAGTGTCGATAATAGCGGTCGACCCTATTTATCATTATTATTCCATATGGGGAGCCCTATCGTCGAGAGGTAAATGTCCTAAATATTTTATATTGATGGCTACGTCTCGTCTATGTGAGACTTTGTTGTGTGGAATGTTGGACCTAACTACGTCATATAGAGTTAGATATGAGTGTTTTCCGTGTGATAAATGAAGGTAGATTAGAGTTGACCGTTTCGATCGAGCCTTTAACGTTGTTCGATCCTGTTGAATTTTTTTACCAGAAGCTTCATTCATCATAATGATCATATCAGACGGTCGAATATTTATTTGTGAGACACTGATGGTTTGAAATAATCAATAATGGTGGAGGCGAGTTAACTCGGCAAGAGGCTAAGGCATATCCTCCTTTTAACTCACTCTGCTTCACAAACAAAAACAAATTGCAATGAGCAGACCCATCTCCGTCCTCCTCTTCCTTTCCCTCCAATTTCCACTTCATTTAATCTTTGATTTCAATTCTTCCCTCTTAATAAACCACTCCCACATCTTACATGCACCTCATTCATTTCATGCTCTTTCTTCTTATTCTTCTTATTCCTTTCCCTAATTTTTGATTTACGTGACATTAAAGGACGTATTGAAGAAAATCTCGGTGAAGCACATTTGGGATTTGAAGGACGTTCGGTTGATGGCCCCACCACGGCGTGCTATGGCGTACTCCAATGGAGGTGTATTCTAGACGCACCATGCTTACAATGATTCAATGTCCTCCCTGTTGCTCTCCGTGACGAGTACGTGAAGACCGAGTTAATAAAACTTACGTAAAATGACACATTCGAAGGTGTGTTTGTCAATGGATGTGAAAGGGAGAGAAGAAGGCAATATATATATATTGTTTCCGGGTAAACTCGCGGCCCCTTTAGCGGGTTGCACGGTTCCAGAAATAGCGAACTTCCTTGTACTCCGAGTTTTCCTGTGTAAAAAACAAACACGTCAAAGGGGCGTCCCCGGGTTTACTGAGGGAAGCCACTCCGATGCTTAAGTCAGACACTGTCAGATAAGCAGAAAACTCAAGAGTAGTTAAGAAGTCTCGTCCTTTTACCGGGAGGTCCGCGCCGGTATTTATAGTAGCATTAAAGGCAGTACTTTGTCCTTTTCCAATGTGGGAATAAACTCCCTTGCTTTTCCTCAACTTTACAATGAACTGGGCCCTGACAAAGGACCCAGAGTGGCTTCTCAAATCTGACTGGGCTTTTACCCTGTAAACAGTACTTCAAGCATAATAAACGATGCACATTTAACAATCGACCACACTTACGGGTTATTTCTTGAATTGTAACCCGGTAAAGGAGAAATATTAGGTTCCACCTATAAACAAGTCCCCCAAGTCCTCAGTCAAGGGGTACGCTTGGGTGGGGACTTGAAATCTTTTCTTTACCTGGTTACAAAGTTAGCATCCAGACCCGGTGTACCCAGTCCCCCAAGTCCGTACGCAAGGGTACCCCGCAGACACGTTCACTTTGAGAATTGAAAACGACGTCTCCGGGTTGTAATGGGGGAAACTGAAAAGTTTTTCGGTTTTGGGACGCGGCATGTATGACACGTGGCGTTTTTTTCGAAAAACAGAAACGTCCCTTCAGTGCACGCCTTTAACTGTATAAATAGGGGTTGAGGGTGACAGTTTTGTCTCACCTTCGAAACCGATAACTTTTTCGTGCTTTTTGCTCTCGTTCTCTGTTGTCGCTGTGCTTGTTGGATTCCCAAACTCAAATCGATCTCAAAAGCCCTTCAAACCCTCACAAGTAAGGTACTGTTTCTTCTTCCGTTGTTTTTGAGTGTTTTTGACCGATTGTGTGTACTGTTTCTGGGTTCCAATCTGGGTTTCTGCGTTACTGTGTGTGAATTTATCCTTGTGGTAGCCGGGTTATCTGGGGCTCTGACGACGTTCCCGTGTTTTTGGTTTTGCAGATGACAAACCCCGCAATGGACACTCACGTCCCCGAGTTTGCCTCTGTAACCTTCACTGATGGGACCGCTCTCGACCCTCCCGGGTACTCACTGACCGCGGAGGAAATTGTGGAGCTAAGGAGCAACTGGAAGATCCCCGAGTCTGTGGAAATTCGGCCTTTAGAACCCGAGGATCAGTTCTTCGCTCCCGGGGATGGGTGGACGCTATGCCACGAGTACCAACTACGCTGCGGCTTGTCACTCCCGCTAAAGGTGGAGGTGCAGTACCTCCTGGCTGCGAGCAACTTCGCAATCGGGCAAGTTGGCCGGAATATGTGGAGGCAGCTACTAGGGTTGTGCGTTATGTACAAGGTGCTGAAGCAGCAGATGCCGACCTACCACGAGTTACACGCCATGTACCGGGCCGAGTACTCCCGGAAGGCGGGTTTCAGCGGGACCATCCAGCTGAAGTCCAAAGCGGTTTTCAAGAAGATCATCGAGGACCTACCAACCTCCGTGAGCCGGACCTGGAGGGAAAAAAGTTTCTTGATAAGAAACTTTCAAGACCCGGGACACGCGCTTCAAGTACCGGGTGACTTCCAACCACTGATGAGTAAGTCCTCTCCCTCAGGGTTTCTCTTTTCTCCGTCCCGAGTTATACTTATGTTATTTGTGTTGCAGACGTCCCCGACATTCCTTTGGAGCCGGTGATGGAGAAGAGGATCCGGAGGATGCTATGGGCCTTCCGGGGTCAAGATGACCGGAGTTCGTACCGGCTTTGTAGGCTGTATGTGTACAGCAGGTGCCGGTTGATGGAGCTCCCAGGTTTGTCTCGTGTCCTTTCAAAATTTTGGTCGCATGCTCTTGTCTTAACGGGTTATGTCTTTTGTTGCAGCCCTTCTCCCGATGGAGTTCACGAAACGCAAGAACCCGGGAATATACGACGGCTTCGAGGACAAAGCTGTATGGGCCGGGATCCGGAAGCAAGGGGCGGATGGTCTAGCATATGATATCGACCTGACGACAAAAGCGGCTTTCCTGCGCCCAGACGCCGAGCAAGGGGATGTTCAGCAGTTCCATGTTGACGCCTTGCACTACAACGAGGTCCCCGAGCGCTGACCATAAACCCGAGAAACTTTCCTCCTGAAACACCGAACACACACTTCTCCGGGTTTAATCTCATTCCCTTGCTCAAGGCAATGTCGATAACGGTCTCCAAGTCATCCGGGTGTTTGCTTGTTTCCCGGCTTTTGACCAGCATATCATCTATATAAACCTCCATAGTTTCCCCGAGTTGGTTTGCAAACATGCCCACTACGAGGCGCTGGAACGTGGCTCCTGCATTCCGGAGTCCAAAAGGCATCACTTTGTAATAATACATCCCCTTGTCTGTTGTAAAAGATGTGTGCTGTTGATCCGCGGGATCCATCGGAACTTGGTTAAATCCCGAGTATACATCTATAAAGCTCAACCGGGGGTGGCCCGCGGTTGAATCCACCAGTTGATCAATCTTTGGAAGGGGAAAACTATCCTTTGGGCAAGCCTTATTCAGATCTGTGTAGTCGACGCACATCCTCCACTTTCCGTTTGCCTTCTTGACCATTACCACATTGGCCAACCAATCCGGGTATGTTGCATCTTCAATGAACCCGATGTCTTTAAGACGTTTAACTTCTGCTTGAATGGCCTTGTACTTCTCTGCGCAAAATGCACGACGCTTCTGTCTTATCGGTTTAACACCCGGGATAATATTGAGGGAATGCGTCATAACTTCTGGAGAAATCCCGGGCATGTCTGCATATGACCATGCAAACACCTTCTGTTTCCGGGTTAGCAGCTCAATCATCCGGGTTCTGACCTCTGGGTCAAGGCCTGTGCCAATGCAAATCTTCCTCTCCTGGTATTCTTCTGAAATCTGAATCCATTCTGTTGCTTCGATTGGGGCTGGCCGGGGGAACTTGGCAGGATACTTCTGGCTCTTCTTTTGTGTCGTCTTACTGATGGGCAAAGAATCCGGGTCATCTCTGGGGTCATCGGGTTTGTCAAATGGGGACAGAGAAAAACCGGCCGAAAACATCTCATGCTGGGACTAAGTTGTTGCTATCGCGTTGCATCTGACAACGGCTTCTTGGTCTCCGTGAATTGTAACCCAGCCCCCGGGTGTAGGTACCTTCATAAGCAGCATATGACCCGCTATAAAACTTTGTAGGCCCCAAAGTGCGTCTCTCCCAAGTATGGCATTGTAGGATGATGGGCAGTCCACAATTATGAAAGGAACTACAATTCTTGTGGATTGGTGCCCGGTCCCAACTGTAACCGTTAGCTGATCAGACCCCAACGGTTGAGTTGTCTCACCTGAAAAACTGATCAATGGCTCGTGGTTTCTATAGAGCTTGTCTCTTCCTCTTTTAAACCCCTTATAGCAACTGCTGAACATGACGCTGACAGCGGCTCCCGTGTCTATTAGAATCCTTCGAGTTCTCCAATGGTCAATCTGAAGAGTGATAATGAAAGGATCATTGTGATGCATTTTCAGCGTGTCTTCAGACTGAGAAAATGACACGGTATCCCAAGGAACCAGCTCCTTGCAGCATTCCTGACGAAGCTGCATTATCTCTAACTCCGGGCCTGTTGGGCAGAGTCTTTTGGCCCGGTGACCGGACACTCCTTGGGTGCCACCCCCGTGAATCGTCATTATCTCCCCATATACTTCAATCAGGTTGACACCTGTAGCGGGTGACTTATACTGCTGTAACTTGCCGTTCTGGATCATGTATTCAATGGTGTTCCGAAGGGAAAAACACCGGTCGGTAGTGTGGCCAGACTCGTTGTGGTAGGCACAATGTTGCCCGTTGTCCGGCCCTGCCCTTTTGGGAAACTTCCTTTTTGGAGCCGGGGGAATGTCATTCCTATGGCGGTTCCAAATTTCTTCATAGGAGGCAGTCAAATTGGTTAACACTTCATATCGCGGGACGTAAGGAGTTTTTGCTTCCTGGGCTGGAGGTCTCGGGTATGGAGCTTCTCTTGGCTTCTCCCTTGATCTGTTTGAACCTTTGCCGTAGTATCCCTGACCACTCTTATTCTGCCCTTCCTTTCTCCATCCATCAGCTCGCTGGCTTGTGAATCCGGTATTCGTCTGGCGTTCCCCGAAGGTGTCATACTCGGCTTGAGCTTGCCGAGTTACTTCATTAATTAAATCATCGTAGCACCGAAACCGCTGCTTCCTGAGCTCCACCACAAAGCGGGTTGGCTTGAGCGCCTGCAGGAACGCCTCTGATGCCACTGACTCATCCAAGTGCCCACATTTGGAAGTCGTGGATAGCCAACGGGTTACAAAGACTTTCAAGCTCTCATCATCCCTTTGCTGGACTTTGAATAATGAAGTGGTGCTTCGGTTGGCACTAGACAACAGGATAAACCGGGACAGGAACTTCTGTGTCAGCTGACCATAGGTTTCTATTGACAAAGCCGGTAACTTGAGGAACCAACTCAATGCCTCCTCGCTGAGTGTTTCCTGGAAAGCATGGCATGCTTGGGCATCTGTGAACCGGGTTGAATCCAATTGAGACTGGAACAACTCTAGGTGTGCATACGGGCTCCCCGTTCCGGCATATCTCTTAATCTTAAATGGCTTTGCTTCCGATGGCTTTTTGTCCACTTGAACCCGGGTGGAGAATGGGCTTGCACGGGTAATAAAGGGTTGGTACTGCTGTGGTCCTGTTCCCGAGTTAAGACGCTGCTCCAGTTGGGTCACAGTTTGCGTCAACTGTAAGAGCAGCTGGGTCTGGGCATCGGCTGAGGGAAGTGGTTGATTTAACACCGGCTCTGGAGGTGGAGGAGGTCCTGTAAGATTGTGATTAAACAAAGGATTGGAGAGATGGATAATTTGTGGATTTGGGTTAGGGTGGGCAGTGGGTGGTAGAATAGCGGGTGGTATGTATGCACTGTCAAAAGTTCACGGGTTTCCATAACCCGGAGGATTCCCTTCTGGGGTAATGATATCAGCAAATCTGGCTGACGTCCCAACGGTATTCGCCCTTTGAGTTAGGGTTGCTTGAAGAAGCCCATGCTCGGCCTGGATAGTTGCTAATTGCTCCCTTACCGTCATTAACTCGGCATGTTCTCGAGTAGATTGCTCCTTCTGAGCGAGGAAATCCTTTTTCAAGAGCTCAAATGCTGTTGCTAAATCTGTTTGGCCAAACTGGGTCCCGGAGGTCCCCGGGTTATCATCCCCTGAGAAATTAAGCCTCCTAATTGGATCTTGTTCTCCTGCCATTTCCACCGTCCTTATGAATATTAAGCGGGAGGTCTTGAGTTCGACTCTCAACGAGAGCACCAATTGTTTCCGGGTAAACTCGCGGCCCCTTTAGCGGGTTGCACGGTTCCAGAAATAGCGAACTTCCTTGTACTCCGAGTTTTCCTGTGTAAAGAACAAACACGTCAAAGGGGTGTCCCCGGGTTTACCGAGGGAAGCCACTCCGATGCTTAAGTCAGACACTGTCAGATAAGCAGAAAACTCAAGAGTAGTTAAGAAGTCTCGTCCTTTTACCGGGAGGTCAGCGCCGGTATTTATAGTAGCATTAAAGGCAGTACTTTGTCCTTTTCCAATGTGGGAATAAACTCCCTTGCTTTTCCTCAACTTTACAATGAACTGGGCCTTGACAAAGGACCCAGAGTGGCTTCTCAAATCTGACTGGGCTTTTACCCTGTAAACAGTACTTCAAGCATAATAAACGATGCACATTTAACAATCGACCACACTTACGGGTTATTTCTTGAATTGTAACCCGGTAAAGGAGAAATATTAGGTTCCACCTATAAACATATATATATATATATATATATATATATATATATATATATATATGAAGACCAAGTAAATAAAACTTACGTAAAATGACACATTCGAAGGTGTGTTTGTCAATGGATGTGAAAGGAAGAGAAGAAGGCAAAACATATATATATATATATATATATATATATATATATATAGCTCTATATATATATATAGCTCTATCAAAGGTGTTAGTTTCAGAAGATGGAATGCCTAATGTTTTAGTATAATGGCTCTACTAGGGTTTCTCTCTGCCAGCGTGAAATCTCTACCTCTCGCAAGAGAGGCTTCTCGACGGCCGCTTTGTTCATGTGGCAAAGATAGGGGTGCTTTGTGCTCCCTCTCGTCTCATCTACGGGGTGATAACTCTTTTTTCTCGGCAACATCCCCTAATTTTTTTCCCTTTGGTTTTAACCTTGAATATCAAAGCCGTGTTGATCTCCATAAAGCTTGGTCTTCAGTACTTTGTCCACGCTCAAAAAGTCATCTCTCTTCCGGTCTTCCCCCTGGCAAGAAATTCCAATTCCATTGACAGCCATTGGTATTTGACTACTTCTTTGTTCTGGTAGTAGACAACGCCGAGATTTCTGGGTTTCATATCAATGAGTGAGAAGCTCAGAGCTGTAACTAAAGTCACGGTCAACTTGTAATCGAAAGAATAACAATGTAGGTCAACAGAGCCATGGTCTGCTCAGTTCAACTTGTAACCTCTGGCACCAAATGAAATCAGTTCTCAGAACCATGATCAGACGACGTCGCATTTTCATTGGTCTAGTATCAGTCGTTCTTGATTCTCAAAATGTACTCCAGCTTAGGCGATCACAACTACAAGGAGAAGACATTTCAACTCTCCTACATACAAGCCACATGGTGCCAGTAGTATTGGTCAGCGACTTCTCAAGTCAAGCCCCTTTGTTTTTATAGAACTTGCTCTATAAATCGCTAGTATTATCTCAATTGCACAGCATCCCCAAGCAATAGCTCACCATGGCTAGTAGCTCCATACCAGTCTTGCTCTTCCCACTTTTAGCACTAGCTCTGTTATCTGCATCGGCATTGGATAATTGTGAGTCCAGTCTTCAATCATATTGCATCTGTCACCACGTCTTATATATACTGAAACCTATATAATCTATTTTAGATGATTACTATAAGTAACATATGATTAGTAACCTAATATGTTACTACATTATTTGTATCATATTTACCACATGATATGTTTCATATTGTTACTGATCAAGTATGTCACATATAATCATTAGTACTTATTGTCTTTTTTATTTTCAAATTTCAATTTAACCGAACTAATTTGAATTTCTTTATGCATGACTTTGTAGTTTTGAGTATCGATTGTGGGTCATCTGAGTCCTTCACCGATAAAAATTCGATAAAGTGGGTTGGAGACGCCGATTATGTTCAAAACGGGAAGTCTCAAGTGGTGCAGATCCCCAATGGAATCTCTCAAGAAATGAGCACTTTGAGAGTGTTTACAACTAGGAAGAAAAACTGTTACTCCATTGATGCTGAAAAGGGAGCTCAGTTTCTTGTCCGTGGAAGTTTCTACTACGGAAACTATGACAAGAAATCAGCTCCTCCTTCCTTTGATGTTCTTTTGGATGGGAATTTTTTTGACACAATTCAGACTACAGCTGAGGATGTTGTCTATTTCGAAGTTATATATGTTGCAACAACCGGCTCTATACAACTATGTCTGGCTCAATCTAAGCCTAACCAATTTCCATTTATCTCCGCGATTGAGGTCCGAGGCCTGGATCCAACAATGTACTCTCATTTTGATTCTAACTATATCATGGTAAATACAAGGAGGGTTGCTTTTGGTGCAACTAGTTCTATAAGGTATGCTGACTATATATAAATCAACTAATTTTCATCATTTGACAAACAAATTTGGTTATTCTAATTTCTATGCTTCTTGTTGTGTTATATCTTGAATGAAATTGACGTGACCAAGTTTTCGGAAATATTATGTATCACACACTGAAAAATCCATTGGATTTCAGGTATCCTGATGATGATTATGACCGTTATTGGGATCCATCGGGCAATGTCACCACGGGCATACTGAAGGTCACAAGTGCTGCACCAGGAATTGATGGCCTTGTGGAAGATCAGCCTCCAAAACTAGCTATGCACACAGCAATAACCACCTCAAAAACATCACAACAATTGAGTCTTGGCACTCGTCTTCCAAGCACTGAAGTTCCCATATACATCACCATGTTCTTCTCCGAAGTGAATCTACTTGATTCTTTGACTGATGTCAGATCCTTCCAGATTTTCATCGATGGCAATAATCCTTCAGATCCCATCATTCCCACCTATGGAGGTGTGACAGAAATGTACATTGCAAACAGGACAGGCTCTTCGAATACTTCGATTACCCTGGTGGCCACCTCTGATTCGACGCTGCCTCCTCTGATCAACGCCATGGAAGTTTACTATCTTCAAGGGCCACGAACAGAGGGAACAAATAGCAAAGATGGTAAGTAAACGATTAGGTCCTAATTTTGCTACACATATATGCTCTATTGATCAAAGAGCAAAGATGGTTAATCAAGTCCTACAAATTATATGGAAATTTTCAGTTGAAGGGCTAGCTGCATTGCAAGCAAAGTTCAGCGTACTACAGGAATGGACTGCAGACCCTTGCCTTCCATCTCCATATACATGGGACTGGGTCAATTGTACTACTGATGACACACCAAGAGTAACAGCACTGTAATTTTCTTTTACTCCGTAAACTTTCTTCTTACATTTTGCATTTCTGTATATTAACGGAACAATGAAATATTACCAGGTATTTGAATGGCTATGGCCTATCTGGGCAACTTCCAGACTTCAGCTCCATGGATGCTCTTGTCACAATGTAAGTTGTAAGAACAAAGGAATTGAATACACAGTTTTAATCTAACAATTTCACATTCATAATTGATTTCCTTTGAAATATTGCAGAGACATGCACAACAACAGCTTGAGTGGAGCAATTCCTAGTTTCCTTGGCACCTTGCCCAATCTAAGAGAATTGTAAGACTCTCCTAGCTAACATATGGTAATAGTTTTATACTAAAGTTTCTTCATATATAACTGACCCCAAATTTTATTTATGGTGATAGAAACTTAGGAGACAATAAACTGAGTGGACCAGTGCCTTCCTCAATCTCTAAGAATACCATGCTGAAGTTAGAGTAAGTATAAATTACTGGGTTCATATATGCTTACATTTATCCTACTTGTTTGATCTTTAGCTCAACTTCTTTTTCTCTCTCTTTTTTTGTGATGAAGGGATTCTGGCAATCCTAATCTATGTGCCACTGGTGAGTCCTGCAAGACAATTGCTAGTAATGACACCCCCTCTTCATCAGGTGGTAGTGGCAGTACTCCAAAGAAAAGCAGCAAGCTACCATTAATTCTTGGAATCGCAATTCCAGCTTTTCTTCTGTTCTGGGGTATTGTGATAGTTTGCGTCTGTGTAAGTTCGAATAAGAGAAGAGCAGCGGCCATGGGAGCAGTCGGCACAGGTTAGCTTGCAGCTTCTCCCTAAGCTTTAGTATGCTGTATGCACTAAATAATTAGGATTTCATTTTTTATAAAATTTATGCTATTGTTTCATTAGCTTGCGTCGATCATTAAAATCTCAAGACAAGTATAATATGATCCACGTCCATTATAATTAGTAGTGAACCTCAGCCGCTCCATGTTTGCCGATTTTTATCATGTTTTTGGAGCCGCTCATTGTTTATGCGCTTATTTTAGGACAACCTGGTATGACCAACATGGCTAATGGTGCTCAACAAGGAGTGCAAATGATGAACGGGCAAACGGCGGATAAGTTCGGAGAAGCTGTGATGAACCAGTTCGAGGTCAATAATGTTGAGGAGCAAGCAACCCCAGACTATCAGCAACAAGTAACGCCAGAACACATACAAGATCAAGACGATAGGCGACTGCGTTATTGAGAAACCCATCTACACCCTTTGTTTTTCAAGGTTTCTAGAGCTGAAGTTGTATTCTTTATTAGTGCATCAAAATTCAAACAGCCAAAAATAATCAAAACGAATACAGACCTTTGCGATATGGATCTGTTATGTATAATTGTATAATTACATCCACTAGCCATTGGATATATATATATTTGTTCGATTTAATTGGCCGATTGGGTTGGTTACAATGATTCAATGTCTTTTAATCTTTGAAAACATAGCAAGCCTCCTCCAGTTGGTCTCCATCACGAGTAGGTGAAGATCAAATTAATAAAACTTATGAGTTATGAAGAATGACACACCGGAAGAGGTGTGTTTGTCAATGGAATTTTGGATATGGGATAAGAGGAGAGAAGAAGGCAAAATAGGAATATATATATATATATATATATATATATATATATATATGTATGTATATATTTTGAAACTTAGAACACTACTAGCAAAACGGGCTAGGCACATCACACCCATTTGTGGCCTATACTTCTTAATGGGGACAACCAACAAAATTTTGTGGCAGTTAAGCACGTTGGCACGACAAATCGTCCCTAACCTTTCCACAATCAATATCTGATGAGCAATTTTGATGTCGTTCTCAGAGTGTGAATATAGAGACTGCGGTTGGAAGCTCTACGGCTCCGCCAACAAAACTCAAGGACTATGTTTGTTCACAAGTCTCACTCCCTACCTTCGACCATTCATCCTCATTGTTTTCAACTCCGACTCAAGGTACCTGTTATCCCTTAAGCAATTATTTTAGCATCGATGTAAGCCTGCATACAACTTTTATTGCTCAGATTTTTGATTTGGGTTTTCTATTCGACATTACCAATTTTTACATCCTTTTTCTATTTTTGTTTTCTATAACGTGTTAATGCTTCCGTAAGTATCTTCTCATCGATCCATCAGAGTAGCAACCAAGATATTCAATTGGTTTTTGAACTTTTGATTATAGATTGTAAACATGGAATTAATTGTGCATGCTATGTTAGATTCTAAACTTGTTGGGCTTTATATGTACAAGGGTATGCTTGCACTTTGTAAATTTAACTATTCATCTCTATTTGCTAAGTTGAGAGACCAATTTGATCTAGTACATGCTTCTGCTTTTTAGTATTTCAACTCTATGATTTTTGGATTTCCGACTTGGGGGGATTTCACCTACTTTTGAAGAGAGATGACACCCTTCTAGAGACATGCTCTCAAGAGACCTCATACTCACCCAGTGGCCCAAAGACATTTTACAGTCTAAAGACCCAAAGACATTTTACAGATTATCCATCAATAAGAGATTGTTGGTAGCGGAGATCAAATCTGTGTAGATTTACACCTCAAGTCTGCTATTTGTCATATGAACCAACCCACATTATCCATTATAATATAAAGTGGGTTATTTTAGAATATAAAAAAAATAAAAAATAAAATAAAGAGACACGATTGAGCGGACATACCATCTAACTTATGCGTTTACCTTATCTAAATAGTTTTCAACGAGTAATCACATTCTTGTTTACTTGGCTAGTTTTCACTATAATTGCCGCCGCCACATGACACTTTTTTACAAACTAAATTTAGGTGCGTTCGTTTTACCAAATTGTTTAAACATTTTTTTCCTAAAAACCTGATACAATTGTTTTTTACCTTACTTTTCCTTTATTATTGATAACCAACTCAACTGTCACAACGTTTTTATAAAATCAATATCATAAGCTCTCGCTAAAACCCGAATGGTACTTGAGCTTACTGCATTATTTTGGCAAGATGAACATAATGTTGAGTAATATTTACATTTTTTTTTAAAAATCATTTACATGCTTTTTTTGTAAGGAAAAGGAAAATGAACCCCATAATGGGCCCGAAGAACAAATCAGTCGTATAAAGCGGCCCACTCGAAAAACACCTAGATGACCCCGCATGCAATCCAACCCCTCTCTCTGTGATTTAGGGCAATCAAACTCCTCGCGCTTTGACTCCCAGAACCCAAACCCTCTCGCTTTCGCTGATCTGCAGGTACTCTCTCTCTCTCTTGGATCGTCGTCGTTGTTACTGTGATTCCAATTCTAGGTCTCTGCTCTATTTCGATCGCCGTCTCTCTCCTAGGGTTTTTGAGACCGATTCTTCGATTTGAATGTCCTAGTGTTAGGAGAAAATAAAATTGGACAGGTGGTGAATCTAATCTCTGCTTTTAATTTTGTGTAAGTGAGAATATGCTGGATTTATGAGGAATTTTTGATTTTCGATTTGGTCAAGTAAAAAACACTGCTTTGTGATCAAAATGGTTTTGATTTTAAAATGTACAAGCAGGATGGAATGTATATATACATTTTGAAAAGTATTTGCAGCTTCTGTATGTTGCTGTTCGTAATATCCTGCTTTAGCTTGTCTTCCCACTTTATTGAACGACCCCATTACATATATTGTCTCCAGTTATTTGATAGGTTGTTATAATTGTATTCGTGATCTCATGGTTTAGATTTCTTAAGATAAATGCATAGTTCAATCACTATTTGGTTCCCTTCTGCTGCCGGTGAATTTGCTTTATGAAGTTTATTACTCATAGGGTTTTGCCAAAAAGGGGAAAGAGAAGATTTTTGGTTTTTTTCTTTGCTGATTTAGTTAGTCAAATCTAGGATGATGGTTTCTAAAATGACATAAGAGCCTGAAATCTATATTAAGATCTTCAGTACGATTCTAGTGTTAGCTTATTATCATTTATTGATTTGTATGGGTTTCTGGGATCTTTAATTGTTTGTAATAAAGCTGATGCTAGTTTGTTGAAGTTTAAGAGCCCAAATTTCATTTTTGTTGGTGTTCTGTTTTCTTCATAGGTATTAAGCACACTGAATTTGTAGTGGGGTTAATTTCATCCACTTAATGCTCCATAAGAGTTTTTCAGTAGTTTACTTATCTTCCTGGTCTTTAGCCGTAACATTTATATTAGTTCACTTATATTCCTGGTCTTTATTCTTATCTCTCGCAGTCATGTTGTATTTTTCAGGTTATACTATTTGTTCACAGAAAACCGCTTTATCAAGTTGTCCACACAAGGGATATTTCTAATCAAGGAATGATCTTTTGCATGACATTTTGATGCTCATGCAATGTCGGGATTACTCAATGTTTGATTTTATATGTTGTCTCTTAGCTATATCCTATTATTTTCTCTTATAGTAGGTAGATAGTTGTTTATATTCAAGTTCGACTAGTTGAAAGGGCAGCTTTTGAAACTTACAGAATAGATAGAGCGGCATAGTTAGCATTAAAAAAATATACCCCATATCTTTTAGTTTTGATGTTTTGGACTGTTTAGTGATTACCATTGTGATAGAGAGATGTGTGGCTTATGTTTCTTCTAGCTTTCCAAGCAGTCGTTATTAGTGTTTTTTTCTTTTCTTTTCTTTCTTCTTTGAAGGTTTTATAGCTCTATCTTGGAGATATGATTTAGGATATTTGCATTTTCAATAATATTTAATCTTTTCAAGCAGTCGTTATTTGAATGATTGGGTTCTTATTTGATTACTTTTAATCTTTTTTTCAGTCAATAATATGGTTCATTTCATACATGTCTCTTGTTTAGAATATGCAATTAGGGTTAAAGCAGAATTTAGGAGTCAATGCCTTTTCACACGCTTCATGCTATGTATGTTGAATATTTGGTGCATTTTACTTAAATCATGATATGCTTTTCGGTTGTAGTCTTCTCTAAACGGGTCAGCCTCAAATCTTCCGGACAGTAGTGGACGTTTTGCTACATCTTTCTCTGGTCAATCGGGTGCTGCCTCTCCTATATTTCATCATGGAGGTGGGATATTATTGCTTGAATTTCGTATGTAAATTTCACAAGTATTGAAATTGCATGTTTCGTTCTGCAGGATCTATTCAAGGATTGCATAACATTCATGGGAGCTTCAATGTTCCCAACATGCCTGGTACATTAACATCAAGAAACTCAACATTAACTAACGTTCCTTCTGGTGGAGTCCAACAACCAACTGGAAGCCTTTCTGGTGGACGATTTTCATCGAATAATCTTCCTGTTGCTTTGTCTCAGGTATAAAATAATTCTTAAACAACCCTCTTCCCCGCTCTCTCATATCCTGTTGCTCTATCTCAAATTCTTCTTCCTCTCTGAGTAAAAGAACTTGTATTGTAGTTATCGCATGGAAGCTCTCATGGACATTCAGGAGTCACTAACAGAGGAGGTATAAGTGTTGTTGGAAACCCTGGATTTAGTAGTAGCACAAATGGAATTGGCGGTTCTATTCCTGGGATTCTCCCTACCTCTGCTGCGATTGGTAACCGTAATACAGTTCCCGGATTAGGTGTAGGCCAAATTTTGGGAAATTCAGGTCCTCGGATTACAAGTTCCATGGGAAACATGGTTGGTGGGGGCAACATTGGGAGGAGTATTAGTTCTGGTGCAGGTTTGTCAGTTCCTGGTCTTACTTCTCGTCTGAATTTAAGTGGAAATAGTGGATCAGGTAGCTTAAATGTCCAAGGGCAGAATCGCTTGATGGGCGGTGTTCTTCCACAAGGTATATTACCTTATGTACTATCTATTGAAAATTTGCTAGTGAAAATTATATATACCCAAGATCTCCGTTGGAACATTCACAATGTTCGGTTTTTGCTGATCAGTTTGGTAATTGTTTGAAGGTTACCCAAGGTTTTAGAACTTGTGTGTCAAATTGTTTTAGCAAGTATGTAGACATTGACAGGGTTCTAATACCAATCTGAAAAAGAAGTTATCTGAGGTGCATAGGTATATGACAATGCATTTGCAGTACTGCTGATTGATTAAATGAATTTGTTTGCTTGGTTTGTCATTTCCTTTTACTTTGAAAAAAGAAAAAAAACTTCCTCTTATAGAAGACATTCTGGTTTCAGGGTCCCCACAGGTTATTTCAATGCTGGGAAATTCTTATCCAACTGCTGGAGGTCCACTTTCCCAAAACCATGTGCAAGTGAATAATTTGAGCTCTATGGGAATGTTGAATGACGTAAATTCTAACGACAGTTCACCTTTTGACTTGAATGATTTCCCTCAATTAATAAGCCGTCCTAGTTCCGCGGGAGGCCCTCAAGGGCAATTGGGTGAGAAAGGATATAATTTATTGCTTGCAGGTTTTGAATGTTATCCTCTTTCCCCTGTAATTTGAATATAATCTAATGCAAAATAACAGGTTCGTTGCGAAAACAAGGTCTTGGTGTTAGTCCTATTGTTCAACAAAACCAAGAGTTCAGCATCCAAAATGAAGATTTTCCAGCGTTGCCTGGATTTAAAGGTGCAATATGTTCATTTTTGCATACAGTATACTATTTACAATTTGTTAATCTGACTGACAGTTTCTGCTTTAAAACGTAACTGTTGTGAAATCACCAATTATATGAAAAGCCAAAAGGATGGTGCGAGCGATTCGTAGTTGCATGACTTTGACTTTTCAGATGACTTAATAGTATTAACTGAAAGATTTACCTGTAGTTTGTAGTTAGTTTGCTTGAAGTGTAAATGCGTGCATAATTATCAGATCAGTGTACGCCTTGGTTGTATGTCATACTGGGGATACAAAACATTGTTTGTGTGTTATTTAGGTTCGGTTTCTGTATCAAAATTTAATATTTTCCTACCATGATTATTGTGGATGTTCACTTGTAGTTAGCAAACAAACTCTAGATTGTATATATTGTATGGCGATTCCACATTTATTGACCTTGCTATTAGATGATTTGCAGGTGGTAATTCTGATTATCCAATGGATATGCACCAGAAAGAACAACTTCACGACAATACCGTGTCAATGATGCAGTCTCAGCACTTCTCAGTGGGTTCAAGGCTGAACTTATTTGAATCTCATTTTTTTTACATATAACTTGTGTTACGTATTATTGGTTTGGCCTTACATTTTCGTATATTGATTTTCAGATGGGAAGGTCTGCTGGTTTTAACGTGGGAGGGAATTATTCATCTCATCGTCCCCAGCAGCAACAACATGCTCCATCAGTGAGCAGTAGTGGCGTCTCATTTTCTCAAGTAAACAGTCAGGATCTTCTCCATTTGCATGGCTCAGATATATTCCCATCATCACATTCAACATATCACTCACAGGTATGCTGGTTTCCTGCCATAAGCAGCAGTTATGCTGTGATTTTTGTTTGGGAAACTACTGAGTTTTTTTTGGATTTACAAATATGATTGTGGACCGAGGGACATAGGGTATCCCTGTTAAAAGTCCCAATCATAACAAGTGGTTCAATGTCTTCCCTAGAATGAACTTATTCAATATTGTAGGCTAGTTTGAATAATCAGCTCGATTAATGTGAAAAGGATTATCCTTTTACATAAATAAAGTAGTTGTGCGTATTTTCTTATATTTGTTTCATTATAGGATCTAATAAGTAAACATTTCGTTCAGACTAGTGGACCTCCTGGCATTGGATTGAGACCTTTAAATTCGGCCAATACAGTTTCTGGGATGGGTTCTTATGACCAGCTTATCCAGCAGTATCAACAACACCAAAATCAGTCACAGTTTCGTCTGCAACAAATGTCACCGGTCAATCAATCGTTTAGGGATCAGGGAATCAAGTCGATGCAGACCGCACAATCTGCTCCAGACCCATTTGGTTTGCTTGGTTTGTTAAGTGTCATAAGGATGAGTGATCCTGATTTAACATCTCTTGCTCTTGGAATTGATTTGACAACTCTTGGCTTAAACTTGAATTCGACAGAGAATCTGCACAAAACTTTTGGTTCCCCATGGTCTGATGAGCCGGCTAAGGGTGATCCAGAGTTTAGTGTTCCCCAATGTTATTATGCTAAACAACCACCTGCACTACATGTGAGCTACTTTTTCCTGGATTTTTTTGGTTCTTAGATCTAGATCGATCCAGTATATTCTCTCCCTTCTAATCGCATCACTGTTGGCTGCAGCAAGGATATTTTTCGAAGTTCTCGGTGGAAACATTATTTTACATATTTTACAGGTGAGTTGTTGGCCCTCTTGTCAGATTTTATGAATTATCGGTTTTCACTCATTACTGTTATCATGTATTTTGCAGCATGCCTAAAGATGAAGCTCAATTGCATGCTGCAAATGAACTGTAAGTTCTATGTTTTTTCATTGCTTATATTATGTACGTGTTATATGTATGAATATATCTGACCATTCTGGTTGGGTAATATTTTCTTTTTCTTTTCCTTCTTTCCTGGCATTACCTCCCTCCATGACAAAACCCAACTGGTCTTGTAAAAGATATCTTCTTCCCTTTGGTGGAAATTGTAGTGTAAAGCATTATAGGTTCCGTGATGTAAGTTTACAAGGCAAGAATGGTCTGTGCTAAGAGCAGTATGACATATGTTGTTGACAGTTATAACAAGGGCTGGTTTTATCACAAGGAGCACCATCTATGGATTACGAGAGTCCCCAACATGGAGCCGCTTGTTAAGACAAACACATATGAGAGAGGGTCTTATCACTGTTTTGATCCCAACACATTTGAAATAGTTCCAAAGGTTAGAACTGATTGATGTACATAATGTCTTGTGGTTTTGTTTATCTTTAGTGAATTTGAAATACGCAAATTCAGTCCCCTAACCCATTGTATATTTTTGGTTGCAGGATAATTTTGTTGTGCATTATGAGATGTTGGATAAGAGACCGACCTTACCTCAGCACTGACGTATACTTTCAATTTAGAGTGTAAAGTTTTAGCTTAGGATTTTAATTGATTAACATAATCAGTAATGTTTCTTCGATTTGGCATTTGTAAGCAATTGTCTTGCCTGTCTTTTAGCATCCAATTTATTAAATTTTTTCGTTCTTTTTCTTGAATGTGGCACAATAACAACCAGTTGTACTGGTAGGGTGGCAACTGTTGTAAAATGTAGCTATAACTATAACCATGTGCTGAAAGGACTACATAGGAGGCGAAATCTGTTCCTCTTTTGTGAGATGACTTGTTTGTAGTTTTCCACTTCTCCCTGGTAAATCACGACGTTTAACTGCTGGTGGTGTCCAACTGTTGGAGGTGCGAGGACTTTAAACAGGACAGGTTGAAAAGAAGCTTGTGAATCTTTTTGACGAAGTCGATTTTGTAATAGGTTCTGTTACGTTACTAAGTTATTTTGAGAGTGCTTGATCGGATTGAATTTGGGGTTTCATGGTAAACGCACATTTGTTTTAACCAATAAAAAAGAAATAGCGACATGATGTGAAGTAGAAATAATAATTTTCACAATCAATGGTAACGGACATGTCACGTAATGGTGGCCAGCGAAATTACTCATTAGAAATGAAATATAATTCTTGTTCAAAAAAATAGAAATGAAATATAATTATAAATCGGATAGAAATGAAATATAATCATAAATCGGAGAAAAGTGGAATCAGTAACGATTCGGGATAATTAATTTCTAATCCCTTATCTTCGTAATCCGATGTGTGTTATTGATTCCTGATGATGAGATGAAAGATAGGCTAATTTCGATTGTGTTGATACACATGAAATACATTGACCCCTTTGTGTGTTAGTAGCTGTATGAATTTGAATATTTGATTATCCCGTAAACATTACAAGTAAACGTCCTCTGAAAGTGAAGGTTAGCCCCCTTTTGGTCGGCTAAAAACAAGATGTATCCACTAAATTGCCTAGACCATACTCAAGATAAACAGTACGCATACCTTTTTCCTTTCAACTTCTTTTACAGTGCATTTATATGTTTCAACTTTCAACGGTATTCTCTAAAGTTCAACAGATTGATAGACCAAGGGCTACCCTTCATCTAAGATAAACTACTCCCATAAAACATTTTTCTCATACTATGATTTAGTGCCCAAGTAATCACTCCACAATTCACATTTTGAGGGAATATAAGCATTTAGTCGTCTCACATTTCTTAACTGATGATCAACCGGTCCATGTGAAATCCAGGAGCTTTATCTCATGCCAAGTGTAGATTGTGAGGTGCCCGTGCGCAAAACCAGGCCTTTCAGTGCAGGAATTTGACTTTCCAGGAGCTCCCTTTTGCTCAATATTCTATCAGATGTACAGTCTTCTACCTGATGCAAAGGAGATTGCTTGCTTTGAGTATCCCATCCACTTAAATCAGATGTACAGTCATTAAGTAGTCCTTAAACTTAAAAACTATAAATATCATCTGTTTAGAGCTGAGACTTCGACCGATCAATCGTACATATGGTACATATACTATAACAAGAATCTGACAAGCAAAGAGAAAAATGTATACTCACATCTCCACTTGCAGCAGACATTAGTGCTAAGAGGGTTACTGTTGCAGTTTGATATTCTGTCAGGACCTTGAACGCTGATTCATCTAGTTTATCCTGACAATTTCATAGAGATATCGATTTGGGATCAGAAATATCACTCAACTGTATCATCGATAGCATGCACTCTGAACCAATTCTGAGAGTTGCAACTGTGACTACCATTTTACAAGCATATGAGTTTAAAAGAAAATAAACACAAAAGAAGAGAATGGAAGGGACCAAAGAAAGGAAGGAAAGTGATAGTTGAGACATGTTCTTTTATACAGGCAAAACTGCAGTACAGTTCCTCCTTAAATTATGTTATATTATAATGAACTTTCAGAACTAAACATAATATTTAGTTCAGACAACTTAATAGTCCAAAAATAATCTCCAGTCGCCCTTTTTCATGTGCCTCTTTATTATCCAAGTGAACCAGCTGTAAGTCATCATAAACCCAGCAGCCCACTTAGGAACCTCTCCTAAATAAACTATTTAGAAAAAGGAAATACTCGGACACAATTCCTATTTTCACTTTAAATATCATACATTCTTCAATGAAACAAAGTATTGGACCTAACTATATAAAGGGTCCCTATATAGTTAAGATTATAGATCTTAATCTTTGGAAATTAAGTTGTTCGATAAAACCCAAGGAACCCAACATAGCCTGTAATGAATGATATAATATTTTCCATTCTAATATCCATCCGGATTTTGGAATAGTAGTGAAAATGTAAAGTTAGAAAAAATAAAAATACAAAGTGAGCGAATTACAGGTAAACATCAATCCTATTTCAACACTCCTACTCAAGAATCACTATTCCTCTTTTTCCACTTCAAATGATGGAATTATTTTCTCTTGAAGTAGTTATATCTTGTTAGACTGCTAAGTTATCCATATAAATTCAACATAGTACGACAATGATCTTCAAGGTGTATAGCAATTGACAGAGAAACTGATTTATGTGAAAATACACACCTTCAGCCGAGATACAGCAACAGAGATGGCCCTTCCAGGTGCTTGGAGAGCTTTATGGTGAATCTACTCACAATTAAATTCATGTTATTATATTGGGCTCAGAAACAGGACTCTGGCATGTGATAAACCAAGGCACATAGCAAAAATTTACTTACCTGTACATAAAGCAGGGAAACAACTTTGGCTAAAATAGAGATTGGATCCATTTCAGCAGAAACTTGAGACGCCAGATCCTGAAAATGACATTGGTACAGCAGACATAACTACATAAGCCAGAAACTCTCAAACACAAGCCCAAAAAGGTAATGTGTCCCCACAAAATCAAATTGCAATTCTTGGTATGTCAAAAGTAATTTGAGTATTTTTATTTTTATTTTTTACAAAAGGAGGATACCTTTTGATACGAATGCAGAAGTGTTCTTTCCAACTTCTTGTCAAGCTTTTTCAGAAGTAAACCACTAGAAAATAAACCCCAAGCAAGTTCATTAACTTCTGAGCAAACACTATGCATAATGGAACACAAAAATAAGTGGATAGCTACCTTTCTTCAGCTATGTCTCTTAAAGCAGTCATGAATGTTTCCACCCGCTGCCACATAGAAGATTACACATTTGAAATCATTACAGTAAGTTCATGTCAGTTAAATTGACAGGACACCAAATACAAACTTTTTTGATTTTGTGAAAAGTAAAAATAAAGTTGTAAGCAGAAAGGAAAACTTAACGGTTGAATCAAGGAAAAACATGAATATTCTGAAAAAGAGAAACTTTAAACTACATTATTTATTTATTTATTTAAAGGTCAGAAAGAACTATTTTATTTGTTGATGTATAGCTTCAGAAACTGAACTGGTGTACCACACTACTACTTGACTTGCATCATATATCAAATCTAAAATATTAACAATCCGAACTCTGAAACAGAACAAAGTTCTTAGTAAAGCTGTATCCTATATCAACTTCCAAGTTCCAAATATCAAAAGAGTTCACCGTTAATAAATTGCAATATATCCCTAAAACGGAAAATGGAAAACACAAACAAGAACCGACCTTTCCTTCCAAAGCTTCAACAACAACAAGAGCCTTCTTTGAGAGAGATCCAGGAAAATTCTTAGCCTGAAACCCCAAAAGCAGAGAATAAAAATTGGACCACCTTAGGAATCCTTCTGAGTTAAATGTGCTTCAGCAGTCTCATTGGTATTCCAAATTGAAATAAAATCAGGTAGGAGGATTATTCATACAATTGAAGTTCTTTCTCCTGGGTTAAGTGAAGATTCTGAAATCTGAGTGTCCTCAACTTCAACTCCATTTTTCAATTTATTGTGCATGTCCTACATCAGATGGCATAACTCAGTTACGTTCAGATTTTGATATACATACTACATAGGTACACAAGTAAATTTATTATATATATGGTCTCTGCATGCATGTCACATGTTGCACAAAACTTACCAAATTATGAAGAAGCATATCCACAATAGTAGTAGCTGCTGTTCTTAACAAATGCCGGTGCAAAATGACCTATGGATCACACACGCGCCTTGTTTAGTTCTTGTTATCACTAACTACAACAACTTAATACATATCAATAGAGGTAAAACTTACTGAAGTTGATTGGTCATCTTCAAACAATTCTAAAGCTTTTTCGTAGAGCTGCATGTTCAAGAAAGACTGCGAAGAAGAATAGGCAATTAAGCATAAGGAACATCAATAGGTATACAAAAGCACACTACAGAGAGTTCATAAATCTTAAGAAAATTACCCGATGCAAGAACCAAGGAATTGGACAACTGAAACAATTATTGCAGTTAAAACAGCCATAGTGAGAGCACTAACCTCATCAAATTTCTTTTGCAAATTATCAAGCAAGTGCTTCATTTTCTCTGCATTTTCAGTAAACAATGCCTTTCTTCTCTCCTTCCAAGAGTTTATTAGCATAGGTCTCATATAGTTTGCTAGGGGTCTCATTATTGTTTGTGGATCATCAAGACCTACCAAATTTGACCATTGCTCTATCAAAACTTAGTACCAAATGCATGGGTGACGGTTATCAAAACTAAAAGGGACAAAATAGCTAGAGTCAGAACCCAGAAACCTTGTTCTTCAAAATCAGGAACCAGTGTTGCAATCTTGTTCACCATCCAATCTTCTGAAGGAATGTTCAGATTTTCCTCTTTAGATCTTGCCAACTTTGCAGATGCTTTCGAGTCGGCAACTTGTGCGGAGGAGGAAATCTTGCCTTTCCTTTGATTTTTCTTAGATTTTGTAGGAACAGAGTCCTGGTTATCCAGATCACTCTCAGCCACACCTGCTCCCATATTGCCAGTCACTCGTCCCTTTTTCTTCTTTGAACCTTTTTCCGTTGTCTGTTTATTACTGCTGCTGTCACTAGCCGTTTCATTTGATTCAGTGAACCTGCTTGTGTCATGACCAACTTTTGTCTCCTGCAAATCTTCTGACACCACAGTACCAGAAGAATTCGAAACTATAAAGGTTTCCATTTCCTTCTCCAGGCGATCATACATGTCCTAGTCATAAACACATTACTGAAAGCATTAGATTTTATGAGATTGCCAAACGATAAAAAGTAGAATGGTTTCAAATATTACAGAATATTTTGCTAATTGGTTTCAGAAAGAAAAAAGAGCTATCAATTTCAAAAAACTAAAAAGAAAAAGAAAAAAGAGCTTTCCACAAAATGAAGTTATTAAGTTTATTTTTTACATAATGTCAACACATGTTCATAATTATAGTGTTTTTAGGTATATCACTGAAATTTTCTTACTCCAACAGTATTCAAAGTTCAGAATCCGATATATTTTAAACGATAATTGACAACTGCATACCTTGATAAAGGCTCTACTAAATACGAATGACTCCCCAAAGATAATTGCCTTATCAGCCTGTAAAACAGGATGCAGAAAAATAGTCAACAGATAGGTGCTTAAGTAGAAAGGCAGATTTGGTTTCAGAAATGTACCTTGAGGCCCTGCTGAATGGAAGGACAAAGAGACAAAAGTTTGGATGCATCTTGAGATCCAAAGGACATTGGCAGTATAGAAAGAGAATCCATCCTACATTACCGTCCAGTCATACAAAGAATGAAAAATAGCAATGGAAGTGATACTTTCAATTAACTCAGGACAACTGAAATACATCCTTGTCATAGGTGCGTCTAATATACAATAAGCATCTTAATCAGTTTAAGGATTGTTTGAAGCATAATATAATCATTCAAGCAACTTATGAAATGACCTCCATTGGCCACAAGAATAGGATCTCCAATTGCATAGGTCCCCACAATTAAAGAACAGATAATGACAATAATAATATGGTGACATTTTCTATCCATTTTAAAAATCTTAAAAGAGGCACAAGGAATGGGAAAAACAAGTGATCATCCATAGAATAGTCCAGGTGTTTTCTTACCAGCTCCCACGCTCAAGAGCATCTTCTGTAGCAGCATCAAGCATCTCAATCATTGATGGGTGAATAAACGTAGTAACCAAAGGTATGCATTCAGGATATCTGGACTAAAATGGAGTGCAGAACCAATTAATACATGTGAAAACAGGAGCGGACAAGAAAGAAATTAAGTACCTGTAAGAACTGAACAGGCTGAGGAATTCTAAGTTTCTGCAGAACGTCATAGCTAATGAAAGAGTTCTGCAGCACAAAAAAGAATAAGTCAAGAAAACGAGATATCAACATATTCTTCAGTACTCATGAAAAAATAACTTCTCTATGGTAGAACAAACATAAAATGCTTTAGACTTCTGGGTTTCTATAAACCAAGTAATCCAAAAACTTGAACTTCTTTGATACAATTAAATTACTTATATATTCCACAAAATCATATATTATTGCTAAACTTAATGCTCCAGGCGGATATGCGATGTTGACATATCAATTCGATATCAATTAAACTAGAGTTGTCAAGTTGCGTCAGTTCAGATGATGACTGAAGAGATCAAAGGAAGTAAACAAGGGTTAAAAGGCCAAAACCTAGTGGTTGATACTAAACTCTATAACTACATATGCAAATAGATTCTACAAAAATATTAACAAAATTTGAAGTTCAGATTACATCTGGGTAGCTTACTGGACTTGGCATCATTACATGTAGATAGGAGAAAAGGGTACCTGCGAGAAGAAAGAATCAATTGTTTCCTTCTGAGCAATGGCAAAGACCTGCATTAAGATTAAAAATATCGATAAGGTAGTCTTCTTTGGTTAAAAGTATTTTCAGATACAAACCAAAAAATAAAGTAATTCTGTAATAACTAAGCTTAAGTGTTTCTGCATGGGTGCACAGGAACAGTTTCTGAGCCCATGTTAATGAAATTTTGAAACTCACAAACTATTCATTCTAAAAAAATGGAGCCAGATTATGACATACATTTGGTGTCCAATGAACTCCTGCACGAAGTGATCCAAGGATCCCGCCTTCCTTTACAAGCCCGTTGAAAAGGGATTGGAAGAATGAACCTTCTACAGCTACACCGCTGGCTCCCTCCATTTCTTGCAGCAACTGCTGTAAAGTACTCCACAAGACTGATAAGTTTGTGGGAACCGTGATAGCCCTAGCAGCACCACGTACCATGGCAGTAACACGCGCAACATAAGCAGGGGTATACAATTGCCCACCTTCAAGCCTACCTTTCACCTGAATCCAAATAATAGAGTCAAAAATCTCCTCTCTCTCTCTCCACTCCACAATCACTCAAAACAGGGAAATCAACTTACAATAGTCCCAATGCGCGGCTCCAGCACAGATGTCACCATCTCTGAGCTGACATGCAACTGCGCGGCAAGTTCAGCTAAGGCAACTTGGCTACATTCTTGAAGCCTCTCATTGATTTCTTCAGCGACAGAATCCCAATACGACTGTGATGTTATTTCCCCTTGAATCAACATAAGCCCCGGATCATCCGACACCACATGCTGAGCTTGCTTCTCGACATGGTACAAATCAACCCCGATAGTGTCTGCCAGGTCAATCAGAGTTATCCTGCCCAACCTCTTGACCTCCACCAGTATTTCATGCCTCAATTGATCCTAGATTAACCCACACCATCATCAAAAATACAATTCACATTATTATTCTACCAAAATGCCAACAATTTCATCTAAATTTACAAGAAAAACAACATTAATACTAAAATTTGACTATGTGCACTCTTTTTTACTCTTGAACAAAACACATCAACAAAATTTCGGCATGAAAATCAAACCAAAACACCAAAGCGTCACCGGAAAAAATTACCGAAGTGAATTACACGAATTTTAACGGTGAATTCTTCGCTATCAGAGCCGATTGCAGCAGTAAGTATTGAATGTTCTGTGTTGTAATTCAATTCTAATTTGTTGCGAAACAAAAAGAGAGGAGAAGGAATGGTTTACCGGAGTGATGTAGTCTTTGCCGGAGACGGTGTGGAGAAGCTCGAAGTCGATGATGTGGAGCTCGTGAAGCTTCTGGACCAACTCGACGACGTTTCGATCGGACAATCTGATGCTTGATTTCGCTTGCTGTGCCGACTCGAATTGCTTCTGCAGTTCCAGCAATTCGTCGTCCATTTCTGGGTTTTGCGATCACTTCGGCTTCTGCCCTCCGAGTCATGCATCCGTTTCGGAAATAGTGCAACAAAGGCCCAAGCCCATACGAAGATTTGAGTTGGGCCATGAGAGGTTGGACTTTCAAAATTCAAAAACACCCGATCGAGTAATGCAATTTTACGCAATCCTGTTTTTACGTTGTTATTGGACAACCAGCCGAGGTTACATGGAGTGCCTAGCTACGGACTCAGTACACTTCTGAGTCCTCAACCATGGTGGTAGTGCTTAATATATAAAGAGCATTACTCATATTACTCATCTGTTATAAGCCTATATAACAAAAGCTAAGAATTTCTACACATTTGGAAGTTAATTTATACGATGATATAGACCAGTTGTGTGACGCCCCAAGGTTTCAAAAATAATCCGGAAGGCGCAGTATACATGTAAACGTTTCAAATTGCATACATCTTATTGTACTCGTTGTTGAGGAGCTCAGATTCAGACATGACTGCAGACAAAGACCATGCTTTTGACTGCTGGCTTCCCATTGAATTTCTTCGGATGTTTCTCATGTTTTTGGCCTCTATCCGGTGCCTAACTATCCAGAAGGACATAGTCCCTAAAGTTGCAGCCATTGTTACTGTTCCGATAATGGTTACCCCAATTGCAAGCCACCTGTGATGTTTTCCTACCACAACAAACGAGAGTGCTAAGAATGCCACGGAGAGAAGCAGACAACACAACCACATTAGCTTGTTGATGATTGCCATCATTTGCTTCTTTGCTTTGCTCTCAACTACCACAACTGAAGTTTGCACCACCACAACAGCCAGAGAGATGAAAAGGGCAATTGAATCGAAGATGAAGAAGATTTTAAAGGCTGGTTGGGGAGCAATGTTGGCTTCACCAAGTGACTGCCCCTCAGGAATCTCCTTGGGGTCATCGACCCACTGCCCGGGGATTTGGAAAATGGCTGCAAAGGTGACGGTGGCAATGAGGACAGCAACTACAGTGTTGGAGTTTATGGCATTGTTGAGGCCTTCTGTGTGCATTTTGTGAAGGCGTTTGGCAATGCCTTGGACACGTCTTCTTGTTTGACGAGTGTGTTCTAGCTGGTGATGCACTTCGTGTTTTATGTCACTCACAGTTTGTTTCAGCTCTCGAGCTGGATTTTTCAGTTGTGGCTTGAGATCTTTAGCACTCAGAATACCATGCGCCTGCAGAAGGGCTTTGATCTCAGTGTTCCCGGTTTTCTCTGCTGTGTCGAGGGCGGTTTCTGCAGACTTGTTAATTGTTCTTACCTCAGTTTCACTATGTTGGAGTAGCATCTTAACAATCTGCACACATACAACTAGAAATCGTTATTATGCCAGCTTCAAATACATATAAAGAAACAGTTAAAAGGTATGAAACCTAATGAATTCACTAAACCAAGAATCTATAACAGTTTGGGGAAGAAGAACAAAACTAATGGAGCATACTGAAAATATCATAGAGAAGCAATGAAGATGCCCAAGTGAAAAGTTATACAAGACTGCTATCAGACTTTCAATGAATATTGGCAATAAAATTCAACTAGTTGTATAAAACCTCTGCCTCTCCTTGTTTCTTGAATTTGAGAAGCAACCTCAATCATATGTAATTGAAATGCTGCAAATGCAGTTATGCATTCTTTTAAGTTGCTAATAACTTGCTATGATGCATTCAACTCGATTAACAAAATATGAAACTGACGCTACATGTCTGTGAAACAATATTTCTGATAGCAAATTTAAGCGGTTGAAGGTGAGTTACCTCAGTTCTACCCTTTCGAGTAGCTATGTGCAATGCTGTATTTTCTTTATTATCACACATGTTTATTAATACTGGATCCGCATTAATCAACAACTTCACCACCTCAAGATTCTGTCCCTTTACTGCCATATGAAGTGCAGTCTGTCCCTTCTTATCGGTACGAGTTGCAATACCAGGCTCCTTCAGAAGAAGCGCTTTCATAACCTCCAAATGGCCATTTCTTGCTGCAGAATGCAGCGCGGTTTTGCCATTGCTTCGAGCAATGGTTGCCAGGCTGCTCCCAGCTTCCAATAGAAAGTTCACTACCTCAACATGCCCTTGGTTTGCAGCCGTGTGCAAAGCCGTGGTGTTTGAGAGATCCACAGTCATAGTCAACTCTGGATGAGTATCCATAAGGATTGTCAACACATCTGCAACAAGGAAAACACAATCATTTACCTCGAAATAACAAAGCAACACAAACACCAAATACAGAAAGGTCTGCCATAAAAACACACCCAAATCGCCTTGTTTGGCAGCAATGTGGAATGCATCAAACCCGTTTCGAGCTTTGATTCCAGCATCAGCAAGATCATAATACTGGATCATCTCCCTAACCAAATCGACATAACCATATTCTGAAGCAACATACAAGGGTGTCTCAGAAGAAGAATTTTGCTTGGCCAATAATTCCTTCAACTCTTCCTCTCCTGTATTCTCAAGGATATCTTTCACCACAGCCAAATTCCCAGCCCTCGCAGCAGAATGTAAAGGCGTATCATCGCGCTTTCCGGTTAACTGCTTTGTCATTTTCTTCCTTGGCCTACTTGGCTGCCCTGTCGGTTGCTGCTCCGGCTGCGACTTCCCTGCCGGTAGCAACTCCGGCGGCGACTGCACAGTTATCTCTGACTCCATTGGAATCAGCTATAGATAATCCCTCCCTCCCGCTCTCTCTCTCTCTCTATATAAATGACTATGATGATTGTAAGCTAATTGTACTTGATGATTCAAGAAAATTATCTTCTTCTTTTTTTCAGAAAAGCCCAGATCAAAAGTTGCATTTCTGATCAACAATTGTCATCATTTGTTCAAAGCAGGTCAAAGAAAAAAGAAAATTATCGAAGATCTTTTTACAGCAACCTTGAACTTCAACAAAGGCAAGACCCTTCGAATTCAATTCCTATCAACCACTTCTGGTTCTGGCTTCTACTGCACCCAAACCAATGCCCTGTTCCAAAAAAAACCAAACATAGTTCTGGGTTTAAAACCATCTTCCCTTCTTAACAAACAAAACAATACAGCTCTTTGTAACCAACCAATACCAAAAACAAAGCAACCCCACAATGACAACACACAAAGTTTTGGGTTCTTGCTTGGAGTTCCATCTTTTCTGAATACCTCCATTAAACAAGTCATTGAAGCTTTAAGTTGGCAATGAAAAAGATGATCGAAAATATGTACCTGGGTTTGACGAAAGGAGCTAGTTTGTGATCCTCCATGAAAAACCATACGAATTAGGAGCAGCTTTTTGAGAGAACCATGGGGGGCCGTAAAACCCACGCTGGAATGGCTCTAATGGATGATTAGGAGAAGGGTGCACATTTTGGAAACCAAACAGGAAAAAATGAGAGGCCCTTCTATTTCAGGGGTGGAGAAGAGGAAAGGAACAGCTTTATTATTATAGAAACGTCAAAAATGGCACATGTAAGCAACAACAAGATCGAACAAGAGGAAGAAGTTCTCTCAACTATATATGTGAATCTAAATCACACTCAGATAAACCAATAAAGGAAAAGTAGTGATGCTGATGGTGACGACCGAGTTAGCTCATCATTTTTCTTTATTTTTCGAGGGTATTATATTTTTGGAAGTAATGAGAAACGAGAGAGGGAAAGAAACAGAATAGCGGCAAGTGTCGAAAAACTGACCGACGGAGAGAAGAGAACCACGCGCGCTTTTATGTGAAGGGGCACACGTGCTGTCCCTTTTCTTATTTTCTGTTTTTTTTCTTTTTTTAATTAAACCTCACATCGTAAAATTTAAAAAACTTTACAAGTGGACATACCGTGCTCTTTAAAAAAACAAAGTTTTATTAAGCAAAATAAGACAATATCATTTCATCTAAAACAAAACAAATTAAAATGATAATGAAAAGTTTTTTTAAACAAAGGACATGAAGCAATTTATTGATCATACGTTGAGTAGGAATGTAAACATAAATACGATCCGTCTATGTAAAAATTTAACCATGCAAAATTACATAGTAAACACTAAGTAAACTTGTTGTTACGTCAACTCTTAATCTTAGATCTGATGGTGTTTGCTTTGTCTAGTCTTTCTTTACTTTCAGTCTGGTGTGGTTTGTAGTTGGATTTCTGTCCGTTGTATTTGCTTGGCCTTAGTGGTCTGTCTCAATGAAGTTATGTTCTTGACCAAAAAAACACTAAGCAATCTTTATATTGAAGACTATGGGCTGCAGCTCTATGACTAATAATGAAACCGACTTGATTTATCTCTAATCCAAAATTATTAATAAAATTTGGAGATAATGAAACCAAGTAAAACATATACATGATGCACCAAAACTCACCTACTCTTGTTTTTTCGTTGAAGGGGATGAATTCATATTAGGATGACTATAGTTTTTTTATATTAGGATGCTTAATAACAAGTGTTAATATCGTATTTTAAGTACCCAAGGGAGGAGCCACGAAAGAACATAATGGGGGTCCATGCTCCACTCAAATTTTTTGTTAAATCCAGTCAAGGTAGCAACATGTCAAAAATAAAAGTGTGCCCCCAGTGGTGAAGAAAATGACTTTTGATTTAATGGTTAGAGGTTTGATTCATCATAACTTTTTTTCATTATTCTATATTCTTTTACCCTGAGTTTACTTAATTATGGCTCAATGAGGTCAGTGACATATATTTTTTGTTCAACCTTATTAAATAAAAATTACACCATTTTTTTCAACATTTCAACCTATTTAAATAGAATTACGGTACTTTATCTTTTTTAATTTTTTTTCTTGAAGCATTTTTATATGTTCAAATGATGTTATAGTACACCATTCTTTTTTTCCAACTGTTCAACATATGATGTTAGGTTTTCTTGACATTTTTTAATTTTTACATATTTAAAATTATGTTGAAAAGAATTACCTTAAAATCAGTTGAACATATATAAATGTCATTTAAAGATTTTTAAATCATGCCCTACTAAGCTTACAATTCTGGCTTCGTCACTGTTGACACCCTAAATATAATAATTCCAATATGGAGAAGACTTGCATGCAAAACTAGAAAGACTACTCTTCTCCCCTTTTCGACCCTCCCACTCTTTGTTTGCGACTTTGCGTCATAAGCGAACTGGGTTTTTTTTATAGGAACAAAATAAAATAAAATAGATGTGCTTCTAGTGCACCCACCCTAGAATTCATAGAGGCAAGGGTAAAGCTAAAACTGCATTTGGGAGGATCACACTCTTCTCAAACGCACGAATTATCTAACCTATGGCCAAAGTTTGCAATGACACTAGCCACAAAGTTTGTTTATCTGAAAGAGAAATTTATCCAAATGGTACATCAACTTTCAGTCCTTATAAACTTTAGTATACCAACTTTTAAAAACATCAGAACGGTACACCATCATTTCAACTATACCTAGCATTGGTACTTTTAGCCATCAACTTCGTCAACTCCGTTACCAAAGTTACTAACATGTCATTTTTCATGGGTATTTTAGTCATTTCACATCAATTTCCCTCACTTCCTTCTCAACCTCATTCGTCTTCTCTGATCTCCTCCAGATTGCTGCCCATCCCTGACTAACCCAGACCTACACCCCTCCCTGGAAATCAGACCATTCCCAATAAACAAATTCTGACCAAGCCCAACTTTCACAACAACAACATGAATTTGTAATCTCATCCCTAAATTATCTGACCCCGAACAAGCCTTGAGGACACAAGGGTATGTATAGTTATCAGGATCAAACCTAATGGCATACAATATTTTGAACAAAGCAAGAGCATCTTGATACAAACTGTTGTTTACATAGCTTCTGATCATGACATTACAGAAGATGACAATCTTATCATGAATTTGATCAAATATGTAGCGCGCCATTCTAGGTTCACTGCAGGCTGCATAAGCTCTCAGGATCAAAGCTTGTGCTTCTTTAGCTTTTGAAAAATGTCAAAAAATGGGAGCAATGGTTTTCATGTATTGGAATGAAATAAGGTCTTGAAATCAATCTAAAATCTCACAAATTCAATCCAAATTCTACAGAACCCAAACCCCTAATACTTCATAACACCATTAAACAAAAACAAGAAAAGCTTGATAACTCAACACTCAAAATTGCCTCACAATTTGAGCAAGTAAACAAGATTTTCAATATCATCAATCAATTGAAATAAGAGACTGCAAAACATTCCAGAACAATAAGCACACCTTTTTGAGTTGTGCAAGAAGCCAATCACAGCAAAATCGGTTAACCGGAGAGTGTGAAGCCAATCACAACAAGAAGCCGAACTGAACAGGAAAAGAATAGTACCATCGTCCTAGTGACTCAAATGCACAGTAGCACACAACACACTCCTATAAACTTCCTATCTCCGGCTGCTCCCACGCACCTCAACGAGGCGAGCCCAGCCACGCATCAGGCCACGAAGGACCTCGCCTCCTAACCTCACCCGTAGCTGTAACATCCCGTACTTAAAAGTTACCTTTTTACAGGGGTTTATGAGTTACCGAGAGCTTTTAACTGCAACCGGTGAATTATAAAGTTATTGTTCGAGTTTATTTTTGAGCTTTTCTAAACTCTTCAAATTCCTCAATTAATTACTCGATGTCATGGTACATGTCGACACGAGTCTCCCTGTATTTTCGGATTATTTTTCGGAGCTTCCGTCTATTTTCTACGAATTTTCAAAGTTTATGATAATTTTTAATTACCATACCGGTAAATAAGTTTTACCATTTAACTATTTATTTTTTACCTTCTTTAAATCTGGACCGTTGGATCAAGGCCCATTTATCAGGGACGTTCATTTCCCTTTAAATAGAAATGAGAGGTTTGACGACGGCGGTAGCAGTGAGAGGTATGATTTCATTTTCCCTTCCTCTTTCTTCAATTTCATGTTTGAAATCTCTTGAGTCGAACACTAATTCCAAAATCCCCAATCTACTGTTTTTTTTTCAGGGTTCGAGCCCTAGCTCCGGTGATCTTGTTCTTCAAGTCTCTGGCGAGCTATTAGAGTTGTGATGAGACTACAGGGGAGTTAGGGGTGTTGCAGCAGTAACTACTGCTAAGCTGCTCAGAGGGAGGGGGCAGCAATTCGGTCTTGGAAAGGTGGAGCTGTTGGTAGGCCGAGAAGAGGTTTGGGAAAGCCCCTGGTGGTGGGCAGGCTGAGGCAGAGACTCTGCCTGTGAAGGAAATCCGGCGAGAGAGCCCCTAGATTCTAAAATCAAGGTGAGGTTTCTATTTCTAGGCTTGTGTGTTTTACTGTGTTGCCGTTGTTGATTTTGAACCTGTGTTGAATAGATTATGGTGTTTTGTTTCATGTTATCGTAACTTGGTGAATCGGAGAAAACGAGAAAGTTATGGCGAAATTCCGGCAAGTTGACCTGAATCCGGTGACTGCTCCGGGGATGCAGTGAATCCAGCCGTGAGCCGAAGAGGTAGAATTCGATTTCCCTAATAACCTTAAATTCATAAAGTTTCCGTTAAATCGTAAATTGGGCTAATTACGGAAAACTTGCCATAAATAGGAAGTTTTCATTTTGGGAAACTTCCCCCTTTTAGAAAGTTTCCATTTTTGGGAAGTTGACTGGTAAAAAGTAGAGTCAACCGTAGTTAACCGATTGGATCTTTCAATGAGAATCTGGTCAACTCAGGAAACTTGGTCAAAATCGAGTTGATCGTTGTAATAATTTAGATAATTTCATACTTGAAATATCGACTCACAATTAGTAAATTGGTTAAGCGGTTGATTAGGTGTCCATAGTAATTCCATAAATTACTATGGGTTACCTAACATCAAATGAAACAATAAAGCAAGCTGAGGTGTTAAGGTTTTGTAATCGAAAACTAAATTTAAGTCGATAATCGGATTTAAGCGTATTGATAAAAAAGTTGTTAAAAAGAAAGGAATTTGGTCAACTCTTGGTCAAATAGGATTTCCTAGTCAAACTAGGAAAAAATCAAGTCAACTGTAGTGAAACTAATTTGTTTGATTAATTGTACAGTCTATGGTCGAACGTGAGACGAACTCGACCATGTGGATATTTCGAGGTAACGCTCAAGATGAGGAGGTCGCATTAAGTACTGTGAGTGGACTTTTATTTTACGTAAATAAATGCATGCTATGTCTTATGATTTAAATGGTTTTATGGATTTACTCAGTAAATTGTGTTTACGGGTTTCTGTTTATTCTTATTCCTTTGGTAAATGCGAGCACCTCAGTGGAGGGTTTTTAATTGTTTATTTCTCATGCTTTATGGATTTCGGCTCGCACATGATTTATTTTGGGTTAAATGATTTTTGACAGGAGAGACCCGTCGTACAGATGGAAATCAAACCTGATATTTTACTGAGATTTTAGATCGGGCATTTGCCGGTTATATTTGATGTTTTGGCATTTGCCGGGATTATGATATATTTGGCCAAGGGCCTGAATTTTATTAAGAATTAAATTCAGTTTACCCATTGAAGTTTAGGGACAACTTCAATGGGGTAAACTTTCAATTTCATCAAAATGTCCCTTAAGCTTCCCAAATTTAATCAGTCGTATCCAATTTAACAAACTCTGTCCAAATTAGATGTTAAGTATATTAATATGGCCCATTGAAAGGGCTAGAAGGATCATTTTATTTCTAAGAAAAAAAACACACACGACAATGCTCTTTCTTCTACGATTCTCCCCCATAAAATCTTTCTAAATTGCTCTTAATGACATCTGAGCAATCTTCATCATCCTTCCCTTAATTTCAAATGTTATAATATTCATTCACCTCTTAAACATTACCTCTCTCGCCGACCCCCACACTACCACAACTATTAGATAAGAAAATCACACATGTAAGTTTGACGGTATCTGTTAAATTGGACATGACTGATTGAATTTGGAAAGCTTAAGGGGTATTCTGATGAAATTGAAAGTTTAAGGACTAACATGAAATTGTCCATAAACTTCATTGGGTTAAACTGAATTTAATTCTTGTTAAATTGGGTATAACTGATTAAATTTGGAAAGCTTAAGAGGTATTCTGATGAAATTGAAAGTTTAAGGACTAACATGAAGTTACCCCTAAACTTCAATGGGGTAAACTGAATTTAATTCTTTTATTAAATTTGACCGAGGGCCTGGATTAATGTTTTATATTTGGTCTTGGTTGGGAAAAGGAGAAAAGTGTGGTTTTGTTATCACGAGATTTTATATTTATTGATTATACGAGGGTTGTCGAATTTATTTTAGTTAGCGGGCGGCGCTCCTCATTCGGTGGAGTGGAAGCGTGCCACTTGTTGCGCTCCTCTCGTAATTGGGGGAGATTGTAGTTTAGCGCAGGATTACATCCTCACTGAGGGTGGGTAGTACGCTAGAGCTCTTAGCTCCGACCCTGGCATGAGATATGTTGTATTCGTGATATTCTTCTCCTATTATTTGATGATTAGGCTGCAGGGCGGGATTTGTTTTCATTTATTATTTGGCTGCAGACCTGGATTATTATATAATTGGCGTAAGGCCAGCATTTGATTTTATTAGGCATGAGGCCTGAAATATTTGCGTTTAGCTTAAGGCCAGAATTTTATATTTGAACTATTTTGAACATACATAAAAATGTTTTATTTTTGGTTTAATTGTGGGAGAGCATGAAAATAAATTTTGGCTATTCATTTAGTCCGCTGACGTTAGTAGTTGTTAAGTTTTATCTGTTAGATTGCTCTGATTTCCCCATTTTAGTTAAGCTTGAATTTGTTGGGTGAAGCGTAGATGGGGTTTGGGGAGCATGTTGGTTCCAGGTGTCTTGGTTGAATTATACTGTTTTTAGAAGTGCTTGGTTAGTTTGCAGGAAGGGTTGTCCATTTCAAGAGGGTTTTAGTAAGAAGTTCCCTTGAGGTGGTCCCTGCAAGATTTACTTCGGGTTAAAAGGGGTTAATCCGGGATGGGTTCTGACAGTAGCAACCCGAATCCATTTTTCCTCACATCAGGTCACATCAGATCCAGGTGCTCGACCCGCAATTGATGTGGCCGCCCTGATGCATCCCCGCACGCCGACAACTCCTGGCTTTGCCTTGTCGGTCAACCCTGCCACGACATGATCCCGGCACCAACTCAGGCCTACCTATCCTTGCCTTGCGTACACCAACTCGAGGGAGATCAGAGAAGACGAAGAATATTGAGAACGAGGGAAATGGATGTGAAATGATCAAAATACCCGTGAAAAATAAACTGTTAGTGACTTTGGTAACGAAATGGACGGTCAAAAGTACCAATATTAGGTCGGGTTGAAAAGATTGTATACCGTTCTGATATTTTAAAAAATTAATGTACTAAAATTTATAAAGACTAAATATTAGTGTACCATTTAAATGAATTTCAGCTGATGAACTAGACGGAGTTGCGAAGGGATTTAATATCTTCACAAAGCTTGAGCAATCTCATGGCGGTGCAGAGACGCCATTAATGACATCGATCACGTATAAGCAAACTGGTTTTATGGAGTGCATACAACGTCTTACAAGAGCTTGTAAATGAGCACTTGCATGTTACGAAAACATGTGGCTTTTTTAATTTCCACCCAATAAAAACTATAGTTCTGAGATTTGATAATTTTGGGGAAATAAGATTATTGCTAGTGGCAAAAGCACCATAAGCAAAAGTGGGCCACATGCTCACAGCTTCATGTTACGACTGCGATTGGCAACAAAGCTTCTAATCGGATTCATCATGCTCCCACTGGTTCACTGATGCAGCATTTCTCTTTCAAAAAAAAATAAATTTCAGCTTTTGTATCTAAACTGTTATGACACAGTTAAAATGGTACTTAAACTTACAAAACTATCAATATTGTACATAAACTTCATTTTTGCTACCAACGAAATGCATGAGACAATTTTTCATCACGACGTCGTTTGTCTGATGACGTGTCTTGTATATATGAGACCCACCAAAAATATTTCTTGTCAGTAGATAACTACATCAGTAGTCCTCGAACCCTTCTGAAATAATCAATATGATATCTAGAATGAAAACCCAAGTTTTTCATGTTCAAACTATAAAATAAAATGAATCATCAAAATATAATTTTAGATATTTTAGAAGAAAATAAGATATATAAAAATTATAAATGTCATATTAGCACAAATCGATTTTGATTATTTCATATATTGATCATTGTGAGGAAGATTTTGAAAATAATTAATATGAAGAAGATTCTTAAACCGCGAGACAATAACAACACTGAACAATAAGTATCCAAAATTAGCACAAAATCGTCAATTGTTTTTTTTATACGAAAAGAAATAGCACTAAATAGAGGTGCTTCTAGTGCACCCAGAGTTTACAGAGTCAAAAGTTAAGGCTAAGACTGCATCTGGAGGAACACGCTCCTCCCAAATACACGAATTAACTAACCTATAACCACAATTTGTAATGGCGTTAGCCACGAAATTCGCTTCTCTGAATACATGCTTGAAGCTGATGAACTTGAATGTGCTTCGAAGGGAATTGATATCTTGATAGAGCTTGAACAATCTCCACGAGGGAGCGGAGACACCATTCACAACATCAATCACTAGCTTGGAATCGCCTTCAACCTTCACATTTTTAAAGCCTCTTCTTTTTGCATCAATGAGGCCGTTACGGAGGGCGCATGCTTCTGCTACGGGAACCGTCGTTGAACTAAAGTTGAAGGCAGCTGCAGCGAGGGGGTATCCAAAAGGGTTTCTGAAAATGAAACCGCCTGCCGCAGAGCTACACTTAACAGATCCATCGAAGTTTAATTTAACCCTATCATTAGGGGGTGGAGACCACCTGATCATTTGATCACTCACATTATTCGATTTAGTTTCCTCAGTTGTGCAAAGATTCGCCATATTCTGGAGGTGGCTCATTGCAGCAGCAAGGGTCGAACTAGGATTAGGATGTTTGCCCTGAAATATAGTCTCATTCCTGGTTTTCCAAACCTGCCAACAAAAAGTGATTAATTTCTCAAATAGACTCGAGTCATAAGAATTTTCAATGAACCACTTATGAATAACTTTAAAAAAGCTTTCATTCCAACATATAGGGGGTGACATGTTGGAGTTGGTCCAAAGATCTTTTGTGAACCTGCAATAACCAAGCAAATAATCAATAGTTTCATTATTCTCATTGCATAAAACACAAGAATTATCCTGCACCATACCAAACCGGGATAGTCTATCTCGAGTTTTCAGTCTTCATCTAAGGAGGAGCCAACCAAAAAAATTAATTTTTTGTTGGAGATTCAAGGCAAAATCGTCAAATGTTACTCGTCAAGGCGAAGGTCGTCAAGGACGGAGCATAGGCTATTCATATCTGGGTTGTAGCCCATATAACATTTTTAACTATTTAAAATAGTATACATGTAATTTATCATAATCAAGAAATTTTCAGTAAATAGTCCAGTCAATAATAAAAATTTCTATAATAGCATGCTGATTCTTTAAAATTTCTATAAAAATTTCCTACCGATTAGACAAAAGTCTAGTTAATTATGTGTTAATTTTCTCATAGTTGTGATATTTTTATGGGTAAAATATTCAGTACTTACAATCTTAAATATATTTGGAGCAAATGCTCACCTCATTTTCAGAATCCAGTCCATATGTTTTTCTTTTGTAATCTATTCTAATTCTACCGTATTAGTAATAGCATTATTTGACAATTAAAGATTATTATATACATCCTTTGTCGATTACAAGTTGAAGAAAAATTATGAAATAACAAAATTTGCATTGTTGTTATACACTTTTTTAGTTTAAGATAATTCTAGCCCAGGACATTTTAAATTGGGATGTGAAATTTTCACTCCAAGAATTGCATTCTGCACTCCCCTTTCATTTTTTAATAATATCTTATCCCCACTCATCATGCACTCCCTAAAATACCCTTCTATCTGATTCTTATTTTTTGTCTGTTTCTTTTTCTCCCGCCAGTCCTGCGTTTTATTTTCCTCAAAAACCACAACACATCGAGATCTCCGACACATCTCTTTTCTTACTTCTTCTATTCTTCTTCTTTCCCCATGAATATGGCAGAACTGCAGAAGTTACTCTGAGAGCAGGCTTATTACATAAACATAGCATTTCTATGTTAATCCAACAACGCATTATCAGAAGCAAAAGAAAAAAATCTGCAAATCTTCAAGAGTCTCATATCTTTCATTTAACCTCAATAGCAAGTACGAGATACATAGTTCCTTTAATATATACATATAACTCCCATGATGTGAGAGATACAAAAATATCAATTTCATAGTACAAAATGGCAGCCTGCAAAAAGCTACAATGATCAACACAAAATGGTACAAAAAGCTTCCAAGCCCAGGTGCAATGCTCAACACAAAATGGTAGTCTGCAAAAACCAAACGAATAAGGAATAAAGACAACATAACAAGGAAAATGTTACTTTTACTAAATATACAGTGTTCTAAATGCTGTGAGCTTTCAAATAAAGGGAAATGTGGATAAAAGCAGTATCACCAACCATCATAGTAAAGTATATATCACTGTAAATCTTAAGTTGTATAGTAAGACAAGAACAAAAATCACACCTGATCTTTCTTCTTCCTTTTTACAGTAGTAAGAACCTGTAGAAGTAGCAAAGAGATACATCAAACTTATATACAAAACCAAGTTGTTTTACTGAACTAGCTCTGCAACTTGTGAATTGGACTCCAAGACAAATATCATATAGAATTAACAGTTCAGTACAATCATAGACACAAAACAACACATTATAAACTAAATTAGGTACTTACATATCCACATACATCCAAACGACCATTACTAAGCATTGGTTCTCCCATCTGATGCAGTAGAATTGATGACTGATGGACACTTGTTGCGGTAATGGCCGATATTACCGCAACCTCCACATTTTCGAGGTGTCTTCTCTACTATTTCAAAGTATGAGGGTTCCCGCTTTGTAGAATTAGTTTCCTTTCTTTTTGTTGATCCCAACGGACGACCTTTATGAGGCTGAACAGTAGGTTCAAAAAGTAAAGGACAAGATGCTCCAAGAATGTCAGAAAGTTGCCTTATTGTATTCTCCTTTTGCATAAGTGGCTGCTTCTCAAACTTCTCTTTAATCTCAGATAAAAGACCAATGAGAGCATCTTCATGATCCAACCTTGCATGTTTATCATTAGTGAATGATCGTGTGTCAATCCTCCATTGCATATGGATCTGATTTAAAGGCATTACTGCAATATTTAGCTCCTTTATCATGTGCACGCAAGGAAGACCCATGGTTTTGAAAAATTGGCCCTTACACTGAGATGAGTAATCTTCTCTATTTGCCAACAGATATTGCTTGTGCAGCTCATACAAAGCATAATAAGATACCTTATTGACCGTCTCTTTAAAGAAAGGGATGCAAAGCTTTTCAGGAACACGGATCCTTTCACTTTCAAGTTGGGTTTTAATTTCTTGAAACTGGTTTTCAATAGCAAGACAAATATTGTTCTTCACTTCACGAAGACCACCAGTTGAAACTTGAAGATATCTCTTTATGGTTGCATGTGCACCTTCTGCTCTTGAAGTAACATGATTACCAAAATGTAAAATCTGCCTTGTCCATGCAAATACAAATCTCTCTTTCCAAGGTAGCCAAGTATTTCCAATGTAAGTCAGAACTTTAGCATAATCTTTGTACTCAACTTGAAAACGATTCCAAGCTTCATTAAATGTTGACTCATTCCAAGATTCGACCAAGGCAATCCACGAAGACATAAAAATGACCCAATCTGCATCTTTAAACTGACCCTTACAGTGTGCAGCAACATTTTTCTCAATATGCCATAGGCACAAAAGATTAGATGTCATCGGGAACACAACTTCAATTGCTTTCATTAATGCTAACTCTCTATCAGTAATTATTGCCAATGGATGACTATCGGAACCCAGCAACTTACTAAACATTTGAAGAGCCCACTCATAATCCTCTTGCTCCTCTTTTTGCATGAAAACAAAACAAGAATAAAATGATGTATTGAAGCTTGACACTCCTACAATCTCAAGTAATGGCATCTTGTACTTATTTGTCTTATAAGTACAATCCATCACGAAGACATTAGGGTAGCTCTTAGTCAACCCAATGGAAGTAGGATGAGCAAAGAACAAATGAGTCAAATGACCGTGGTGATCATACTTGACATTATGAGTAAAACCAGCCCCACCGAGCTCATCCAACAATGCTTGAATAACTGAACGACCACCTAGGCTTTCCCTCCTAAATTGAGCTGTCTTGCTATATACATTCCTGGAAACAGCTAGAAGTCCAGGATTACTTTGTCGAAGTGAAGATAGAATTTGGCGTGGTTTAATGCCAGCCCCACTCATTTGTTTAACTTGTAAGGCTTCCCTTTCAGTAAATCGACGACAATATGGGTGTCCAGCCATGTCACTAGAAGGCTTATGGTTATGTGACAAGTCAATTATCACTACCTTCCACATCCCTTCCGCTGTCCTCTTTCCCAGAATTTTAAAAGGGCAATTAATAAGACGAGAAGAAGAATTCCTTTTCTTGTTCGCGTCTGCAATTTTAGTTCGAGGACTACCACCTCTGTCACATTTAAGAACAACATATCTGTCGGCTTTTGATCTTTCAGTTACCGTTACATACCCCTGCATCAACCCAACCTTCCTAACATCGCTAATAAGGTCTTCTCGATTTTCAAAAACTTTAGTCGATAATGAAGTGAATTCATTAGAAACATCAGACATTCCTGGTTCCCCTAAATGATAAATGACCAGATTTAAGTTAGGGTGTTAACTGACTACTACTTAAAACTTCATTAGGTTCAACTGTTTTTTCACACTTTCTTGTTGTTAAGAAAAGATAGATCAAACTTTCAGCAATCATGATTTCTACCCTAGTAAATCAGAGGGAAAAAAAATTAAGAGAACTGGAACTAGAGGAATAGAATGAATAACTAGAGGAATAGAATGGATAAACTTACCACTGCCGATGCCTGTAATCATACTAGATGTATGATTGAGCAGCAACTTTTCTTCTATGTCATCTGAGGCCACCATATTAGTAATCTCTTGCAGCTCGGCATTCGACGGTTCTTCCTCCATTGCTTAAAGAAACATAAAATTCACCTTCTGCAACCCAAAAAAAGGAGTATTTTCAAGCCGTTCTAACAGAAGAAGAATATGGAAATTGGGGGAACCACTCGAGTATAAGCAATCAAATTCGACAAATTTGAATCTAAGATGAACACCACTATTCAAAATCATCATATACGAGTCAAATTTAACAAAGCCCAGAACAATCTAAGAAGTATAGACCCTAATTTTGAATAAAATTTGATAATAATCAATCCAAATCGAACCTTAGTGTGAAATCTGATATAGGATCATGGAATCAAGTCACTTCAGCAAGTCCTTGCATAAATCCTTTCGGGCTAGCACTCTTGAATCGTACACGATTGATTTTTTATGAGTGAGGAGAGAGATTTTTCTGTTGAGAAGAGAGACTGAGTGAGAAGAATAGAAGAAGTAAAGAAAAGAGATGTGTCGGAGATCTCGATGTGTTGTGGTTTTTGGGGAAAATAAAACGCAGGACTGGCGGGAGAAAAAGAAACGGACAAAAAATAAGAATCAGATAGAAGGGTATTTTAGGAAGTGCATGATGAGTGGGGATAAGATATTATTAAAAAATGAAAGAAGAGTGCAGAATGCAATTCTTAGAGTGAAAATTTCACATCCCTTTAAATTTATGGCTGAAGTTCGTCATTTCAAGCGGTACAATGCGGACGATGATGATGAATGGCTCTCTGCTTGGACGGAAGCGCGAACGCCCACGTTACCACGGCGATTGCTACCGGACAATACCCGATTTTTTGTATTATTATTTCCCAGTGGCTTGACAGATCCCACGCGCAATTGTCGGCCCACACTTGAATTTTGGATAACGACACGTCGGAACAATGGAACATCACAGCCACCTGCTGGAGCATGGAAGCACGCGCTTGGAGATTGAGTGAATCCCGTGCAAACAGTTTGACCTGACATCCAAAGTTAATAGAAAACGAGGGATCTTAACTGTAATGGTAACAACTTACCAAACACCCTTGCCTAATTTTTAGCATAGATTTAGAATAATGCCTTGATTTTTGGCTTCGACTTAGATTATCCATTTGATTAGTGTTATTAAAATACATTTTATTTGAGGCTTAATCTTCTAAGTACCAATTGAACAATGCCAATTTGGTATTGATTTTTGAAGACAAATCATTTATAATCATTATTTTGAATATATTTTTTGTTTGGTTAAATCTTAAAATAGGTTTATCTAAAATTTTTTAGTTCAAATAATCAAGATTTTAAAAAACATATAGATCATATGGTTGTTGAGAATTATATTTGTATTCGATTTTGATATGGATTTATTCATTTATGATGTGGTAAAACGTTGAAGAAACTGTTATCGAAAATTTCAAACATGAAGCGAAGATATAAATTAAGCAAATATTACATGTGTTCATGCACTTATGTCGATCTATGATTCAATTCAAATACAAATTCTTTAGTTGTGTATATTATGTCTGTATGGTATGTCATTGAATTCAGATCTTGATTTGGAATAAGGTAACAAGTCAGTAACACATTTACTCTGGCACTATATGGACCAAGATTGATTGGAGTATCACACAAATCCAAATCCTTCAAAACCTACTAGTCACAAACTAATAGGAGTTGATATTTGAACTCTGGACATAAGATTTCAACTAACCAGCTCGTCAAACTTTACTAAAGAATGAGGTTTCGAATCAAGAACTTAGTTGACCACTAATGACTATTTCACTTTCAATTGTGAAACGTTATGCGTTAAAACTCACTATTTCGAGACTTCAACTATTCCATCCTTCTTAAAGGGTCGACCATAATCCGAATTACACAAGACCATTGTTATTCTCATTATCGGTCCATAAGCTTTGTGTTTATCTTGGAAGTTAATATAATGAAATCATCTAGAATGGTCATGCATGATGTAGATGGTTGACTTTGTTCTTTTAATATCAAACTATATGACGATTATCTTCATTACCTACTCCACTCATCCGAATTATGTCTTTCACAAGGTATGATTCACGACCTCGTTGAATTAAATTGTAATACATCAGTAGCATGGTTTAGTGATTTGTTGGACTTGCTAATTTCGTACGGGGCTAAGATAAAATGATGAATGCGACCTATCTTTTTTTGAGAAAATGAATGCGACCTATCTAAGTCCACAAAAGCGGTAAAAATCAATGAATTTGAAAGTACTCAAAGTAGTACTACTGGTTCTAGATTTGAAGCTTATGGCCTTTCATCATACCAGTATAACACCTGGTCTGAATTTGATCATGTTAAACCAACCAATTGTTAATCGTAAAAGTCTACTCTGACGATAACGAGTAGACTTTGTTTTGACGTCGCAATTCAGTCTAGGGAGTGTGGGGTAATTGTACCAAAGTCTTGTTTGGTAGTGCGAGACGTGCCAGCTCGTAGGTGAACAGCCGTAGTAATAGACTAATAGGAATAGTGTACTTTGCTTTCTGCTTCTAATCAAGAGACTGAGGATCAATAGAGCACCAACTTGATCACCAGGTTCATCAGGAATCACCTTGTCGACGAGGATTTACTGTAGTTTTTCGCTCAACAAATCGATACTCGCGTTGTGTAGCGAATAGAGCAACCAAATGAAAGGACAAGAAGAGTAAAAGCAAAGCTCCGGGGAGCGTAGAAAAGAAAATGGTATGAAACTCCGAAGAGCGTAAAAGGTAATTAAGTAAAACTTCAGGAAGTTGGAAAGAAAATGAGTGCTAAGAATTGATGCTTTAGCGTCGGGTCGACTAGGTTAAGGTGTTTGTGTTTGTAAAGTTTTTGCCGGGGCCTCGACTAATCCTCAAATATTTCTTTTATAATGGTTCGCATAGTAGATAAGAATGCATTCTTCGTTGCAAGGTGATTGAGTTGCACAAGGTTTCGTCTTACTTGACAACTACAGAATTAGGTGACGTAGTTCCAATCACGTATGTAGACTTATTTTAGGTTAAGGTGTTTGTGTTTGTAAAGTTTAAGGTGTTTGTGTTTGTAAAGTTTTTGTCGGAGCCTCGACTAATCCTCAAATATTTCTTTTATAATGGTTCGTATGTCTTAACTATTTCGCTTTCAATTGTGAAACGTTATGCGTTAAAACTCACTATTGCCAGACTTCAACTATTCCATCCTTCTTAAAGGGCCGACAAAATCCGAATTACACAAGACCATTGTTATTCTCATTATCGGTCCATAAGCTTTGTATTTATCTTGGAAGTTAATATAATGAAATCATCTAGAATGGTCATGCATGATGTAGATGGTTGACTTTGTTCTTTTAATATCAAACTATATGACGATTATCTTCATTACCTACTCCACTCATCCGAATTATGTCTTTCACAAGGTATGATTCACGACCTCGTTGAATTAAATTGTAATACATCAGTAGCATGGTTTAGTGATTTGTTGGACTTGCTAATTTCGTACGGGGCTAAGATAAAATGATGAATGCGACCTATCTTTTTTTGAGAAAATGAATGCGACCTATCTAAGTCCACAAAAGAGGTAAAAATCAATGAATTTGAAAGTATTCAAAGTAGTACTACTTCTAGTTCTAGATTTGAAGCTTATGGCCTTTCATCATACCAGTATAACACCTGGTCTGAATTTGATCATGTTAAACCAACCAATTGTTAATAGTAAAAGTCTACTCTGACGATAAGGAGTAGACTTTGTTTTGACGTCGCAATTCAGTCTAGAAAGTGTGAGGTAATTGTACCAAAGTCTTATTTGGTAGTACGGGACGTGCCAGCTCATGGGTGAGCAACCGTAGTAATAGACTAATAGGGTAGTGTACTTTGCTTTCTGCTTCTAATCAAGAGACTGAGGATCAATAGAGCACCAACTTGATCACCAGGTTCATCAAGAATCACCTTACCGACGAGGATTTACTGTAGTTGTTCGCTTAAACAAATCGATACTCGCGTTGTGTAGCGAGTAGAGCAACCAAATGAAATGACAAGAAGAGTAAAAGCAAAACTCCGGAGAGCGTAGGAAAGAAAATGGTATGAAGCTCCGAAGAGCGTGAAAGGTAATTAAGTAAAGCTTCTGAGAGTTGGAAAGAAAATGAGTGCTAAGACTTGATGCTTTAGCATCGGGTCGACTAGGTTAAGGTGTTTGTATTTGTAAAGTTTTTGTCGGGGCCTCGACTAATCCTCAAATCTTTCTTTAATAATGGTTCGCATAGTAGATATGAATGCATTTTTCGTTGCAAGGTGATTGAGTTGCACAAGGTTTCGTCTTACTTGACAACTACATAATTAGGTGACGTAGTTCCAATCACGTATGTAGACTTATTTTAGGGCCATATGAATTGATCACAAACGAGTCAAAAAATTATAGAAGTTTTTAACGATAAGAAATTATAGCGCAGACAATCAAGGATATAGTTCTGCTAGTCAACTTTGGTGGACTATCGAATATGCATAGTAGCAGTCGTGTCTTACATGAATATCACTAGGCATTCACTAATTGCTTCTTGAGCATGGTAGAGTTGGCCTAGAATTCCTAGCCCTTCGAACGTATGCATGCTGCATGAACTCTACAACCCGTAATCAATTATAGTCTTCAATTATACCAACTTGACAACTAGCATAACCGGTCCGTCCGATGCTCATTTTTCCACAAGAAGTCCTCTTCTTGCATGCTATTGAATGCAAATGAATCCCTTCGCAAGCATGTTTAAGTCATCCTTTGATGCTTAGTCCTCTTCTCGCACGCGAACTTTATGATTTAGCTCGCATGGCTTCACAGACCATTATTTCGTAAACTCGATATTATTTAGACTCGTCAATAACATGTGATATGAATCACGAAATTGACTCGTATTCACTTAAGACATTTACCATTTTATCTAAAATATAAATTTTGGTGTAAACCGACTTTATAACCGAAAAATTTATTCTCTGGCGCTCAGGAGTAAACCGCAAAATATATACAGTAATTTGCAGACTTCTAAATTCCGCTTCCATTCACCACAACCAAAGAAGTTAAAATATGAAAAGGCAAGGCAGCAGAATCTCCATCAATAACAATTAGCAATAAACCATAAACTTATGAACCTTTATAAAAAATAAAGAAGAAAGACATTCAAAACCAAAATACTTCGAATCGAAGGAAGCAACAAAAGCTGCATGATTGCTGGTAAATCACCAGTAGAATCATACAATTCTTTTATCAACATCCAAAAGAAACTGCAGCGCTTTCGATCAATCAAATTTTCTATGCAAGATCATGTTATATATATATATATATATATATATGTTGAGGAAGAATAATATAATGGAAGTGACAAACTCAAACCAACAGATCACAAATATGTAAATATATAAAGGATAAAGGAAAGTGAACACCGGATATAGCGTGGTTCGGTAATGTGCCTACGTCCACGGGGCAGCAACAACAAGAATTTCCACTATCAAATAATGGGTACACAAGAGATACATAACTTCAAGAACACCACTTGAAGGAAACACTCTCTCACACTTGTTTTGCTACACTACACTACACTCTCAATTTGAAGTGGATACTCTTCACTCTCTACTAGGATGAAGATGCTTGAGATGATCGATCTGATTGATGTGTTTGGAATGAGCAAATGACCTCTTTTTTTATAGGCTTAAGGAGGAACCCTCATTAGTGCTCTCCCATAATGGTGCTCCATGTAACTCTCATAACTTATAACACCATAACCATCCATATTCTCAAATCTTAAAACCTTGTAACTTAAGAGCTACTAACTCTTAACTCATGAAACTTAAGAGCTACTAACTCTTAACTCATGAAACTTAAGAGCTACTAACTCTTAAGACCACTAACTCATAACTCATGAACTTTTAACATTCCTATCTTAAATTTGTGATGTAACTTATAAATCTGGATATTATAACAATATACAAGTCTCTATTTGTTCCCCATTCTAGCTCTAATCTGTGCTCCCATACCCAAACTAAAACATAAACTAATCCATAGCTCACATGAAAGCTACTAGGAGTAAACAAAGCAAGCAACCAATGTTCTACGACACTGGAAATGGGAATCAAAATCATCCACCGCACGTGTAGTTCATATCGGTGCCCCGTATATTTCTTCTTTCTTCTGTTTGATTGGAAATCACTGAATCAGTGCAGATATTAGTGCTAACATGTTGCTGTCATTCTTGTTTTAGGTTAGACATTATATATAGCATGTAAAGATGATTTGATACTTATCTATTTTATTAAGAAAATGATATAGGACATTTCGATTTTAGGGAATTGACTTGGCTTAATTTGGTTTCACCAATTGACTCACCTAATGCAGATTTGCTTTAGTTATCACTACCAAGTATGATCCATACACTGTTGGGGTGTTGGCTGCTATGTGACCATTTTTTGTAGTCAAAACAATGTAGCTTGGAAATCTTTTAGAAGTAATGACATTTTTCTACAGCTCAATAATTCACAGAACTTGCTTCATAATTCATATACCCTGGTACCAGACCCTAATGTTTTCACAAGGCATAAAACTCCAGCAAATAGGTAAGGAAGTCGAAACAAACGAAAGACTAATGACATCAATGACATGTTTCTAGTACTCAGAAAATCCCAGAACCCTCTTCACAGACCGTGGTACTAGAACTCGATTGTTTTTACGAGACGTGAAACTCTAGTAAATAGGTAGGGAAGTCGAACGCCAGTCGCCAGACGACGAGAAAACTATACCATGGCGATTCCAGTATACAGTTATCAATATCTATTTGCAACAGTTTTCTTTATGATTTTTTTGGAGCTGAAAATGATGTAGCAGATGCATGAGAAAGAAAGAAAGAAAATGCACATAAAAGTAGGATACTTGTTCCATTTACAGTGAGGGATGTAAGGGAAAGCCATAAAGGGGAAACAAGAACAGAATATGGATTCATAACAATGTATCTGGTAAAGTGGGAGCAACTAATTAGCGGTTGGCAATTGTAAGACAATACCTCTTTTTTTCTTCTTCTTAGCTTTCAATTTCATGGGCTCCGCCACTCATCAGAAATGAGGTACATAGCACCTTCATCACCAGATAGTTAGGAATCGTAGAATATTATGTAAATATTTATTTTTATCGTAGATGTAAGTTATATTTTTTTATTTACATGATGATTGTATCTCTATATAAACCCTCATATTTGGAGAAGAATAATACTTTAGAGTTGTCAGCGTGTCCTTCGAACGTGTTAGTTTTTTATTGGTTTAAAATCGTCGCCACTGTATCACCTCCTCCCGGGGTGTTACAAACACAGTTTAAATATTAATATCACTTGCAGCAAATAAAGATTGGCTTCTATGATAGTTTTATGTGAAGAATGTTTTTCTCAATGGAAACATGAAAGAATAGGCTCAATGGAAACATGGAAGAATAGGTGTATATGGACATGTCATCAGGAGTCAAGTGTAGACCTTGCGATGCCGGCAAGGTTTGTAAGTTGAAGAAGTTCTTGTACGGAATAAAACAATCTCCTAGAGCGTGGTTTGAGAGACTCTCCAAAGCAATGAAGTTGTTTGATTACATACAAAGCAACTCGGATCACACTTTGTTTATCAAGCGTAGTCAGGGTAAGATCACCGCTCTGATTTTGTATGTTAATGATATGATTGTCACAGGAGATGACCTAAAGGAGATGGAGGATGTCAAAAGTATACTTCAAAAGAATTTGAGAAGAAGGATCTTAGACAATTAAAGTATTTTCTCGGCATTGAAGTTGCAAGGTCTAAGAATGAGATTTGTTTATCTCAATGTAAGTGTGTACTTGATTTGTTAACTGAGACAAGACTGCATGACTAAATGGCAGACGACGGCCATTTCTTTGTCATTTCACGCAGGCGACTGTGTCTCTCCCTCTCGGACGACTGCACAGTCTCCCAAGACTGCTTCCCTCCTTCTAGGACTTGCCGGTGATGAGTTTTTCGTCCAACCTTGATCAAACATGGTGTTTTCCGTCCAAAACTTCATTCTGGTGGGAAAACTCATCGTCAACGAGTCCTGGAAGGAGGGAAACGGTCCTGGGAGACTGTGCAGTCGTTCGGGAGGGAGGCGGCATGAAACGGCCGACGTCCGCACTTTAACCTGACTGCGGACGTCCTCTTCACATCCGGCATGTATATATATATATATATATATATATATATATATGTATTTTTGTATTAGAGTTGATCATTGACTCCGTTTGAACGGTCCAGTTTTTTTTTCTTCTGGTCCGGTTTTTCTTCTGGTTCGTTTTAAACGGTTTCGGTTTGGTTTCCGGTTTGGTTTTTTCCAGTTTTCATTCCTGGATGGCTACCCCTAGCTGCCCTGTCAAGTGTTGAAGCAGAGTTTCGAGGTATGGTGCATAGAGTTTGTGAGATGCTTTGGATTCGTAATATATTGAAGGAATTTAGTTTTAAACTCAAGAAACATATGGACTTGTATTGTGATAGCACGTCTGTTATTGAAATTGTTCATAATCATGTTCAACATGATCAGACTAAGTATGTGGAAGTAGATCAATATTTCATTAAGGAAAACCTAGACAGGAAGATCATTCGTTTTCCTTTCGTGTATACGGAACAAAGACCAATTAACAGATGCTCTCACAAAAGAAGTGTCAAGAAAAATGTTTAACAACTCAATTGGCAAGTTGAGCATGATAGATATACATGCACCAATTTTAGAAGTGTAGAATATTATGTAAATATTTACTTTTCTTGTAGATGTAGGTTATATTTTTCCTATTAGCATTATGATTGTATCTCTATATAAATCCTCTTATTTAGAGAAAAATAATATATTGAAGTATACCAAACCATATTGAATCATTCTTTTTTACCCAAATCTTGCCTACATTTCATTGTGAAGTTGAAATATTTTTAGACATATCCTTCTTTTACATACATATGAACATAAAAGTCTCAAGGGCAACTAATAACAGAGACAAGTTTCTGATGACTAACTCGAAAGAGTCGATTGCAGGGCCAAAATTAAAGCCAATCTTTCTTACACAATACTTCATCTTACATGGTTCCAGTAGGATTCTATGCCAGTCCAAATATATCAAATTACAAAAGTAAAGATTATTAACCTATTATTATCAAAATAATCTTATTTCTGCCACAAGAAATTGTGTGAAATTGATCACTACAAGTATACAACAAGCAAATTGACCACTAGTTAACCGATCAATTAGCTTCAAATTTGCAGATGGCTATTTTTGGGGAAGATTAGATTTGAAAGAAAAATGCTGATGTGCCAACTAGTTAACTGATCAATAATGACTGAAATAGACCACCTTAGATGAATGTTCAAACAAAACTTAAGACTTTCAGAAACTGGTTGAGAAATAAGACTGCACAATAATAGAAAATAATGGAACACAGCATGTGCTGACTACATATCTTTATTGCACAAAGATAAGAACAATGACAACGGCGACTTAGAAGGCAATTTTGATATGTACAAATGGATCAATTTGACCTTAAAAGTCTTCCCTATTACAGTTATAACTAGCTTATAGCTTCTGGTCGAGGTCAATCTGAAGAAATTTAGCACGAGGAAAATGATGCACTTAATGTGCTATTTAAGCAATGGCTGCACACAGGTGCGAATAATACCATGAACAAATACGGTTATGGTCACATGCAGAACAAAAAATAACAAATTAAACTGCGAGGACTCTAATGGAAGCAAATCAACAGAAAAACATCAATAAGTTGGATTCTCTGGCATTTTAGAGCACAGCAAGATAACCAATCAGCAAAAAATCACAACAATATCATAATGGAGAGTTCAGAATGCACACTCATAGACCATTATTGGCAAAAGCACCCTAATACGATTCTGTTCCCAGCTTAAGACCACTTGTTATTCAGTGTTTGATTACACTTGGTAAAATAATATATGACTAGTCTTCTGCAACAATGACACATCAATAGCTTTCTGCGATAATGTTTTGGAGCATAAGAACTGATTCTTATGAAATAATAACATAACCAGGGAAGGGAACTCAAGCTTGGAAATGGTCTTCAAAGCCGCTGAGACTTAGAGGCTGAGAACTTTGAGCAGTACTTATGCTCTTGCATCAGACATTCTTCCAGCTTCTACCATTAACTTATATAAAGAAAATCCACCTCCATGGCAACCTGGCATTTTAGATGCCATGTTCTCCAACTCAATCTGATGTGAACAAAAACTCATGAGAACTTGCAGCATAGCCTAGAAGAAAATTTGAGATTCATAAGAAGTTTATTTACAAAAGATAGGGATTACAAGTTTGTTTGAGTTACAAGTTCATACGGTGTCTATTTACCTGAACAAGTTTACACATCTCAATATATTCTGAGAATTTGTGGTATGGGTTTATTGTATGATAAATTTTCATTATTAGCACAGTTTAATCGTTGCAAACTTAGTCAAATCAAAATATGATAAACGAACAATGTGACCCGACACTCCCCTACAGTTGTCTCCTCATAAGTCCCCACTATTGCATATATATTGAACTAATCTTCGGTCAATATCAATATTGCCCGAAAAACCATCATAACAAATGCAGACACATAATCAGTCTACCAACAGTGTTTGAACATGCAATTAATTAGTAAGTGAACAGTTCAAATGCGGATAGTTGTCAAGCAAAAACGAAGCACCCAAATGTTAATGCCTCTCAGAAAACATATCAAACTAACCATGGAAACAGTGTAAAGCTGAGTTGACTCAAAACTGTCTTGTGCAGTAGAATACATTTGCTGAATTTCCTTTGAGCTGAGACTGCATTTCATGAAGAAAAATGCAGTTGGTCTCACATTCAACGCCCTGCGGGATATACCAATAAAAACTTGCTCATGTTGCATTGAAACCAAACAATCACTGAGATGATTTTTTCCCAAGGGGAACAGTGTAGCTTTGTAGTTTTAACTGAAGGAGTGAATTACCATAGGATAATGGGATTACCATAATCAAAACAGTCCCGTACAGTATTTAGTATATAATTGAATTTAATTAAGTGGGAAAGAGACCTTATGCAAAGTGACCGTGCTAACAGAAACAATACAGATTGTACTCACAAGGGAATCTGAAGGTACTCCAATTTCTTCAACTACAAGAACAATGCTGTCGAACATCTCTTGAGAAACCATCTGGTTGAGAATTTTGGAATCAGCCAGGTCCTTGTGATGATGGGATACTATTCCTACTTCTTGGGGCTGTTAATCATATAATATGGCATTAGATCCAGATAACTTGGAACCATTTGTCTGCAAAAGGGAAAAGTGATAGAAAAAGTTTCTTACAGTCACAAAAAGCATAAACAAAATGTTTGAAATTATTTAGATAATGAAGTGCAGGCACTGAAAGTTTGAATTCAGAACAACACCATGATGACCATAACCACCATGCATGAGAAACCGGTTCCACGCTTGCATGTACGTGTTTTTATATATAGGTATACATGTATTGCATCAGAACATACAGAAAGACATTGAAGGAATCACACTGCAGCTACACAACAAAGTGGAACTTTCATCTTCCAGATTATAACATTATATACCTTTGGTTGGCCTCCTGGGAAAACAAAATGTCCAGGAAATTCCCCAACATTGTGACTTCTTTGCAACACAAGTATTTTCTTGTCAGATGTCTCTACAATAGCGCCGTTACCCAACGGACTTGAGGTGTGCTGACATCGTATAGCATCATCTACAGAAAAGAAAATCTGAAGAGGATCAGAAGATACAAGCTATATCAAAGAAACCTAGTCAATCTCAATATATCATCTAAGTTGAGTCCTGAACCAGAATTTTGCATATACTTTCTCTTACTGGAAGTTCAGTAGTGAACAGTAGAGCTTGCAAATGTAGTATCAGCCATCATATTATTAATCATGTCAGAAATTGCATCGACCTTGAACTGGAAGATAAAAAAGGATCAAGGATTGCTCGTTTATGAATCTATACCTTGTGACGGACCTAGGAACTTTTCCCATAAAGGATTTAAGTTTGTTCCCACAAAAGTCCTCCAGAGCAAGTCAATGATACAGAATCAGAAAAGTAACAGCTCATTACACAGATACCCATCCAATTTTATTTCTGCTGTTTTTTCTTTTTCAAATGGGACACTGCAGAAGAATCACGATAACTTTTGCAGAAACATTATCAAGGAATCAGAATCTGTCTACACAACACAGGGTACAAAAGTTGCCACTTTGATTGAAGAAGACTGAATACATGATAGATGTTAACACTAAGCTAAACTACTTCAAATGCAATTTAACTGTACTAAGCATCTAAATCAAAGAATGCTATAGGAATTCTACATCACATAATCATGTTTCACAGATCAATACCATACATTTCAATCATTTTATTGAATAAAATATCCGAGAAATACAGACCTATAATCTGTCAAACCAAGGTGGAGGCATACATGAGACTCTTGGTTAGGTCCACCATCATGCCATGTATGATGTCCATGCTGCTTAATTTCAGAAAATAAACACTACATTATCAGAAACCCAACTAAACTATTGGATACAGTATCAGAAACTAAACGATCCATCAAAATAAACTATATGTTTCATTGTGAAAACAGATCCACATACCCTGAACTTCGTCCCATTGTACAACGACGGATTTCTCTGAACCCTTTGGTCCCATATCTATACAAATCAAAACAAAGAATTTTAACCATACACAACAGGAATGTGTTTTTTGTTTTACACACAATTAAAAAAACCAAGCTTGTCCTACTCAACACATAAACTAAACCCAGAATCCAAAACTGAAAATACTACATTTCCCATATGACGGTAGATTAAAGATCACAAGCTTCTCTAGTTGCTCTTAGAATCCAATTGAGCTTAGAAATCTACAACTGAAAAAAGGAAGTAAACAAGTTCACCTCAGAAATAGAATTCTCCAAGTTGATATCCGGATGGGGGATTCGGTCATACGGTTCATCAAAAACCACAGAAACCTTTTAAATCCGTAAACCAATGTATTAAAATGAAGATTCTTTTTACCATATAGCCAAGTGAATTAGGGAAATGAAGATTCTTTTTATCATGGGCCCGGCCCCACTCTAATTTAGGACTTAGGCCCCGTTTGGGGTATGGAAAGCACAAACTCAGGAAGCGCTTTCCCCGGAAAATAATTGGGATTCCGTTCCAAATGAATTTACATGCTCCATGAGTCAGGTATGTTTGATTTATATTTCCTATGGTATGATTTGATTCATCTTCTTCTTTTTCAGGAAATTTGAGTGGTACCAAATTCGATCAGCTTCTTTCTTTCAGGTCGGGTTTGAATTGCTGATGATATTGTTGTATTTGAAGCTTGGAATTGATTGAGATTATAACTTTTTTTCCTCTGTAACATAGCTTTGAGCTAAAAGCTCTTTTGGGTATGTTCTTAAAGGGTTGTATGGAAGTCATTATCTTATCATGAGGTTAATTGTATGGTGTGCTCAATTTCATTTTGGTATTAAGTCGATATATATGAGGTTTTGAATCAATAAAATCAGTATGTCCAGAGGTGCCAATTTGAGATAGTGAAACTAAGAAGGGCCTGAGCTTCGAATTCAGTATTTGCAAAAAGATTGTTCAGGCAAGTACTATAGATGTTTATCCAACTTTTGCATGATTGTTTCAGTTGTTCTCAGACCTCAAACAACTATATCGGCCTTTTGTCTCTTCTTAATCACTAGTGGTGGTACCACAGCAGAAATCACATTGTAATACCAGTTTCTAGCACAAGTAAATTTGATTGAGTTTTATTCAAATTATAGGAGTTTGTGATCAAGAGTACACCATAAGAATGTTGTCTGCCGAGTTGGTATTTGATTGGAGCAAGGTGAACAAATGTTGGTATATGAGTATGTTCCAAATGGTGATCTGCTGGATAGTCTTTCAGGTATTTCATGCAGTTCTTTACATTCAAATATGAACTCTAGGACGGAGGCAGTAGTTGGTTACAATTTTGATCAATACATATGGTTACACCTTGTCTATGCAGGAAAGTCAGGAATCAAATTAGACTGAAAGTCGCTCTTGGTGTTCTGGATCTTCACATGTATGCTTGAGAATCCCTGGCCAAGTCTCTCTCTTGCATAAACAATTGGTGTACAGTTGAATACAAGGGTATTATTGAGACATTGATGTAATTTTACTTTCCTTTCATGCACCAATCAAACACCAGAAAGGAAATCAAACAGTTCTTTCCTGAATACTTTCCATACTTCACCAAACATAGGAAAGGAAAACTGATGGTAATTCTACTTTCCCTTCCCATGAGAAAGACATTGGAATTGATTTCCCTTCCATTAACCAAACAGAGCCTTAGGGTAGGGTCAGGTAGGGTCCGATCAAAGTCAACAAAATTTAAAGCCGGGTAGAGGCCGAGATTTGAATATGCAAACCCTTTATCCATCCTAGTGGTTCATTTCGTTAGGATTAAAAAGGCTAGAAAAAAATAAATAAAGCATGTTGATTATATCAAAATTCGGGGGCAAAAGACCGGCTCTTTAAATAGGACCGAGATGAGTTAGTTCGTTTTTTCTTACAATTTAGCTCAATTCTTAATAATTATATTACTTATATATGATACATTTTATTTTATAGTTATATTTAACATACATGCATATACAATTATACATTATACTTAGCTTAGGACATCTATATATACATATTAATCTAAGATGTTTTACTCATATCTCTCACAAACTATCCTTCTAAATCATCAAAATACAATCATTATTCAACAAAGTAAAAGAAATCAAAGAAATAAATGTAGCACAATCAATTACAAAGAAGAAGATGAGTTGTATTGTATTTAAAAATTAAAAGACATATTAAAACAATAGAAAAAATAAGAAACTATTAGAGCCTAAAAGACAAGCTTTTAGAGCCGAGTCAGGCTTGGTCCTAAAGGATTCAATAGGATAGGGTCGTAAAGTATGATCGAGTTTCATTTGCTCAACCATTATCCTACCTTATTTGAGAAGTGATAGGATCGGCCCGCCATAATGAAGCATCGGGTAGGACTTCAGTCTTAAAGGATAAGGCGGGCTAAGCTCAAAATACCAAATGATGAGGCCTACCTCATGCCAAATGAACATTGATGGAACCTTGCTAACAACATAACATGAGGAAATATTAGATAGATATATAGACTGTCGTCACTCTTAAAAAGAAACCGACAGTAAAATTGAAAGGTACGTGACTATGTGAGGCTGAAGTTGTAGACAGCAATATTATTATTAGTCTCTTGCACGAAGTATTTTATTTATTTATAATTAAAGATACAAGTTTCTGTTTGCATTATGTTTCATATTTCTTATTTTGTCCATATAGTGATCACCAAAAAATGCGATCTTGAAACAATAATTCAAAGTTGCTGCAAACGTACATTACAGATGGCTAGAGGCTCGTCGTCCGACTTCGTAAATATTAATATCCATAACTTCAAATTTATGTATAATTGGTGGCCGGGATCTGAGTAGATGAGTGAAATTAAATGCAGTCGGGTTAGCTAGCTAGCTCGATCTATCTTAAAGTAATTCAGTTATTAAGAGGGTGTTTTTTTTCCAGTGCATCTGAACTGTATGTGGACCCTTGAATGATGATCTGCTTGCTGTTCTGGTTAGTCGACCATTCCTTGTTTATAGCTTACAGTTCTGCTTACAGCTTTTTACTGGCGCCGACTTAAATGTTTGTTAAAGATTCTGCTGGCATCTGAGCCCCGCCTAGTCCCATTCAGCTAGTGATTCAGAGATGAATTTATAAAGCTTTTCATTTATGAAACCCAGAAGCAGCTTATTCTGCGGAGACTAACTTGTTCATATATGCATTAGTCTTTACTGTTTGACTTTGTTTTCTTGTTTCACTGTGCAGATTCTGGCAATGTTACTGTTCTACTTCCTCAGTTTCAGATAGAATTCTAATTGCTTCCTTATTCAAGGGAAGATTAAAGAGAGAGTCCGAGTCCCGGCCGTGTGGTGTTTTCCTTTTGTGGGGGTAGGAATCAGTCTCTTTGCTTCAATGATCTCTGCGTCGTCTAGCTAGCTAGCTTTTGCGAAGCATGTGGAGATACGTCCTTGGATTTAACTATGTAATTTGTCATTGAAAGTGAAGATAAAGAGAGCATTGTCATTCTATCTATCGTCATAAATAGGAAATTGGATGATTGATTTTGATTATATATATTGTGGAAGTTTGATTATATATATTGTGGAAGAAAGTCTTGACATTTTATCGACTTATTATATTTTTTGATCTTATATTCACATCTTAAGATTCTTAATCATTTAATTTATAGGTACGTATGAGTATATCATTTCTGTAAATTTTTAACCATATTGAAAATCGTGAAGGTATTAATAAATGTCATTTACTAATTATGAACTTCAACAGTTTATATTTGATAAATTTAGTTCGTCTATTAATTTGATATAGTTTGTTAATGATCAGCAATTTAGTAAAAAATTTATAAAAATGTTCTAGATCTAAAACTGTATGAATGAGATGTCAAAATGCAATTAAAAAATAAGTCTTATAAACCATTACTGAAAAACTATCAACTAATACTCATACTAAAAACCTCACTAAAATAACTCCTTATATTATAATACGAGACAACAACAACAGTTATTCAAGTAGATAAGAGACATTTTCTAAATACACACACTTGATGTTATAGATTTGAAGTGACAGTTGACTCTTCTTCTTTTTGTTGTCACAATTGACACTTCACTTAAGAATCGATCAAAGAAACAATAAAAACAACATTGTTAAAGATACGAGGGGTTCAATTGTTCACATCAGCAGTTTTCTTTTCCACCATTGTTTTTGCTGTCAACTTTTTTTTGATAACATTTTTTTTGTTGCTAACTTTTTTTTATGAATCTACCTTCAGTTTTTTTCTTTATTTCTTTTGGTTTGGCATTTAGTTTTTTCCTTTATATATAAATATATTCATTTTTGCTCCTTAATTTAATTTATGATTAAATCTAATAGGTTTCAAAGACATATTAACAAATATATGACCAAATCTCAAACACATTGGATTTAAGGTTTAAGGGTTCACTACCAGAATAAACATTATAGCCGACGAAAAAAAAACTAGGCCGACGAAATTTTTTTCGTCGGCTAACGTCCACTTTAGCCGACAAACAAAAAATCGCCGACTAAGTTAATTTTTCGTCGGCTAAAAGTCCTTATATTTCCAGATCTAGACAGCAGCTCATTTGAAAAAAAAGGGAGAAAAAGTTTAGGTGTTTGCGAAATTGTTGGGTGTCGTCGAAATCTGTCTAAAATTAGTCTGTGGCACTATATATAGTTACGTATATGTGTATATATCTTGTTTTTGGGTTGATTTAAGAGTTTTATTTGAGTTATATATATTGATTTGAAGTTTTAATTTGACTTGAATTATTGGATTTTGAGTGTGATTGAGTTGATCGATTTTAATTTGATAATATATATAAAGTTGTTGTTATTAATAAGTAGTAGATATATATATATATATATTAATTTAATTATGATATTGTGTTGATGCATATATATAGTATGAATTAAGTAATATTTTGATTATGATTGATGTTAATTGATATATATATATATATATATAATATTGTAATATAATTAGTAATTAGTATATATATGCATGTATATATATATATGTGTGTTAATTATTAATTTGTTATTAATTAATTGTACGTTAACTGTAGATTGAATACTAAATGATTTGAAAATTTAATTAATTAATTAATTAATTAATTAGAGTTTATACATATATATTATGTTATCTTTTCAAGATATGAATAAGAGTTGGATTTCGCTTTCAAAATAGGACAAAAGATATGGTAAAAGAGTTATTAGTTTTATTGAATATGTGATGGATAATGCTAACGGGAATACAATTTTCTATTGCCCTTGCACTAAATGTCAGTGTCGCAATGATATGCATCGATTTGCAATTGACTAGGTTTGACAGCACCTGAAGAGTAATGGGTTTTGGGAGAAGTACACATGTTGGATATATCACAGTGAAACATCATCAGGGGATCCGCATGATCATGAAAAATTTTCTGAGACGGGCAGTACATCCAACGATCCAACAAGGGTCTTCATCAAGATATGTTTCCTTATGAGAGCGGTGTATGCTCTGAAGGACCGTATATGCCTGGGCCGGTGCAGCCTTCCCTAGAGTTGTCAACACTGCTGGTATTGACAAGTATAACAAACTACTTGGTTTCCAACAGACCCCTGTATACCCCGGTTGTCAGAAGACGGTTCTTGAAAGTGTGATGGACGTTATGAAGATTAAAGTTGAGACAAAATCGACCGTGAAGGTTGTTGATGATTTTCTACAGTACACTGCTTCGATGCTGCCCCACAGTTATCGTCTTCCTACCACTCATCATAAGGTCCGATGTATCCTGAAAAATCTTGGGCTTTCATACATCAAGAACCATGCATGCAGATATGACTATGTTCTCTTCTGGGGTAAAGATCCAGAAGGGAATGACCTTGGTAACCTTGACGCATGTCCGGTATGTAAGAGTGACAGGTATAAGCTGACTCCTGCAAGCAATAGAAAACCTGTGAAGGGAAACGTACATGCACGAGAAGTTCCAGATGCATGCCATGGTTGTTGGTACCATCAGTGATTTTCCTGCCCGTGGGATGTTGTCGGAAAACGTTGTTAGGGGATACAAGGCTTGTTCAGAGTGCCTTAACGATGAGGGGGACAGTAGTCATTGCAACAAGATATGCAGATTGGGTCACCCTACTCTCCTTCTGTATGATCACGAATGGGGGTTCGACAAGGCATTTGATGAGGCTGTAGAAAACGGTGTGCCTCCTAGAAGATGGACGGAGGAAGACATTTTAGCAGTGCTTAATGAGTATGATTTTGGGCAGCTCAGCAATCATCCTAATATTGTGACAGCAATACCTGACAGACCCGACATGTATAAATTTTGGACACATAAGAGCATATTCTGAGAACTCCCATACTGGAGTAAGTTGTTGATCAGACACTACCTAGATGTGATGCACATAGAAAAGAATGTGTGCGACAGTGTAGTGGGAACAGTGCTGAACTTGGAAGGGAAGACGAAAGACGGTCTGAAGGCACGCATTGATCTTAAAATTGGAGATACGAAGAAATTTGTGGTTGAAAGAAAGGAATAAAAAATGCCTCAAGCTCCTTACACCGTAAAGCCTGACTAGAAGAAAGTAATTTTCAGATGGATGAGTTATGTGAAGTATCCTTCTGGCTATGCAAGGAAAGGTGCGTCAACATAATCAATTCAAGTTTTCATTGACGCAGATGCTTGATTGTTAGTCGACGACGAGGTCGCTCCTTTGTTAGGCGTCGTGGTTAGGTTTGGGAGTGACAGAACGGCGTCGATTTGAGAATCAGATTAGGTTTTCAAGTTCTGCCTCCGTCTAGTCCAAGCTCGCCTCAGACGTGCATGCTCCACCTCAGAGGCGTGTTGACCGCCTAGACGGTCTATGGGCGGCGTCTTTAGAACACTGATATATATATATAAAAGAAAGAAAATTATATATATATATATATATATATATATATATATATATATCCAATATGAATGCCACATGTAGAGGAATAAATTCAAAGCAGGTAGCATATCTTATTGGGTTATGAAATCCCAAGAAGGATTCAACAATAAGAACTTTTGTAGTATACAGAAAAAATCAAAATACATTTAGAAAGAAATTGAGAAAAGAACAAGGGGGGAAAACACGTATCAGTAAAACCAATAATAATGACGATGAATTTTTCTTTTCTTACAGATAATTCTCAAGCTTGAATGTGCTTACGTCCTCTTGTTGGAGCCAACCAAATTTCTCCATGAAGGGGTTGGTCAAGGACTTTGGTGGGTACTTGGCAATTTCATCTTTCCAAACATTGCCATCCTCCAAATCCCTCACCACCTCCAGAAAACAGCTATTGCATTTAAAGCCAGCACCAAAGCTTATCATCAACACTGTACCACCCTTCTTGAGCCTCTTCTTGGCCTCCATGTAAGCCAAGACATACCAGAGACTACTTGCAGAAGTATTCCCAAATCTGTGGAGTGTCATCCTTGCCGGCTCTAGGTCATGTTCAGTGAGGCCAAGACTCTTTCCGATTCCATCTATGACCGCCTTTCCGCCGGTGTGAATGCAGAAGTGATCGACCCCAGTCTTGAAGTTGATCACAGGTTTTGGGAGAGTAGTCCCTACCTTGGTGGATGAGCTTTGTCTCAGTTTCCTCAAAAAGGTTGCAAGCATAAACCTAACCAACTCCCTGATGGGCAATATCTTGGGAGAAATCTCCCTAAGGTTGTCCACAAAAGCTCTTGTGGCAGCCTTGGGCAAATGCTTGGCAAGGTGAAATCCAACCCTCCCTTGCTCATCTTCTTGTTGTATGCAACAACCATAGGACTCATCTTTGGCCCCATGATGGGTTCTGACCAAACAGTTGAGTTTGAACATGGCTTTGTTTCTCGAGGTCCTCTTGTTAGTCATAAGGATAGCACAGCCGCCAGACCTAAACAAACAATTTGCAAGGATCATGGATCTGGCATTACCTGTGTACCAGTTGGGGCTCAGTGACTCTGAAGTGATCACAAGTGCATAAATGTTCTTGTTTGTTTTGAAAATGCTTCTGACTATGCCAACTGAGATCAGACTAGCTGAGCAACCCATCCCGCTGAGGTTATAGACCTTTATGTCCTCTCTCATCTTGTAGTGGTTTATGATCCTCGAGGCTAAAGAAGGCACAGAAGCAAACATTGACACGTTGACCACAAGCACATCAATCTGTGAAGGGGAAATGCCTTGTTTGTCTAACACCTTCTGAATGCTGTCGTGGAAGAACTCCTCCATCTCTGTGATTGAATCTTCCAATGTAGGACATGTTTCCCTTTTGTCGAACATGATCCTCGGTGCATACGTTTCCTCGCCAATACCGGAGCTCACTATGGCTTTGAGGAGGAACTGGTACTCTAGAAGACCCAAATTCTTGGTCCTCTTTATGATCTCTCCGGAATACTCTGTGTCAAGCTTCCTGTCATCTGTGGGCTTGTGGCATTCGTAGTCCAAGATGTAGCATTGTTGGTCTCTTTTCTCATTGTAACGCTTCCACAAAGCGAAAACGAAATACAAAGCTGTGAGAGCATAGAGTATACTCAGAAACTCCATTAAACTATGTTTGGGAGAAAGGAAGGGGGAGAGAAAAGAGAGGAAGAGAAAAAGAGAGAGGTGGGGTGGAGTTTCTGTGAACTTAGGTAGCTGGGGAATTGAAAATGGGGTACTTATAGAAGAGAAAGGAGGGAGTCCACTGCATCTGACATTGCTAATGACCTCAACATAAATCCCTCAACTTCCACCAAACTTGATATGTATTGTATGCATGTGTGTGTGACTTTGGCTTCTCTAGCAGGCTATCATCAATTAATCTTAATTTCATTATTAATCAATTTATGTCCCATCTTAAGCATGGAATAGTAAGAATGAACTTGCATGGGGCATCTAAGGTGCTCATCTTGGACACTTTTTTTCCCATGCCAATGCAGCATGTATAAATCTTCCAAAGTTCAAAATACCAGTTGCATGTGGTTTTATTATTTATTTAATTAATCAACTAGGGTTTCAATAATTTGGCAACAGCAAGTGCAGAATTCAAAATTATATTTAACTTTGTAGTAAAGCTATAATAGCTCACAGTTAGTAGCTTAACCAATGTTGTTACAAACATTTAAGAAAAATGAGGTGGCAGCTGGAAAATCAGTGTTTTATTTTTATAATTCTGAGATAAGAAAATACAGCATTGCAATGCAATTAGCAAGTGATGCTGTGATGGAGCACAAACATAAATTACCGAAAAAATGGTTGGAACACAACAATTAGGAACTTATACTTTAAAGTATATGATCACGGGCTTAGCTAGTTAGGGAGAATGAGGTCAATTGTCTTTTCTTAATTTTTAAAAAGAGTAATTAGTCTTAATTTATATAATTATTGATCATATAGTACTAATTTTATTCTCTCTTAACTTCAATCTAATAAAAATCATAATTCAATATTCATTTGCACAACTCTTAATAAAATGACGATATTGTCCATTATAAATATCAAACCAACCTACATAGCACAGACACGCCAAAATGACATCGTATCCCGTGTCAGACACGCACACCACACGATACGCTCCAATACGTCTAAATACGTCTGGACACGCGTGTTTGATTTAGACAGTCCATGGACACACGAGAATTTGTGTAGGACAAGTGTGTGTCTGGGTGGACACGAAAATCCCAAATTCTAAAAAACCTCAGAAGCCCTAAATTGATATTAGAGAGGGAAAAAATTTAAGAGTGCATGAAATTCTAAAAATCTAAAGTTTATTCGAAATGAATTAATTGTATTTTTAAAAGTGCATGTTTATTTACGAATTAGTATAAAAAATATTGTTGAAATTAAGTTTGCATTATTTTTTAAGCAAATTGTGTTGTTGTTATAGAGTGACCGAAGATAATTTAATTTTTTAGTTAATTAAATTTGACTTTTTCTAAATGAGATGTCTGCCTAAGTAACTGTATATGATTGTGATTTTTTTTCCTTTCTGTACATTATGTCTAAAAAATAATGTATTTTTCAATATTTATCGTGCATGAAATTCTGAAAATCTAAAGTTTATTTAAGATGAATTAATTATATTTTCAAGAGTGCATGTTTATTTACGAATTAGTATAAAGAAACCCAGATACAATCGTGCTTTTGCTTTCTCTACTTGACAGTCTCTCATGTTTCAAAGAAAATTAGTCTGTTATATATCGTACGTTCATGTTTAACTAATTAAACACGTACTGGAGTGTTGGGCGTTATACAAATGCATGTAAAACCAGTAGGCGGTGAAAGCAACACAACAGATCTTTACGGATTAGTTACTCCATTTATATACTGAAATTAAGGCCTATGATCAATCAAACACCAACTCTGTGTAAGATTGGTGGAACAAATCGCACGGGGTCTTTCACTGCAACAAAAAAGATCTTAAGCGACAAAAGTTTTCAAAGCCAGATAAATTTCGTGCGCTTAAGAAGCTTTTAAGTGACGAAATTATGAAGTCTTTGAAACTTTCTGTCGCTTAAGAGTTTTTTTCTTAAGCGACGGAAAGTTCCGTCACTTAAGCGACGAAAATTATTTACTTAAGCGACAGAAAATTCAATCGAAAATTTAAAACTTACCTAAGCGACGAAATTTTCCATCAATTAGACAAAATTTCAAACTTCCGCTCAAATGAAGAAGAAGGTGACACTACTACATAGAAGCACATCCACAGAGTTTAAAAAAAACGCCATGGAATGTCTTCCACGGCGTTTTTTGGCACCGTCCTTTTATGTTGAGTTTTATGGCATTTGAAAAAGCCATTAAAAGATATTACATGGCGTTTACAAAACGCCATAAAACAAACTTTCAACAACGTTTCTGAAATGTTATTAAAGGGTATATATGTAGTAGTGTGAAGAGAAGAAGAAGAAGAAGAAGAAGGAAGGAGGAAGAAGAAGAAGCAGGTCGCCAGAAACTGCAGTTTCCATGGAATTTTTTTTTATTTTTTGAAAAAAAAAATCCACATACTTAGGCGATGGACAAATTGCGTCACATAGGTACATATGCCGTCGTCGCATAGGTATATGTGTTAAACGACGAATTATGGATTTCCGTTCCTATAAAAAATACTACCAGTCTTAGACGACAGACCTTCCTTCGTTTAAGTTTTTACGCGACGGAAAATCGGTCTTAGCGACGGAACTAAACCGTCGCTTAAGGGATTTTTTCTACTAGTATTTGGATAATTCCTCACGCCCTAGATCTCTGGTCAATTAATTCACTGGAATGAATCTGATTAATTCTTGAGTAAACTTCGATCCGGAGTAGCTCCAGCGATCTATGAGAACGCAATATTGTTCGGATTTTGGATAGATCAATATCGATCTAGCTAGTTCCTGTATATGACTCCATTAGCACATGATCTCTTTGGGAACTAGTTGTTTGTATTGCTCTTCATATGTGAAGTGCATAGTTCGTGTGAAATCACGGATCATAATATGTGATGTGTGAAATTGCCCCATTACATACGGAACATCGTATGTGTGAAATTTTTAATCGTGGAAAACTGGAAATAGATTAAAACGTACATATAGATCGAGTTCATCTATGAAGTGCACATAGATCAGTTTTTGTGTGAAATTACAGATGATAATATGTGATGTTCGAACCCCCCCATTACACACGAATCATATATAAGACGTGTGAAATTGAAGTCTTAAACGTGGAAATAGATTAAAACGTACGTATAGAGTTCATTTGTGAAGTGCATATAGATTAGTTCTTGTGTGAAATTACGGATCAAATATAATTGGTGATGTTTGAAAACCCCCGTCACATACAGATTATAATTTGTGAAATTAAAGATTGAAAAGTGGAAATAAAGTAACATACATATACGTTAGTTTTTTTATGTTAATATATGCTAAATTATAAGAAAAAACCTCTGGAAGTCTTTTCGGATCCAAATGTCAAAAAAACAGCTTAACTAACAATAACAGAAAAGTTGACCTCCCAGCAATGCAGCAAACCCATGGCCTAAGTTGGCTCCAAAAAGTTGTACGTTTAGTTACTAATTACACCATGACATATTATTGGATAGGTCGTCGCATCGATCTGCTGCTAAAAGTCAGCAGTTTGAGAGCAATATACTCATCATCGATCACCAATTAATGTACAACTTGAGTGCTATTTCAGGGAAGTTTTTGTCATATTACGTAGGGTAACCAAAATGAATGTTGATGTGATCATGATCCATCCGCAAGTATTGAACAAACCTTGCGATCGAACTACTCAACGCAAATTGGTGATCGATCATATCCTTGCTGCTCGTGTTCGTTGACTACACAGGAGAGTGGTAACTGCGCTGTAAGACCGTGGGCCAACATGCGAAGGTGATGGGGAGCCAAATATACGAACGAACCGAAGCAAAGGCATGCAACTCGACGTGGTTGATTGGCCAGGGTTTCGACAAGAAAGAACAGTTAGCTGGTGTGGAAACTTCTCTCATTTATGGATTGAGCAAGTCAATCCAACCCGGCTTGAGCAAGTCAAGGCCGCTTCGTTTGCTATAAGAGACACTTGGCACAAGTCAATTGAGTCCAAAATCGAGTGTTTAGGAGAGATCAAACAAGAGTCAAGCTTGTCCGGCTTTAAAGTCATTGTGAAGAAAATTGATCCATGTATATGGTTCGTTTCCTTCGTTCTGATCTCGACGTTCGTCAATGATCCATAAATTTCTGCAAGTCAGTATAACAGTATTCTTGCGAGGATGAGGAAATCTTATATGCAAGGTCGTCGTTCTAATCCATTTATGCAAGTCAATAACGAACAATGCATGCATGAAATATACGTACGTAGAAGGTACGTGCTTTGAACAACTTGGACACTTGATCAATAGTTCGATCGGACTGTGCATTATCTATCGTAGAATATAATAGATAACTTGTTTTTAGGGTTTAGGCCCCTTTCTGTAACCAAAAAAATATAGGATTTTTCTTTTTCTCTTTTTTGTTGTTGTTTCTTTTTCTGGAAGAAATGGGAAACAAAGGGCAATAATTTTGTGTGATCTAATAAAGCTCGATCATTACGTCCCAATCTATACGAAAAGATAATAACTAATGATACAAAAGATAGTCCTTTACATTAAATTATCGCACCCGATTTGCGTAAGCGTGGAGTGAAATAGCTCAATCATCGATCACTAGCTTGCATTTCCTTTCTTTCCATGGAGACCAGTCTAGTGTTAGTGTCACAACTCACAGTTGCATTTCATTTCCTTTCTATATTTCTTTCTTGGCCGGCCGGCAATTCTGACGAGAACTTCATAAAGCCAGCTGATCGGTTACCTAATTGAAATTATTGAAGATAATTTATTTTGCAGTTAATGCATGAATATCAATTAATTATGTATGTTTATTGTATTATTTTTGGTTTAATTACATAACTTTCTTCGTAAGTAAAAAGTCACGAATACGATCAAATCATGCCAATTTTAGTTTAAAATAAAGTATACCTCTCTTCCAATAAGAATCTCTTTCTCTCTCTCTCTCATGCTGGTGAGGGGTGATTTGATGATTTTTTGATATTTTATAGGCTGAACAAATTAAATATAACAGGCAAAACTGCTACAGTTTTAAGTAGTTGTGTGTAGTGGCAGAACCAAGATTTTAAGTATATATAAAATGAATTGATCTCTAAGGAAAGAGAATTTTTTTGTTAGAAAGGAAGCACAAACTTTGTCCTAAGAAATACATTAAAATTATGTCTCTACCCACAACATTTCTTTACATTGCACGCATTCTTTCTAGCCATTGATGCATTATTGTATGACTATACATGTGTTTTAAAACCTACCAGCTAGCCGCCATGTATGATTATATACATGTTTGAATATCTGGCAGCGGTCCTAACACCCTCAAACTAAAACGTAGTTCCGCCTCTTGTTGCATACTCTCCTTTGATAGCACGAAGCTCACAATGTTTAGCAGAAGCAGTCAAAGGACAGGCGAGGGGCTGTAAAAGCAGCTGTAAACATACATATGTGGTTCCTAAGAATGCCTCGCAGTCTCGCACTCCAATACGTCGTTTTAACAGAATATATATAGGAACCCTGCTTCTCCCGTTTCCAACAAATCTTGTTCTTCAAATTACGTCTGTTAAGTGGGATACGAATTAAGAATCTGATTAGCCAAAACTGGTAGGAAAAGGGCATATGGACTACTGCTGCAAGCCTCTACTGCCTTGCAGGCATATGATGAGATCCGATTATGTGGTTGAGACTTTGAATAGTTCAAAATATCAAAAACAAAATTGTCTACAGGGTACAGATTGCATACATCAAACTACTCAAGTGTCGACTCAGAAGTTAAAACATCACTTCAAGTGCGATGATCTGTCTAACTACTAATAAAGAGAGGATATAGATGCATAACAAACAGAAACTTTAAACCCATGTTAACTAGATGTGCAATCCACATCGAGCATTATGGATCAATAAATCTTGATGCAAATTCCTTCATGAAAAGGGGCCCCATGCCAAGTGATGAGCAAGTATAGTACTTACAGATAGGTAATTATATAAGGGGTTATGCTAGCTGGAAAAGCACATAAATTGTTCACTACTTCATCTGATATTAATCAAGAGCCTCAAGACAAAAAAAATCCCTGAAATAACTGGTGGCCAGTACTAAAATGTGTTAGTCAAGGGCCTAAAGGCTCAAGACAATGCCCATCTCTATGGTGCTTTGGTATTTATTTCCCTCCCAAAATTGAAAAATGACAATTGACAAACTTGTTTCAATGATAGCCGGCTTGTTAGGTGTGACTTTGGCCGACGAAATATAAATATTTTGTCGGTCAAAGCATTTTATAAAAAAATTAAAAATAACTATAACCGACGAAATATACTGAAATTCATCGGCTTAATATTGAAAAATAAAAAATAAAAAATATAGCCGACGAATTATAGTAAATTTCGTCGGCTAAATGCTACTATTCCCGACGAAATAAGCTATATGTCGTCGGCTAAATCTTGAAAAAAATAGAAAATATTATAACCGACGAATTATGGTAAATTTCATTAGCTATAGTACTTTTTATACTAAAAAAACCACAAAATTTCTAAATTACCATCTAAGCAAGCTGCAAATTACACAAATAATTTCATATAATAACCAATAACACCATCAAAAGTGGTCTCAACGTTTTTTATTAAATTATTTATTAATTGTTCAAAAACCCATAAAACTATATAAAATCTATATCATCTAAATCTATATCTGCGCCAGGAAGAGGTTATTGTTGAGGAGGTTGCGGCGGCTGAGGTAGGGGAATAGACGTAGGCATGGGCGGAGCCGGAAGTCCCTGAAGCTGGGCAGTTGAAAACTCTTGTAAGTACTGGAACATCTGTTGCTGCTGTGCCTGCTGGGTGGCATATACTGCTGCATTATACTCTTGTAAAACGGCTTGGTGTTCCCATAACATCTGAACTTCCGCCTCTAGTTGAGTCGTTCTGCTGCTGGTCGAGGCTGTTTTTTTTTGAAATTCGAGAGTGGTCTTCAGTACCCCCTCGCCCTTCTTTCCTAGACCCCCACAGTAGAAGTTATTTCCTCACGGTGGGAATGTTGTGTTCATAATCCTCGCCCCAACCCTGAGATCCGAAGTGTCGATCCGAGACATGGCTTCGGATATGTCTTCCTCCTGCGTGTCCGGCCATACCTCCCTCACTATAGCAGTTATCACCTCGTCACTAGCCTGTCTCACCTTCGCCTAATTGAATAAGAAAAAATAATTAATTAACATTTTGAAATATATATATATATATATATATATAATTTAAAAAATTTGAAAACGTAAAACGACTTACAATATCCTCCTAGGCGTCAGGATATGTCTTCTCGTACGTACAGACGTACCGATTGACTTCTGGATGTTCCCTGGCCGCCTCGTCCATCAACGACGTGAACGGTCTAGAACCGGCATGATGGTTCCTTGTGTTGCGTTGCGTTGCCGGTTCTTAGCGTTCACCCTGGAAACGGCCTACAAAGGAAAAAAATAAAAAATTAGTAAAATATTTTAAAACGTACTAATTAATAACAATATAAGAATTTTTTTAATTATCTGTTTATGAGGGTTGTTGAATTCTGATATCAGAAGCCAACGCCACTTGTACTCTCTGAACTGGAACTCAAGCGGGGTACCAGAACGTGTGTTCCCATGCGTAGTCTAGTGGGTCCGCAACTCGTTCTTCCACTCCTTGTACCTACAGATACCACAAAAAAATTGTAAATATTATTAATTACACATATAATTTTGTTTTTTCATTAACTTTCTAACGTACCTTCTCTCATACACAACATCCACCCAAGTGTTCCTCAGGTGCTGGGGAACGTCAAACTAGGGCTGGCATGGTACGGTTACCAAGTTTTTTTTTACCATTACCAATTATCAACCAACTATAATCGGTAAACAAAATCCTATTACCATTACCAACTACCAAAGTCGGTATACCGACATGTTAGTACGGTACGGTATATGTTGATACGGTACGGTTGGGCCTTATACCAACATTAAATTGGGCCAGTTTTTTTCATGAAAAATAAGACCTAGCCCAAATTTTTTGGAGTTCTCCTGCTATGAACTGGTGCATAATTTCAAAATGTAATATGAAATAATCAACAAAGAGTTATAAATCAACTTAACAAGGTTCATACAAATGAATCATACAACCACAAAGTCACAAACACAGTTCAAAACTTCAAATTGTTCAATAACACATTAACAAATCACAAACATAGTTGAGAACAAGTTGTTGGCTTGCTGCAAGGCTGCAGTGTTGCTAGTCTGCCTAGTCATCCAACCCTCCATTGTAGACTTGTAGTTCTTGAGTTCTTCTGCCATTAACAAACAAGAAAACACAAAAATGAGAAAGACATGCAGCAACCCATAGCATGCAACATTGCAGCATATTCCAAATTTATATTCATCAATTCATCAAAAATCAGTTTCCCTTCAATTCATCAATTGCATTATATTTCAAACTTATATTCATCAATTCATCAACGCTGCACTAGTAAATGAAAAGATAGACGGCTAGGATTAAAAGATCCTTAATCAACGTCTAGAATTAAAAGATTTAATATAATTTTAATTATATATATAAATAACAGTCGGTACGGTAATTACCATGGTAATTAAAATCTGTTACCGTACCACCAGAATGAAGTTGGTACAGGTAACCGTACCGTAGAAGTCGGTAACCGACTATGTCAGTTACCAACTTTATTGGCTCGGTTGGTTTTGCGGTAATCGCGGTAAATTACCATACCATGCTAGCCCTACGTCAAACTACACCTGCATTAAAACGTTTATTAGTTTAGTTTTTCATAAAAATCAACAATATAATACATAATATTAATTGTGAATTTTTTAAACTTATTGACATTGCGTTGTGGACCATGTCCTAAACCTCCTGTGTGACCTCACCCCAGTTTGACCACAACATAGGGACTCTATCCCTAATGAGTGCTCCCACGCGGCCGGAGTATATCCTCGTCTTCCCGCCCGATACTACGTTGTCATCCCAGTCAGTATTGATGACGATCCTTCCCGAGGTACACACGGTCTTCTCGAGAGCGTTTCCTGTGACGAGGCCTCTCTTCTTCCTTGTCGGCTTGGCTCCGACAGTGTCTATCACAAATTGATTATTAATAAATTTATCTTATTATGACATTATAAGAAAACAAATTATTTATATTTCATTACCTAAGGGCGTTGGGGCGGACGCGACGAATTCTAACTGTCGCCGATGATGATACCCTCGCAGAAATAAGATCCGTACTAAAATGCACGAACTGGTACGCCGCCGATGAGTCATTGACTGCCGGTAATGCCGGTATCAACCGCGGAAGGTAGAGAAGAGGTGACGACATCTGTACCCTAGATGACCCACCATCCGAAACATTAGTGTCCGGAGTCGGTGCCCTGTGTATCTCAGGCATACGTGGTGCAGACACCTCCGCCTGAATCGGAAGCCACAGCTGCCTCGAGGAGTGAGGGACGCTCGGCTGCCTCAAGGAGCGAGGGGCGTCCGGCTATCTCTACATCGGCTCCAGAAGGGACACACGTCGGGCTGTCATGGGACCCTGAAACGACGCTTGAGGGTTGCTAGACGTTCCCTCAGACGATTCAGACCTTCAGCCCTTTGAACCCTTAGTTGATCTAAACAGCCTTTCATCTTGTTTAAAATATTTATTTATTAAATTATATGAATTTTAAATTTAATTGTAATTTTAAATATTTTAATTAACACATTTATCAATATATTAATTATCTTCATCAATATATTAAGTAACCAATTATATGCAAACAATATATACATCAATTAAACTAGTATATGCAAAATAAGAATTTTGCAGCAATATATACAAATTTGCTGTAATATATACATATTTGCAGCAATATATATATATATACAAAAATGTATACAAAATAATTATTAATAACTCAAAACATTATATATACAAAAATTTCAAAACAATTATTAATAATTCAAACTATATACAATATATACAAATAATTCACAATATATACAATTATATATATATATACAAATATGTATACAAATATATATATATATATATACAACCATAAACAACTATATATATATATCAATAATTCACAATAAATATATAAATCAATTCAATATATACAAATTTGATAATTTAATATATACAAATTCGATAATTTATTAAATATACAAATTCGAATTTCTTACCTTAATTTTTTGAGAATTAAGAGACGGAGAGATGAGAGAATTAAGAAAGAGAGGATATGGTGGAGGAGGCAGTGGAGGAGGCGGTGGAGGAGAGAAAAGAGACGGAGAGAGGAGAGAATTGAAAAAATGAAATTTTAGGGTTTCTATCGCTGGGTTTTGTTTATATAGGCAGAAGTATAGCCGACGAAATAAAAAACTCGTCGGCTAAATCTCTGACTTCCGTCGGCTATAGTTCAACTTTAGCCGACGAATATATAAAAAATTCGTCAGCTATTTATAATACTATAGCCGACAAATTTGCAATATATTCATCGGCTTTAGTATTTTTATACTAATTTTTTAATGTATTTGTTTAATTATCTTTTTTTTATTATTTAACCATAACCGACGAATTTTCAATATATTCGTCGGCTATAGTACTTTTTACACTCATTTGTTGGAGTTATTTCCAATTTATGTGTTTAATTATCTTTTTATACTAATCCAACCGTCAGATATCATTATTATGTTGAACTATGTGTATGGGTAAATTTTTATCAAGATCCGACAATGTTAAGGACTCGATCTGGACGATCAATCCCATTAGTCAAACCCCTAAACGTAAAGAAACAATAATTTGACCGTCTAAATTACGTATTTTGCCCGAACCTTCAACTGTAAATAGTTTCAAATCGATGAGACGCAACCAGTGGTATAAAATTTTTATGAAAAATAACTATTAGAGATAGGGCTACCCCTAGGGAGATAGAATGAAAAAAATGAATTGACCGTAACTATAAGCACCGAAACTTTATCGGAATTACGTGATTTTCAATCGTAGACATATTTCATCGTTCTGGTTATATCTTATTTCATGACTTTTTTTTCGTTTGAAGCTTCTACGTAAAGTTTGTTTTTGAAACGGAACATTTACTTAGCATTTGGTAAACAAGTTGTACAACATTAGTAGACATATTGTGATTATGATGATCAATCTTGTGAAACAAAAATCCGACCGCCAGATCTCATCGTTATGTTGAAATATGTGTTTGGATAAATTTTCAACTTGAGCCGACAAAGTTAAGGACTCTATCCAGAAGGTCAATCTCGTAAGTCAAACCCCAAACGCAAAGAAACAGTAATTTGACCACCTAAATTACGTATTTTTCCTGAATCTTCAACTGCAAATAGTTTCAAATCGATGAGACGCAACCAGTGACTTCAAATTATTAATTTATTTATTTAACTATAGCCGACGAAAACATTAGGGTATTCGTCAGCTATAGTACAGGGTTTAGGGTTTATGGTTTAGCCGACGAAACATTAGGGTATTCTTTCAACCACAAATGTCTTCGTATCTCCATTTTTTTAAGATCAATGCATGCCTTCGGACCGTCTTTCGTCTTCCCCTCCAAGTTCAGCACTGTTCCCACCACACTGTCGCACACATTTTTTTCTATGTGCACACATCTAGGTAGTGTCTGATCAACAACTTACTCCAGTATGAGAGTTCTCAGAATATGCTCTTATGTGTCTAAAATTTATATATGTCGGGTCTGTCAGGTATTGCCGCCACAATATTGGGATGATTGCTGAGCTGCCCAAAATCATACTCATTAAGCACTGCTAAAATGTCTTTTCCCGTCCATCTTCTAGGAGGCACACCATTTTCTACAGTCTCATCAAATGTCTTGTCATCGAACCGCCATTCGTGATCATACGGAAGGAGAGTACGATGACTCAATCTGCATATCTTGTTGCAATGACTACTGCTCCCCTCATCACTAAGGCACTCTAGACAAGCCTTGTATCCCCTAACAACGTTGCCCGACAACATCTCACGGGCAGGAAAATCACTGATGGTACCAACAATCATGGCATGCAACTAGAACATCTCGTGCATGTACTTGTCATAAGTAGGATGACAAACGTCCCAAAAAAACTTAAGCTCTTCAATCAAGGGTCTCAAATGCACATCGAGACACTTCCCTGGATAACCGGGCTCCGGAATCAACAAACTCAACATATTGTATTCCTTCTTCATGCACATCCATGGAGGAAGGTTGTATGATACCAAAATCACCGGTCATACACTGTATTGAAAACTCATGTTGCCAAAAGGATTGAACCCGTCGAATGAGAGCCCGAGGCTCACATTTTGGACCTCTGACGCAAAATGAGGAAACTCAAGGTCTAAATGCTTCCAAGCCTCCCCGTCAGCAGGGTGTATAAGGGTATCTTCGCCATACAATTCCCTATCAGCATGCCATCTCATAGCTTTGGCCGTGTGTGATGACATGTACAACCGCTCCAGCCTATCCCTCAAAGGGAAATACCGAAGTACCATCACAGGTTTTCTATTGTCTGCATGAGTCAGCTTATACTTGTCACTCTTAGATACCAGACATGCATCAAGGTCACCAAGGTCATTCCCTTCTGGATCTTTACCCCAGAAGAGAACACAATCATATCTGCATACATGGATCTTGATGTAGGAAAGCCTAAAATCTTTCAGGATACATCGAACTTTATGATGAGTGGTAGGAAGACGATGACCGTGGGGAAGCATCGAAGCAGTATACTGTAGAAAATCATCAACAGCCTTCACGATCGATTTTGTCTCAACTTTAATCTTCATAACGTCCATCACACTTTCAAAAATCGTCTTCTAACAACCGGGGTACACAAGGGTCTGTTAGAAAGCAAGTAGTTTGTTATACTTGTCAATACCAGCAATGTTGACAACTCTAGGGAAAAGCTGTACCGACCCAGGCATATACGGTCCTTCAGAGCATACACCGCTCTCATAAGGAAACATATCGTTGCTAAAGGTCGTTGTTCGATTGTTGGATGTACTGCCCGTCTCAGAAAATTGTCCATGATCATGCAGACCCCCTGATGATGTTTTACCGTGATATATCCAACATGTGTACTTCTCCTAAAACCCATTACTCTTCAGGTGCTGCTAAACATTGTCAATTGCAAATCGATGCATATCGCTACGACACTGACATTTAATGCACGGGCAATTGAAAATTGTATTCCCGTTAACATTATCCATCACATATTCAATAAAACTAATAACTCATTTACCATATATTTTGTCATATTTTCGAAGCGAAATCCAACTCTTATCCATATCATGAAAAGAACATAATATATATGTATAAACTCTAATTAATTAATTAAATTTTCAAATCATTTAGTATTCAATTTACTGTTAATGTACAATTAATTAATAACAAATTAATAATTAACACACACACACACATATATATATATATACATGCATATATATACTAATTATATAACAGTATTATATATATATATATATATATATATCAATTAACATCAATCATAATCAAAATATTACTTAATTCATACTATATATATGCATCAACACAATATTATAATTAAATTAATATATATATATATATATATCTACTACTACTTATTAATAACAACAACTTCATATGTATTATTAAATTAAAATCGATCAACTCAATCACACTTAAAATCTAATACTTCAACTCAAATTAAAACTCAAAATCAATATATATATATAACTCAAATAAAACTCTTAAATCAACCCAAAAATAAGATATATATACACATATGCGTACCTATATACGACACCTAACAATTTCGCCAACACCCAAATTTTTTCTCCTGTTTTTTTTTTCAAATGAGCTGTTGTCTAGATCTGGAAATATAAAGACTTTTAGCCGACGAAATTATATATTTCGTCGTCTAAAATTTTAAAATTTCGTCGGCTATAGTTTACAGACTATAGCTGACGAAAAAAACATTTCGTCGACTAAAAATCCACTTTAGCCGACGAAAAATTAACTTAGCCGACGATTTTTTATTTCGTCGGCTAAAGTGGACGTTAGCCGACGAAAAAAAATTTCGTCGTCCTGTTTTTTTTTCGTCGGCTATAATGTTTATTCTGGTAGTGGCGCCCTTTTGATTTCATTTTTTTGGCATAACTACTTTTATGGATAAATTAATTTATTTTTGGTTTAATAACCCAAAATGTTTGGAAACCATTGCCACGTGTTTGATTTTATTTTTGAGGTAAAATGGAGTATTTTCATGATCATTGATCATAAAAGACAGTAAAAGGTCAAAACAAGAGGGTTTGAAAACCACTCACGTCAACAAAAACAAACTTGAATCAAAACTATAACTATGAATTGAAATAAACAGCCTCAAAATTACATCTAAAAAGGTGGACCTAACAACTAGAAAGCAAATGAACCTGATGAACTCAAAAACCAAACTCTCCTTGTCTGATTAGATGTCTCAGACCCCAATTGGTGTACCTTTCATTGATTTTAGAACTCAAGAGGACCTTTGGGCTTCATTAGGAGTCTTTCCTTGTACCACTAGGGCACAACAAACCCACAACGAAACTAGCCAAGGTCTAGTCCAAAGAGGCCCTATAGAGAGCAATGCCTAACCACATGGATTCTCTTCTTTGTCAGAACCTATTGTACCCGCCTAACCTAGGTTCGCCGAAGTCGCCCACCACTGATCAGTCGGGCGGTCTCCCTGTCCTCCACATCATGATCTTGTGCTTACTCCTTCAGAACTAGGTGGTCGAACTTATCAACTATAGAAATCGACTTTTAGTCACCTCCGCCATCAAGCATTAAAACACCGCATGCGACAAATCTCAAAGCTATCACTGCCTCTGCCTTCAACTGCAGCGATCTTCAAGCCCTAAGCCGCCCCTTCAAGTCTCAGATCATTGCCTCAAAGGTAGACCTCAAAAGTTTTGTCCTCGACACGTCGTTCCACCAAAAACACACTAGAAGGGAGATTAGATCTCAAAATCCGAACTCCGATGGAGACACAGACTGCTTACCTTTGTTCGACAACCAGAATCTACGCCAAACGGCGTCATATAGCTGACGGAGATCCAAGATGGAACTCCGCGGCCTGATCTCGAAGCCAAGGGTTTTGGTCTCTACGAGTGAGTCATACTTCGAATGAATTTTATTTGATTTAGAAGTGCTGATTGGTGAGGGAGAAAGAGTTTTCCTCTTACGGGGTTGTTCATCGCCGCAAGTTTGATGGCAAAGTGTTGTTAGCTTATATAATCTGGGAGGCTTAAATGGGCTCAACTAAATAGATGTTCAACAATACTAGATATCACAACTAATTAGCCTAGCTAGTTATCCATGTGTTCTTGTTGCCAATATATGCTAGCGAGCTACCCTTGCATGTACGTGGTTTGATCGATATTCGACAACTATTGAAACAAGATGCATACGAAGATAAAGTTTGCCTAGATATTTGTTTTAAGGGATTAGTTTCTGTATATAAGATATAAATGAAGATGATTGTCGTTAGAGTATGAAATATATTGGCTAATAGCGAAGATAACTGCTAATTCTCATGGAATAACGGTGTGATAAAGAACTCAAATGTTATAAGCCTACAACTAATCAATCATGAGTCGAGCTCATAACCTCTTATTTATGAAAAGATATCATGCTACAATAGCTTTATTACCCTAATATAGAATGAGTGTGTTTATTTTCACCCTACAAACTACTTTGTTCACCCCATACATTGTTAATTTATTGAAAAATAATAGACAATAAGTTGTTACTATGTACAAATTTTAATTTTTTCTTTTGTTTTGGATGAACACGTTCTTCGTAAACTCCAATCCAAATTTATCATAATCGGTCTTTTATATATGAAGTCTAAAGACGCTAGCATTCAACCTAAAGACTATTTCTTTCTTTTCTTTTTCTTTGTTGATACTTCTTCTATCCTTGTACTTATTATTTTCTATGTCAAATTTGTATGTAAATTCCATTAACAACCATACTATATTTGTGAACAACGCATAGATCAATTCATAAAACTCAAAAGTACGGAGCAATGGAGAAGAAACTGTAGGATGAACAAAGAAGATTTAAGAAATGTATTTTAAACATTGTAAATAGGTGAACAAAGCAGAATTTGAAAATGGTATTCTAGGTAAAGTAAATGAGTGAACAAAGTAGACATAATTAAAAATATAAAGATGGAGTGTTAAGAAAATATGAGGTGAATAAATGGTATTGTAAGATGTCAATAGTCGCACCCTATAGAATTTCGACTTCATTAGGATTGAACATATTAATTTTCAAAATGAGAATATGAAACCTGCCAAAAGGCTTAAATTAGTAGGCAACCATTAGCACCCAACATATAGAATGGGCTTAAAAATGATAAAACCAACCTTACCAAAAGGCCTAAATTACTAGGCAACCAACACAGTGGGCTTTTATATACGATGGAAACAAGTAGGAAAATTTGCACAGGGCCGGGAGTGATGAATAAGGTCCATGAGGAACAAGTATAAGTAATAAACTTACATGGTCAAGTATAGCTAAAATAGCAGGTAGCAAACTCAAGAATTCGGCTCCTTTATAGTCAGATTGTAAGAGAGATGTGAATTTCCTTCAATTTCATAAAATCTAAACCTATATTTAATCTAAAGATCGGTCCTAGCAATTGACACCCACCCTTCCACCAAATTTTAGTGTTTTTGTCTAACCATAGTTAACTCGAAAAACATTAGGGAACGCGGGGAATGATCGACTTTTAAACATAATAGAGCATTAATACTGAGCTTGACATTGTCAAATGACTGGATATAGACCATTGCGTAATATTTTAATTGCTTGAGAAAGTAACAATAAATAAATTCATTTACAAATACTACTATGTTGACACATTCTTATGGAAAAATATCGACCAACCTAAAACTGAAAATAAGACATCGCAAATTATTTAGCATTTAGCTTTTGCAAATAATGTAATGCTCCTATCGAGAGCCCCAAGCTGCTTATCAAAAAAATGTATTTTTTTGCCAAAAAAATGTCTAATATTTTTCCACCAGAGAACTAATTGGATTGTTGCGAGCTAAAAGAACGTCGAAGCGGACGTGTTTTTGAAGAAGATAATTGTTACCGAGTCAAATTTCATTAGTAAGGAATAATGAAACTGTGTCTGTAAAGTTTGATGCTGAGTTTACGCAAGAAAAATGAAAATATAAACTGGAGTCAAATTTCGCCAAGACACAATTCTGAATACCACTTCTAAACAAGTCCAGCTAACTCATGAACGCGATCCAAAGATACACATGTAACACCGACACAGAGAGCAATGCCCTCTCAAAAAGAAAGCATGAGGAACCAACAGGAGTAGCCATCATCACTATGATCGAAGAACAAAACCTAGCATCTGCTATAATTGATGATCACACCAAGGACACGTACTGCTATCCGATTGTGATGGGTTTATTATTGCCTATTGATATTGTGGTTCTTGTCTGATTTTCATCTTATGGTGAAGGTCAAAAATGATAGTGAGTCCAAAACATGGAGAAACTACTTTTGGCTTGACCTGGAAAGTCCTTTTCCTGTAAGCAGAGATGAAGAAGCTGCTTTACGCAATTGGACTTGTCACACCTTGTTCTTGTTATTACGTCTTCCTTGCAGCTACCTATTCAATATTAATGATCACTTCCAAATAGGTCTGGTTTTGATCCATTTCGGTCTGGTTTTGATCCGCAAACCAATCTAATATTATATTTTAGACCGGTCACATTTTTTACTTTTTCAAATACCAAATCGCAAATCAAACAACATTTACAGTTAGGTCTAGTTCGGTTTTTTAATAATTTTTCATCTCATGATCATTGTAGTGAAAAATGGTTATAGTTCACAAAGTTGTACATTTGTTTACAACCTACTAAACAAGTTATACAATATTAGTGCACACATTGTGGTTCCAATGACTAAAATTTACAAACAAAAATTTGACCATCTGATATGATTATTATGACGAAAAATGTCTATGGAAAAAAATTCAATTGGATCTGACAACGTCAAGGGCTCAATCGAAACGGTCAACCTTAATTTATCGTCACTTATCACACGGAAAGGATCATATCTGTCTCTATATGACGTAGTTTGGTCAAATTTTCCACATAAAAAACTCTCACGTAGATGATAGGACTCCCTACATGGAACAATAATGATAAAAAGGGTTGACTTCTACTATCGGCACTAAGACGTTACTCGAATAACGTTATTTTTGACCTATAGTCGTATTTCACCATTCCGATCACATATTATTTTACGAGATGTTTGATAATTTTGCTTCTATGTAAAGTTGGTTCACAAAATTGTGCATTTGCTTAAAACCTACTAAACAAATTATACAATATTAGTAGGCACATTGTGATTCTGATGACTAAAATTCACAGACGAAAATTTCACCGTCAGATATGATCATTATGATGAAATATGTCTATGGTAAAAAATTTCAACTGGATCTGACAACGTAAAGGGTTCGATCGAAACTGTCAACTCTAATCCATCGTCACTTATCACACGGAAACTCTCATATTTACCATTGTATGACGTATTTTGGTCGAACTTTTCACACAACAAACTCCACGTAGATAAGACATAACTGCCCACATAAAAGTTTTGAGACACTTACTTCTCGATGATATGGCTCCTCATAGGAAATAATAATAGTAAATACGGTTGACCGCTATTATCGACATTGAGACCATACCTGAATTTTCGCATACAGGGACTATTTCTGGCCCCAAAACACGGCAGTAACCGCCATGATCCTGGACTAGCGAGTAATCAATACGTCATTTGACGTATTAACTACCCTCCAGACCGAAACTACAAGGCTAAGAATAAAATAATCATCACACAATAATATGAATATCAAATATGAAATGATAAATGTGCAGATAAGTATACAAATATTTTTCAAGCGGAAGGTAGAGAATGAAAATACTCGAGACGAATATAATATAAAGAATGTCTCGGAATAAACAAGCCCGAAAATGTTTGAAACTGCGCAACAAATTATTAAAGAAAATATCAAATACGGAGATCACAAGAAGTGGAGTCCACACCAGAAAGGGTGTCCCCGAAAACGGAAGTGCATGATAATTGACGCCGATCCACGAGCTCCTAGTCCAGCTCCTCTAGTGATAGATGTTGAAGATCTGAAAATATGTAGAGGTGAGCAACTCGTCCTCGCTAACCCAAATGGGGCCGAAGCCCAACCAAATCAGGGTTTAAACCCATGAGAAAACATATTGCTCATATATGTAGATATACGTGTAAGTATACGTCCAATGCATTTAAAACATATGCAATAGCCACGCACACAAAGCTCGAGTAAAAGCATGTTAACCACACATGAAAGAACTTTCAGGATCCACGCGGCCGAAATCCCGAGTTTGTCTTCACAGCAAACCGGGGTCAACTACCTATGCGTCTGAAAATGAATAGTAGCGAGAGCGTCCATTTACAACTAATGTTTATCTAATCTCTCATAACAGCACACCGCACTTACGTTTCGCTTAACTCTGTGCGAGACGAGCGTAAGTGGGAAAATAAAATAAATAAGGCATTGCCCCTCCGGAGGTTCACGGTCATCGACGCCGTGTGAAGCGTAGTCTAAACAATAGGTCCCGTCTCTCTCGAGCCAAGCACTGGAAATCAGGACAACGGTACTACTTTTTGATCCAAACAAACACACGCACACCGAATGCTATAATAAGCGTGTGGTCATACAGTAAAACAATGCAGCCATACCTTTATATATATAAATAAAGAAAAAGCCACAAACCCAAATGTCAACGGTCAAAAGTCAATAGGTGAATAGTAAAAACCAACGATCAAAAGTCAATAAGTGAATAGTAAAAGTCAACGGTCGAAGTCAACTAGTGAATAGTAATGTCAACAGTAAATAGTAACCGTAAACAGTAATGGTAAAAGTAAAATAGTAAAAGTTAATCTGTAACTGAAAATAATAAATCTGTGAGGGGTAATTAGGAAACTTTATCCCCCAGTAAAAGGTTAAACTGACATGGTAAAAACCAGAGTTTTTACTGCGTCAACTCTGATCGACCGTGTCATCAGAAAATGAAGTTTTTTCCGGCCAAATCGAGCTCATAGACCTGTTTTTCTAACTTAAAAACATCCTAGGCAACTCAACAACACCTTAAACGCAAGAAATGGTCGAGATTTCATACCTAGAAATTTCTCCTGGGTTTTTCGGCAAACCTCCTCCAGCGGAGCTCCGCTGGGCTCCTCCTTTCTCCTCCTCGCTCCTAGGCAGCTCCTGGTGGTCCTTGGGAGCTTCCTTGCTCCTCTTGTGAACTTGTTCGACTCGAGGGTGAGTGAACAATGTCGAGCTCTCTTCTCCTCTCTGCTGGGCGGCGCTCACGGCGGTGCTGGCTTGGCTGGGGGTCTGAGCTAGGTCGCCGGGGCAGTGCGAAGCCACTGGTGGTGGCGGTGAGGCTCGACGCGCGCCGGAGAGGGGGCGCCTGGGCTGTCTTCGTCGTCGTGGAGAGAGAGAGAGGGAGAGTCTGTCTCTCTAGACCAAAAAGGAAAGAGAAGAAAGAGAAAGGAAGAAAAAAAGAAAGGAGGAAAAGAGGAAAGAATAAGATAAGATGATAAGGAGATAAGAGTTTTTAAAGAAGAATCAATGGTCACGATTCAACGATTGAATCAACGGCCACGATTCAACCAAACTTTTAAAATAATGTTAAAACCAAATCCATTTTTGGAAAATCATTTAAATACAACCGAACGACAAATTGAATCGTAAAAATTGTATGAAAAATAGGTGGAGTGCCGGAAAATATTCCGTAAATACTCTCACGCATGTGGCGACGTGTGTTCTAACGTAAAAGTGTTAGACAAAATTACGACGTACCGAAAAGTAACTGGAATTAAACTATAAGTGTGTCAGAAATTTAAATAAAAATTAACGAGGTCTCACACGAATTAAGTGATTTTTGAACCATAGTCGTATTTCACTATTAATTCTGATCTTATCTTATTTCATAAGATTTTTGATAATTTTGCTTATATTTAGAGTTTGTTCACAAAGTTCTGCATTTGCTTAATACCTACTAAACAAGTTAGACAACATTAGTAGACACATTGTGATTCTGATGACTAAAATTCAAAAATAAAAATTCTGGTATAATCATTAAGACGAAAGATGTCTATGGTAAAAACTTCAACTGGATCTGACAACGTAAAGGGCTCGATCGAAACCATAATCCATACTTATCACACGAAAACTCTCATATGTACCTCTGTATGATGTATTTTGGTCGAATCTTGCACACAAATAACTCTCACATAGATGAGATATAACCGCCTGAATAAAATTTTTAGGATATTTACCTTTCGACGATAGGGCTCCACATAGGGAATTATAATGGTAAATATGGTTGACCGTTATTATCGACAATGAGACCTTACCCGAATTATGTGATTTTTCAACCAAAACAGTATTTCACTATTTCCATCATATCTGATTTCACGAGATTTTTATAAATTCTACTTCTTATGTATAGTTGATTTATAAAGTTGTACATTTGTTTCACCTACTAAACAAGTTATACAACAATAGTAGATTCCGATGACTAAAATTCACAAACAAAAATTTGACCGTCTGATATGATCATATATTACGTAGAAATATGTCTATGGTAAAAAAATTCAACTAGGGCTCAATCAAAACGGTCAACCATAATCCATCATCACATGGAAACGCTCATATCTACCTACGTATGACGTAGTTTAGTCAAACCTTACACACAACAAACTCTCACGTAGATGAGAAGTAATCGACCGCATAAAAATTTTGGGACATTTACCTCTCGATTATAGGGCTCTCCATAGGAAATAATAATATTAAATAGGGTTGACCACTATTATCGACACTGAGACGTTACCAAATTATGTGATTTTTCAACCATAGTCGTATTTCAGCTTTTCAATCACATCTTATTTCATGAGAGTTTAAAAAAATTTCTTCCTATGTAGAGTTGGTTCACAAAGTTATACATTTGTTTACAACCTACGTATTAAACAAGTTATATAACATTAGTAGGTACAGTGTGATTCCGATAACTGAAATTCACCAACAAATATTTGACCTTTTGATATGATCATTATGATGAAGGATGCTTATGGTAAAAAAATTCAACTGGATCCGACAACGTTAAAGACTCGATCGAAACGGTCAACCTAATCCATCATCACTAATCACACGGGAACACTTATATCTGTCTTTATATGAAGTAGTTTGGTCGAACATTTCACACAACAAACTCTCACGTAGGTGAGACGCAATTGGCCATATAAAAATGTTGTGACATTTACCTTTCTACGGTAGAGCAACCCATAGGAAATAGTAATGGGTAAATAGGGTTGACCGCTACTATCGGCACTAAGGCGTTACCTGAATTAAGTGATTTTTGAACCATAGTCATATTTCACCATTAATTCTGATCTTATCTTATTTCACGAGATTTTTGATAATTTTGCTTCTATTTAGAGTTTGTTCACAAACTTGTGCATTTGCTTAAACCTACTAAACAAGTTATACAACATTAGTAGGCACATTGTGATTCTGAAAATTAAAATTCACAAAAAAAATCCGACCGTCTGATATGATCATTATGACGAAAGATGTCTGTGAAAAAAAATTCAACAGAATCCGACAACGTAAAGGGCTTGATCGAAATGGCCAGCTCTAATTTATCGTCACTTTTCACACAAAAGCTTCTTTTTTACCTCTATATGACGTAGTTTGGTTTAACTTTCTAACAAAAAACTCTCACGTAGATGAGACGTAACCACCTATATAAAAAACTTAGGACATTTATCTCTCAACGATAGGGCTCCCTATAGGGAATAATAATGGTAAATAGGGTTAACAGCTTTGATCGAGACCCAAACATTATCGGTTGAAAGTGAATTTTATACCGTAGTTGTATTTCACTATAACGAACACATCATATTTCACAAGTTTTTTGAAAATTTTGCTTCATTTGTATAGTTAGTTCACAAAGTTGTACACTTACTTATAACCTATTAAACAAATTATACTTTTAAAAGTATCATATATATATATAAGAGTCTGATTCAGTTTTGAAGAGATTGAAACCAAAAATCGGACCGAATGGATCCGGTTCGATCTGATTTTTTTTCTGCTCCTATTTTTCTTCTGGTTCGGTTTAAACTGTTTCAATTTGATTTCTGATTCAGTTTTTTTTTCAATTTTCGGTCACGATGGCCACCCTTACTTCCAAACTCCTAACTTAAAAAAATCAATACAAATTAAAGCACAAATATAAAAGCTAATTCCAAACCCATTGATTGATCCGTTTCTTTTCAAACAAAGAAGAAATCGATGAATCAATATTCAATTTCTACAACACTATGCATGCACATTGTATAATATTTCTACATCTTTTTCTTTGTCCTAATCCTTCCCTAATATCCACTAAACGCCATGATTCCAAAAACGGCCGGCCGGTGACCTCAACGACCACGTGAACTCGAAGACGACGTCGAGAAAGATGACGAAGCACTCCCTGCACCCGAGTCTCCATACAACAAATCCGACAAGTAGTTATCTAAATTCTCAGGGGCATATCTGACCAACGAGTCCACTCCGCACTCCCTCCTCAACCCGACTTTATGTTTCTCGTAAAACTCCCGGTAAACCGGTACGAGCTTCTTCGCCACCGTGATCTTGAGCTCGTCCCGGAGTTTAGGGTCGGTCACGACCCATGTAGATTGCTTCTTGTACACTTCCTCAAACGCCTTGTTGAATTGCTTGAAGTACTTCTTTGCCTGGTCGGAAGAAATCTCAGCCGTTTGATTTTCCGGCAGTGAAGCGTAAACCTTGCTCCATCCCATGCGCTCGTAGTTTCCGGCATATTGCTTAACCTTGGACTCGTGCTTGCCGACCCATTTATCGCCGAGTAAGTACTTGAGATTGGCAGAGTTACGAACCTTTGTCACAACATACTGCAAGTTATTAGCTAAGAACAGATAGGAAAGCGCCACGTCCTTGTAGAGCTCGGCCTTGCCGTCGAGTTTGCAGAGTAACACAAGAACCAGCCATGCGATCCGTACAGAAATCGGCGACTCGTCGACGTCGTAGCATCCGAAGTAGGCTTCAGGTAACGGCGTCTGAAGCGTCAACGGGTAGTCAGCGAAAATATCCGCGAGTATTTCGGTGTAGTCGGTTAGGAAGGTGATGTAATTCATGACATAACGCGTGAGAGGGTGGACCCCACCGGCCGGGACGGCGGTTTTGGAGTGATCCTTTTGTATGGCAGCTTCGAAATCCTCGAGCATCGTCCGGACGGCCTCGCCGAGCTTGATGAGAGAGTTGACGCCCGAGGATCGGACGACTGAGGTTGATTCGAACGAGAATATGGACTCGATTTCTGGCCACAGATCGGATATGGCTTGGTACAAATCGAGTGTCTGGAACATTTTCTCCGGGGATTTCTTGCATTTCGCCACCAATTCCGGGAAGCTGAAAAGCGTCATGGCGGCTTCTTTGGAAATCTCGGTGAAGCAAGACTCCGTTATGGAGTCGGAGGCGGAGAAGACGTGGTCGCAGAGCAACCTCTCGCCGTAGAAGAGGGTTTTCACGGCGACTTTGACGGCGTGAAGCCAGTTCTTGATTTTGGTCTCGAGAACACTCCAGTCCATCTTCTGGACCTGAGAGAGTGTCATCTTCTCGACTCCCAGATGGTACAACGCTTCGTCCATGTTCGATTTTCTAACAATTTTGTAGATCTTGACACACTCTTTGCCATACCCGGCGGAGATCATACAGTCGGCGACGGATTTCAAATCCTCCATAGGAATATGGGAAACATGGTCCACTACTAGAACACTCGACTCGTCCTCCCATTCGTATTCCAAATCCGAAACACTGGAACGAGCGGAGGTTTGGGGAGTTGAGGCTCTCGATTCAGAAGAACGGCTAGACGAGACCGTCTCGGCGTCCAGATTCTCTTTGTTATCCTATAAAATCTGGTAAAACTCCTTCTCGAGTCTCTTCATCGCCGCCTGCATCAAAGTCTGGGCAGTAATGAGCTTCTCGGCGCTGGTATCCTGAGAATCAATGAAGTGATGCATGGCGGATTGTAAGTCCTTGACGCATTTAAGATAGAGCTTGGCCTCGCGGCGGTCGTCGCGGAAGAGAGAGATGAGCTTAGTGCAAGACGAGTCGGAGGAGTCCCATTTGGTGATGAGAGTCTGAGCGACTTCGATGTTCTCGTCCATCAACGAGTCGGAGAAGCTGCGGCGTGGGGAGGAAGGTGGAATAGTGCTTCTGGACGGAGAGTTTGAAGGTGATGGAGATGCAGATCGAAAGAACAGGTTCCTCATTTTTGGTTGAATACTCTTGAATCGTCAGTTTCACTGGTTTAAATTACCAAGGTGTGAGAGAAGAGAGGAGAGACAGTCAGTTTGGCATGAAACAGAGAGATAGAGAGGGTTTGATTTGAGATGGAGAGTAATGTAGGGTTGAAGGGGGTGTATATATAAAGGGGGAAAGAGTGGGAAATGTTGACTATGCTGGTAACGTGTATGTCGACGTCATGATGTTGTGTATACAGCATCAGAGATAACGTACGCGGTCTTGCGATTTCAAATGGGTGGTCTGTGGGGTTGCGTTTGATTGTGTATAAAAATGTGAAAGTTGTAATGAACGGTAATGATACGTTTCTAGTCCCAGGGAGCTAGGAGACCTAGGAAATTGCCAGTGCTCTTCCTTTACCGCCCAAAGTGAAGGATAGACATAGTTTTTGACAATGCTTTTTTTGGCGGATGCTTTTGACAATTCTTTTTTTGGGGGAATTTGAGTTACTATTTAAGCTAGGAAGGGACAAGGGGAGGAGGCAACATGTATAATGAAGCGAGTGTTGGTCAAATGAAGATTGTGGCATGACTTGCATCGGAGCGAGTTTATTTCATATCTCGAATTCATTTTTATATTTAAATTTTGTGTTCTTGATATATAATATTTTAAATCGGTATTAAATTTGATGTAGATTTATACGTTTTACGCGTGCTTATAAAACATATTGTTGATCGATAGCTTGTGAGCGTTCCAAATTTATCTAGTCAGACTATTCAATGGACAAATTTTAAAAAATATATTTGCAAAATTATATGAAATTGTCCATCATATTAAGAGCAGTTCTTTATTAATTCTCTATAATCTCTATAAGAAAATAAGCTAAACTCCAACAGCTCTTCTATTTTTATATACAAAATTAAATATTTTTCGTATAATTTAATAAATTTATAGAAATATATAAATTCATTTAAATCAAAACTTAATTATTTGGTTAATTGTTTTAACTTAATAACGTTTTGTTCTTTCTTTAGTGAATAAAATGAATTCAAAAAGGTAAGTAATAAAGTTTACATGAAGATACAAATTTGTAAAAATTCTATAGATTTAGAGAATATGTTTCTCTCTCTTCCCACTTTTTTTATTATAGAGGATCCTTTACATGAGTTATTGAAGCCAGAAATGATGTTTTCCTCAAAAATATAGATTATTCTAATTTTATATGAGCTGTTGGAGATGCTCTAAGCGTGAATCTACCTACGGATGCATATTCTCCACCAGTAGCTTGCGCACAATGCCACCTAAATTATCGTCTATGTCTCATTTCTTAGAGCACCTCCAACAGCTCATGTAAAACTAGAATAATTTTTATTTTAGAGGAAAAACATCATTTTTTGGCTCTAATAGCTCATGTAAATAACCCTCTATAATACAAAAGTGGGAAGAGAGAGAAGCATTTCCTCTAAATCTATAGAATTTTTACAAATTTGTATCTTCATGTAAATTTTATTTCTTGCCTTTTTGAATTCATTCTCTTTTCTAAAACAAGAACAAAATGTCAAAAAGTTAAAATAATTAATCCGATATTTAGGGTTTGATCTGAATATATTTATATATTTCTATATATTCATTAAATTATACCTAAACAATTAATTTCGTATAATAAAATAGATGAGCTGTTGGAGTTTAACTCATTTTCTTATAGAGATTTTTTAATTTTCTTCTCTACTATAGAGAATTAATACAAGAACAAGATGCTTTTAATAGCCAATAGTAATTAAAGTTAAACATTCTAAAGAATCATTTAGATGGTGGGCAACCTGGAGATAGTTAGATAGGTGGCAAATTTGCTTCCGATCGTACCCAATATCAGCATCCATGGAAGTTAATTAATGCATCACAGATCGAGAGCATAATTAGTAAAATACGGAACGTGAATTATATGTTAAAAATTTTTATGTGTATAATTCAGAAATTATAAATAAAAAATATGTTTAAAAATTCGGTAAAAAAATACGGATCCGGAAAATTTAAAAATACAATACGTAAGTGTTTAATTCATGATGTAATAAAAAATACAAATGGAAAAAAAAATATATATATATAGAGTTGGTATATGATTGATTCTTATTTAGTTCTCTCTCTATTCGCAGCTAGCTTTTGTAAGTTTCAATCTTCTATTGCAGTCTCTTCTTTCTTAAACTAGTTATATATTGTTTCCATTTTTTCTCCAATAAAATTTGGAGTCTGAATTGTATCATGGATTTCTAATTAGGGAAGTTGGATTTGCTTTGTACAAGATGGGTGTTTCCCATTGATATTGGATTGCTTTCGTTTTTACTGGATGCTGGTGTGCTTGGAGACTTGGCTGCTGGTTGCTTTGAAATTGAGGTAGGGAAAACAATTTCACTGAAATTGGCTTCGTTTTTACTAGAGTTGACTTTTCTTTATAGCCTTGATTCTAGTTTGACATGTAATTGGGATGATTGTGTTGGAATGTTGTCTCTGCTGTGCAAATTGATAATCCTATTACTCTTGTTCTATGTCAAATTAAACACTTATTGATTTCGATGATGATTTGATCATAAGACTGTAAGTACCCTTGAGATTGATATCTTGATCTAGTTGAGTGTTCTTGTTGGTATGTATTCTTGATGAAGTGTACAACAGACAGTTCCTTTTTGTTTCTAACTTCCTTTTCATCAGGTTAATTACAGCCATGACTTAAATCTTATCATACATTTGAAAGTGGTTCAATTGAAACTCTGATCAATATCACTTTGTCGTATAGTACTGTTTTGAGATTTCAAAAAAGGGTTTTACATTGTTGAACTTCAGTCTATTTCTTATTTAATGGTGCTCATAAAATAATTCATACAAAGCTCCTCTTAGTGTTCTTACTCTCTACCCCTGTGTAATTATATACTTGTGGTTAACTCTAAGCCGATTCTTGTTTTTCTTCTTACAATCTAAAAAGTTCTTAAAAGTGAGTTTACTTGTTATAAACCTTCAATACTTTGTTTAATTAGTTTCTGTGTTATGAATCCCATAAGAGAAAAGTTAAATGTCAGAACTAGATATCTTGCTCTCAAGTTTAAACTACCTTATAATTTCTGAAATCTATCAAGTGTGACTTTTGAAACTAGAGCTTGTTTTCTCACAGATCTCTATTTTATATAGTAAAGACTTCATATATGTGTTATACCTTTACTTATACACACGTTTTTAGTCTTGACTTCATATTGAAAACAACTTTTGAATTTCATGTCTATACTCATCACTTGTTGGATTAAGAGAAAACTATTTCATGGCCAGTCCCAAGGCAACAAACAATCAGTGTGGCTAGAAGTTACAGAAGGAGGCTTTGAGAGTAGAATACTCAAGGTATAATTAATCAGTTTAAAATATTGTTGGCAAGCTTCGACAAGGCTTAATGATTATTTTTGTCCTGAATTCTATGCATATGTTGTGTCTTTGTGAAACTTGCTTCTTGTTGTACATCATGAAAGTAAAAATGAAGTTGCACCACGTTGGCATGAACTTTATCTGATATTTGTTTATTTTGTGCATACTCTTTGGTGTCTTTTAATTATCCCTTAACAAATAATTCTATATTAGTTGTGAATTCTACAGTGATTTGGTGAATTCTAAAGTAAATTTCTGCATTGAATTAAAATATGGTTATTTCATGTATTATGTAGGTTGTTTGTATCAAAGAGTTGCAGCTGGTGGATGAAGGGTCTTGACCTTTATGCATACATTTGTTGATGATTAGTTCATGTATTAGAATACAACAAAAATTACAGTACAAGAAGTAAATGTGTCAATTATCTTCTAGCTAATTGCTGCTTTGTTTATTAAAGTTTGATTCATAACCGTAACTAGCTTAAAGTATCATGATTTTGTAAACTTCCTTCATTTTTTGTAAACATCTTTAGAAATTTCATTCCTTTTGTACGTAACATTATTGAGAATCATTAAAATATTTCATTCCCAACATTAGGTTTATTCCATCGTGTATGGTTTTAATTGGTTTTTATGCAAATAAAAAGTTGCAATGTATATTTGTATGTAATTTTTTTATTCATAAATAGCTCTTTTGTCACGACATTGGTACCGTCGCAAAAACGTTGGTTGCAAATACTTGCGTCACCAATGCTATTGCGACGGTAATTACACTGTAATTCATGACTTAAGCTGCGGTGTTTTGCCGTCACAAATAATATTGATGACGCCACAATTTACGACCGACGCTCGTCGTCGCCAATGCTATTTTGTGACGGCAAGAGAGTTATTAGCGACGGCTTCACGCTGTGGCTAAACTTTTTTTATAGTGTATAGTTGAACAAACATTTTTTGACGTTTTTTTTCATTTTAAAATACAAAAAATACGTATACGTGAATAATTTAGCTAGCTTCAAAAATAAGTGAAATTTTCCATATTCAAAACAATTAAGAAAACATGTGTATAATTTAAAAATAATACATATATACATATATTTATGTATCGTGAATTAACTAACTTACATCGTGAGGGTTTGAACGATGACACGATGAGACCCGGTCTTGGTCTCTTCTTCGAGTTAGGTAATGCATATGGCAGGAGAGGCCTTTCTTGTACGCAAAACTTAAATACCAGTGTTGTACGTTGCAGAACATGCATGGGGAAATTAAGCGGCTTCCGACTCGATCGTAGATACCTCCCACCCGATTGAATTATGTAACTTGTCAACGGGTTTACCTCCACATGCTCATAACAGAAAGGGAACTAAACAATAGCCATCGGGTTTACCAAAGCTCAATAATGTTGTTGAGAATTCAATTGGTTTTTGACCCAGGTCTACTCAAATCGTTGAACACTACGTAGGAAAAATTATTCATTCATGATCATATCCAGTGTTAGCTACAAGGAACAGGTATTTGATCGACGACCAGTTCATCTAATGGTTTTGGACTGGTTTTGAGGGCATCATTGTGAGACTAGTTATGAAGCCACAATATATAAATGTGATTAGGGTTCTGTTGATCGAGTATGGCCAGTTTAAAGCCATACGAAAACGTTAATTTTGATATGGAATCAATTAGTTAGTTCTAACTATTGCAGTTTGAGATTTCAAGTACTGGCATGTAGCTCAATGATTGGAAATTTAAAACTAGCTCAGTGAGATATATGTTTAATCATTCAAAGTTTGGAATTAAAGATTCTTTTTCCGACTATAGATCTTAACCAAGCATGTAACCGGGTACATTTCTGACCAAATCGTAAACTTCTTCTTGCCCTAACTCGGTAATCGGAGAGTAAAATTCACACTCTAGTTATATTTTAACTTTGATTTTTTTTTTAAAAAAAAATTCACCTGCCTCCGATTGTTAGAACTTCTAGCGCTAAGGAAAGACGGAGAAAACTCTATATATATCCTAGCTACGTAATTTACGTTTACCTACCAAACACACCGACCCTGTTAAATAATGCCAACTTCGTTAGTGATATCAGTCCTCTATACTAGAATACTTTGTCACACCTTGTCTTATGTTGTGTTACCTATTGGTTGAAGCCTTGAAACCTTCCAAGTTCCAACCAAGTCATTGATTCTCTTTGGATCATGCAATTTCTTTTTAAAATACAATAAGTTTAACGTATTATTTTGGAGCATATGTATGTATTAGGCCAACAAAATGTGGGATATGACTATAGGAGATCGAACTATTGGTCGACGGAGATACATATGCAAGATTGATCAAGTAAACTAATAATCAGCCAATTAGCAGTCATTTCATCAAGATAAAACCTAGCTTGCTCCCTCTAGTGGGTTTTCTTCAACTAAAATTGTATCCTCAACATCCAAAGAACACTCTTTAGACTTCAAATTTTCCTCACAAACTCCATAATAGTACTTCTTAATCGAAAAATCTATAGGAAGAAACTTTTTTATAAGAAGACATTTCATATTACTCCATGTTCTAACATGATTCTTACCTTGCTTCTTTCTCGATCTTTGTAATTTATCCCTCTAACAAGCAACAATGCTTCTGAGACGCAAAGTAATGATCTTTAATTCCATACCCACGTTCTGGAACGTTCATGAATTAAACGAAATTATCTATATCAGCCAACCAATCCAAAAAGCTATCTGCATGCATGAGACCAGAAAAATAAGAAATATCTGCCATGCTTTTGGAATAATGATCTACAACATGATTCATCATGCTCTTTGATTCTTCTCTCTCACCTCTTTTGCAGTTGTATATTCGTTTCTTTTAGGAACCGGCAAAGATCTTCATTCTAAACAGTCATTTGAGTATTCAAAACAATCATGGTTACGGTTAAATCCACATTAACACCATATAGATCTGCTTTGGTAATGAGTTTGTCACCTATTGATCAGTAGCAAGTATGAAGGGCTAACTAGCGTTACACCTCAAAATAAATTGTAGCAAGTATAAAAGAGACAAGAACATTTGGCTCTGATTACCACTTGATGCAGTAGTAAGTATGGAAGGCTAACCAGCGTTACACCCCGATAAGTGAAAAGCTCTCAAACGAATAACTCTATAGGATAGATCTGAAGTAAACTAGAAAATAAGAGAAGAAATCTTATGTTTTTGATAAAATATGATAGAATAGAATCCAACTACAACTGATTAAGGATGCTTATATAATGATAAGCAAATCTAAGGGCAATTAACACCAAACTTAAAAGCTCAAAACATAAAAGAAAACCAAATCCAAAATAAACTGTAAAACCTAAAAATTAAATACTAAATCCTGAATCAGAATATTAAAACGATATTAATTAGTCTAAATCTGACAGTGTTCGCTTTAGTGAGTATTGTACGTAGATCTCATCGATCTCATTCTGAAAAAGTATTATGCGTCTCAAACAGACATTCTACTTAAAACCTGCTCTAATTCTAATTCACTGTTAAAATCTGATTTTTCACACGGGTAATCTGGAAGTCTAAAATACCAATTTCTTTAATATAATAGCAGGTAGCAACCTCTTTATACTTAAATTACCAATATTCTAATCATTCTTCTTGATTTTATGCCGCTTCTTTATTTTTACATTATTTCCGCTAATTTGAGCTTTTTCTCGTCATACATCATGCATGAATATTTATATTTTTTTAACAAATTAGCAATTGAAAACGTGGGAATTATATGCATTGCATACTCTTCTAGTACAAAAAATTATGTCTAATTAATCTTTGTGACATGCATGCATTGTTTTAAGTTGTTGAATTACGTTATCCTTGTCATTTCCCTTCGATGGCAATCGTGAATTATCATTCCAAATCGTGCTCGATCGGTCAACCGATCCATCACCAAACTTAGAGTTCGGGTTTAACAATTTCTTCCTTACAAAATCATATGATGATATAATCGTGCTTATTCGTTAATGTCATAAATAGCAGTCCATACGCTTGAGTGATCATATCAACTAAGGCACAGCTTGCTTGGTGTGACTCTAGTAAGCAATACCCAGTATTACCATTTTTGTAAATATTTGACGATGTCTGACTGACTCTACAACTTAATTACGGGTCGACTATAGATTTGTGTTACTGCTTTCATCATATCAAGTTATATGCTTAATTAGTCTACTTCGAGCTGTTGTGAATGAGTTGGAAACAGTCGGTATTTCTAAAATGTGGTCGAGAGTTGAGTCAATTACGTTTCTCGTTGCTTACGTTGTGTGCTGTTCACAGCATGCATAACACTAGCCGCCCGTAACCTCCAACATATTAGAGATCGATCGATGAGCAAGGTATACGCGTCTACGTTAGCATATGTTGGTGGGATCCTTGCATAGGAGGGTTTTTTTGTTATTTTTGTTTTTAAATAAATGACTAATACGGGGCTGCCTACAAACTTTCAAAATATAAAGAGAACATGAAGAAGGGACATGAAGCCTAAATCCTTGATAATAAAGATATGAAATATAGTATCGAGAATCTCTACAATAAACATGTATTCTACTGTCTACTATATTTGTTTTTAGAACAAAAAACACCAACTAAAAAAGAGTATTATTTTAATGTCTACTCTATTTGTTTTTTTGATACAGGAATAAGACTAACTCATTCACCTAAACTGAAATTTTATTAATAAAAAATAGTAGAATCACTATTAAAATATCATCCTTCTATAAATCGTGGACGTATCTTTCGCACTGAGTAATTATGCTTTGCTCGATCCAGTCTACATTGAGTTTGGTGGCTTTAATTATGTCACTATATAAGTATGTATAGCAAGCTGATCATCTCCAAGACGTTTGATCACCAGCTTTCAAATCTTTTTTTTTTCGGTGAAATTAAGCATGCAAAATAGTCGATCGGAAACTACCTGACTTCATATGAGACTTTATTCTCTCTAGCTTTTGTCACGTTCGGTTACAACTGGAGAGCCTCGTCGGACTTAACCCCACACGAAAATATGAATATGAACTTTTGAAAAGCCATGCAACAAAAGAAAGGAAGGTTTGTAACACGCGTTTTCTCTTTTTTTAGAGAGAGCCCTCATTCTCTCTAAACTTCACATCTAGAATCCGCTCTTCCTCCCCACTCTTTTGTCTGGATCTACATCAGGTTTTTGTGATCTGGTTCTTTAACGGGAGAGTTAGGAGGAGCATCTCTCTACTATTAGCATAGTGCACAATCCGCACTTCCTCCTCTTTCTTTTATCTGGATCTAGATCAGGTTTCTGATCTGGTTCTTTGGTAGAGAGTTAGGGGAGCATCTCCCTACTATTAGCGCACACAGTATATACCCGTATCGGCGATGATAGGTACCATTTTCATTCAGTATTTGAATTCCTCAGCTCATCTAGCTCAATGGCGGAACCAGAGAGGGGCCAGCGGAGACCGCCTGCCCCCACTCAACTTTTGATCGGTGGAGACTGAGAGTTTTTTTATTTGCTTCCCGGATTCCTATCTCACTGACTCACTCTCTTACCTAATATATATATATATATATATATATATATATCTCACTTTATTGTTTCATTTTTTGGTTTGATGCACTTACTATATATATATATATTATATTATTGAATTGTAATTGTTATAATTACGGGATTACTGTGTCTAAAATTAATCAGTACAGTCTCTCTTTCACTTTTGTAGAATTGGATGATCAATTCTCATGTTTTTTTTCTTATTTGGTTTTTTTCGGACGGATTTCAATAAAAGATTAATGAACTATGAATTTGAAATCCTTTTATTCTCTATAAAAGGAATAATGAGACTATTTAGATGTGTTCATGTTCGATGCTTGATGTGAAAAATCTGTAATTTTATAGTGTTTATGATTTTATATGATTAGTGAAAAAAAAACTTCAATATATTTCAGAATAGTATATAGATTAACTAGTTGAATAGCTACAAAAATGAAGATTAGAGAGAAAGAGGAAATGAATAGTGAGTTGTTTCTTTAGGTTGCTTAGCCTCAAATTTTTTACCCCTGCTTACATAATTTTATGCGTCTGCCACTGATCTCGCTGCCTCCAAGCCACCAAATATTTCAAATACAGGTTACCCACCACCTATATCCTTCTCCAATATCCTAAATCTTTGTTTCTTCATGGTTTAGATGCACATCCTCTACATCCAGACCCAAACTCCCCGAGTTTTCGTTGTTCTTTCGGAACTCCGACGCCAGTGGGGATTGACTCGTCTATTCAAACGGGCTTCACCCGTTAAGGCACGTAAATCCTTTTAAGGTCATGCAACTAGAGACTGCATGTTGTCTCTTTGATCCTTCTATGGATCGATCTTGTTTTCCTCTGCCTCTTTTCTTATTTTCTTTTATTTTGGTTCCGGTTCTATTTGAGGGTGTTATTTATTGTTCAGAGATTGAAGATATGGGAAGGTTTGGATAGGTTATGCGTTGTTGTTCTTTCCTGAGGATGTCTTGGTTGATCTCCACGTCTTTGCTAGCTGATCTAGTGACGGTCATGTGTCACTCTAGGATGCAGATGGTGGCAGCGGCGCCACACCTCACTATTTTCATGCTTAATCAGTTCATGAGGTTGACAACTGTAGTTATAGGGATGATCTTGGCTTGTATCTTGACTCCGTTAGTGCTCGAGTTTGTTACTTTGTTTGTATGTTAGTTGTTGTGGTTGAATAAAAATATTGTCCATTATCAAAAAAGAAGGAAGGTCTCCCCTTTTAGTACTGGGTATCAGTGTAAACGTTCTCTGAATCTGTGGCCAACAAAATAGTCTCATTCAGTTCGTATACCAATCGCAACTCTACGTTTACATTGTTGATAATGACCAAGACATGCATCTTTATCTACCACTCAGGGTCCATGCATGCTTTGGTGGATATAATCTCACCAAAACGCTTCTCATAAAAACATAATTATAAGACTACAAACTTTGAGAAACAACAGTGTTGACCTAATTACTAACTGGCCAATCACTCTTAGATTTTCATATATCTAAGACATGATATCAAATAATTCTTCACATTGTTAAAATTACATTTAAAAGTTATTGAGCACAAATTTCGTGATCAGTCATGACTGTTTTTGAAGGAACACCCCTAAACTCTACACTGATCGTCAATTGTTTGCTCAACATTTTTGTTATCATAACTGCGACCACCCAATCCGGCAATGCAGCCATGCAGGTCTAATTCCTACGAGGAATCTCATCACACCTTCGTCTTGTATTGTGAGAAACATTCCAAACAGAATTATCGACGTACTCTTGGAAGTCTCACTATAATTCATTCAATTGTATATATGATATCCATTATTATATATAGTTCATTAAAGAAAGTTTATTCATTTACTAATTAATTTCTAACTAGAGTATCCAAGTTGATGATCATCATCACATATACCTGGTTATCAGATTAGTTTACTAGTAATTATTAGTAGTTTTCGTAATTAATTTGTTGATATAATAGGGAACAATGGCTCAAATACGTACTCTTATGCTTGGTATTCTTTAATATATATATATATATATATATATATCTTATTGTCACATGTTAGAAAAATACAGACGATATTTGTTATTAAAATTAGTATGTTATTATTGGGTTTCTTCTAAACTAGCCTGCTAGTTGCGAAAGAAAACATGGATTCGAGAACTACAAAATTACACGAAATATTATTAAAATTAGTGTGTTTCATGTTATTAGAGTAGTATATTAGTTAACTAACTATTATGCGTGCTCAAATCCTTTGAAATATTAAAAAGATACTAATTCCTGTCAAAATCCTTAAGAAGAACACGAGACAAGGGCATGTGGTCTTTGGTCACTTTTTCACGTACGTGTAACGTAATATTGTATACTTCAATCTGGGGCGGAACTAGAAATTAAAATGGGGGAGGCTGCTTCTTACTTGGCAGCTGACATTCCAATAACCCCAACTGAAGAGGTGAAGGTTGTAATAACCAAAGTCCATGATAAAATCACTAAATTGAAAGAAAAACTCATATATATATATATATATATATATATATATATATATATATATATATAAAGTGAAGAAATTGAAATACCCAATGGGATATGTAGAATGAAACCTAATCTTGAGTTAGATTAGGGTTGTTTTCAGGCCGGGCCGGGCCAAAAAAGATGGAACTCGAACCCGAAACTTTTAGGTTTGTCCGAGCTGGGTTTTCATCATGCTGAACCCGAACAAATCGGGCTAATTTTGGTCCGGGTAGGGTTTTAAGGTTGAAGTTATGCGCCTGAGCCACAGAGAACAGATCAAGCCCCACCAACGTTTCCCACGTCATCTTCATCATAATCTTCCAAGATCGAATTGCTCCCCAACCCTTATAACCTCCGGCAACCCCTACATTGATCTCTTCTTCAAAGTCATACTGGACACTTCGGCGACTTATCTCAACAAAATGCTCCCTCTTGCCTAGGCCTTTAATCCCCTGACCACCCTAAAACTCATCTGCAACCTCCGAGACACCAGAAAATCTGAAAAAGAAGGATTAGAGATGGCAAACGGGCCGACCCAGCCCGACCTGTTTAATCAGGCTTCGGGCCGTGCTTGGGTCGGCCCACGACGACCCACGTCTTAACGGGCTCAAATCTAAGGCCTAGCCCGGCCCACGACCCAAGCCAATAACATATTAGGCCGTGCTCCGGCCGGGCCTGTTTGTAGTCACAAATAAAAATTAGTCCAAAATTGATATCATAGTATACCAAAACAAAAACAAATGAAAACTAACTCACATTTTCTATCGATCATTTGTTTTCTTTGCCAAATAAACTAAAGAGATATATGATATATGAATCATATGATCATTATTTATACTTGGTAATATTTTAACAAAACTTTTTATGGGTCTAAGAGAATTAAAATGAATAATTATTAGTATTTATAAGTTATTGTTCACACTTAAAACAAATTTTATATTATTTATAAATATATAATCTTAATATTATAAAGAAAATATATATTTAAAGCGGCCGGGCCGTGGGTCTTAACTTATCGTGTTTGGGCCGGGCCTATAATGGGCTCGAGCCGGGCAGGGCCCGTGGGCACATGTTTCTAGGCCCGACCTATTAAGATAACGTGCTTAGGCCGTGCCGGGCCGGTAGCGTGCTCGTGTCGGGCCACTTTTAAACGTGCCGTGCCCTTGCTTTACGGCCCGTTTTCCACCTCTAAGAAAGATTCTCCGAGCTGGTTTGAGTTAGGATTTTCTGAATTTAGGGGTAAGGGATTTCTGGGTTATTTTTAGAGAAGAGAGATGTGAGAGAGAGAGAGGGAGACGTTGAAGAGAGGCTTCTGTGAGGATTCGAGGGAATTAGGGTTTTTTTCTTCTATTTATTAGTTGGTAGTAACCAATAGGAACGCAACACCTAAGCTAGCAACCTTACATTTCAGGTTTCAGGCCGGTTCGGGTTTTAAGATACAGAACTTGACCCGACCTGGTAGTGTTTTATTCGGTCTGGGTTTAGACCGACCTCTGAAAAATTATATTCTTGAACCCGACCCGATCGGTCCGGGTTTAGGCCGCACCTGTCCGAATTCTTAGGTTTTGATCCCAAAAAGCAGCCCTAAGTTGGATACTTGGAGGAGGAAGCAAAATCTCATTAAAGAACCATCTAGAGGTATGGGAAGAAGACGCGTATGCTATTATATACATATATACCTATACCGGGGTTTTACAACACAAAACTGGGCAGGGTTGTACACGTACCAGCCTAATGAATGCTTCTACCCCTATATTTAATTATCTCCAAAATTATATTTTTGGTTGTTGATACCCGAAAAATCACGCGGATAATTAATGTCTCATCACACGGTAATTCATGCAATTTTGAATGAAATTCTCGACTTAACACGTACGTTAAACAAGCATATTCATTCATTGCACTAGTGGATTACGGCTCTTAGCCGACGGAACAATTCCGTCCCTAAGAATATTTTTCTATCTCCTAAGCTCTTAGCCAACGGAAATTCCGTCGACTAAGATCTGTCGGCTAAGACACGTCAGTGAAGACCCTAACCGATGGAAAATTTTATTCTGTCGGCTAAGAGTCAATCTAGTCGACGAAAATTCTGTCGGCTAAGATCCGGCTACTAAGATCTTAGTCGACGGAATGATTCCTTCAGTTAAGTTTCTTAGAGACGGACATATTTAAAATAAAAACAAATTAATAAGCATCTTAGGAGACGGATTTTAAAAAAAATAAAAAATAAAAATAAAAACTTTTAGCCGACGGAATAAACCTAAAAAAATAAAAAAAATACGGAGATCGATCACTGAAAATCCACCGTTGGTGATCGATCTCCTGTAAGAAACCAGACATTCCGATTCCGCACACCACCATAACCAAAAACCACCACCCACCACCACATACCACCACCACCCACCACCACCACACACAATCACCAAAAACCACAACCACACACCATCATCACCCACCACCACACCACACCACACCATCACACATCACACACAACCACCACACACAATAGAAGAGAGGAGAGGGAAAGTAGAGGAGAGATTTTGGAGAAGTAAAGTGAGGAGAAGAGAATATTTAAAGAAAAAAAATTGATTTTTTTAATTTTTTTCAGAAATTTAGTGTGGGGATTCAAAATTTTAAAATTTTTAGCTCTTAGCCGACAGAACGCAATAATTCCGTCGACCAAGTGTTTGAAATTTTTTTCAGAAATTTTGGTCATCTAAAATTTTGCGCGAGAAAATTGTTTTGAGTTTTTTGCCCTTAACCGACGGAATTAAATAATTTCATTGACTAAGCGATAACTTAAGAGAAAGAATTATTTAAGGGGTTAAAAATTATTCTGTCGGCTAAGGGGTTAAAAATTTTTAAAAATTATTTTTTATTTTTTTGTTTATATTTAATTCCTACGAAATTATTTTTTTTGATACACATATTTCAACATAATAATGATATCTTAAGGTTGGATTTTTTTTGAATTTTGATGATCGGAATCACAATATTAATATTGTATAACTTGTGTTACTAAGTGTTAAGTAAATGTTCCGTTTCAAAAATAAACTATACGTCGAAGATTCAAACGAAAAAAGTCGTGAAGTAAGATATGACCAGAATAGTGAAATACGTCTACTTTTGAAAAATCACGTAATTCCGGTAAAGTCTTGGTACCGATAGTTGCGGTCAATGCAATTTTCCATTTTTTCTCCCTAGAGGTAGCACTATCTCTGGTGGTTATTTTTCATAAAATTTGTATACCACTGTTTGCGTCTCATCAATTTGAAACTATTTTCAGTTGAAGGTCCAGGCAAAATATGTAATTTAGACGGTTAAATAACCGTTTTCGTGTATAAAGGGGTTTGACTTACATGATTGACCGTAAGGATTGAGCCTTTAATATTGTCGGATCAAGTTGAATTTTTTCCTATAGACATATTTCGACATAATGATCATATCAGATGGTCGAATTTTTGTTTCACAAGTTTTATCATCAGAATCACAGCATGTCTACTAATGTTGTGTAACTTTACTAAGTTTTAAGTAAATGTTCTGTTTCAAAAACAAACTATACTTAGAGGCCTCAAACTAAAAAAAGTCGTGAAATAAGATATGACCGGAATGGTGAAATACGTCAACTGTTGAAAAATCACGTAATTACAGTAAAGTCTTGGTGTCGATAGTTGTGGTCAATGTAATTTAGGGGTTAGACTTACGGGATTGATCGTTCGGATGAAGCCCTTAAATTTATCGGATCAAGTTGAATTTTTACCATAGACATATTTAAACATATTGATGATATCTGACGGTCGGATTTTTGTTTGTGAATTTTGATGATCAGAATCACAACATGTCTACTACTTACCATTATTTATCTCTATGGGGAGCCCTATCATCGAGGGGTAAATGTCTTAAAAGTTTTTAGATGGGCAGTTGCGTCTCATCATGGATGCAGATTTAGGTGTTTTCATGTGTTCAGTGCTTAGAAAAACTAAATTTTGAAGCCTTAAACGAACTCGGATGGCCAAAAAGCTCATACGTCATGGAATTAGCAATGAGTTTGACTTGTACGCCTGTCCCGCTTTCAGATTAGTATCACAATAGTCAATCGGACACCAAAATATCCGTAGTGCAATTTTGTGAGTAAATATTATTTTTAATCTTAGCCGACGGAATATATACTGTTTTGTCCACTATGAAAGATCTTAGTCGACGAAATATAGTTTAGATTCCGTTGGCTAGGCTTTTAAGTCTTAGCCGACGGAATACGAGATTTTCCATTGACTAAGAGCTTTCTTAGCCGACTGAAATAGCCAGGATCACAGATCCGTCAGCTAAGAAGAGCTTAGTCGACGGAAATTTTCGACAAACTTATTCCGTCGGCTAAGAGGTTCTTAGTCAAACAACTTTTTCTCCTAACCGATGGAACAGTATAAATTTCGTCAGCTAAGAGTGAAAATCCACTAGTGTTGATGTGGGCTCAAACCACATTAAAGCACCTTGGTGGCTTGTAGATGTAGGTGTGGTGTGGTGTGGAAGATTACAGAGACACATAACGCTCATCCACCGATCTAATGTCGTCTAATAGTACTGGTATTAGGTCCAAAACTCAAGATCAACGACTTAAATCGGTGATGAATCGGTGAAAATGAGAATTGGACTACACAATAAACCCAAAACTTAACATTTCTTTCTCAAGTCCAAGACCCCATTTACTTTTCTCAACCCAGAACCCTTAAAAAACCCAATTCCCCTTTTGCTTAACACCACCTTTAAACCCACCACCAGATTAAACCAGTCCCTTTCATTTTCCCTACCACTACAGCTTTACTCAACAGAAAACTCTTTTCATCGCTAATCTGAGGGGGGGGGAGATGACTTGTGACTGATTTCGAAGGATGCACCTTCACCCTCAAACGGAGAAATTATGGCGTGCAAGTTGCTCAGACCGTTTCGTTCCGGGTTCTCCGTCCCTGCAGCCGCCCCCGCAGCACCTTCTACAGTGAGCTGTCGTTGTCATCCCTCAGAGTTCGTTTCATTTCTCCAGCTTTTCAGGTTGAAGTCATGTTGCTGAGAAAATGAATTTTATTGTCCATCAGCTCAAACACAACAACCTATCATGAAAACCTGTCGATTGAGCCATATACAGGAAGGGGTTTTGGAGCTGTGAAATCATAAATGCCATAATTTAGAAATCCTCCATAAACACTCAAGCTAAGCTCTTATGCCTTCAAGCAATAAACCCCATTAGCTATTCTCCCAAATCGTGTTCTTCCAACCATAAGCCTTCCCAACTATTTTCTTAACCCTTGTTCTTAAAATCCCATCATTTTCCAGAATCCAAATCCCCAACCTAATTCAATTCCCATCATTGTGGTGTGCCTTTAGCTCTCACATCACGTCTCATGTTGCAAACTCATGTTGTTGTTTGAATTATATACAAGATTTCTCATTAATTTGATTATTGAGATAATCTTAGCCTGATCACTATCCAATTCAAAAAGAACACTCACACTTTCAATGATTAACCAAAGCTTAATTTTCCCCATGCATTTCTCGAAGCCATGAAATATTATATATATCATATCATCCTAGCTTGACTTCAATTCAGAAGCAAATGTATGTGCTTAATTCTTGATTACCGATTGCTCGATTCTCGGTTAATTAAAGCATTTGTTTGCTTAGATATATTACTGCTACACATGATTTCGATTGTTGGTGTGATAAAATGTGTGGGCTTAAGTATGAAAATGTGAACCCTAAAACTCGATCATATTTGTTCACTTCCTCGAAGGTGCCAGGTACGTACTTAAATATTTGTACAATTGTGTGTGCATGGTTCTAAAGTTAATTAGCTAGTACCATATAATTTTGCATGGTATAGTTAATTAATCAGCAGAGGAGCTTTTTAGGAATGATCGGAATATTAGACTGCTAATTAATAAAGGACATTGGACATAAGAATGAGCAAAACATCGATTAATAGTATTGATCGAAGATTCGAAGAGCCACCTGCATGCAAGAACAAATGTATCTACGAATGCAATGACCATTTCCAAGCGACAACAATATCGATATTTCGGTCTAATAATCTTATTTTGCTGTTTGTAATTGTTCTCTTGTTTTTTACTGTGTGGCTCTTCCGAGGCCTAGCTACGTCCCCAAGATTAGAGGATGTTGTGATTAACTCAATTATGTGTTCCTGATGGCTCAAAAGTTGGATTATTTTTTAGTTAATCGGCAAGATTTATTCATACTAATTCAACCCTTTGCTACTAAACTTCTTGTCCTTCCTTTGTGTCCTATAGCTAGCTCACTTCTTAATCAGTGCTTAGACATCAGTGATTATTTACTCCAACTTCAGATGGCTAGTTGAATCAATCATGAGGAGCTTGAATGGGTCAAGAATCCATCTTATCTTATATTGCGCAAATGAATGACATTTTTGGCTTTTGCTGTGGGAGGGTCAAAACGCAATCGAATACTTGAAATCTGGGCTCTCCGATCTCTGCCCTCTTCCTGTGATAAGTAATTAAGTATGTCATGGGTGATCTGGTGGATTATATAGTAATCCCACAATTTGCCAATGCCATGCTAAGCAATGACGTCGTCTCATACTCTTTGACGAAGTGATATTTCTGTTGGTTACTGACTTGAGATATCAAGTGATGAGGCTATGATTTTATGAGAGTGACTGTAGTTTTTATATGCAAAACCACTACGTTTGAGACGGTTTGACTATCGGACAGCTTTGTGTCAAGCTCCCATGCATGAGCCAGACAGGGGATCCTCATCAAGCAAATTGTTATCCCAACATAGAGGATTCTGTGCGATTACCTCAGTTTTATTGGTCGTGTTTGGCTACTATTGTGGTCGTCGTTACCTAGCTATACATCGAATCCTAAAACACTAATTACGGGACTTGTATGTTGTGCTGTGCTGGGTGGTATAACTTACATACACTGATACAAATAATAGTATGTGCTTTGCATGGAATACCAAGTTCGGTATTTTGTGTTTGAAAATTTTACCTACAAAATATGTTGCATAACATGCAGTCATGCATAATGGAAAATTCTCTAATGATGAACTTATTTTGTAGTTACGATTCTACTATATATGACGTCTGCTGCATGTGTTCACTTTACGCGTGCTTAAGGTCGGTCTACAATGGTCCGGACCAACTGAGCTTCATTGTTACACGTTCAATACATGGCCGGTGACATATACATCCATTTCCATATATACTCTATAGGGCGATCTTTATAATTTTCAAACAGAAGAACAGAATAATAGAGATACAAGGGAAGTGATCGAGTCATATTGAAACTACAAATCTATCATCTCTAGCAACCAGTATAGCATCATTCCTACAGTCACGCATCATATATACGAGATTCGATCTTATTCTAAAACTGTAGGTGCCATACTATATATACAGTACTATCATATATACTATGATGATATGGGAGGCTCACCGCGTGAATGTTTGTTAAGTGGAAAGTGTTATATTATAAAATCATCAAAAACCAAACACATATTCATAAACACATACATGCATATCAGACCAACAATAACTTGCAAACATCAAGCATTCATAACAAACATATGATCATGAAAACAGTAGCGTCACTAAGATGATAGTGTGGTGTACCTTGTTCAATCATCCCAGCAGTAGCAGTCATTTTGTATAGCAAAATATTGGAATCACAGGTGAAAAAAGTCTTCTGTGCAGCACTCTCCTTATGTCAGGCACAATGGAATGTAAAACTGGTTGACGTGATTAGAGTGTGCACAGGGACTCCTTAAATACAACTCAAGTTATAACTCAAAACCTTATCCATCATAGAGTTAGAGTTATTATCAACTTCTCCTTAAGTCTATCTCTCAATATCTTGATAAGAAGATAATTCATTGTATTTCAAATATAATATCTAGCCAATTCAAGTAGATATTATTAACATGATCTTTGTGATATATTATTCTCACTTTATTTATTCTGATAAATGTAGGAAGTTGTTATTATCCTTATAACACTAAATGTAGAGTCCAATCTAACATTCTCCCACTTGGACCTACATTTAGGTTGATAACAAGAATCCATACTTAACTCAGATGTAATAAAGTTCCTTTCTGCACTTTGAGAAAAATATTCACAGGTCAATACAATATCATTGATCTGTCACTGTATATGAAAAGGTGGAACCTTAAATGAATAGCACCCAACGAATGCAGACAACATAAGATCACTCACATATTCAAAATGCAGCACATGATCAAACAAGAGATAATAGATTGCAAAATATAATTTAAATGAATTGGTAATATACAAATGCAATTCAATCCTCCTTATGATTCTGTATGCAAGAATCCAAATACCTGCTCTCAATATATGAGAACATTTAACAGTATTCCTTTAATCTGCAAATAATAAGAATGCAGCAGATATAGATGTATGTATAACATATATAAAATCAATGTTCCATAGTATCTTCATTGAAACACAGCTATCAATTTATTAACTTTCAGAAATCAAATTGTAACTGAATGACAAATATTGAATGCCAAAACTTTTATTCCAATCCATTGAAAGTGGCGAAGTGCCAAACTTTCTATATCAAGATGAGTACATGGAAACAACAAACAAAAAGAGCAACCAAAAATAAACTCCCACTGTTCCTTAATTATCTCAAAAATCCAGATCAGGTAAAATACCAATAGCTATTGCATGCTGTTTAAAAACTTCTAATGTCAATGCCTTGGTGAAGGGATCAGCCAGCTGAGACAATGTCCCAATATTTATAACTTCAATCTCACCATGCTTAACCTTCTCTCTAACACTATAATATTTGAGAGCCAAATGTTTTGAATTTTCAGACCTCTTATTATTCTTGCTGAAAAACACAGCAGCTGCATTGTCACAAAAGTACTTTATAGGTCTTGATAAAATAGAATAAAAAAGACTAGTCTGAATCAAGAAATTCTTAATCCAGACACCCTCACACACTGCATCATATATAGCAATGAATTCTGCCTGCATTGTGGAAGTGGAGATCAGGCTTTGTTTCACACTTCTCCAAGTCACAGCTCCTCCAGCCATAAGGAAAACATATCCAGTAACAGATTTATTTCCAGCCGGATAATTAGAAGCAAAATCAGCATCACAGTAAGCTACAATGTCTAGTTGTTTTACTCTTCTATAAACTAACATGTGAGACTTGGTTCTCTGTAAATATCTCAAAATTTTCTTAGCTCCAACCCAATGTTGATAACCAGGATTAGATTGAAATCTAGATAAAACTCCAACTGAATAAGATATATCAGGCCTAGTGCACACTTGTGCATACATCAAACTGCCAATGAGTTCAGCATAGGGTTTTTCCTTCATCATCATCTTTTCTTTATCAGTTTTCGGACATTGGTCCTTTGTCAGCTTATTCCCTTTTACCATTATAACTTGACCATCTGCACAATCCTGCATCTGAAATCTCTTAAGCACTGTATTCACATAACTCTCTTGAGACAGACCTAGAACCTTCTTAGTTCTATCCCTTATCAATTCAATGCCAAAGATATATCTAGCCTCACCTAAGTCCTTCATATCAAAATGCTTTGACAAGAAGGCTTTAATGCTTTTCAATAGTTTCAAACCAATGGATGCAAGAAAAATGTCATCTACATATAGTATCAAGAAAATAAAATCTTTACCCTCAGCTTTCATGTAAACACATTCATCTACCAAATTCTCCTTAAAGCCAAACTTCACAATAACTGAGTCAAACTTTAAGTACCACTGCCTAGAAGCCTGTTTAAGACCATAAATTGATCTTTTCAGCTTACACACCATATTTTCAGTTCCAGGTTCTATAAACCCCTCCGGTTGCTTCATAAAAATCTCCTCCTCAAGTTCACCATTCAAGAAGGCTGTTCTTACATCCATTTGGTGTAGCTCCATATCTAAATGAGCTACAAGTGCCATCACAATTCTAAAAGCATCTTTAGTAGACACTAGGGAAAAGGTTTCATTAAAGTCTACTCCCTCTTGTTGAGTAAAACCTTTAGCTACAAGTCTAGCTTTAAATCTCTCAACACTGCCATCTGCATTTAGCTTGGTTTTATAGACCCATTTACACCCTATGGCCTTCTTATTATGAGGTAATGCCACAAGTGACCACACATCATTGGTTTGCATTGATTTTAGCTCACAGACCATTGCCTCCTCCCATTGGTGAGATTCTTTGCTTTCAATGGCCTGCCTAAAAGTTTTAGGATCAACAATCTCACCAATGTCATAATCAGCTTCTTGTAAGTAAATCTGAAAATCTTTTGCTAAATTTTCTAAAGCTGACTTTCTCTTTCTATTTGATCTTCTTAAGGGCTGAGCTGGTACTATAGGTTCAGGTCCAACCTCAATTGCATGTTCTATTGCATTCTCAACTACATGTTCAGTTGGTACTGGTGGCACTACACTTGTTTCAGCAAAAAACTCATTTTGACTTCGGAGAACAGCATTGTCATTTACTGGAATTACAGGTACATTAACAGCCGGTTCAGACATAACATGCATATCAGTGTCACACAAAATTTTCAGGTATTTCATCAAACTCAAAATCTTCAAATTTATCAGTAAAATCCATCTCATTAAAGAAGACAGCCTTATTAGTTTCAATAATTCTACTGGTATGGTGAGGACAGTAGAACCTAAATCCCTTGGAATGTTCAGGATGTCCAATGAAATAGGCCGGAATGGCCCTGGAAACTTTGACTCATCTGGATTATAAACTCTTGCCTCAGCCTTGCACCCCCAAACATGAGTGTGATGAACACTAGGTTTCCTACCTTTCCATAGTTCAAAAGGTGTTTTAGGGACAGCTTTGGTTGGGGTTCTGTTGGTAATGTAATTGGCTGTTTTAAGTGCATCTCCCCATAAAAATCTTGGTAACCCTGAAGTACACATCATACATCTAACCATAGTCAAAAAAGTTTTATTCCTTCTCTCTGCAACTCCATTCTGTTCAGGTGTGCCAGGAGTAGTGTAATGTGCCTTAATGCCATTTTCTTCCAAAAACAAAGCAAAAGAACCCTTGTGTTGTCCTTTTTCAGTGTATCTACCAAAATACTCTCCCCTCTGTCAGACCTTACCACTTTTATTTCTGCATTTAATTCTTTTTCTACTTCAGCCTTAAAGATTTTAAACTTATCTAAGGCTTGAGATTTTTCTGAAATCATATACACATAACAGAAACGGGTAAAATCATCTATAAAGGTGATAAAGTATCTATTTCCACAGATGGTTTCAGTTGCAAAAGGTCCACATATATCAGTATGAATAAGCTCTAAAATTCCAGAACTCCCAATTGCAGTTTTGTTTTTCTGCTTAATGTATTTTCCTTTCACACATTCCACACAATCTGACAGATCACTGAAAACAAGTGTAGGTAAAATTCCTTGCTTAACTAAGAGCTGTAATCTTTCTCTAGATGCATGTCCTAGTCTCTTGTGCCACAAGTATGCAGATTTTTCTGAAAATTTTCTCTTTAAACCAGTCACATTTTTACTCAACCCATTTTCAATCATCAAAATATCAGAAGAAGCAGTAGAAGAGGCAGACAAATCATTCAAAAATCAGTAATCATTGACCAAACTTGCAGAACCAATATACTGGGAACCATGAGAGATTTTTATTCCAGAAGAATCAATGGAAAAACAATACTGTTCTTGGACTAAATTTTTAACTGAAACTAAATTCCTTCTCATCGAGGGAATATAGTATACATTATTTAAGACAATGAAATAGCCAGACCTAACTTCTAATCTAACTGTCCCTATGTCTCGGACAGCCACTCTCATTCCATTTCCCACATGGATCCTAGCCTTATTTCTTCTTGGCTCCCTGCTGCTTTGGAACCCCTATAAAGAGTTACAAATATGTATTGGTGAGCCAGTATCAATACATCAAGAACTAGATTTAATATCCACCAAATTAACCTCAATAGAAAAAGCTAATTGGTTACCTTGTCTGGCCTTCCAGTTCTTAAAAACCTCACAGTCCTTTTTCATGTGACCATTTCTTTTGCAAAAATAACACTGGAAGTTCTTGTTTCCATGAAAGTTTCCATTTCCATTTCCATTTCCCTGGAAGTTTCTATTCCCATTGTTCCACTTCTGTTTCATGTTTTCTGGTTTCTTATGTAGGTTTGGCTTATACTGACCCCCAGGTTTGTTGTGCTTCCACTGTGGTTTGGTTACTAGATTTACATCAGTAGGTGTAGGCTTGACCCTTTTCAGCCGCTTATGTTCTTGCACACAAACAACAATAAGCTGATCCAGACTCCATTTCTCTGTCTGAGTATGATAAGTCATACATAGATTGTCAAACTGGGAGGTAGAGAATTCAGGACCTGGTATACCATAAAACCATCATCTAGGGGCATCCCTATGTCACTAAGCTAAGCTGATATAATATGCAGGATATGCTCTCTCATATTCTGATTCATCTCAAACTTGGCATTGTGCAGTTTCATCATAAGCATACTGGCTTCTATCTTATCATTGGTTTGGAACTTGTCTGTGATACACTGTAAGTAATCTACAACATTAGGCATATCAGGAATAACTCCTTTAACAATATCAGACAATGTTTTCTTAATGGTCAAGATGCACTGTTTGTTGCCTCTAACCCATTTCCTGTGTTCCTCAATCTGCTCTACAGTGGAGCCTTCAACCAACACAGGCTGAGGAGTACTAAAAATCCAATCAATCCCTTTGTTCAAAAAAGACAGCTCAATCTCCCCTCTCCATTTTTTAAAATTACTACCATTCAGTTGGACAACAGTCCCCATATTGAGCACTGAAAACAAAAAACAACAAGAAAAAACTAAGTTGAAGCCTTAAGTCTTTATACATATATATATATATATATATATATATATACTGTGAGACCCCGGAATTTTAATTTAATTTTCCGACACATTTAGGGTTTAATTCCGATTACTTTTCAGTACGTCGTCATTTCGTCTAACGTTTTTACGTTAAGACACGCGTCGCCACATGCGTGGAAGTATTTACGGAATATTTTCCGGCACTTCACGTATTTTTCGTACGACTTTTACGTTTAAATTTGACGTTTGGTTATTTGAAATGAATTTTCGAAAATGGTTTTGGTTTTGAAGTTATTTTGGGATTGGGAACGAATCGTGGCCGTTGATTCGATGGACGAATCGTGGCCATTCGTTTTTCTTTTTATACCCTACCCTTTCTCTCTTTTTCTCCACACCTTTCCTTTTCTCCTCACTTTCCTCTTTCCTTCCCTTCCATTTTCGTCTCTTTCCTTTTCGAGCCGAAGCTCTCTCCTCCTCTCTCCTCGACAGCAACCACCAGGCACCAAGACCGGCAGCGCGTCAGTCCTCACCACCCATCAGCCTCGCACAGCCCCGGCGACCCTAGCCAGGCCACCAGCGACGCCAGCGCCGCCCAGTCGAGGCCGAAAACCCAGAAGTTACTGTGCAGAGCAGATCGAGGTGTTTCAAGCTTTTTGAAGAGCAAGGGACCTCCCAGGCGCCACCAGGAGCCGCCCAGGAGCAAGGAGGAGGAAGGAGGAGCCCGGTGGAGCTCCGCCGGAGGTGTTTCGCCGGAAAACACAGTGGAAGCTTCAAGGGTATGAAAACTCGATCTTTTCCTTCGATTGTGGTGTTGTTGGATAGCCTAGGATGTTTAGAAGGTGTAGGAGGAGATCAGAAGGCTCGGTTTGGCCGGAAAACCGGCCAAATCCGGCGGCACAGTGGATCGGGAACCGGCACGGTAAAAACTCTGGTTTTTACCGTGTCAGTTTTACTTTTTACTTTAACCCAGGGGCAGAGTTACCATTTTGCCCCTAACTGTTTAAGTTAATTACGGTTACTGTTTTTACTATTCACTTTTACTGTTTACTTTTACTGTTTTACTGTTATAGTTTTACTTTTACTGTTTACTTTTTACTGTTGACTTTGACCGGTTGACTTTGACCGGTTGACTAGTTGACTTTGACTTTTTGACTTTGACCGGTTGACTTTTTGACCGGTTGACTTTTTTGACCGTTGACTTTACTGTTGACCGTTGACTTTTACTATTCTAAAGTTGACTTTTCTTTTATGCCGTAGAGCACCTATTTTACGTTTTCGAACACTACGGTTAAACGTTTTAAAGACTTTTAGCTTGTAAACGTGGCAAAAACGACGTAAGTACTGAATAAGAAACAATTCCGACTTCTCACCGGTTTGAGAATCGGAGTGTCAAACAAGTCAAACCCTAGCGTCTGAAAGATAAACAAAGGGTGTTTATCAAGTCTTAGTCGTAGATGTTAGACCTCGAATTACTTATACCTGACTATCACTATTGTCTCACCCACAGACTCAGGAGCTCGTCTACACAGACTTCAGGAGGACCCGGGATTGGAGCGCAGCCAGCTGTACCATCATACCAGGTAGGGGGAGCACGCCCATTGGGTGAGCCGAAACCCTCTTGGGTCGGCGGCTCTTTTACTTTTACGTACTAAATAAAGATGCATTGTTTTAAAGCTTGACCACATGCTTCTTATAGCACTTGGTGTGTGTGTGTGAGTTTTGGATCGAAAAGTAGTACCGTCGTCCTGATTTCCGGTGCTTGGCCTGAGAGCGACGGGACCTAGTATTCTAGCACTCCTACGGTGTCGATGACCGTTAACCTCCGGAGGGGCTATGCCCTGTTTATTTTCATTCATATATCCCGCTTACGCTCGTCTCGAACAAAGTAAAACGTGACGTAAGTGTGGCCTGCTATTTGTTGGGCGTTAGCTGGAAATGGACGCTCTCGCTATTCTGCGCACTCGGACGCTTAGATAGTTGGCCCCGGTTTGCAGTAAAGACAAACCCGGGATTCGGCCGCTCAGATCCAGAGAGTTCTTTCATATGTGGTCACATGATTTACCGAGCTTTGTGTGCGTGCTGTGCATTTACATTTCCACATGCTCTTTCGTACTTACGAGTACATATACATATATAAGAAATGTTTTCTCATGGGTTTTAAACCCCGACTTGGATGGCTTTGGCCCCATTTGGGTTAGCGAGGACGAGTTGCTCACCTCTACATCTTTTCAGGTCTACAGAACCCGACACTAGAGGAGCTGGACTAGGCCGCGGAGCGTCGGTTATCGTGCACTTCACTTTTCGAGGACTCCCATTCTGGTGTGGTTTTCATGTATCTTGATTTCCGTATCTTTATTATTGTTGTCTGTTGGATACTCTGAGACATTTATTCGGGCCCAGTGTACCGAGACTTTTTCATGTACTATTTCTGTCTCGGGTATTTTCTATTATCTTCCGCTTGTAAAACATTTGTGTGCTACTCTGATCATTTGTAATTCAGTATTTGACATTCATATTATTATTCATTTGTTGTATGTTTCATTCATAGCCTTGTGGTTTCGGTCCGGTGAGTCATCAATACGTCGAAAGACGTATTGATTACTTGCTAGATCGGGATTACGGCGGTTACCGTCGTGTTCCGGGACCGAGAATAGTCCCCGGGATGCGACATATACACACATTCAAAAAACAGATATTTGTATATAATCTTTCACACAGAAACTGTACTTTATTCCATGTCAGTTCATAATATGTTTGTGTTAATCATATATGCTCAAGTTTACTCACTGCTTACAGCAAATTAATTACAATAGCCATTATCCCATATCTGTTTCAGCAAAAAACAGATACCAAAATATTACTAATAGAATGATATTCCTTTATGCATACATATCATCTTCAATAACTTGACTACCTGTATGGCAAAGTACTAGTTATTCCTTTATCCTTTAATGTACTACCATACAAAAAACATGTTTTATAACTAAGATAAGTCAATACCTGTAGGCAAAAGAAAATATCCAGTTATATATCCTTATATGTTTTTCATATGACATACAAAACCATAAATCTGTTTTAGAATTAACTTCGTTTAAATCCATCTGTAGATGATACAAAAGCATTCTAATGCAGTTTATGCAAAAAACTTGTTTTAGTTCCTTCATAATCAATTTGAGTACTTAAATAGCTATGTTGTATGCATTATGAAACTTAACATACTCAATTTGATTCTAAAACAGTGACTGATATCACTAAGATAATCCAGTCTCATGCTTAAGTTTATTTAGAGATATGAAAAGAAATTTTAATCAAACAAGTGGGATCATGTTTCTGTTAGTTCATATCTGGAAATCATATAAGCACACATATAATCCCAATTAACAAAATAGTCATACCAGAATCAATTTCATGTCCATTTAGCAATCCAAAATCAGAAAACACATTCCATTCCTAGATCACAGTAGTATAAACACACCACAAAATTATCACACTCAAAAACATATTGATTCATGGTTATCCAACTTAATTCTATCACACAAGTTTCATCTGGGCACCTATCCTAGAACTTAAGCACCCCCCAGGAGAGCATCTAGGGTTCTGTAATGATTCAAAAGAAAAATTGCAGAAAAAAACCCAAAAAACATGTAATCACATACCAGATCGCTCCTGCGCTGCAAAACAGAGGTTAATCCAGAAATATAAATCGATTTTCTTGTTCAAAAACATGATAAATCAATATTTCATTAGAGATAGTACCTTGAAATCGCAAACATAACAGCACCCAATCCAAAAATCCAGGGAACTCATCTTCCCCAAAACCTTGTTCTTCAGAAGAAAAATTTTTTTGGAGAATTTTTTTTTGTTCGAGTTTTGCTTTAAAGGGGATCCGATTTCGTGAATCCGGATCAAATAGGATCCGCATGTTTTTCTTTTGTCGGGTCGGGTACTCTCGATCGGATTTGATAGAAAACTTCCGGGTTAAGTCACTCAAGAACCCTAATTTTACATACTTCTACAAGTTTATTCTTCATTCAACTGCGGAAGAAAAAATATGAAGAAAATTGTGCAAAAATTTTGATCAGATATTATGGTTTAAGAAAGTGTAAGGATGGCTCTGATACCACATGTTATATTATAAAATCACCAAGAACCAAACACATATTCATAAACACATACATACATATCAGACCAACAATAACTTGCAAACATCAAGCATTCATAACAAACATATGATCATGAAAACAGTAGCGTCACTAAGATGATAGTGTGGTGTACCTTGTTCAATCATCCCAGCAGTAACAGCCATTTTGTATAGCAAAATATTGGAATCACAGGTGAAAGAAGTCTTCTGTGCAACACTCTCCTTATGTCAGGCACAATGGAATGCAAAACTGGTTGACGTGATTAGAGTGTGCACAGAGACTCCTTAAATACAACTCAAGTTATAACTCAAAACCTTATCCATCATAGAGTTAGAGTTATTATCAACTTCTCCTTAAGTCTATCTCTCAATATCTTGATAAGAAGATAATTCATTGTATTTCAAATATAATATCTAGCCAATTCAAGTAGATATTATTAACATGATCTTTGTGATATATTATTCTCACTTTATTTATTCTGATAAATGTAGGAAGTTGTTATTATCCTTATAACACTAAATGTAGAGTCCAATCTAACAGAAAGCTCCAACTGACCCAACTCGAGTGGATCCTATCTATAACCAAACTAAAGCAAACCAAAATGGCATGGAAACCCTGTGGGAGAGTCAAACTTGGCACGTCCCAATTAAGGGCTAATGTTATTTATGTATGAATGTAGCATCAATTTCAAGCCCCAATTTCGACCGTTTACACTTCTAACAATGACCCATCTGTGATGATTTGCTCGCATAGATCGACTTAGAGCTTAGTGATATAGACATGTAGTTAGTGGGTCAACAACTTCGATTAGTGAATCTAAGTAATGTACGTAGTCAGGGGGGGAGTATTATTAACGATATGCCATCAAAAGTATGTATTAGACTATTGGAGCCTGTGTTCACACGAGACCGCATAGCGCAGTGGATTAGCGCGTTTGACTTCGGATCAAAAGGTCGTGGGTTCGACTCCCACTGTGGTCGAACAGTGGAATTTTTAAACTATCGCGAAAGTATCTTTATTTACCAAAATAAAAAAAAAGCAAAATAATTGTTTCTGCCCGGGATCGAACCGGAGACCTTTTGCGTGTAAAGCAAACGTGATAACCACTACACCACAGAAACAACTTGATAAATGTAGACAAATGAATTTTTTTGTTCAAAGTTTAAGAGTATTTGTGGTATAGTTACTGGAGCTCAAAAGCACTCGTATTTTGCAACTTAAAAAACCCCAGCAAAACTCGTTTCTAATCCCTAGATAATTTGAGTATAATGTGACCGTGTAAAGATGGTTCCATTGCTTGAGCTCGTTCAACATAGCTGAATTTTACCAAAAAAAATTATATAATTTTGCATCCAAAATAGTAAGGTATTTCTGAACCTAGTAAAGCATGAGAAAAGAAAATTCGAGCATAGCCGAAACTGTGAAAAAAAAATATTGCACTTGCAGAAGAGCAATGCGTACTGGCAGGTAGCACTACTACAACTAACCACTTATGCGACGATTTTTTTTTCGTCCCATGAGTTTCAACTTCCGTGTCATGTGACATTTCATTAAAAAATTTAAATTTTTCATCACATATGTCATTCCGTTAAAAAAATTGAATTTTATACTTATTCGACCAAATCTAATAGGTTATTTCTGCCAAAATTTTTAAATTTTAAATCATTTCGTCCAAATTTCCTCCCTCCTTTTTCTTCTTCTTTTTCTTCCTTCTTATACACCACCACCCCATCACCATAACTCATTCTTCTTCTTCCTTCTACTCCACCACCCCACTTTTCTTCTTCCTTCTTCTAAACCCACCACCACCACCCCCTAGCCTCCCTAGTTTTATTCTTCTTCATTCTTCTACACCACTACTCCCAGTTTTCTTCTTCTACACAACCACCACCCCCTCCCCCAGTTTTCTTCTTCCTTCTTCTACACCACCACCTCATCTCCGCCGCCTCCTCCGGCCAAAAAAAACAAAACATATTTAATTTAATTTAAAAATCAAAAAAATTAATTTAATTGTTTTTTATTTTTTGAAAACTCGACAAATTTTTTTTCGTCGCATAAGTTTATGTTACGAATTTTTTTTCGTTGCATGGACTTATTGGACAAAATTTTTTTGTCGTTTAAGGTGTACTTATGCGACAAAAATTTACGTTTTCGTCACATAAACCTAATGCAACGAATTTTTAGTCACTTACGTCTTATGCGACGAAAATAGTCACTCATGCGACGAATTTCGTCGCATAAGGCTTCAATCCTACTAGTGTAGCACGGACCTTATTGGGCACGAACAGGAGGTTCAGCTGCATTTGACGGTGCGTGTGAAGTTGCATCTGACTGGGATTGTGTACAACGGTGTGGGACGGGAACGGGGCTAAATGGGAACTGTATATGTGGTTGAAGCAATGAAGCTCTAGCTTTATGGCATTGTTTGAAATGGGGAAAAGTAAACTCTGGAGTGTCCGAGTTGGTGATTAAGGGTGGCGCTGCAAATGTGATTGCTGCTATATAGCAACACCTGATCATGAACCAAGTGAATACCACTGATAGCCACATTGGGAAAGTAGTGGACGAAGCAGTTCAACCATTGAAGCCAATTACAATCAGAGTTTAAAAGAGTAACTTAACCAAGATTGAGGACGTAAAAGATGGCGTAAACTATGTATTGGCTTCATGAGATTATTGATAGCGGCAGTAGAAACTAGAATTGGGATTCCATGTTGAGAATATGCCCAGTTTATGCAAGTATGTTTTTTCTATTAACGAGTTTGGCTTTAAAGCTCTTTCCGTTGGGCAGTAATATCAGACAATTCTCACGCATAGACAGGAGACCAGTATTACAACACCAAGCATATACTGCATCCAGTACAGCACACAAGAAAGAGGCAGCAACTGGACATAAATTCAAGCTGGTAATATTTTTAGCATTTTAGCTTATTCTTCCTCAATTGTGTGAGGATGCAGTGGTTTGGGTTAAAAAACTGAATTCAAAAGTTATAACTGAAACATCCAGCTGCCAAAGATAAGAGGACTGAATAAACAAAATCGGATTGCAAATCAATAAACACAAAATGGAATCAAGATCAGCGTTACATTTCTTGAATAGTAAAGTCAGATGGGGATATTGTTTACGCTGTTAAAATTACGAAAATGCCTAAAAGCTTGAAACTCAGATCCTGGGAAAATCATATAGTAGGTGCAAGTCCTGGTGCTTTTCATACGTGGATCAGACATCATGCCTTGATTGCGTACTTCCTCAGTGGGAAGTACATCTCTCTATTCTTCTCCCTTCCGGTCTTTAAAGATGCCTATCAATAACAATATAACAATCGAGTGAGATAAACAAACACTGCCCAAACCACGAAACGGACTAGTGACTTGTATAATAGCTGTAACACTGTAAATCAGCTTAAAAGCTTGAAAAATGAGCATCCTGCATCTTAATTTGCAAACCAGGGGATGGAGTGAGCTTGATAAGCAGGGATGGAGTTATCAGAGAATAACAGCAGGTCCCCTCTTACTACTGTAGAGGAAAACATACTAAAAAACAGGTGACAACATTTTGATTAACAATTATCAGATAAGAGACATAGATGGATTCAGTAACAGGACCGCCCTGAGTTGCTAACAACACAATACCTCAACCTAATTTAACATCAGATTAGATTCAATGAAAATCTAACAGAACAAACACTCCCTCCATATGGGTCAAACAGAAAAACCATGAAGTTGAATACCATACTAGGTTAAACAAATATCTTAAGTCGTTTACATTCATCATTCAATTAGTCCTGCAAGTCGTTTCACATAATGATCACAAATATTAAATTGCTACAGCAGTGTCACACGAACTCAACCAAGAAACCAGAAATTCCTTGACAACTAGTGTTTCAATGTTCAATCAAGTATTAGCAACTACCCAAATGTCTAAGCAGTTAATATAAACCAAAAAATGTAACTGGGCGGGCCGATATCGATGATTAGTGCGTACCTGGTGCTTACGCCTCCTGATAGCCCTGGTCTTCTTTGGACGCAAATCAAGAGGAAGAAGCTTCTTATTCTTGTAAACTTCCCTAAGAGCCGCCTTCTGCTTCTGTGAAATCACTGTCAACACCTGAGCAATTGAAAGCCTCACAACCTTGCTGCAACAACAAACCCACACCCAGAAAATTGTGCGCAAACACTTCAAAATTGAATATCAATCAAAATGAAATATTAACAATGAGGAATTACATTTTGGAGAGCTTGTTGGGGGCTCCACCAGTAACCTTGGCGACTCGGAGAAGAGCGAGCTCCGCCTTGAGATCCTTGAGCTGGCCTAAAAGATCTGCCTTGGACTTGTTCCTGAGCTCGTGCACTTTGATCCTCGCTTTTTACATGGAAACCAAATCAAGAGCAAAATCAGATAATACAATTACAGAAGAAAAACAGTGAAGGAAACAATTTCGGGAAACCTACCCATCGCTGCGGGGTATGTGAGTGTCTCTAGGCGCTCTCGGCTGTGGTTTTAATATCTTCTTTCTTCTAAAGGAATGGGAATGAAAAGCAACGAGAAAGAATCATTCACATTCTATTGTTTACACGTTATTCCGAATCAGAAATAGAACATTCATTGATTCTCATTTAGTTAATGTCTTTGTCTGCTTTATTTATTTCGTAGGACTGACATTAAGGCTTTAGTTTCTAAAATGTCTATAGTAGTTCAGATTAATTAAAAATTGTCATTAAAGCTTAAATGATAATGTCGTTCCTGGCAGTTTTGATTATTTACAAGAGTGTTATTTGAGATTAGATTGACTTTTATATCCTCGATGTATTTATTATTTACGTGGATGTCATTATTTTATATATTTTTTGTGTGGATGTGAATTATAATTATGCGGTTGCCTTTATATTCGGTTTGTAAGTATGATGGTATGTTTGGGATAATCCCGATAGAAAGTTCGTTGGTGGATACCTCAACGGAGAGGTTAAACTCCGGTTATGCATAGGTGTTTGCTAACCATACTAATAAATCGACCGATATGTAGTAAAACAGAATTCGCCCGGTTAGAACGCTAATTAAAATAAGAGCTACGTGTGGTTTGATCCCTGAGTATAAGGTACTTAGGTAGCCTGACCGGGATTCCGGTGCAGTCACAAATATTATTAGAACTCTAGGTCCTCTAAATGATTGGTTGAGATCTAAATGCGAAAATCGAGATAACCTCCGGCTGTGAGGTCTATTCCGGTATCGTTTGGACTGTTTGAAAATAATTTGGGAAAAAAGGTTACTCATTCTCAAGGGAGGTTACGAGTAAATCTCTCTTGGGATGAGTCCCGCATGTCCTAACCAGGGTTTAGGAAGGTAAACTTGGGCCATGACGTGACATGAAATCTGAGATTTCACCTTTTCAATCTTTTGCTCTGTTGTCTTAGGGTTATGGTTACTTACCCAGGTTGCATTAAGACTTATGTCTGAGTGAGATTATTATCTGAATTTCAAATTGACAACTAGAATAGAGGTCCTTGCCTTGGTGCTCAAATTAGTCTAGGGTTCTGATCTTTTGTATTGCCAACCCTTAATCTATGACTTAGAGCTTCAAAGCTACAGCTGTGTTTGTGGTCCTATATACAGCAGCTATTTTATTTGATATTAGAGAAATTGTTTTGCTAAACCATGTGGTCCTATACTTTGTGAAAAAGTTTGCAAATCATTTTGTCTCTTTCTTTTAAATCAAACATTGTTTGGGAAGCTTTTGTTTGTCTTCTTCTTGGTTATGGACAGCTGCATATGTCATGTCTCATTCATAGTTTGGCCGAGGATCTTCTTGTTGAGGAATAGTTAAGGACTTTCTCGTTTCACCCTATTTTTAATCTCATATTCACATCTTGAATATCGTTAAGGCATTTATAAATGTGATTTACTAATTATAAACTTAAATGACTCATGTTTGACATATTTAAACATTCCATTGATTTGATATATTTCGATGCCTTAACAATTACCAATTTGGCTGAAAATTGTAGAAGTGATCTACTTATATAGATATATAAACTGAACGATTGAGATAGAAAAATATGATTGAAAAGTTGGTGTATTAAACTATTAAAGAGAAAGTCCTCAGCTAGTCCTCAATAAGAAGATCCTCAATAGACCCTCACAAAGAGAGGGATAGACAATTAGGGAGAAAGAATTTAAGAGAACAAAAGATGTGAGAAAATGAGAAAATAAGAATCGATGGAGTAAACAGATGGAGTTACGACACCAATGGTAACATTCATGGAAAAGAGAGACAGACAGACTCGAGAGGCGTGACTCGTAATATTTATTACATTCATGGGCACTGCTTTAAGGATTTAAGTGGAAGTCTTTATTTATTATTATGTAAAATTTGAAGACCTGTTCAACATTTAAGAATTTCAACACCCTTATTTATTTAAAAAATTAATTTTAAATATTTAATTAATTAAGTATTACTTTATATATTCTTTGAGACCTAAAACGAGTATATATCTAGTAATAATTTTGTGAAAAAATTATTGTTTAATGGAGATTATTAATTTTTATCAAATATTTATTATTTTACTATAATTTTATTTCTTTTTTTTTAGAAAAAAGATCTTTTTTTTGAACGGGAGAAAAAGACCTTAAAATTTGTTTAATAGAAGACCTTAGAATTTTACCGACCAAAAAAATATTTTAAAAAATCTCCGATCAAAAGAAAGATAAAAAATATTACCCCAAGTCCAACAGAGCTTTCCAGAAAGGGTAAAACAGTAAAACTACTGCGATTGGTTATTAGAATATTAGAACTTAGAAGAGCAATCGGGCTGCCAAATTCAGTCGACTGTTTCTTCCGGTTTCTATTCGTGAAATTCGAACCCCTAACGATGCTTATAGAAGAAGTAGAAGAAGCAGCAGCCGCAGAAGAAGAGCACAATGTGAAGTCCCCAAAACCCCCCTCGTCGTCCACCCACAAAGACGCATCCGATGGCTTCGAAACTGCCAGCGACGGCGAGTTGGGACCCACCGAAAGCGACGACGAATCCCAACACCATCTCCGAGAGGAGCCGAAAAATCTCTCCGAGACCGATCAACAGGTTTACAATGCTCTCCATCTCTTTGATGATTTTTGTATGTAATACTGTAGTTACTGTTATTGATGATCCAGTTTTTGTATACGAGTCAATTATTTTTCTTAGTTAAAGAATCTGTTATGAAATTAGAAGTGTTCTTTGTATTGAAGCCCATCTCGGATTTTGGTCCTTGTTAGTTGTATGTGATTTTTCATATCTGATTGGAAGTGTTGGTTTTTTAGTGGTTAATACTCGTATGTTTTGATTCGGATACATGTATTGATGTGTTGTGTTTGCTTGTGGAACAGAAATCGCTGGAGCAAGCAAATGAGGTTAAATTGGAAGGCAATGGACTGTTTGGGAATGGACAATATGAAGAGGCATTGTCACGGTATGAACTTGCTTTACAGCTTGCGCCTGACATGCCTTCATCTGTGGAATTACGATCCATATGTCATTCAAACCGTGCCATATGCTTCTCGAAGCTGGTATGTGACTCGATATCCTGACTTTTTATTTTTCTCAAAATTTATTTCTATACTGTCTCATTCTATGTGGATTTGAAAGTTGAGGTAGCTTATTTGAAGATATTGACAGAAAATTCTTAAAAGAATTTGTGAGTGTTGCACACTTGATGTTAGACAGTGTCACCGGCAATGAATCCATTCTTCAGATGCTATGTTTCACTGCCTTATATTCTTCTGGAAATTGAGTCCGTTTTACTTATGATTGATTTCTGTGGGATTTAAATGGTAGAGCTTTTGGAAACTAAAGAAAAAGAGTTGGTGCGACTTCAAAGAAAAAAAGAGATATAGGGAATAATAGGAATGAGAATAGAGAATGCAAGTACAAGAGAAGATATCCAGGCACAGAACCTTGAACAGTTGAAACACACATTTAATTCTCACTTGGGATCTGATTTGCCTTGCCAAAAAGTCTTACAAGATACCCTTCACTTTTCCTTTTGAATCTTCTCTAATCGAAAGGAACCTAAAAAAAATTAAATTTTTTTAAAAAGGTATTATTGTAGACTTCAGACAGGAATCACAGATAAAATATGAAAGAGCTAAATAAAATTGGCTTTACTAAGGATGATGAATTCTTAATGTTGAGTTTTTTTTGAAAGAGGCATGGAATACTAGTATGAAGGTTGTAAACAATTATAATTTGTGTCGTTAGTTCTGATCAGACCCTGTACAGCTGCTGCTATTTCATTCAAGAATAAGCTTCTTTTCGTTATTGTTTCATGGTATCAATTTTTTGAAGGGTTCATCTTCTTTCTCACTATAACTTCTGCATGCCATTCACTTCTTACTAGTCTATTATCATAACTCTTTAAATTATAATGATGCAGGGGAAGTACGAAGATGCAATTAAGGAATGCACAAAAGCAGTGGAACTAAATCCTTCATATTTGAAAGCGCTGTTTAGAAGAGCTGAAGCTCATGAAAAGCTAGAACACTTCGAAGAGGCTATTGCTGGTATTTATGGCACTTCAAACATTTTATTTGTTATATCTTGGACAATGTAGTACCATTATTGACTCTTTTTCTTTAGAAGAAGCTTCTCTGTCTTCTCATGTGTATGGGTTTGTTGTGTTATACTAAAATGTATTGCTTCATTTTCTTTTCATTTTGCAGATATGAAAAAGATCTTAGAACTGGATCCTTCAAATGACCAAGCTAGGAGGGCGATTCGGCGCTTGGAGCCACTTGCTGAAGCAAAGAGAGAAAAGATGAAAGAGGAGATGATTGGTAAGTCCTGTAATGATTTCTTGGGCATTTATATTCACTTCAGGATTTGTTGTGATATGTTTGTTTGCTGTGGCCACTGGATCAAATAGTTCCCAAATTGTCTCTGTACTCTAAACATAAATACGCAAGTAAATAAACGAAAGAAGAATAGAAAGAAAAAGAACAAAACTCGATTTGTTTCATAATTGACCACTCCACATACCTTTCCATATCTTAGGGACATGGGAACTAGATTGTATGTAGGGTTAATTGAGCAGTTTTGCAAAATTCAAATACTTTCTAGTGACTAAGTAAATATTTTGTCTGATTGGTGAACAAAGCCAAGGCTAATAGAGGATAAATGAAATCTTAAAAATTTCAGGCTGGTATAATATCTTCCAAATATTTAATTTGGATGGAAATTTTGTTCATGATTTCCCAAGTGACCATCCGGACTACTTTATTCTAGTGAATGATGCCAAATGAACATTAGTGAATTGATTATAAGTTTTAATTTAGAAGAATGAATGCTTATATATAAACATAAACAGATTGAAAAGATGTGTTTTCATTCTTGGATCTGTGATTATTATTCATATATTTCATTCTTCCCGATGATGCTCTGTATGAATTTGCTGTCTGGGTCATATAATTTGTATGTTGTGGCATATTTCGTTATACAGTTGGTGTAGGATGCAATTTAACTCATGCAATTTTTCTATGTGAGCAGGGAAGTTGAAAGATATGGGCAACTCATTGTTGGGCCGATTTGGAATGAGTGTGGACAACTTCAAAGCCGTAAAAGATCCTAATACTGGATCATATTCTATTTCATTCCAACGTTAAACATGGTGGAATTGTTGATAGTATTTTCCCCTGTTCATGAATGAGGACAATTCTATATTTGAATCTGGTTGGCAGTTGATGAGAGTTTATATTATTTGATCATGTTCTGGGTGGTTTATTGTCAACTCCCATCATTTACCAAGACTGTTCTTCTCGTTGTTGCTTTCCGAAATGCAGTGTGATTATTGTTTCTATGCATTAAGAGTCAATCTAGATACGATTAGATAGGAATCAATACCATCTAGAATAACTCATCTAATTTGTTGTTACATATTGATACACGACATTCTATTAGATTCGTGAATTATCGTGTTTGGTCAACATTCTGTGTATGAAGCAGACGAAAAGATTGCAGAGGCATATGACAATGCTTCCTGTGATAATCTGCTAACTGAGGCTATTATCCAAATTTTGAGGGAGATGATTACTTGTCTGCTCAGCGAAAGGATCCCAGAAGAGGTTATTGGACTTGGTGGATTTTGTACGATGCTGGGTCAATAAGCTGTGTTTCTATGGTTGCTGCTATTATATTGCTGCAGCATCTGAAAATATCGTTGTTGCGCCATGAAGATGTCGAAACATCTCACAAGGATTAGAGGGTGCGGTCTCAAACATTTATTTTGTATCCTCAACTCTTAGTCTGATCTCTTCATCTTGTTCCAAACGTATGTTTGCCGATGCCAAGACACTAGTAGAGGAAATGGCTCATGCGACGAAAATATATTTTTTCGTCACATGAGTTCACACTGATGCGACGAAAATAATTTTCGTAGCATGATTCTGAACTGATGTGAGAAAACACATTTTGTCGCAGTGTTGACTCATGTGACAATTTTTTTTATTTCGTCGTATAAGTTCACTCATGCTACGAAATATTTTAATTTTCGTCGTATCAGTTATGGATTTCCCCCTAACTTTTTCCCCTAGCCCTGACTCATACGACAAAAGATTTAAAATTTCGTCGCATCAGTTTGAATTTTTTCGCTAAAATTTCCCCTAGCGTTGATTGATGCGACAAAATATTAAAATTTCTGTCGCATTAGTTCACAGTTATGCTATGAAATTTGTTCATTTCGTCGCATCAGTTTTAGCAAAATTTTGAATTTTGAATATTTCCGCCAAAATTTCCCCCCTACTTCTTCCTCCATTTTCTTCTACTTATTCACAACCACCTTACCACCACCTCATCCGCAACCACAACCATCGTACCACCACCACCTCCTCCGCCACCACCACCACCACATCCGGCAAAACAAAAAAAACAAAAAAATGTCATAATTTTTTAATTTAAATTATAACTAAATTGATAATTAAATTAATAAAAATAATATTTTTATTTATTGAA